>CP050237.2:8101428-9301428 GCA_012066045.3 Morus alba
TATGTTTTCCATATTCAATTTGATTGAGCAATGGTAGTATGTAGTATCTGTACTCATATACATATAGTATAGCGCATAATGAGCTTAATTATTTTTACCAAATAATTTATATTTTTATAACAACTTTGGCCAACCATATTATAACAGTAAATAGCATATTCTTTGGCAGATTTGATGGCAACTTAGGTAGTTGATCCTTAACAAAAGAAAAAAGTTAGAATTAACAGTTCACACATGTTTTGCAGTTCGAGGGGGCAAACGCAGTCGTCAAGCGCTATGGCCTATCAAACCTTGAATTATGGTGATGATCTTCCTGATTCTCCTTTCCTTTTCCCAGATGATTCTGGTCTGCTCTCTGAGGAACAAAATTGAATCTCAAGGATGTACGTACGATCCCAAATCAACAATTTCATTTGTGTTTTATGAATATACTACGTTGGCTTAACATTGAAAAGCCAATTAGTTGGTATATTTACATGTCAATTCTTGCTATAATTTGTTAACTTTTTTTTTTTTTTTTTTTTTTTTTGGCTCACGAAACTTTTTCCTTTTTTGATAAATTCTTTACGTGAAAAACAAACGACCTGTATAATAATTTATGCCCCGACGTTTAAATTATATTTGTAACTCTATTTAAAGTTGGTGTTTTCTGTACCTAGGATCTTGCCAATTATACACTGCTTTCCACAGTAGTACAAAACAGACTTCGCTTTGAAAGCACTCAAGAAGTAATTAAAGTGATTATTTATTAATGTCATCAATATTAGAGCGCTACAATTTTTAGAGTACATATTTTTCAATATCAGGAAATTTTTTTTTCCTATTATAAGATTTGAACAGTAATAAAATTATTCTATGAGGTCACTATACTTTGTCAATAGGCTGTACAATATTAGAGTTGTAATATGATGGAAATTAAACGAATCTCAATTATGTGCAGAAGTCTTTTTGTTCTATTGGTGGACCTTTGGATTTTTGCTATAGACGAAGAAGTTGGGAGTGGGAATGGGATGGCATGAAGTATTCATTTTTTACAACTAAAAAGAAGTACATTAATTTCTTGAAAGTTCCATATGAGTTGTAACATAAATAATTGAACTATTCCAAATGGTCCAAATTATAATATATTAATTTGTAAACCATAGGTTTAAAATATCAGTACCTCTGGTTGCATTTACCTAATTAGAGACTTGGACAGTATATAGCATTGTTTGTTATATATATATATATATATATATATATATATGTGTGTGTGTGTGTGTGTGTGTGTGTGTGTGTGTGTGTGTATAGGCACACACACATATATATATATATATTATAATGGACAAACAAAATATTAAAGCATGTCAATTTTATAGGATTTTTGTTCCCCATATATTTCTTTATTAACTTTGCATGGCCATGTGGATCTAGCTGCTAGTATTGTCAAGATACAAACTAAATTCTACACCTAACCATGTTCTTTTAAAATTTCTTGAGAATATATACAATCATGGAGATCGTAACAGGTGAAAAGTTAGCAAGAAATTTTGAAGCGTCAAATACTGTGACTTTATTATTTCCCAATTTTGAAAGGACGACTAGCATTATCTCTTCAAAACCTTTTATTGAAGCAAGAGGAAAAAAAAAAGAAAAAAAGAAAATCATAGCTGGAAAAGAAAAAGAGAGGTTGAGTGACTTTGACGTGTAGCCCAAAGCCCACCATTAAACTCACTACACATTATATAAAGAAAGAAAGAGGAAAATAGGTTAAAATTTGAGATGAATTAAAATTAATAGGTTAATAATACTTTACATAAGTTAATAAATAGGTTAAATTATTATTTTTTTCTATAACTCGTCTGGTTATGAACCATAACTTGACAAGTTATTATTCATAATTATCTATAATTTATCCGGTTATGAACCATAACTTGACAAGTTTATCTATAACTTATCTGGTTATGAACCATAACTTGACAAGTTATGGCCTATTAATTTTTATAACTAAAAATTAGCCTATATACTTTCTTAAACTTTTCATATTGGTCTATTTTCTACTATTTCTCTTATATAAAATTCGTGTAGTTTACTAATTTAAATTTTTAATTTGAGTTGAGATGTGAGTTTATATAAAATTTTTTATTATAATAAAAAAATTAAATGTAATTATTTATAAAAAATTTTATTGTAATAAAATTTAAATTTGAAATAATGAAACTTTTATTGTCTTGAATAAAAGAACGGAAATAAGTCCAAAATTTCAAACTGTAATGTTAAAGTTGTACCAATTAGTTTGGCACACAGTTTTTTTCTTAAAGAAAACAACAATTAATTATGACAAGCAGTCAGTCTACGTAGACTTTTCAATATATATATATATATATATATATATATATATATATAACAACAACTACGCTGACTTATCTTAATTATGTGTCATTTCTAGACATATGCCTTACAGTTCAATGTTTATCTCAATTTTATTCACTCTTTAAAAAAATATATACAGAGAGAGAGGGAGAGAATCTTATGAGAGAGGTGAAATTAGGTGGGAAAATTTCAGCAGCTTCATGATGTCGGTGGAAAAAGCCATCTCATCTAACCAGTTTCTAATTGTGAATAATCACTCATTTTGACGTGTAGTAGTAGTTACATATATATCCACCAATAATACGATTCCATAATCCTTTGACGTGTAGTAGTAGTAGTCATATTACGTCTCTAATTGCATTGAATATAGAAATTTGATGTAATAATATTATAAATATCTAATTTTATTAATTAATATTAATTTTTTAAATTAATTATTAATGAATAAATATTAGAGTAACTATTAAAACTACACCCATACCCATATATATAAATGTATGTATATAATATATATGGTTGCCTTTGTTTTTTCCTTTGCCCCTCTTCACTTCTGGTAGGTAATCTATGACAAAATTCAACATCATCCCTGGTCCAAACACCAAGACAAACACCCACATTTAATCGATCTTCTAACGGTATTTCTTAAGCTAACTGCGCCCCTCTTAATATTATTTTGTTCTTTTTCAGCCAAAAAGAAGGCCTATTTATCTATTTTTACATCCCAAAAGAACAAAGCTTTAAGATATATATATATATATATATATATATATATATATATAATCCCCTTTTCAAGTTCTTTTCTTTTTTTCTCTTTCGGTTGAGAGAAACGGAGATTCTAATCTTTTTAGCTTTCTTTATATCAAGAAAAGTGAAAGGATATTAAAGAAAGTATACCCCTCATTACAATGATCTATACTTAACATTATAGAAAGTTAATAGAAAGTGCATATCATGATAAGAAATTGGTGGTCTTTCTACAGAGAAATATAGAGCTTTCACAGAGGAATCTTGAAACTTTTTTGGGTCTCATTCAATCCAATATTATTATACTACTTTTGATTATAATATGTTTACCTTCAATTAATTATTTGTTAGCTCTATTATATGTAATTTAGGGCCAATTCATGACTTCTCTTTAACCTTTATAATATATTGGCTTTCTCTTCGGTCCAACAGTACAGGCTGGTGTGCTAGGGAATCGTCAACCAAACAGACTGGAAGACATACATATAACAAAATGTGTCACTTTTTTGTGTCACTTTCTGCGCATTGAACTCAAGCTGTTAAAGGTCTGTTCACGGCCAAATTCTCTACCAATATTTGAATCACAAGAATAATAATGATAAAAGAATGAAAACAAAAATAAGGCTAAAATATAAGTTTAATATAAACTTAGTCTTAGGATGATTAATTAGGGTCTAATATTGCCTTAATATCACTATCATAGGAGGACAAGAATTAGATGTCCCATGTCACACGGCTCTATCACTGTACTACTTTAGTCAAGAGATGATGATCTTATTTCAACGTTGAAAATTAATTAGGTGCGTGAAAGTACTAGAAATTTCTCATTAAAAAATTCCAATATTCTATTTTTTAACATCAACACAAGATAATTATCATACATAATTAAGTATCATTAAGGACTAATTTGAAAAATGAATTATTCAGTTAAAGACCATCAAACTGAAATTGATGCTTTGATGCTTGCATGCTAATCCACAACGGCTTTTGTTATAACCTTAGGTAAACAAAACAAAAAAGAACTCAATAATTGAGAACCTTCTCTTTTGTAGAAACCTGCCAAGTGTAGCAAACAAAAGGGGTCTAACAAATCACATCACAATTAGTGCTTAACCAATTTAATCGTTTAATGTAGGATTTGTAGTACTAGAGGGAAAAAAAAAAAAAAAACACACTTGGTAGTGATCAGGTGGGATATATAATGATATAATGACTGAATTTCAGACAAATAGTTTTAGCATGTCATCACTTTATTTGGTGAAGGTTAGATCGATTTTTGGTATACTAGACCTGGCTAGTTTTGCATTTTAATTATCTTTATTATATCCGGCCTTTACCCTTCTTTACTCTAAATCAATGGTTTAATTATTGATCAATACATTCATGAACAATATGATCTATTTATCTAGTGGGCCATCTGTTTGGCTAGCTAGCGTGCTCAATAATCCAAAAGTCTGAGTAATAATATTAGCCGCCTAGATACGATAAAATTCCATGTAATCAGATTAATTTCTGAGGAATTAATTAAATATGAAAAAAAAAACAATAGTTGAACCCAAGCAACAAGTTAGGTCGAGTAAATGGCAAGTACATTGAGGAAGCTGCCAAGGACCCAACTTCCCACTATGACCGACCAATTACAATGTATATGATATAGATATATTGTACAATATATATCATCACAGTACACATAGAATATATGATCAACGTGAAAAAAAAAAAAAAAAAGTTATTAGTGGGGACCATTTGGTTTGGTGAATCGAAGATGATCATCTTAGGCACTGACATCTGACACGTTATCAGAATGGAATTAGCTCTGAAATCAAGATCAGGTGATTGAAGGATCTTCAGTACTTTAAGCTACAATGTACTCTCCACAAGCCATGTGGGCAGGCCTTTTGGGTAACTTAAGTAACGTCTAAAACGTGTCACATCCAGTAGGTTCTTTTTTTCCCCTTCCATCTTCAACAATATGCATGGACCCCAAATGAAACTTTTGGAGCCTCTTCAATTTGTGCAAAATTTTACTTGGACATGAAGTTAAAAATAGCAGATATTTTTCTACCTAACAAACTTCTCATATCTTGGCGGACAACGCAGAACAATGAGGGCAAGCTCGGGCACAACAAGGCTGATCATAAAATATTTATAGTCACTATTTTTTAAGACAATTTTCTATGATGAGGACTTTCTATTATAGATATTTTGATAGGAAACTATTCATAAGAATCTTACAATTAAATCAGACGGCACTACAATGACACCCATTTAATGATTTTATTTAGAAAACCGTCGTCTAATGAGCTTAAAAAACATAGTACAAACACTAAAAATATGTACGCGCACATTAGACGACAGTTTTTAATGTAGTATATTAGATAGCGATTTTTAAAAAACGCTGTATAATGTAGCACATTAGATGACGATTTTTTAAAAACCGTTGTTTGATGTTAAAAAATTTTAAAAACAAATGCGTACTTTTTTCCATTCATTTTTTTCAAATATTTTTTAAATCTTTGATATCTCATCTATAACTTCGAGTATTATGCTACAGACTCTAAGTTTGTTATCTCAAATATTCCATCTCTCTCTCTCTCTCTCTCTCTCTCTCTCTCTCTCTCTCTCTCTCTCTCTCTCTCTCTCTCTCTCTCTCTCTCTCTCTCTCTCTCTCTCTCTCTCTCTCTCTCTCTCTCTCTCTCTCTCTCTCTCTCTCTCTCAATACTTCAATTGTTTTTTTCTCTCAAATCTCATCTCTTCTACACTCCTCACTCCTATTACTATACATACTCCTCACTCCCTCAATTTGGCCATCGTCTAAGAGCCTCGCAATTATGCTCATACGTCGTCGACTATCATGACCTCGTCTCTATATCCGTCACTACACCATGACTATCGAAATGTGTACTTTATTAATCTTTTGAAATTTCTTTTCTTTGAAATTAGTTTTTTTAATTAAATTTAGAGTTTTCTTTGAATTAATTATGTATTTTTATTGTCAGATTTCGTAGAGACTTTTGGTTTTAAAATATTTTGTTACATATATATTGATTATGTATGAGAAGGTGAATTTGTAACATGTTGTTTTGAATTTTTGCATGTGTGTTGTTCAATGACTCGTGATAACATTCGAAAAAAATAATTTTTTAGCAAAAAATTAGTTTTCGGCAAAAATATATATATTTTAATTTTTTTAATACTTTAAATGAAGATTTATTTAAAAAAAAACCATCGTTAAAAGATGATATTAGACGACAATTTTTTTTAAAAAATCATTGTTTAATGTGCTTTTTTAAACTCTTATGATGTCTCACAAGCGTATTAGACGAAGATTAAAAATTGTCGTCGTATCTTTTAAACATTTAACGACTCTAGATACAACAACAGTTTCTAAACTATCATCGTATCTTTTGACAACGATATTTAACAGTCGTCTTTTATCTCCTGTTGTTCTAGTGCGGCGTATAAGTAATATACGGTTGAATGCTATGAGGGGCTTTAATTTTGATGGTAATACCGTTATGTTTGCGGATGAGGTACATGTCCTATCGTAGAATTCTTACGTTAACCATGCAACTAATTTTCTATGAAAGTAGAAAAGTCGCGATCCTATCGGCATCATGAGGGTGGATAAGTGTTTTTCATCCTTTTTCTCTTTAATGAGAAATGTTTCTCGGAAAGATCTAAGAATCAAAGGGCATGTTTTTTTGTTCAAAAAACTCAAAAAAAGACAATTCGAGTTCCAACTTTATTTAAGTTCATATTTTTTTAAGTTTCAACTTTATTCAACTTTATTCAAGTTATAACTTCAATCTAACTTTATTCAACTTTATTCAAGTTACAACTCCAACTCAAATTCAATTTAAAAATTACATTCAAATTACACTCTAAAAGAACAGGCCCTAAAGCTCCCATGTTTGTGCATGTGTCACTTGATAATGATGTATATCCTTGTTTTTTTTTTTTTTTTACCAAATTATATTAGAGAAAAAAGCATGTATATAAGATAATATTGTTTTTCTTTACAGCCCCAATTAATAATAATAAGAATAATAATAATAATAATAATAATAATAATAATAATAATTCACACATGCATATGAAGAGTTTAATTGTCTCTGTTTTTTATTTTTTCTTCTAATTTCTTTTGATCATTTGATACTTAAGGTGGAAGGATATGACCAGGGTTTATACCCTGTTACATTGGCTAAGAGATAACTTCAAACAATTTGACGCCAAAATCAGGCAACGTGTACAAATGAGGTTGTTTCTTGTTCACGTCACGATTACTAAAGTGGGCCCAAATAATGAAAGCTAAGTCATTAATTTAGACTTCAGTGGACAAGAAATAATATGCAAGCTAGGCTTAGATATAGCGCTGCAGGTGGGAAATCCATTAAATTAGCTCATCAACTTATAATATATACGAATCGAATAGTGTTGTGCACAAACCTTTTTTACTTTTTAAGATTAATTTCATCCTTGTAATTGAAGAAATAGACCCACAAATCGAATTCGAATGACTTCAATTGCGGTGCTTCTCCAACATAGAACAACAAAATCATGAAAAAGTATTAACAAAAAGTTAAGGAAAAAAAAAAAAACCGTTAGATCCACATCTTTATTGACCCAAAAAAAAAAAAAAAAAAGGAAAAAAAAAAGGTTCAACACGATTTCCGACGAAAGTTTGATCATTAATAAGTCGTAATTAGGGAGAGAAAAAGAGATTTCAGTTGACTAGAACAATATTAAGCAGTAGTACTAAAACGTTATTGATCCCCTTGGTGGGTACAAATTTTTTTTTTTTCTTTCTAAATTGTTGATCTTATGATCATTACATCCATAAAAATTCTGTGCCCCTTCAAAAATCTAAAAAGGTAAAACCTTACCATTTATTGGAAATTCACCAAAACGCAAAAACACCCAACAATCCAGAAGCAACCAAAATGGGAAGACTGATCGGACCACTCTTGGCAGCACCATTGTAATAGAAGTCCTTGTCAACAGGGTACAATTCCCCTGGCGGGCCGGTTATGTATATGAACGGTGCCGGAGGCGGAGGACAGTACTGGCCGCCGGACGGCGGCTTTTTTGGAGGCGGTGGTGGCGATGGAGGCGGAGGAGAGGGTGACGGCGGGGGCGGCGGCGGGGGATTTTGAGTGCATGGTGTGCACTTCTCACCACCCTCTGGGGCTTGATCATCAAGCAGCTTCCTTGAATGATCTGATCCGTTGACCGGATGAAGGGCTGAGAAGATTGCCATCATCAAGAAGAGATTTACAAGCATTGAAGCCTTGAAACGTTTCATGATTTTTGGTTTGAGATATTATTGCTGTGTAATTGTTTCAAGTGGTGATAGGGGTGTTTTGTTTTTGTGGGGGTGTGTGAGACTTTTCTGAGGCTTTTGAATGATAAGAAAATTGGGAGAATTGGTCTGGAAGGGGGGGTTAGGCTAGGCTTAAAGAGTAAAACTTTTTGGGTGCGTTTTTCTTACGTTATTAGTTATTAGGTGCATGGGAACTGTAAAAGACTTAAAAGGGGTTTCTGGGCTTTTTTCTTTTTCTTTTTTTTTTTTTTTTTTTTTTTTTTTTGGGGTGTGGTTTAGACGGCAAAATTGAATTGTGGAAGGAGAGAGACGTGTTCTTATGGGCTTTTTCTAGGGAAAAAAATAAAAATAAGTTAAGATTTGAGATGAATTATAATTAATAGATTAATAGTTTATATAAATTAATAAATAAGTTAAATTATTATTTTCGTCTATAATTTATCTAGTTATGAATCATAACTTAATAAGTTATTGTATATAATTATTTATAACTTATCTTATTATGAATCATAACTTAATAAATTTATCCATAATTTATCTAGTTATGAACCATAACTTGATAAATTATGACTTATTAATTTCTATAACTAAAAATTAACCTATATACTTTCATTTTTATATTAACCAATTTTCTACTATTTTCTCTTTTCTTCTATGGGTGCTAATAGAGGGGTTGTAGCTTGTCCAGCAAGGGAATCGCACTGCATGTGGATGGTGCAATTGTGGGCCCCACATTTACATAACATATATGTGTAATATGCATTATTCATTGTACTATTGTGGTTATCGTGAATATTATGTGTTGTATGTATATGACGAAAGAGACCACTTTTGATGATTTATTTATGCAATCTGATGGATGCCCCATACGCTTTCTTGAAATAATTTAAATTAACTAGTTTAGCAATATCTCAATCTTTAGGAAAGTTTCCTATTTTAATAATTGATTTGGGAAAGTTAAATTTAATTCGTAACTTAATTATTTTTTATTTTCGCAATGTAAATGTGAATTATTAATGTTGATATGAACGAAATTCCGTATTTATTACTCGAATTTCCGTTTCAATTTTTTAGATTTTGTATGAATCAGGAAAATTTGAAACTATTTTCCTCACCTTCTTTTAGTTCCATAGTTACATTTTATTTAGGGAAATTGTACTAGGTGTTCTTTTTTAACCACCTCTTTTCATTAATTGTCAAACTTTTTTTATTTTATGAAAATAACTGTTTTGTTTATATGAGTCAATTAATAATTGATCTGTGGACCACAACCAATCAATCATTAACTCACGGTCAATTATGACTGACCAATTCATTATTAATTTATCAATAGTTTGTCATTAATAAACATGTAATTTATTAATTGAAATTGATTAGTTACTAAAAAAGTTTAGTTAATTGTTAACTAATGTTGATTAATAATAAAGAATAATTGAATTAATCAGAGATAAACTAGCATTAATCATAATTAATCACTAAATCAATCAGTGATTGACCGCTAAATCAATTAATAATTGACCACTAAGTTAATGAAAACGGTCATTTTTACAATTTTATAAAATTATGACCATTTATAAAAAGAATCCTTCAAAAAAGACTTTTTATACTGAAATCCCTTTTATTTACTCATCGCAATCTTTTCTTCTTATGTTTGCAAAAAGAATTGCAAGAAAGAAAAGGAAAAAAAAAAATGTATGTTGAGAAAGATAAAAGCTAATTGGGGGAATCGTATTCCTTGCACATAGTATAAAGCTATACCTTAGTGAGAATTTGGCGTTTTGGACAGCCTATCAGTGGAAGAAAATGCAGGGTTGTCTTTGAAAAAAGAAGAAAAAAAAAAAAAAAAACTTTTTGTTTCGTTGATTCAAGTTTGTAATTCGGATTGTGATGTGATTTTATATGAGAGCTTTTTATTGTAGTAAAAAAGTTAGATGTGATTGTTTCTGAAAATTTTTTAATTGTAAAAAAATTTAAATTTTAAACTTAAATCGATCAAATAAATGGGACCGTAATTAATAGGAATTCTGCATGTTGCCGGCATTATTTGATGTACCAGACAGATTAGATTGCCGGTGATAGAAAGAGTATTAAAGTGTTCTGTTTTCTTTTAAATCCAATTATTTTGTGCATGCATAACTGTACGGAGGTCGTATCCATCCCCTCTATTTGTATTTTTGGGTATTTGTATGCAAAGAAAATGTTGTTTCCAAAGCGAGTCATAAGATCGGAAAATATAATAATCGATTAATTGAGAATGTGACTTGACTTTGGGGAAAAAAAAAAGAGAAAGAGGGAGTCTAGCCCTTCCAACAAGCATCAAGCACCCAAATATTGATCAGTCAGGGGAACCAAAAAAAAAAAAAAAAAAAGGACACCTATCTTGTCACATAGACGGTTTCTCTCATTTTCAGCGCGCGTTTCATTTAATAACAGTTATATAATTTTTTTTTTTTTTTTTTTTTTTTTTTTTTTTTTTTAAGATTGAGAAGGAAAAGAAGGATGTAAAATAAATAAAGACAAAGGCAGAAAAGATTTAAAGCAAAACGCAGAAATTAATTCTATTTTGTTTGTTTGTCGAGTTTTTATTTCTAGTGTTATTTTGCTTTATTTTAGTGTATTTTGTTTAATTTTATTTTTTAATCAAATTATTTATAATATTTTTATATGAGTAGCACAAGAAATTTAGTACAAAACAGAGTCAAAATGGATAAAATTTTAAACAACAAATCAATTTCATAATAAATAAATAAATATAATAAATAATAATAATCTAAAATTAAAACGCGAAATTGTTTGGATCGTCGGATCCCATCTCTAACAGCTGAGATCAGCGCGTGTAGCTCATGCACGGGCAAGCGCGCGTCTACAAGGGCAATGGACCGGTGCGTCAACCAGCCTGTGGAATTGGGCCTCGCCACTTTTTCCGCCATCAAATAGGAAGCCGACACATGGTTCCTTTGTCGGCCATTAACCCAGAGCGCGCTCCCAATTTATGCTCCATCCTCACATGAGCTCACTTCTATAAGCGAATAACATATTGACAAGTGGCCATTTTAGCCTTCCAACTCCTTCCACGTGTATTCTGAAGAAATGGAAACCCAATAGAAGATGAACATCTGGTGGTTTCAGTAAAAACAACCGCACCAAATCTCTTTCCTTAAAAAAAAAAAACGCTAACTTAACGAATGTGTGCGGAGAATGATTGTAATAAGATATTTATTATTTATTTAATAAAATTTATTATTTTATGTGTATATATTATTAAATATTTTATTAATATTGTTGAAAATTATTGTATATAAGTATTATATATAAGAGAATAATATTTAATAATAATAATTAAAATGATGTTTGTAATTAATTTAATTAAAATTTAAAATTTTTAATTAAGATATTATTAATATACATGTTATTTTTATTTAGAATTGAATGGTGTTATTTAGACTATTAATATGATGAGATATTTAATGAGTATATTACGTATAATAAGATTATGTAAAATTGAGATATAAATATAATATAAATTTTTGATAATTTCTGTTAAGTATAAAAATTTTAATTGACTCTATTAATTTAAATATGCTTTTGAACGTGCAGACGTAACTAAAACCGGTTTTGTTTTTAACATGATATGATATTTAGACGTAACTAAAACCGGTTTTCAAGAATATCTATACTAGTTTTCTTGAATGATGTTCCATTCTCTGTTCAAACCTTCACACATCTAACCCTAATTCGAATTATTATTTAAACCAACATAAAATTTAAAAATTTTACAATTCAAACCACTTAAAATCAAAATCACACCAATTCAAACTCACAAACTAAATAATAAACCAAAACTATAGTTGATAAACAAGAAAAATTATGGCACAAATAAAAGGACGGACTATTGTAATTATTAATCTCCCACATCCTCAGTCACCATACCGTTTTACCACGCTAGGAAAAGCATTTCTTTTCAGACCCATATTTCAGTTTTTTTTTTTTTTTTTTTTTTCCACACGTAACTTCATTTTTTTTCCACTTTATTACTGGAATATATTAAAAAAAAAAAAAAACAAAGGAAAGAAAGAAAGCCCAAAAAAGCATGGCAGAGGTGGGGTAAAAATGGACATTAGCAAAAAAATAAAAAGAGTTACAAGATAAATTAGTCCACAGGTACTTGCACTTTAATTTCTTAGAAGAGGTAGAGTCGGTCAATGGAAAAAAAAAACACAAGAAGATCAATGTACATTTCAAAAGGCGTCAATAACACGTAAGAATAGTCTGCAAAGACCATAAGATTGAAGAATACTTTCCATCTTTATTTTTTGATGCGAGGAAATTATGATTTAAACATATGAATAAAATTTGGGGTAAGATTTTGCCAATACGCAATTCATACGGGACAGTATAGAATAGCACTTGATACTAATGTCTTGTTTATTTTACTGATTTGAGTTTAAAATTTGATTTTTATTATAATAAAAAGCTCTCACAAATAGTCACATTTAATTTTTTTTATTATAATAAATAATTCTCTCATAAAATTACATCTCAACTCAAATTAAAAACTTAAATTAATGAACTAAACTTATCTTAAAAAAATGTATGAGAGAAGAGGGGACAAAAGGCTAGGAATAGGGAATCCACAGGCGTGGTTTGAGTAAAATAGAAGAGACTACAATCAATAATTAAAAAAAATAATCATAATAAATAAAAGACTAACAAGAAAGGTCACCGTCCCACTTCCTTAGAAGCAACCTTTCCCAGGCACTTATGATTCATCTCAGTCAACTTTGAACATTACTAACCAACAACATTGTGATCGAATTAATTTTCTATTTTCAATTTCAAATTAAGTGTCAATGATGCCAAATCCGTGAGTATTGCAATTGGATTCTTCTTTGTTAAAATATTAGAGCCTTTTTTGTACACTCATTAGGTAAATGAATCCAAATATTGCATTAAAAAAAGAGAGAAAGAGATAAATAAATAAAGACTTGAAATGAATTAAAATTAATAAGTCAATAATTTACATAAGTTAATAAATATGTCAAATTACTATTTTTATCAATAACTTATTTGGTTATGAATCATAACTTATCAAGTTATTATCCATAATTCACAGTTTTTATCTATAATTTGTCTGATTATAAACTATAACTTAACAAGTTTATTCATAACTTATATGGTTATAAACTATAACTTAACAAGTTATGGCCTATTAATTTTTATAACTAAAAATTAGTCTATATATTTTTTTAAACTTAAAAAAAAATTCCAAATACTCTCACATGCAACATTGATGTACATGTTAGAGATGTGGGCAGCAACCAAAATTGGGCTGGATAGAAGCCTAGACAAGCTTTACCAGCCTATATGACAAACAAGTGGCCCAATATTTAATGAAAACATATCGAGACAATTACATACGAGTCAAGTTTTTACTCTTTATTTTTAATAAATATCTTTTATTAGTATAATTATTTAACTTTTTTAAATTAAAAATAAAGAATAAAAATCTTGATTCGTATATTTTTAAAGGATATTTGTTAAGATTATTAAAAAAATTTTAAATTTAACTATTCTTTTTCTAGCTCTTTTATTTATCCTAATATACAAAATTTTAACGCCTTTATGAAAAATAACCTCAAAGTTAACAAGTCATGAAAAATAATTTGTAAGTTATAAAAAGATAATCTGCACATTATAGTCGTATAACATAAATTTATAATAATTATATAAATAAAATAGTGTTGCTTTTTTAATGAAGATATTTTTAATTTTTGATATGGATTAGTTTGATTTGCTTTTCTTAAAAAGAAAGAATAAGTGGTGTCAATTTATTGATATCATCTCTCCTTTCATGTCGTGCTGTCTTTTTCATTTACAACAAAATTCTTAAGACGCAAAAATAAAAACGGAAAAACCTGCCGTAATTTTACTCAAAATAGACCTTGACCTCATGTTGAGTACTTTTTTTTTTCTCTTTCTCTGGACAAAAGCTAGTTGATAATTCAGTGACAATGTTTAATTAAACAGATTGTATTTGAATAAATCACGGGAACCTTATGAAGGCATGCAATAAAATCCGGCCAGTTTGAACCATTCATCTCATGCCCTGTCCTAGAACGAAGTCAATTCTAACAAATAACGTCTATTTAAGAGAATAATCAAGAACATCAAGAAGAAAGTGGAAGGACGAAATGTTAGGCAAATGAACACGTAGAAGAAAACGCCAAATCAAGATTCCAAAAAGAAAAGGATCAAAAAGAAAACGACAATCAAAACGCGCCAACCACTCACTTCAAGAAGCAAACCGTGCAAATGATAATATGATATGTCTAATAATATATCGAGTAATCTTTATCCATTTTACCCACGTTTTCACAAATGAAGCTGGAGGAATTAACTAGTTAACATGTCCTAGCTTGAGTGGCTCTTTTCTTTTGTTTCAAAAAAAAAAAAAATAATAATAATAATAATAATAAAATAACAATAAATAGAGGAAACCAGGAAGAAAACTGTCAAAATATATATGCGATCATTGACAAGTCAAAGCCCAAAAAGAAGCTCAGGGACGCCACTTGAATGAATGTGTAGTAACAAGAGCTTTCCAGTATCTTTCAGCAGTTTCAGTAGTACATTCCAGAGACCAATCAAATTAAGCAGCCAAGCACACAGAAAAATGCTTTTTGTGATATCTGTCAAGTGCCCGCCCCTTCAGGATCTCAAATCCAACCACCATTGACACGATTCTCAGAATCTAATTTGGGAAGGACATCATGAAATGAAGTCAAAAGCTCGTCAATAAACTGGATGGTTTTAAAATACGGGTAAGGGATATAGAAATGATGCGTACGCCTTTTTTTTTTTTAATTTATTTTTATTTTTTTTATTTTTAATACCGAGTCCACTGTGTCACAATTTTTAGTAGTTTTACTGTTCAAATCAACTGGATAGATCTATAAAGCAGTTTGTATTTCTAGAGACTCATTAAACTGACAATTTCCGTAGACAATATCTATAAAAAAATACTAGTGTCATTTTTTGATCATTTATTTTATCACATACTGTATATTCTGTATTCATTATTATTTGACACATAAATTGTACTATATTATTTTTATTTCAATAATAATATATTATATTATGAAAGTTCAATATATATATATATATATATAATTCGAATATCTGAAAGGATTATCAGCACAAAATTTCTCCACCAATTCTTTCTAGTCGAACTTTTTTATTTGTCATTATATCTCAAAAAATAGAAAGAATTACAATTTTTATTAACGTGTCTAATAATAAATATAAAAAGTGATAAAAAAAGAACCGTAATATTTCTCTATCTATCTATTCAAAAACTCAAAAGTGTCCAATTTCACAATGTCATATCAAATAAAATAAATTATCTCATCATTGAAAGTTGAAACAGCCGAAACCAATGCATATCACTTGGGCACTATTTGACAAAAACAATGCTTTACCAAAGCATAAGATAATGATGAACTAAAAGAAGGCCACTCACTTTGAATTGCATTATTCACAGTAGAATCCGCAAATACAACAACAACATTCCACTAAAACTAGATCCAAAACTGCATTTCCTTTCATTCACGATCTCGCTGTAGGTATAATAATACAGTAGTGTATTCTAGATATCGATCAATCATATCAAACTAAATCAGCCAATCCCACATGAAGTGCAAAATAACAAAAGCCATGCTCAACAGAAACAACTCTAAATAGTCTTTAAGACCATTTTCATCGTCGTTTCACTACAAGTGCTGTGACATTTGTCTTCTATGCTGTGCCCACTTCAGCATCTTTATCCAATCAGATTTTCTTGGTTAAATCCATTTATCAAAATTCCCATCTTCTTTTCAAAAATGAAATGGAAATTGTGCACTCTAAGCCTTCTCATTCAAAATTGTTGCTCAAAAAGCCATATCTGACCCCGAACACTCTACTCCTTGTAATCAGTTGCAATAACTATGTGCACTGTAAAAGCCCTAGGTCGACACGTGTAGACCTGAGCCCCTAGCCACGGTTGGATTTGTTTAATCTTCAAAGACGGATGATGGTCCATAGAACACCGTGGGAGACTCAAATCCCTGAGCCATCTGTACTAACATGGCGCACCAAACTCAATTAATTAACGAGAACTTGTGAAAAATAACTTTTAAGAAGCACCAAAATGACTTTTCAAACATTTTTATTTACAAAATGACTGGAGTTTATGTTGGGTGATCAAGCAGCTACTCAGTGTAAATATAGAAAATGTCATTTTGACAAACCACCATATTTGGAAAAATTAGAACCTCCACGAGCCGAGGAAATTTCAAAATATCACATGTACCGTCCCACTAATCTTTCAAACAGTGAAATTGTTGTGCTAAAATTACATGGACTGTTATACAATCCGTAATTTGGAGTTTCAACATAGACGTGAGTATGTAATGGGATAGAAACCAAGTAGTTCTGATGCATCTAATTTCTCACAGAGTTTTTTATCCCATACCAGATTTTGAGTGATTCATAGATGAACAGGCAGCTCTAGGCAGTAAAAAATGTAGTGAACTACAATTTTACTTCCAAAAACCTTTTCTTGATTCCAATTTTGAACTATTTATTCATATTTCATTTCAACATTATCATCAGTCCTCACCAAATTCCAACCTCCATGACTAATTTATTTCACATATAATGTACACATTTCACACACAAAATGAAAGCAAAAAGGTACAATTTTCATCATCTGTGCTGGTCTGAGCCATAAGAGACACCAATTCTTGCATGAAATTAGATAAGCCCTGAGATTTAAAAAGAAAAAAAAAAAAAAACAAAACTAACTTAGAACTACATAGAGTACCTAAATGAACACTGTAAACAAAAACGCAAGAGATAAAAAGCACACTAAGTACAAATCGTTCAAAAACTCCTCAAAACGAGACACTAAATATTTGAAACACCACTCACCTCATCATCTTCATCACAACATGTACTGTCACCACTAATCTTTCAAACAATAAAATTATTGTGCTAACTACGTGGCTTGTTATACAATCTGTAATTTGGAGTCTTAACATAGACGTGAATATGTAATGGGATATAAACTAAGTAATTGTGATGCATCTAATTTCTCTTAGAGTTTTTTGCACCATACAAGATTTTGAGTGATTCATAGATGAACAGACAGCTCTAGGCAGTAAAAAATGTAGTGACAACTACAATTTTACTTCCAAAAACCTGTTCTTGATTCTAATTTTAAATTATTTATTCATAAAGTTCAGTTGGGATCCTAGTTGCTTGTTACTGCAACTCATCGACTCCAATCAATAAAGTTCAGTTGTTCTACTTTGTTGTTGAGTTCTACTTTGATTTCCAAAATTTAATTGGGATCCTAACATAAAGTCTGCATAGAGGTGTTAGATTCAAGACAGAGAAATTGACTACCAAACCCAAATTGACGTTCAAGGCGGACCCCAATGAAGAGCAAGCTCGACATGTTTACAAGCAAATGAATAACACCAGCATGAAACCAGATTCAAGTGATAAGTCTCCATCCTTGATGCCCATGCACAATCTTGTACCTGTCTTGTGCTCCCATTTTTTCTAACCTGTAAATGTTGGTGAAAAAACAAGAATTTATTAGCATTGTTAGCAAAAAAAAAAAAAATAAATAACATATGTGAAAAAGTTAGTCAGCCCAGGTCATAAACAAGAAATTTCCAAACAATGACCAGCTCATATTGATCATTGACAATATGAGAAAAGCTCAGAAACCAGTTACCCACAAAACACTCAAAATGCAAGGAAGGAGATGATTGGATTAGTTCACAACTTGATAATTCTAACTCGAGTAGGGAGAAGAAAAACTGACTTAGAAAAGGAGTGACTGAAAAGAGGAGGCTGAAACGAAAGCCTGCCAAGAAACTTGGCAACATAATCTCCTTCAAAACCAAGATTGTTACTCGGCAGTTGTCGACACACATGGGACATGGCCACTATGAAAACAACAACACTAGCACCCACCAACACAGGCATCAACCACGAAATCCAATTCTCAGTCGCTCAATTATTGCCTCCAACCTCTCTTCTTCCACACTCCACATCTTCTCTAGCCATGCTTGAAGGGAAGTAGAAGTTCTTATAATGAATTAAGACTAAAATTGGAGAGAGAAAAAAAAAAAAGTGGCAAGAGAAAATTGCGTTACAGTTTCTCTTTTTCAAGAGGAATAAAGAGTGGCTTTGCAGCTTGTTAGTATTTCTAAATGATCTAAACATGCTCATGAGGATCCTAAAGGGCAATTAGATCAATGCGAAATTGAAATGGATTGATCGAGGAAAAACAAAACCTCCGGCCATTGAAGCTCTCGGTGGAAGAAAAAACTGAAACTGGATTTTGGCTCTTCTAAACTTCTTCAATCTCTCGTTTGATGGTGTGTATAATGACTGAATCGAGATAGCAGGCTTAGGGACCCAAAACATTGTGCTCCGTCCCTTTTATAAACCTGCCCATATGCACCAAACGTGGGCAATCGTGGACACCGCAAATAACGTGAGATGAGCGTGACCAATCACGTTCCTTAAGCGTGAAAGATAATGGACCACGTTTTGAGAGGATAGTTTCGGTTGGTTACCGAAACTTACGTGAAAATCTAACATTCTCCCACTTGGTCCATATATTCCATCGTTCACCACAACAATAAAAATAAAATACATGAATCATGGCGACAAGTCCTCTGTTGCAGTATTATCTTCCATGTATTACAATGCATAATATTTTTAACTATAGCTTATAACTTAATGAATAAACCCTATGTTTATTCTAGGTCCAAACATTAATGATATTTCTCAACAAATAAATGAATGTGTACACAAGGAAAACAAATATGAGAAAACATCACAAATAAAGTTTCATTAAAAATAACATTCGTTCCTACAACGAAATTTACATAAAGGAACCAAGTCCCATTCTATCTACATGATCCTTAAATTTCAATGGTGGCATGCCTTTAGTCAAAGGATAAGCAATCATCAATTTTAATGTGTTCAATAACCATTGTTTTATCTTTTACGTTCCCTTATGGCTAGATACTTTTGTGAGTGACTACCACTTTTGTTGTTCTTTCATAGATGAAAGAATTGTCACAATACATCCTCAATGGCCTAGAAATCGAATCCACAAAAAGTGAAATGAAACTTTTCATCCATACACCATGCGAGGTAGCCTTACGAACTCAGCCTCCATAAAAGCAATCAATGTTTGCTTTTCTTTGATTCCAATTTTAAAAACATATTTATTTTCAATATTTCGAGTAGCCAATCATTCTAAATTTTCATCAGTCTATATGTAAGCATGTAGTCTTTGGTCCCAAATTCCAGCACCTTCTTTGCAGCTTTCTAGTGGTCCACCCCTGGATTATTACGATATCTTCCTAACATCCCAACAAATAATGCACACATTTCACACACAAAATGAAAGCTTCCAAAAAGCATAAGGAATGTTTTTCATTTGTTCTGGTCAAGATCATTCCTAAGAGGTTCAAATTGAACTTGTCACCCTTCACAATGGGAGCTATCTTTGGGTGAACAATCTTTCATCCGAAATCTCTCTAAAACTTTATTGATATAGGTCTCTTAAGATTTAAAAAAAAGGAAATCTATCTCTATGTATTTTGATGCCAATGACATATGACGCATCACCCATATCTTTCATGTCAAAGTTTTCAGAGATAAATTGTTTCACTTCATATAGCAAACCCTTATCATTGGTTGCAAGTAAAATATCGTCCACATATAGAATAAGGAAACAAAAACGACCTTTTGGTATATACATTGATCCATGATGTTCTCCACGAATCCAAATGAAGAGATAACATCATGAAATTTTAAATACCATTGACGGGAGGCTTGTTTCAATCCATATATGGATTTCTTGAGCTTGCATACCAAATGCTCACCACGACTAGAAGAGAATCTTTTCTGGTTGTTTCATGTAAACCTCTTCTTCTAGTTCTCCATTGAGAAATGCCGTTTTCACATCCATTCAAACTCTAAGTCAAAATGTGCAACTAATGCCGAAGAATAATCTGAAGAGAATCTTTCTTAGATACAGGAGAAAAGGAAACCTTGTAGTCGATTCCTTCCTTTTGAGTGAATCCTCATCTTGCTTTATATCTTTCAATGTTGCCCAATGAGTCTTTCTTTGTTTTATAGACCCATTTACATCCTATGGCTTTGACACCATCAGGCAACTCAACAAGATCTCAGACTCCATTAGTTGTCATAGAATTCATCTCTTCTTTCATGGCATCATACCATAAATTTGATTCTTTTCTATCTATGGCTTGTGAAAATGGTTTAGGATCATTTTCGGCTCCAATGTTGTATTCAGACTCTTGTAGATACACAACATAATCACTAGGTATTGCTGATTTCCTTACTCTAGTAGATCTCCTTAAAGTTGTATCAACATTTTCTTGAGGATCATGTTGTGCAACTGGTTGTTCAATAATTTCGGCAATTCTTGAACATCTTGATCTCTTGGATTGATGAATTTTGTGGAGCTTCAACAATTGGTTGTCCAACACCGTTTGAAAGGGGTGTTTGAATGACAATCAATCTGTCATGAAGTGGAAAGGTGAATATTTTGATTTCTTTCGTAAACAATGTCGAAATCGATGACTCCCACTAATCAAGTCATTCTCAAGAAACTTTGCATTTCTTGATTCCACAATCCTAGTTGAGATTTAGACCTTTCAAACATATCCGATAAAATATCCACCGATGGTCCTTGGGTTTTCTTTTCATGTGGGTTATAAACTCTTTCAGACGGGCATCCCCAAACGCCACATGTTGCAAACTCGGTTTCCAACCTTTGAGGGTCCGTTTGGTTCGGGGATTCGAATCATGTGATTTGAATCATTTTATTTACGTGTATTTTTGTGAGAGAAATCATGGCGAACCACAATCATGAAATCGGGGACGAATCCCCCAACCAAAACGGACCCTGAATAACTCAAAAGGCGTCTTTGGAACATCCTTGGTTGGAACTGGTTCAATATGCCGCAGCCGTTTTAAGAGTCCACAAAAACAGGAAGCTTGGGTTACATGAAATCAGTACCATGTCCATTAAGGTTAGGTTTCTTCTTTACGCCACACCATTTCGTGCGGAGAAAGGCATAGTGTCTTGGGCAACTATCCCAAAAAACTTAGCAAATGGACCAGGTGCTTATCCAAGATGTAACCATAATATTCTCCACCTCGATCCGATCTCATGATCTTAATTTGTTTTCCACATTGTTTCTCTACTTCAAACCTTAAAGACCTTAAAGGCATCCAATGCTTCGTTCTTATTATGAAGCAAGTAGAGATACATATAACGTAAGTAATCATCTATGAATGAGATGAAGTATTTTGGACCTTGTGAATCCATGTCCGGACAACAAATAAATGTATAATTTCTAATATGAGTACTCCTTTTTGCACATTTCTTGGATTTGTTAGCTTTCCCTTAAAACGGTCCACACAAATTTCAAAATCAGTAAAAGCAAAGTCTTTGAGTACTCCTTCATTTACCAATCTTTTAATCCTTTGAATGGAGATATGCCCTAGTCTCCGGTGCCATAACATAAAGGAATTGTCATTTATAACACTTCTTTTAGTGCGGTGTGAACATGCATAGCATTATAAGTGATATTATTTTGCAAGTTAATAGAGAAAAGACCATCGGATAATGTACCATTTCCAATAAGATTAGATTTATAAAACAAATGAAAGAAGTTTCATAAAAATTAAAGGAATATCCCAAAGGTGAAATCAAATTCCTAGAGAAACTTGGAATATAAAATGTCTTTTCTAAATTTAAAATAAAACCACTACTTAAAACTAATCTGCATGACCTCCACATGTGGCGCATCTTGTTCCCTGAATAAATGTAATTGCTCACTTTCCACTTGCTTTTTTAATACTAAGGTATTTGAAATATGGATTGTAGAGAATCAATCAACCATGTGTTATAAATAACATTAACCATATTAGATTCAGAGACAAATGAGATTGGCATACCTTTCATCTTGCCATTTGAATTTAGTGCAACCCTTCTTCATGTGCCCTTTCTTCCAATCACCTGGATTCCTTCTTGATTCCACCTTGGGGCGGTATTTTACCTTTCCCCTTCCTTTTGGCTTGAGTCCGATCCTTTCCTTCTATTGCCATCAAACTCTCCTATTTCCATTGGCAGCCTACCCTCTTCTGAACACACATGGTCATAAGTTCATTAATTGACCATTTATCCTTATGTGTGTTGTAGGATATCTTGAAGGGTCCAGTTATGGAAAGTGTTGGGATGTAGTGCACAAACGAGACATTTCAAAAGTGTCTTAGAGTTGTTAGATGCAATGTCTCTCAATGCATGATGTGCTCACGCACACCTTGACGTTCAGATAGTGAGCCCTTCATAATTGAAGCAAGTGCCAAGACTCAAATTGTTCATCAATATGTTTGACATTGGTAGATCAACCGAACCAAATGCCAATAGAATTTTGGTCTTAATGAACATCCGAGGTGATTGGAGCTCCCATTGTTCATAAAACAATTTCAGATTCTTTGGTGAGTAATGTTTGGTTCACCTTTCCTTATAGCATAGTCAATGTCCATCCACCCTAAATGAAGAAGGACTCTCTCCTTCCACATCTTATAGTTATCACCCCCCGGTTCTGGGAATGTCACACTTCATATTAGAGAAATTTGCAGGTTGTATCAAAAATTAAACACATACTTATAATTAAAATTTTGAGACTCATAAACTTATATCATGTTTTACCAATGTAAATCATGTTTTGTTGATCTAGTGACATAAAACTTGGTGGGCTAAAGTTTTAACTTAATTAGATCATTCTTTGACCTTACGATAAAACTATCAAATTATGCTTTATTTCCTAATTCCTGTGGGTAAATTAAGAAATTTAATTTGATATTCTATCCTAATTAATCATACAAATATAATAAAAATTCCTGTGGGATAAGATTTATTATATTACATATGATTAATCACAATTAATGTCATAATGTAATCCAAAAATACTTAATACATATAATTTTAAGTAATTAAAGATGCTGTGACTACTCCCTAATTAATTAAAATTATATCGACTACTTAACATTAATAAATCATAAAGGTTCATATTTAATTGCTTGAAACTATATGCAATATTAACCCAAATATTTGAATATCAATGTACTAACACTGCTAATAAATAAATAGTGTATGCACATAAATATTCAAATTAGTTCATTAAACACATAAAAATTAATGAACCTTTCATTTATATGTTTTATTTATGAAAATTCCATAAAATCATAAAATGGGTGAACATCTACTAAATACCCATATATATACTGAATTTATGATTTTTTTTTTAATTTTCGGGTTTTCCTTTTTTTTTTTTTATCCAAAATGACAAGTCGTTTTGGTCCTGATGGGCTGATTTTCATAACTGGAAACGACAAGTCGTTTTCCTGTCCAAAGGCTGAATTGCATTAATGGGAAACGACATGTCGTTTTCCTTTCAAATAAAAATTGCATTTAACGGAAACGACATGTCGTTTTTCATTTCCAAAAGAAAACGACATGTCGTTTTGAAACGTCTGCATGAAGGAGTTCAAATGTAAACGACATGTCGTTTTATATACCCAAAGGGCGCAAAACGACATGTCGTTTTTTCAAATTAAAGCTTCTTCAACCTCGGCGGGTCGATTTCGACCGGTTTCAACCCGAACGGAAACCCGAAGATTTCTCTCGATTTTGATGTCCAAAATTGATGTTTTAAACTCGAAATGATAGGAATTCGATTACCCAATGATTCCTAATCTCGGTTTCCATTAAAAACGTGAAAATCAAGAGTTGCCAAAAATTTTTTCTTAGGCATTTAACGGAGCGAGAACAAGGCAAAGGAAATTTAAGGCCGATACCAAATGTTAGGATTTCTAAATGATCTAAACATGCTCATGAGGATCCTAAAGGCAATTAGATCAATGCGGAATTGAAATGGATTGATCGAGGAAAAAAAACAGAACCTCCCGCCAAATGAGATGGCGATTTTGGCTCTTCTAAACCTTTTCAATCTCGTTTGATGGTGTGTATAATGAGTGAATCGAGATAGCGAGGCTTAGGGACCCAAAACATTGTTCCGTCCCTTTTATAAACTCGCCCATCACAGAGTTTTTCACGGAGCACCAAACGTGGGCAATCGTGGACAACTGCAAATAACGTGAGATGAGCGTGACCAATCACGTTCCTTAAGCGTGAAAGATAATGGACCACGTTTTGAGAGGATAGTTTTGATTGGTTACCGAAACTTACGTGAAAATCTAACACAGCTTTCATTCGTTTCACTTCCCTCTTTGTGAGGTGATTCGGCGAAGAATTAAAAAGTTAAGGCAGAGAGATAACATTTCAAATATTCAGAATTATTGTCACCTGCTACAATGTTTACTACAATACTTTAGTTTCATGGTAACTTTTTCATTTTTTTTTTTTTTCAATTGTGTTCTAATGATTTCGTTCACAATAGAAATTCAAAGTTTGCATCTTGGAATCACTAGACTAGTTTCTGATTTGGCTAAAGGATGCTCAAATGACAAATCCCAACACAGAAAATTAATCGTTTTATTTATAGAATTAAAAGGCTTTAATAATTAAGGTTTAATAACTTTTGGTTACCACACTATAGTGAAAAATTAGTATAAGAATGACTCGTTGCATTGTTCATAACTACAGATGAAGAAAGAAAGAAATATACATTGTTGCTTATTATCGTCATTATTATTAGTACCATCATCATCATCATTATTATTATTTTTTTTTTTGCTAATCTATACATGTTCATCATCATCATCATTATTATTATTATTATTATTTGCTAATCTATACATGTTCCTTACTTGAGAACGCAGCATTGGCAATTTTCATATTCTATTCCTCCATCCTCTTCAACATATATAGATATATATTGGATATTTTCTTTCGACAAAATTGGATTCCCTACAAGTCTTTCGTTTGCTAATGGAATTCTTCCAAAAACAAAACAAAACTTAAGACAAAAAAAAAATTTAATAATTACTAGATGAGGTCCATACTGGATAGGAAATTGGTTTATAAATCCATATATCCCTAATTTTTGCTCCCATACTCATTATATAAAACGTACCAGCTCGGTTCTCAAAAAAAAAAAAAAAAAAAAAAAAAAAAAAAAAACCAGGTCAAACGCAAAAACAAAAACAAACGATTGGGTAATAAAAAACGCTCCGCCGGTTGAACGATTCAGAAACAAAAGCCTGTTTGACAAGAAAACCTTATCAGTGGATCCTTTTACAAGAAAAACAACCCTTTAAATCTATTGCTCAAATTTACTCTCATCAATCAATCACACACTCTCTCAACAACCATGACTCAATTCCCATTGAATCTTCCCCAAATCCCCTTATCCTTCTCCGCCGCCGTCCTCGTCCTCGTCATCTTGTTGGGCCCACTACCAGCCCGAACCGAGGCCCGAAAGGCCCATGTCATCAACTTCCGATCCCCAAATCTCTACCCGGAGGGCATCGCGTGGGACCCCTCGGCCCAGCACTTTCTCGTCGGCTCCCTAAACGACCGCAAAATCGTCTCCGTCTCCGACGCCGGCGTCGCCGAAACCCTACTCTCCGACCCCGACCTCCCCGAGAACGTCACCATCCTCGGCATCACCGTCGACTCCCTCAACAACCGCCTCCTTGCCGCTGTCCACGCCATCGATCCCCTCCCTCACTTCAACGCCCTCGCCGCCTACGACCTTCGCACGCGCCGCCGCCTCTTCCTCTCCCCCCTCCACGGCGCCGAAAACGACACCGTCCGGCAGATCGCCAACGACGTCGCCGTCGACTTCAAGGGAAACGCCTACGTCACGAACTCCGCCGGGAACCTCATCTGGAAGGTGAACGACAAAGGAGAGGCCTCGATCTTCTCCCGATCGCCGGCGTTCTCCGCCCACGACGTCGATCGTGACTCGCCATTCGCGTTCTGCGGCCTCAACGGCGTCGCTTACGTCAGCAAGGGTTACCTCCTGGTGGTCCAGACCAACACCGGGAAGATGTTTAAGGTCAGCGAGGACGACGGCGTCGCCAGGCTCGTCCTCCTGAACAAGGACCTGCCGCTCGCCGACGGGATCGCCGTCCGTGGCGACGGCGCCGTTTTGGTCGTCTCGCCGAATAAGCTTTGGTTGCTGAAGAGCCACGACAGCTGGGGGGAAGGGGTAGTTTATGACGAAATTGCCCTTGATGAGGAGAGATTTCCGACTTCGGTGACCGTGGGTGGCGACGGGAGGGCGTATGTGTTATATGGACATGTTTTGGAGGGCATTATGGGGAATTCGGATAGGGAGGTGTTTGGGATAGAGGAAGTGAGGTCGGAGAAGGAGAATAAGGAAGAGAGTGTTTGGATATTCGTTTTGGTTGGACTCGGGTTGGCTTATTTTCTGTTTTGGAGATTCCAGATGCGGAAACTTATCGCCAACATGGACAAGAAGACAAACTGATTTTTTTTTTTTTGCCCTTTAATTTTAATTTTGCGACACGTCGTTTTTAATTTATAGTGCTTGTGACTGATTGTGTTGGTTACTATTTAGGATGTTATGTGCGTATTCCAATTGAGAAATGTAACCAAGTTTTAGAATTTCTAGTCGCATTATTTGCTAGAGTATTGGGTTATCATTTATCAATGAGGCGACTTTTCATAAAAAAAAAAAAAAAATCATCCGAGACGACAATGAATAAATTTTAGAAATTTAATCGATCAATATTGTTATCAACATGGAAAAGAAAATAAGAGGTTAGAGACATTTAAATAAAAAATATAAGACTTAAAGCCTCAATTACTAAATTTAAAGAATAATCACACCAATCACTCGTGTGATAAATATTCGCAATTTCTTATCGTATTCTTTGCTAAAGTATTGTCTATCAATCCTCCAATATGAACCAAAAATTTAACTAGTGTGTTTGGTTCTAAGTTCGCGTGGGTTTGAATCCATAAGTCTATTTCAAACTGGAATTTAGATATGTATTTTAATTTGGTTGAGTTGGTTTTGAGGCTAATGTGATGTTGAAACCTATCTAAAATCAATTTTTTTAATTCAAAACACCCGTTAAATTCACATAGATTTGAACGTAGAACCATAATTTTATTTATGGTTTTCTCACAATTATCATACTATATTTCATTAAAAAAAAAAAAAAGAAATTATCATACTATACGAACACTTGCTTCTTGATGCGGTGTTTTATTTACTGTTCAAACTTTATACTTTCAAATGTTAAGTAGTATTATAGTTAAACCATATTAGTTTAGAATTTTCAATTAAAATCATAATGATTTAAACTATAACAATTTGAAACTGCAAACTAAACAAATATATTATATAAGCTACTATTTTATTATTATTCAAACTAAATGGAGGGTGGCATTTTGGTCAATACCTCCCCTTTTTTTCAAGCCCTTTTTTTTTTTTTTTTTTTTCTTCCAAAACTTATTTATTTTTTTTTTTTTATTTTCATTTTAAAATTTTTAAAACTCAAATAAGTGAAATAAATGAATTATTTTCACACTATCTATCATTTAATAATACATCATTCATACAAAATATCTTCTATGTAAGGAAAAGATCGACTTCATATTTAACGAGAGAATGCTACACTTTTTCTTTTCTTTTTTAAATAAATAATTACTCTTCATTCTATTGACAATAATTAGCAAATTTTGTCACATATAAAGTGGGTGGTCCAACGAAATTAATATATTCTAATGGATTTAATTAACATTTAGAAAAAGTGATGCGTCTTTTTAATTTTTAGACTTCAATTTAGTTGTTTGATGTCTCCTTTTAGAAGTACTAATTACAAAATGAAAATAATTAGTTGTGAAATTTTATACGGAACATGGTTAAAAACCACTGCTGATTAATGACAGTTGGAAATTAGAGTAAATGTACCTCTCCGTTGTGTAGGAAGTGGGCAAATTCAAACGAAGAAAACAAAAATGTCTAGCCCATAGAATAAGTTGCACTGATTTCTAATAGGACTAGTCGAAAACACCAAAATGTCTAGCCCATAAAATAAGTTGCACTAATTTCTAATAGTACTAGTCGTAAACACGGAAGACACGAGCCTTTTTGTCTCACAAGAAAGACTTTGACTTGTATTTATAATGATTCTAATGTGATGTTAAAACCTATCTAAAATTAATTTTTTTTTTTTTTTTTTAAAATTCAAAACACCCACTAAATTCATATAGAACCATAATTTTATTTATGGTTTTCTCACAATTATCATACTATATTTCATTAAAAAAAAAAAAAAAAATTATCATACTATACAAACACTTGCTTCTTGACGCGATTTTTAAATGTATATATCAATTGGCAAATCAAAGTATTAATTATTAAAATCATCAAATTTTATCAAAATTCTTCAAATCTTGGTATTGTTCTTAGCTTACATTTATTTTGAAAGTCTTACTACCAATATTAGTAGAGGATCAAGCGTGGGACATGCATTCTTGACTTGGAATAATGTCCTAATTGCCATGGCAGGCTCTGAATCACAATTCTAAGAGTTGGTCCAACAAGAATGAATAGTCCAAACCTCTGGATTTTCCCATCTTAATAGATAACCAACAGAAACCATGAATGTGTATGCTTCTATTTCATGGTTAGAAAATGACAATACGTTACAACGATCTTAAATTAAAACGCATAGGGCTCACATTCGAAAGATCATGAAATGGAATCATTATTTGATTTTAAAGGATGGGTACTTCCACCAGACTTCCAACTGGGTTTCTTTGGGGCACTCCGAGATGACTACGAAGCTTGAAGGTTTCCATCCTTTCTTGAAGGTGGTTGTGGAGATGGATTTTTCTCGCTGTCATCTTTTGGCTTTGAAATCCCAGCTTTTTCCCTTAGTTGCTCCAGCTTCTCCAAGATCTTCCTCTTGGTTTCAGACCTACTAATACGAGCCTCCACGGGTTCTATTGACCAGAAAGTGAATGCACTAAAAGTCTGAGCAGCCAAAACTAGCATCGCATCTCTTCGTGAAACAGAAAAGGATTTTTGAGCTTGTAATTTTTGTCCTTCCTCAATCTTCACCTGCAATGTAAAGGAAGAAGGTAAATAGAGTACACATCAAAGAAAAGTTGATCCAAAACTTGGTGCCTTTCTTCTAACCTTAGTTCACTCTAATTCAAATGATGTTAAGCGCTAAAGAGGAAGATGACTCGTACTAGAGGATTTACTATGATGTTTTTCCACGTCTATACTAACTTGTTCAGAAGATCACAAGTAGTAGTGAAAGAGTGTTTATGCTTGCAGAAGGGTGCTTAATTCTGCCTTCATTTCCAGGCCTATAAAGAAAATTGGAGACCAGTTTAAATTACCTAGTATGAGGAGCACCTTGGTAGTTGGTATTCTCGAATAGAACATTTTTGTGACTGTTAGATTTCAAATAACTTCTGTCAAGTTTCTCTTTCATTCCTCTCGGCGTGCGAAAAATTTATTTGAAACTAACATTGTTGACCTTCACCTTTACTCAAGGGAGAAGTGTATACTGATAAATGCCATTCACCAAATGATTTTCTATCCAACCGTCAATTATTTTTGCTTGTAATAAAGGGATCATCCCCTTCCCCTTGCATATAGTAGAAATCCCTGAGCACGCTTATGTAACGAAAACCAACTTACTCAATTCTAATTAAAAAACGGACTCAGTTTCACTTAGCACTAAACATTGATCGATCGGAAAAAGATTTCAAAGCGGGGCTATGAAGCATCCAAGCTTGAACCTTACCACCCTATAGGTCGTCATCCAATTAGCATTTAGTAGCCACAGAACAGCATTATAACAAAGTAAATCTCCCTAATAACCACTCAACATTTTAAAAGGACAAATTAGAGCAAAATTACATCTCCTAAGTTATAAACACCCTCAACATAGCTACTCAAACTAAATGTAACAACCATAAGGATAAGGAATCAACTCATTTGATGTAAGGGATTAGAGACATATACCAAGACTTAGCATTTTGCAGATCAGCGTTATTCATCATGACAAACGTACAAGTTACACTTACTGACCATAGTACGCGTTATCTGTCTCCACTTTCCATTAGGGTCAAAACTGGCAAAATGACAAGCCCTCAGAAGATGCGTATATTAAGAGGATCCTTCATACTAAGGTCTTTCCATAATGTGGCTTAGGCTAACAAATTGAATACACAACCATCTACTCTATAAAATGGTATTAACAGTTCTACTTTTAGTAAAGAGATTCTTTTAAGTTATTTTTGGGGAAAGAAATTATGGGCGCGTTTGGAATGTTATGTGTGTTTGGAATGTTGTGTGTTAGGTGTGTGTGTCTGCGTCGTTTAGCCACTGAGTAAAACGCAGCGTTGTTTTTTGGAGGCGCCACTCAACAAATGACACGTGGGGAGGCTAGTGTCGGTGGAGATGATTTGAGAATATCAACAAGTCTTCTTCTTCTTCTACAGTTTAGAACAGAGAGAGACTTGAGATTATTAAAGAGAGAACTCTAGTGAGAGAACAAGAGAGAGAAACTGTGGTGTAGTGAGAGATCTGTTCTTTGTGTTTGGGTACTCAAAAAATCTGGGTAAAGGGATTGGTTTACTCACTGGCTATTTTTCCTGAGAAACACATTAGTGGTTGGGTCTTCTTTGTACAGTTTTTCTGGGTTGCTTTCTTGTAATCTTTGAGTGTGGTGAGGATTGAGGGTGTAATCAATTCTTATCTAGTGGAAAGGGTTTCTCACAAGTGAGCCCAACAGGGGACATAGGATTCTTTGAATCCGAACCTCGGTGAAACATATTTTGTGTTCTTTCTTTGATTGATTCTTGCGTAAATCTTTGAGTCTATGTTAGGATCTTTCTAACAATGGTATCATAGCTTTGGTTCGAGGCATAAATCAAAGGGAGGCTCAAAGATCAAGGATCAAGAATTCTAAAGAAGTCATCGAAGGTTCTAGTTAGCCATGGTTTCAATGAAGTTCAAATTGGAGAAGTTCGATGGCTTTGGTGATTTCGGTTTATGGAGAAAGAAAATGAGAGCAATTTTAGTTCAACAGAAAGTTGCTAAAGCTATCGAGGATATGAAGGATTTTTCTGGTACTGACGTAGAAAAGGAGGAGATGCAACAAATCGCCTACTCAACGATCATCCTTTATCTTGCTGATAATGTTCTAAGACAAGTAAATGAAGAAAATGCTGTTGCAAAGGTATGGCTGAAACTTGAACAATTGTTCATGACCAAATCACTCACCAACAAAATTTACCTTAAAGAAAGCCTTTTCAGTTTTAGGATGGATACTTCAAAATCTCTTCAAAAGAATTTAGATGATTTCAATAAAATAGTTATTGATTTGGCCAACATTGGAGAAAAGATAGAAGAAGAAAACCATGCGATTTTACTGTTAATCTCCCTTCCAGAAACGTTTAAAGATGTTTAAAATGCCATCAAGTATGCAAGGGAAAGTCTTACTTTAGAGGATGTCCTGTCAGCTTTAAGGTCTAGAGAGTTAGAACTTAAATTTGAAATGTCCTCCAAGAAAGACAATCATGGAGATGAAGGGCTCTTCTTTGGAGGTAGATTGCAAATGAGAGATCAGAGCAAGCCTGTTAATAGACAAAACTCAAGATCAAAATCAAAAAATGGTCAGAGTAAATGGTATCACTGTAATAAGCCGGACCATATCAAGAGGTTCTGTAAAGAATGGAAAAGAAAGCTAGTTGAAAAGAAGGTAGGTGAAGGTGATGTTGCAATTGCAAGACAAGATTCAGGATATGAAAGCTCTGAAATGTTGGCTGTTGGAGTCAGCCAAAATGAGACAGAATGGATATTGAATTCTAGGTGCACATATCATATGTGTCCTAAGAAAGAGTGGTTTCTAGTTAATAATAATGATGCTATAAAATCTGTTACATTGGGGAATGCTCTTGAAAATCTCAAATTAGTATCACCTATGACTAAGAAGGATATTGTAAATGTTGTTGCTATTGTTGTTAATGTAATCATGGAAGACATGGGCGATGCATTATTTTCAATCCTAGTTGATGAATCTCGTGACATCTCAATAAAAAAGCAGATGACTATGGTGCTATGTTTTGTGGATAAGAATGGTTGTGTAGTTGAACGTTTTGTGGGTATTAAACATGTTTTCAGTACAACAGCTCTCTCACTTAAAATCACTATTGCTAGTTTATTTTCTAGATACAAATGAAGCATATCTAAATTGCGAGGACAAGGCTATGATGGGGCTAGTAATATGCAAGGAGAGTTTAATGGCTTAAAGACACTTATTTTGAAGGAGAACCCATGTGCTTATTATGTTCACTATTTTGCTCATCAACTTCAACTTGCTCTTGTAGCTATAGCAAAGAAACATATTCAAATTGCAACACTTTTCTTTACCATTTCTAGCATGATAAATGTGGTTGTGGCTTCCTCTAAATGATGTGATATTCTTCATCATATACAAGTAAAGTCTCTAAAGCTTTTAGCAGTGGTGAACTTTTAAGTGGAAGAGGCTTTTAATCTAAGATACCACTCGCTATGATTCTTTAATCAGTTTGATCATCATGTGCTCATCTACAATCGATCTTCTTGACACAATTGTAGAAGATGGGTTGAGTTCTGAACAAAAATGTGAAACCAATAATTTATTGGGATTGATGCAATCATTTGACTTTGCATTTACTCTACATTTGATGAAAGTCATATTAGGGATTACAAATGAATTGTCAAAGGCATTGCAGAGGAAGGATCAAGACATTATTAATGCTATGAATTTAGTGGAAATATATAAGCAAAGACTACAAATGATGAGAGATGGAGGATGGGAGTCTTTCTTTGATCAAATAAATTTCTTCTATTTGTGGAAAACACAACATTGATGTTCCAAACATGGATAATATGTTTATAGCTTGAGGAAGATCACGCAGAAAAGCTTAAGAAGTTACAAACATGCATCACTTTTGTGTTAAGTTATTCTATTCTATTCTATTCTATTATTGATATGCAACTACAGGAGTTAAACGATCATTTCACTGAGACAAATACTAAGTTGTTACTTTGTGTTACGTGTTTTGTGTCCAAATGCTTCGGAGGAGGTTTTCTCTGCAAAGGTTAGCGGGGGAACAAGCAAAAATTAATCCGCCTTGGCAAGTCCAAGTGAATTTTATCTTGAAGATAGATTGTTTTTAGGAAAGTTGAATGTAGGAATACTATAAATAATGGAGGAGTGTTAGAAAGGATTATATTTTTGAGTCTTGACATAATTGTTAGCAAGATTCGAAAAATACCGGTTCCCCAATTGTAAATCCCTAGAGGCCATTAATTCTAGCATTCAAGTGTAAGATTTTGCCTTTACCTTCGGTTCTTGAGCGTAATTGTTCAAGGCACTTTGAGATTTATCGGTTTGTGTCAAAAATGCTTCATTCTCTCGCTTTCAACAACAAAAAAAAATTTTAGAAAAAAAAATTTTCCAAAGTGAAAAACTGAAATCCATACTTAATAATGATTAAAAACAAGAATTTTAAAAACCAAATATTTACTTTAAAGAGAAGTCTATTTCACTAGTAAGCCTCAAAAAATGCCTCTAAAAAAAATAAACTAACAAAAAAACTAAAAATAATTATTAAATTAAAAACCTAAATATCATAAAAGTTCTATTTCACTAGTAGAAGTGTAAAAAAGACTTCTAAAAGCCTAATCTCCCAACATATCAATCATCATCACTACTAAGAGAAGAAGAAGAAGAGTGTTTGCCCGTGCGAGGAAGGAGGAGAGACGGCTGTGCAAGTGGCTGGCTGCTTCTTTTGTTATTAGGGTTTTCTCTTAGTCATTAAGGGCCTAGGTACTTTGGACTTCTTTAAAATTTTGGACCAACATGTTAAAATAACCCACCAGAAGACCCTTTGCATAGAGGAGGATGCCTCACTAATCGCGTGAGGCATTTTTGCTCAAAGGTGTGCGCCTCACTAACCACTTGAGGACTTGCTCAAAGGCATGTGCTTCAAGTGGCTGAGGCGCACACTTCAACACCTACCCTATAAGGCGTAGGAGTTGAGGTGCTTTTTCGGGGCCTCACCATGAGGCGTGCCTCAAGGCGTGTGCCTCTGGCGCTTTTTAAAACCATGCGCTCTAGTAAGGAGTTTAAAGGAGTGGTTTTGGAGATCTTTCACAAAAGATGGTGAAGACAAAAAAGAATGAAGTGTATCCATTAGTTTATTTGCTCATCACACTTGCATTAATTCTTTCAGTTGCTATTGTCATAGTTGAGAGAGTATTTTTTACTATAAATATCGTGAAAAATCGTTAACGAAATTAAATGAGAGATTAATAAATGAATGAAAATTTAATTGTCTACATTGAGAAAGATATTTTTGATAGTATCGAAAAAAAATTATTATACAACAATACTAAAAGATAATAACTCGTTGACAATAATTATAATATGAATCTTATTTAATAAAATTTTATTATGAAAAAATATGATAAAAGTTACTTTATTTTATATGGTGATGTTTATAAATTTTATGTTTATCCGCACTAAATTAAAAGTTTGGTCACGTGTCCCTGCTTAAATGGGTTTGGAAAGTAAACTTAAGAACAGATTGTGACTCACTAATTAATCTTGAATAACACGTTCTCCTTTCAAAAAAAAGAAAAAAATAGAGTTATAAAGCAAGAAAAGAAAAGGCAAAAATGAGGAGAAAAAAGAGAGTACTTTCTAGACTAAAAAGGTTTTTCATAAATGTAGTAGTTTTTAAGGAGAGAGAAACCTGAAGAGGAAGAAGAAGTCTGTTAGCGGAAGTGGCAACGGATAGTGGTGAGTGGTTATCTCCTTTTCCGATGAGCGGAGGAAGTGGGCCACGCATGAGTCTCGTACCGGCGATGGCCATCTGTCACCGTCTTAGGATCACCGGCGGGTTTCCCCTTCCTGACTACGCGGACTCTGGTCAACTTTGAAGCTAGCGTGGCACGACTTTCCAAGTTTCGACTTTACTCTTCACTTGTTGGCAGTTAGTTACCGACAGGGAGTATAAAAAGAGTTTTAAACAAGTTGGGCTCGAGTGGCCCATTAATTTTCCACGGGCCACTCCTTCCTCGATTATGAACACGGTAGTAGGCTCTAGCCCACGGGAAACAAGTGATGGAATTGATCTGAGTTCAGAGTTGCTAAGGGACAGGGAAGAGTGTGTCAAGAGTATAATGAAAGGTGTCAATAAACGACCCTAAAGTAAATATTTCACTAACGTGGTATTTAGTAGAGAGATTGATTTTCAAATTCGAATAATAATTCATAATTTATTATAATATTTTTTTTTTTTATAAAAATACATATAAATTAAAAATAATTTTAATCACATAATTATAATTCATAAACCAAACAGATTATAAAAATATTTGACTAATGCACCCCAGTTAGGTCGCAATTGGACTTAGACCAATGCATGGAGATAGTATTCTCCTTTACTTTCTCAATTTTAAATATTTGGAAAAAAAAAAAAAAATAGAACCAATAAACTTTTATTTATAAGCATAGCAGTGAAAATTAAGTAGCTATATTATCATACGTTTGATATGTATACAACATGGGTCATAGAAGTCTCGTACACATCAATTTGGAGAAAATAAAGGAAATCAAACTCAAAAATTACACCCAAAAAAAAAAAAAAAAAAAAAAAAAAAAACATATCAATCCATGAAAAGCAAAAATAAATAAAGAAAATATACTTTGATCAACCACTGGTTTCACATTCTTTTTCGGGAGTGCATATGAAGGAAGAGATCACAGATAATGCGGCAGTGAGGACAAATACGAGAAGGAGAAGGCTACTTGACGCATATGCCTTCTCATAGAATTCACTAAAAAACTTTCAATGAATCAAAATTGTTTTGATAATCTACCGTCACAGCTAATCCTGCTGCAGCACCACTTGCCAGCATGTATGACATAATCTGTTCATAAGATTTATTTTTAACGTTCAATACTTTAAAATGAATCCTTTTCAAAATTCAGGGACATATTAAATAAAGTGCAAAATCCAGGAGACATTTAAGAAATTAATCTTTCACATATAAAGGAAGAAAAAACCTTGTTACCTCAAAAAAAAAAAAAAAAAAAAAAAAAAAAAAAACTAATAAGGAGTACTATATATAATGCATATCAAATATTATTGGTCAAGTATTTGTGTATACCTTTTCACCATAAAAATCAAACAGAAGGTTTCCCTCTGCGCCGCTTGCTGCCTTGCGGATTGAGAATGCAAAATGCAAGAGTTCGTATGCAATGCCGAGGACGATCACCACAGCCATGTATCTGCATAAAAAAAAAAAAATGAATTTGTGTTTCTGCATTTTTATACGTACGTATCTATATGCTTAAGTAGCAACGCTAATGCGAAATAATTGATGCAGAGAAGGCAATTCGGCTGTTGATAAGCTTGCTACATCACCAGTCGTGCGGGATCGGTTTTTCATTGGTGGTCTTCGGCACTGGACTTCATTTATCAGTAAATGACATGGAGACTTTTCTCCCCTTGATTGGTTCCTATCGTCTTTTTAGTGCATGTCAATTTAGTTGAGATGTGCCAATTAATCTTCATGCTAGCTACATTTTCTCTTTTTATTAAAAAAATATATATATCAATTAATTTTTATGCTAGCTACATTTTCTCTTTTTATTATATATATATATATATTTATGGAGTGTAGAGAAAATCTCATTTGTCTCGATAATTCAAGATTTTAATTTGAGTTTAAAAGTTAATTTATATGAGAGAAAACACATTAATAAAAAAAAGAAATTGAATTTTTTGTGAAATAAAATACTGTAGAAAAAATTTGAGTCGTGATTCGAACAAACAAAATGAACGGGATTAAATTTAACACATATTGAAATGACATTCTATAATTACTTTTGTCATACTGTTCCTATTAACTAATAAAAGTAAAATTAGCCTTTCAAAAAAAAAATTATATATATATTAGTTAGCTAATTAGTTTATTCAATCCTCAATCTTTATTGATAGGTTCATTTAAGAAAGTGATCCAAATCTTCCATACATTAAAAGATACTTAACTACATATTGATTACAATATCCCTAAAAATAAATTAAGAAACATTTTGTACCAAACTAATAACATAAGGATATGAAATTAAGCTTAGAATGAATCACATGACTCCCACAATTTTTAGCTAATAGCTATTTCAAATAAATAAATTTTCAAAACTATAAATACAATATTTCTAGAAAATAAAAGTCTAGAACTAATACACATGTAGAAAGAGGTTGCCAAAAAAAGCTCTCTCTCTCTCTCTCTCTCTCTAGTAGAATTTTCGAAGTACAACCTCAACTTTTTCATTCAAGGTGCAAAATGTCACGACTTTGCAAACTGCAATTAGTAGGTCAAAAATTAAATTTGAATAACAGAAAGAAGCATAAAACCATGTGATGATTTTCAGTCAAGGTGTATTCTTATTATATTCGTTAATTATAACAATAAGAATACACATTATATAAACTAAATCTCACCGAAAGGCATGAAAATCCTGAAATCGGAGTTGTAATTCGTAAACGGTCTCACTATTCGTTACAAGGAGAATGAGTGATATTAGTAGGAGAACAAACCTAAGAACCCTCAATATATATATGACCAATGGTAAACTTGTTTTTGCCATTTTTTGCCAATCGAATCAACTGCGAATACATATATGAATAACCTGTTATATATAGAACCATATATCTCGGGGAATATATATCTCTCACAGCTTTATGATCGTCTCTTGCAACCATCATGGAGTTATTTAATTTACTTATTAGCTAAAGGTCAAGTAATTCGGTCAACTGAAATCCTCACTCTATTGAAAAGGCCAAGTGCATGTTCTGATGCTTGCAAACTCATAGCTATTTATAGGGGTAGCTCTAATACAAATATTTAACTCCAGAAAATAATAAGTCTCAAGCATAATAAGAAAAGACACTACAATTAAAGAAAACACCATTACTTCCTTATTAAATCAGGCCATTAACAACAATGAACCCTTTTAAATTTTCTGACCAAAACACCTCCATATTCCATCCAAAATTCATGCATCTTTCAGCCTTCAATCTTTCAAAAACGTTTTTGACTTGTACTGCCCCAATTGAATGGATTTTGCAGCTCATTGATGAGGAAAACAAAGGCTTATTATCAGCTCCACAAAGGATTCTAATAGTCTCAAAATGGGGCTTGAATGATATAGGTAAAAAATCTGATGGCTTACTTAAGCTCATCGTGCTATCTTTGGGTCGACTTGCAACTTGTTTTGTCCATATCTCTTGAACAAGGCCATTCAAAGCCTCCTTAAGCTTTTTAGCTCGTGCTCTTGTAATTGGCTCACTTAGAATGTGCAATGGATCAGCATGAACCATTTAATGAGTTGTATCATTATTACTTGTATAGCTATACATATAAATTGAACAAGAAAAATGCTAGCTATATTGATTCCACCTGGAATATAATTTTAATTCTTTTTTAGTATGATTTTTAATTACTTTTTTTCTCTTGCTTCAATTGATGGATTTAAAAAGGCTACGCATGTTTTGATGTGCACGGGATTAAATTTACATGGTTATATTGAAGCAATTGATGACCTTTAGCAATCATCAAGCGATCACGGTCCTTTCCCCAAATTAATTCTATGATAAATTCGTTGATCAATTCACCTTTAGTTCTAACAACATATACATTCTTATAGAAGTAAAACTATTAATAATTTAATAATTACGTTTTTATTTTCATTTTATTATTAATGTAAACGACACTCCTCCAAAGGTATTTGTATGCACGTGCGCACATACAAACAGTAGAAAAGTTGCGTTCTTAGCACTTGTTATGAAAGTTGTATTAATGTTGTATCTTTACGTAGCAGTGTTATACGTACTGTTAGTGCTGTATTGTAACGTGAAGAAGAGGAGTCGGTCTTTTAGAAAAGCATGATGTAGTTAGATCTCATGTGGAGACAAGATTCACCACAATGAAGAAGTTTGTATTCGAAAGAGCTTTCTAGAAGCCGTTTTTGGATTTTTGGGTCAAAAAAATACTTCTATAAATGTTTGAATGATGTTTTAAAATATCTTTAGCTCTTCAGTTTGAATAATTTGTAGTCAAAACCGTAAAATATGGCTTAAAAAAAATTTTCTTTAACAGGCTTTAAAATTAACCTGCATAAGAGTTCTAGCCGGTAAGACATTATAAATTTCATTATAACATTTTTATTGTTAATTAGAAATTATAAAGTCATTTGTACTTATTGAATTTTTTAAAAAATAGTGTTCTAAACAGTTACTGAAAATGCACAATTTTTACTTCACTTTTTCTAATGACTAAATGGAAATTCAAACGCTCTACTAAACACGGACTTATATTATAGATAACTAAACGCTCCTAATTATTTGACTTTTAAGTCATCTCTAAGTATGATTATATATAATTTCTAATGAGGAAACAAAGACTTATTTTAGCAATAGAAGAAAAGATTAATTAAAAAGTTGTATCAGCATATTTTCCGTCGATCACTACATAATGTTTAGGAATATATTTGTATTTGAAAATATTGTTGAGAAGCAGATGCCTTATTTTTATATTACCGAGAGCGGTAAAATATCAGGAAAACAAAAATCAAATAAAAATGAACGCACAAAAAGTCAATCTGAGATTACGGGTCCGTTTGGTTCAGGGATTCGAATCATGTGATTTGAACCATTTTTTATTTACGTGTATTTTTTGTGAGAGAAACTACTGTAGCGAACCACGAATCATGATTCGAATCGGGGGACAAATCCCCCAACCAAACGGACCCTACATTTCTTTCAACCATTCTGGTAATACACTATGACAATGAATAAGTTTTCAAGAGAAAAATCACACACCTCTTAACTCAATTTTGTGTTTTCTCATTTCTCTTTTTAAGACAATAATTATTAGAATAAAAGTTAGGCTCCAAAACTTAACAGAAATTTGTTACAAATGTTTGAAGAATGCTATGGGATTTATATGTGATGGCAAAATACCTATTAAGTTGAAAGAAAAGTTCTATAGGATTGCAATCCGTCCAGTTATGTTATATGGTAGTGAATGTTGGGCCATTAAGAGAGAACATATATGTAAGATGAGTGTGGTAAAAATGTGTATGTTAAGATGTATGAGTGACCATACGAGAATAGATCGCATAAGGAATGAAGTTATTCATAGTAAAGTAGGTGTAACACTAATAGAAGATAAGGTGTGCGAAGACCGCTTGAGGTGGTACGGGCATGTCTAACGTAGACTGCTAGAAGCACCAGTTCGTGCTTGGGAGGACATTCTTATACCTAATACTAGGAGAGGGATGGGTAGACCAAGAATTACGTAGACCGAAGTAGTTAAAAAAGACATTCTAGATCTAGACCTTCAGGATAGTTTAATTTTGAACAGAGCTGCGTAAAAAAGTTAAATCTATATAGCTAACCCAAATTAAGTTAGAATTAAGGCTTTTTGTTATTTTTGTTGTTTGCCATGTGTAAACTAGTTGACGTAGCTAGTAATAAGCCCTTAATTACTTACCTACATTAAATATGTGGCTAGACTAGTTCAAGGAGCTTATAAGCAAGTTCGGTTTCCATTCTTATTCGATCTACTTTGCTGGTAATTGTTTATTCTCTATTCATTTTAGGCCATGTTTGGTAGTTTGTATTGTATTGTATTGTATTGTATAAGGTGTATTGTATATGTTGTATTGTTATAATACAACATAATGTTTGCTATCATGATGTACTGTATGAAGGGTCAAAATGTAAAATTTTAAAAATTTCAAGGTTAAAATGCAATTTTTTAAAAAATTTAGGATCAAGATGTAAATTTTCAAAAATTTTAGGGTCACATTTTGATTTTAAAGAAACTTTGGGGTCAAAATGTAATTTCTAAAAAATTTGTGATCAAAATATGATTTTTATAAAAATTGATGGGTCAACATACAATTTTTAGAACATAAAAATTTGCGTTGTACTCCCTCAATTTTCAAATAGTTATAAGTTCTAGTATGACCTTTTGTCAGTCTGACTCCATCCCCTAGGTCATACTCAATTAAGGACCCGTTATAAAATAATACAATGCAATATACAAAAAATGAGCCGTATTAATAAGTTGTATTCATTAACAATTTATATTCATTTATACAGTATAATGGTCATACTAAATATTATAATGTGTTATTATAAAATACTGTATTTTATTACGGTCAAACAAACACGCTCTTAGTCAAATAGTACAAACAAAATTTATATTACCACATCAAGTGATGGCTTTTGCTTAACAGCATGTCATGTTGGACCCATAGAATTGTGATCCGTAAATTGAATACATTATTTGTGTATTACAAATCATAACAAAGCATGAACAATCAATATAAATTCCGACAATTTCTTCCACACACAAAAAAAAAAAAAAAAAAAAAAAAAAAAAAAAACTCCGCGTTACAAGTGGTTCACTCGAAACCAAACAGAACAAAACAAACCAAAAACAAATAACATCAAAAAGATGAAAAAAGAAAAAAGAAAAAAGCAAGCATGCAAGCTTTAGAAAAACAAAGAAAAGAATTTCAATTCTCCTTTCTTTCAAAAGAAGAAAGAAATATATATATATATATATATATATATATATATATGCTTGCAAGCTTTAGAAAAACAAAGAAAAGAATTTCAATTCTCCTTTCTTTCAAAAGAAGAAATTAATATATATATATATATATATATATATATATATATCCTTTGGAAGAACCTGCAGCGTCAAATTTTTGTTTTGATCTGTGAAAATTAATTAAACTGTCTTGGGAATTAGAGCATAAGAAGAAAACACAGATAATACGGCTGTACAAACTGTTGCAAGCAAAAGGAGGCTGGCTGATGCATACGACTTGGCGTAGAAATCGTCTCCCAACAAAATATTTAACTTATTGAACAACATCTGCATATCGTTGGTAACTCCAAATCCTGAAGCCGCACCTGTGGCTAATACGTACGACATAATCTGCCCAATTCAAACATATATACTTAGGTTATATAAATAATTGGGAATTTATATATATATGTATCCCGTCAATAAAGACATTAATTCAGCAGATGAGGCTCACTATTTGTGAATAGTGATGAATTTCTAATTCTGTGGGGTTAAGAAATCGACTATTATACCTTATATTAAATGAAATGGTGGTACTCTATTAAATAATGGACGATATTCTACATTGGTCTTAAATCATAATTCATTGGTTTTAGACATGCTAATGAGTTTAAGCACTGATAAACTATAGTCTTAACATAGTTACTTCATACCTTGTCACCGTAGAAGTCAAATAAAAGGTTGCCTTCGCTTTTGGCAATGACATTGTAGATTGTGAATGCAAGTTGCAAGAGGACAAATACAGTGCCAATGACGATTGAAGAAAGCATGTATCTGCGCGGTTAGATAAGATTAACCATTCAATATAAGTACTCTCATAATATAGTTGCAAACCTTAAGAACTAAGAAAAATATGGAGTTTTCATTAGAAATTACTAGAAATATTAGAAAACAGTATATATATATATATATATTTTTTTTTTTTTTTCGGCAGGAAAAGCATGCAGATCACAACTAAACGACACCTCGTCATACTATATATTTGACTTGTTGCGGAAAAAGAGAAACCATGTTGCGAAGGACATTTCGCTCCATCTTTATTGTTTGCTGTTGTACAAGGTGAAATAAATACGTATCGTTTTAGCTCTTCATCAGGTTGCCCTTATCTTTTCCAAACGACACGTAGATTATCGATTAATATTTTGCTGCCTTTTAAGTTTGAAAACGACACATACTTTGTCATCTAAAACGTCCATGTCTTGCTTGTATTTGAAAGTCTTCTTCGTTTGTGTTGTAAAACTAAGAATTTATCCCCAAAAAAAAAAAAAAAAAAAAATGAGGAAGAAGAAGAAGAGGCAAGTTCTGAAATATTCACGGTGTTTCTATTAAAGACATAAACGAAGTGCAGGATGTCGTATGTCGTTTTTAGCATAAAAACGAGAAGTTTTCAAAACATTAACCACATGATCCTCCAGCAACAATGGTTTGCAAATTTATTTTTCATTTTCGTAAATAATTGAAATAAATATCATACATGTAAAAAATAAGAAGTCTTAAAAAGAGGGACTAGAAAAAAGAATAATAAGAAATTAGATATGTACGTCACACAACATTCACAAACATTAGAATATACCTGTTTCTGGCTAATTTATAAGCGTACTTAACAAAAAAGCTAATAAAAAACTAATTATATTTCAGTACTCTTTTACCATTACGTACCACCTAAATTCATAAAAGAAAAGGTTAACTTTGCATTATTAATGTTTCATTGAGCTAGCACAAACCGGTAAGCAATAACATCCTGAAATCTGAAATCCTGTTCAGCAAAAACATCGGTTCTTTTTGCTGTGGTTGTATTGGTACAAATAAGAATGAGGGATATAAGTAGGAGAACAAAAACGAAGACTCTCAGTACAAGACTCACAATGCATGAGGCTGCTGATTTTGCCATCTTCTTCGGACAAATTATGTTCCACACACCAAGTTACTACAAAAAATCTTCTATTTAACAACAGTATTAAACTCTCGTTAAATTTTTAACGACAGTTGCGCAACTTTCGTCTTTGATATCTGAAATCTGATCATTGTTAGCCTTTTATAACGTACTACAAAGTATGTAGAAGCAAATTATTCCATGCATACCGAGTCAATGAGCCGAAGGGTTGAAGCTCCACTATGTAATTAATTAATTATAATCCTAGAGCTAGAAGAAGATTTTACTTTCTTTTAAAAAAAGGAAAATGATCGGACATTCTAACGTGGGCATCACGATCTTCTACTCGTTGAATTTTCTTGCCATATATCTGCCCTAATCATTGCTTCTTTACCCGATTTAGAAGTTTAACTTCTTTTTGTTATAGGGGAATTAAACTATACGTTTTTCTCTTAATTAGTTAGCTTTTGTATTGACCACTAACTCTATGGTTTTGCAATGACTCTGGCAGAAATGTATGTGTACATGTGTGTGTGTGTGTGTGTGTGTGTGTGTGTGTGTGTGTGTGTGTGTGTGTATAACCAGCAAGTGGACACGTCTCAGAATTTCTGCCATATTTGAATTCAATTTTTAATGTCTAATTATTTTATAAATACTGATACGATATTGAAATACTCTTACTTAGCATAATTGGAATTTATCATTATTTTCTTAATTTTTTATAATATATATTATCAACTTGCATTCTAATTTTAGCTAATTTGGTGTATTTAGTTTTCATTTGAATTCTTCCATACACTGACCTTGTGAAGTCAACGCCATATGCAAAGAGGTCTAAGCGAGGGTGTATCTCTGTGTAATTTGTCTTTTGGATGGTCGATAAGAACACGAGCAGCTGCCTCAATGTGTATTATGTCTATGGTCCCATTTGGAATGACTTAAAATAAGCAGCTTTCTGTTTATTTAATTGTTAGGTATTTCTATTAGTAGGCAATTTATTGACAATCTTGTAAAAATTTAAAAAATAGGTTCAAGAAGATTTCATATTGCAGAAGAAGATTCAGAATCAGATTTGGAGAGATAAGGATAAGGCTTTGGTCAAAAAAAGATAATGTATTGGTTATTTAAATTTAAATGTAATTCTAGAAAGAGATAAAGGGGATATGGATTTGAATATAAAGTGGAGATCAAGCTCAGTTTATCTTTGGGATATATATATATATATATATATTGGCACTTGGAATTTACGTGATGTTATCCACATGGAGCCAATGCGATAACTAAGCCATTGTGAAGATATTATGCGCATGGAGATTTGAAGTTTGAATTATATTTGAAGAATAAATGTTTGTGCTGCAATAATGTGCCGGAAGTAATTGGATGTTTTCAATCTACTTTGGCATTATCTACTTGCCTTACATGCAATACTCGGTGAATGTTTTTTTGGAAAATCAAGGAGATATAATGAAGCAAAATTGTTTGTGTAGATAAGATATCATGCATATTACTTGGAGAAGATCGTAGAGAGAATTTGAATAAGCTATATTGGTGGGTTAAGAGATTTGTTATGGGGCCTATGTGATTAACGTGAAATACGGGGAGTTTTAGAAGCTTTATAAGAAGTAAAGGCCTCAAAAGTAAAGGCCTCAAGGTTGCTCTGTGAGATACAGATTTAATAGACTATTTTCAGAAAAGAGCCTGTGAGTTTTGGTGAGCCTAGTGCACTATTGAGATCATCCTTTGGGAGAGGGATTTGCTGCTTTCGGGAGGAAGCTCTGCCGGTCGAAGGAAGTTCGCCAGGTGAATAGAAGTCGTGTGGTGCATGCTAAACAATCACTATGGAGATTCATCACAGCGGCGTCATTATCTAAGAGAGAGTCCTTGAGTAAATAAGTTCGTCCAGTGTCTGTAATTTATGGAACATAGTGAACTATTTATTGTCTGGGCGTGGCCCTGCAGAGTAGGTGTGCGCACCAAACTGCGATATCATATCGTGTGCATTTATTTTACTTTCTGTATTACTGTCTTTCCTTGGTAATTAATCTGAATAGTAAGAAACTCAGATCTTAACTAATCAAGCCATATTCCAGATAGTGCTTCAACATCATCTGGAACATCACACGTAACATCAGATCTAACAATTTAGCCTAAGAACTAGTTTTGGACGTGTTTGGATAGACACACTAATTGACTTTTAATTTTTATAAGCTCTTTTAAAACAAGACACTTCATGTGCTCATTGAAAAAGAAATTACAAAATCTTTTTTATTTATATTTTTTACCTTTTTATTTTTAAATAATAAAGTAAAAATTCCATTCATATACTTATATTACATTATATGTTATAGCAATGAGAGCTTTTGATTTATTTAACTAAACAAATTCAAAAGTTCTTCTAATATTAAAAAACTTTTTTCCACATGCTATTTAAACAGTAATTTCAAAGTCCTCACTCATACTTCTCTTTCTTTTACTGCTTAAAAGTAAACGCAAGTAATCTTATTCTAAGATAGTGACCTATATAGTTTTTGTAAGTTTTGTTTCTTTTCTTGTCAAGAGAGAGGGATGTCATCTCTACATTTTCTTTTTTATAAACTTAGGAGAATAGACAACTATTATATGTTAGGAAATTACGTTTCCTAATAATAATTATGGGCCACATATTTATAACAATTATATTAACGCTATTTAATTAATTGAGCTAATTAAGTAGTTTAATTATGGAGAGCCCAAATAGTCTCCTAAATTGGTATGGGTTAAATGGGTGGATACCCAATATTGACCCAATTAGGTTTAATGGTAGCTTAATAGGACAATATATAAAGAAACTTAGATTATAGTCCCCAATACGTCAAAGTATTCAATTGTTTTCACTCTTTCCCATCTAGAGAGAACACCCATTACAGAATCTAGTGATTTGATTAAGGAAGACAATAACTAGACGTGCTCATTGTCTTAGAGATTTCTGCTAGAGATTAAGGTTGCACCAATAGAGATAGATATTTATTCTAACCTATTTTTTTAATAATTTGGTGTGATGATTCCTAAAATGTGAAATAAGGATTAAAGTCCAACAGTATTTAGGTTCACCGAGACATCCCAACTAAGTTGGCACCCCTCTTAAAACCTATCCTCCATCAAGTCTCTATCACTCCAATATTATTAATAAGAAAGCAAAAAATTTACAAAAGATGAAAGAAACATCCTGAAAATAAAAAACAGAAAATAACCTAGAAAAAGGCCAAAACAAGAAGAAAATATTTGTTGGAAACTCATTTCACAGGATAAAGCCAAAACTTACACTTGAAAGAAAGCTACAAATATACCACGTTAAAAACGTTTTAGCCAAAACCCAATGGAAAAAAGAGTACATATTTACTCATATTGTCAACTATGAACGAAATCTATAATTTAGAAGACCTTCCATATCCCTGCTAACAATTGCCTTATAGAAGTTAGAAACAGTAAGAAGATGCTTGTGAAGAAACTCCAAAAGAAACCAGCTTATCAACCACATGATTGCCCTCTAGAAAAATATGCGAAGCCCATAAAGAAATAGAATAAAAAAAGAAATCGACTGAATCCAACGAGACTTGAATCTCTAAGGGTCCGTTTGGTTCATGGATTCGAATCATGTGATTTGAACCATTTTCGATTTACGTGTATTTTTTGTGAGAGAAATCACTGTAGCGAACCACGAATCATGATTCGAATCGGGGGACGAATCCCCCAACCAAACATAACCTCAACGCTTTTTTAAATCATGAGATTCACCGCATATGTGAGTGACATAAACCATAGGACATTCCAGTTGAATCTTTTAGTAAATTCAATGGCTAAAATAACTCCCATAAGATCTCTACATAAGTATCATAAAAGATTAAAGATTTTTAAAGCTTAATTCTTTCATTGGATTAATGCAAAGAAGATTATGTTTAAATAAAGAAGATCAACCATACAAGATTACTGATCTAAAGGAGAACTACGGACACATATGGAATCCACAAGGAGAATGGAATTCCTATATTTACAACATTCAGTTTCAATTTGAAGCTGACATAATAGAGTTTGCGCTTCTGGACCAAGAACTTTGTACCCAGAAATTTCACAGGTCAAACCTTGGATTCAGGAATATTTTAATCTGTATAAACAGAAGACATGGGTCAAATTCTATGGCCTTAGGCTAGATAGAATACAGGGATCTGAAATTCTTATTGGAAATTGCTTCTTGGAGTCCCGCTCAAAATTGGTACGTAGGACGACAGTTGATGGAGAGTATGGACATTTGGCCCGAGTTCTTATGCTGATTTTGTTGGTTTCGCAAGCCAAAAACGCGAAAAATTGCAGAAGTACGGTGACCAGTTTGATCTTGGGATTTATCTGAGGAGCTCCTCCATTCATTGTACAGCTGTGGATTAATGCAAAAAGCAACCTAATTCTTGCCGTCATTGCAAAGCACTTGGTTATTTGGTCGTTAATTGTCCTGAACTATAAGGAAACCGTTGAAGATGTTTCAAAAAAAAAAAAAAAAACAACAAGAGGCAAGCTAGCAATGTGCAAAGGTTTTAACACCACGTCCCTCGTACTTAAAGGAAAAAAAAAAAAAAATAGAATGGCCATTTACGGATTTTCATCACACACACATAATTACTTACTACTTGATATCACATGATTTTGTTCTCATGTTCCATCAGAACATTGATTATAATGTTCCAGCAAATGTTTGGAGGAGAAAGAGAGAGAGATAGAAAGGGAATTGGAACTCACCTGGAATAGTGGTACCTTAATATATATAGTACCTATTTGATTGTTGAATCACCATTAAGTTACGTCCTGGAGAATCTTTGGGTGTCAAATCCCATGCAAAGTCTCGTCAAATAATTAGTCCCTTCGCTTAAATCTCAGGTTCGTTGCCGATTCGACCTTAAAACCCCTAAAAAGTCTCCTAATTTTGCATTAAATCTCTAATTATGGTTAAAACATTTCAAAAATTGACCATGATCTCTATATTTTTTATCTGATAAAATTAGGCCTTCCATTAGTTAACCATTAAAACAAATACTAAAAACAACGCATAAATCATGTGCAGTGAATTGTTAGATTATCGAAGTGCGTTATAAATACACTTGTTGCCATATCAGACATTAATTGTAACATAAAAGTTTAGTTCAACCCCACTTCGATGGTTGAGACGTTTTCAGAAATCATTTATTAGATGAATCCTTTCCTTTTCTTTTAATGGAATGAAAATTTAAATTCTTCAATAATTCTTCAACAAGTTAGTATATGTAATTTTTGGTAGACAAAAGAATACTAAACTGTTTGATGCATTTTAAAATATTAGTATATGTACGTAGACGTGTTTATTTGTCCCTCTTTGACTACACTTGGTAAATCCTAACTGAACTAATATTTGAACTCCAACTTCAAAGCGAAGAAGATTCACTAAACTTGAAGGTTGTCCCTTCGACGTAGATGTATAAAATGAAAATAATGATTTTAAACGGAAAACATTGTAATATTATTTTCAACTAGTTTTGGTATCAATCCAATTATTGCAAGCTAGGGATCACTGTATACGATAAGATTTTGTTCCGAATGAAATCGATTGTATGTGGCCCGCCCATTAGGCCAGTATGAAGGACACGAAGGGCTGTCTGTAGATTTGGCAGGGACAAAGATATAGAATTATAGACATTATGATCATGTACAAATTGGGTTAAGTTTTTTTACTTTTTTATTTTTCTATTGTTAATTTAATAAAATAAATGTAGATCTGGGTGGGGCTAAAAATGGTTATCCTTAATTTTTGTGTGGGCTAATTAAATTTATATAGATTTGAGGGGGGATAAAATAGTTTTTTTCTCGATTTTTGTTTGGGCTAATGTGTTTATTTTACAATAAAACATCTTAGCTTTTCAAAGGACAAAATTGTTAGTGGGGCACTTACCTTTATATAGGAAGTATGACACTGACGTATGGGACCCATATTACTAGACAGATATACATGTTTAATGAGAAAAAAAAAAAAAAAAAAAAAAAAAAAAGAAACGTAAAAAATAAAATATCAATGTGCACCACTCAGTTATTTATCAACATCCGTCTAAATTCCAAGTACAGATTAATTATCAACATCCGTCTAAATTTCAGTTATTTGTAGGAAAAGAAATCTCTGTGGTAGCAAATGACACAGATAAATTTTCTTAGTTATTTAAATATATTTTAATGATCCGATCTACGAGTAAGATTATTTTATTGATGAAAGTGTTGCTTGTCATTTGCATTTTACAAGAGTTTGTTTATTCTGGATGGGAAAGAAAGGGTAAAATGGTTAATTTCTAGATCATTAAGTTTTATTTTTAAGTATATATTAGAAAAAAAAAAAAAAAAGAAAGAAAAAAATCGTGGGAAAAAGATAAATGTGCACCACTCATTTTGTAATGTGTCTTATCCAATTCCAGCTTTAGTGCAGCACCCTTCTATTCGTACGTTTGATTTATCAATTTACAGGCAACCAAACTAGAGTTTTTCGGATTGATCTAAAAAACATAATAATAAATCATTTACCAGTACGACAATAAATTAGTTGTACAATAAATTAGTATTGTACAACTCGTATGTTTTTTATATAACGTGGAGAATTTTCTCTAAAAAAAAATAAAAAATGATAATGATTATTTGTATGAAAGTTTACTAGACTTCATGTCCTTTCCGGGGGGTGGTGAAAAATAAACAAAGAAGTGATTTTTGGGGGGTAAAATTAGTGGAAATAGTATGGCGCTTGAAGGCTGAGAATTAATTAGAGGACAACATGTACTCTTCAGACGTTTACCCTAAAGTATATATATCAAAAGTAAATCGCTGTAAACTTTATAATTTTTATCATAGTATTTTTGTAATATATAGAAACAATAAATACATGTTTATATCAGTTCTTATTGACATATATATTAAGCGTAAACTCCAAATATTGGATATGTACACACACACACACACACACACACACACACACACACATATGTAATATGCATACCAAATAATTATGATCTGTTTTTTTTTTTTTAAAGATTATGGATCTGTGTACTATTTATAAGTTGATTCACGTAGGAGAAATCCCAGTTTAATCTAGACAAGCAAATGATGAACTTGGTCTACCACTTATTCCAAAACTTTCTCTCATAAAAGATTTGAATTTTTGTTCAAACTTTCTGTTTAAATCTATATAGATTAACTAGGTAGCTAGCTAGCTGTTCAAGGTCGAACAGACAACGAAACTAAGAGATAGTGAGAAGAAAGGTACTGGTCACTTGACAAAGCATGGCATGGAATCCACTCACCGGTAGTAAAATATCATCCAATATTATCTCCTACTCTCTCATCTGTCGAACCATGTTCTACTCACATCTGAAAAAACCAAAAAAAAAAAACAAAAACAAAAACAAAAAAGAAAGCTAAGTATATATAAAAAAAAAGGTATGAAAAAAATAGATCGCGCGATACATATCCAAACTGATCAACATATTGGATTGGAAGAGAGATCGGAAAGATCATATATATAAGAAGAAAGTACCTCTATAATTCCCTTTTGGCCACTTGAGAGTGTGCAGTCTTGTGATGCCTCCAAGTTACTCCATTATATAGACAGAATTATGGGGTTTGACAGGAGAAAAAAAAAAGTAAAAAAAAAAATTGAAAGTTAAAAAAAAAAAAAACATGGAGCAGAAGAAAGAGAAGGTTGAGGAGGGTGAAGCGTGGGAGTAACTAATAAAAGATTTTATTATGTTACACTTTCATCTGCTACTTTCGGCACGTGAGGACATTTGACTCACCGATATGATATCCTTTTTAGGGTTAATAGTCATGTGCCTTAAGAAAAGTATTAGTTACTCTAAAAACCATCCCCTTCTCGCTTTTCATATTTTTATTTTATTTCATTTTTTTTAAATATTGATTGATATATGTATATGTTTGTTTTCCTCGTAGAGTTAATTTAATTTCACGGTAAAGATATTCTTTCAATAGTACATGTTTATAAACTTTAAATTTAATTTCAGTCATATAATCAAAATGAAAAACTATTCAAAATTACAAAACTTACAGTTCAAAACAAAAGGGTTAATCTATCAATAGTTATTTTTGTGCACTATAAAAATCTATTTTTTGTATACCAGTATTGATCATTATTAATATACATTAAGGTTATTCTTTACAATATTGCTTAAATTGTCATCTTATTTTGCTTGTCTTTTTGGTGATGTGATAGGTGGCAAGGACAATTTTTTCTTACTTTTTACCCTTTTTTGTTTTGTTTTTTTTTTTTTTTTTTTGCTATTTTTTTTCCTTATATCTTACCTTTTTTCTTTTACTAAAGATACCAAGGGTAATTGAATGAGTGCGTGTGTGTGTGTGTGTGTGTGAGAGAGAGAGAGTGGCACTGAAAAGTAAGTTTGATGAGCAAAAATTAGAGCAGAGTGAGGTTTAGCTGTCCTCGTGTGATTCTGAAATGCTGATATCATTTCTTTCTGTGCCCTAAGCACCGCACATGACTCCGTCTCCACTTTCTATCTACCTACCTTCATTCCCTAGCTATATGAAAACAAAACTCTTCTTGATAATTATTCAACAAAAAAAAAAAAAAAACTCTTTTCAGCTTTTAATTATATATTTGTTTATTTATTTGGTAGAATATTTACATATTTTTTATTTATAATATTGAGTTAGATGTTTGATATAAGATGAGCCGTTAAAATAGATGTCTATCTAATTTAAATGTATTTAAAAACTCTGATATCAGTTTTTTTTTTTTTTTCTCAATATATCAAAAAATTACCTTTGCGATGCCCAATCTAGAACAGATATTTAACAATCCGATTATATAGCATTAAATAATTTAATAACTAGTTGTCGGTTCCGTGGAATTTCTCACCAACCACTTGAAATCATTAAAAAAAGATAAATCATTTTATTTATAAGTTTAATTACAGCTTGTACTGGAAAACTCTCATATCCATCTAGCTCCTTATTTCTTAAGAGAAAAATAATTCAATGGAACAAATAAAATACAATTGTAGCACCTGCGGCTTCTATCTGAACTTGTCTCTTATTTAAAAACATATTGGGTTCGGGCATTTCGTAAGGTATGAGAAAAGCCATTTAAAATTTTTCTATATATGATATTTATTTTTGAATTCCATCAAATTTTAATGACACCGTTCATTAGACGTTAAGAATTAAGATTTTTTTTAATCAAAATACTAATATATAGTATTTGTCTACAGTCTCACTGGTGAGATGGTCACACCATATAATTATTATATCTTTTTAACATTCGTATTATGTTAAATAGCTAAATTATTAATTAAGTTTAATAAAAGTTTGAGATAGTTAAATTTCTTAATGTTACGTCTTTTTAATATGCATTTTACGTTGAATACATATTAAGTATTATGTTTTTATTTTTACATGTTATGATGGTTGAATACATATCTTGTATTATGTTTTTATTTTTACATGTTATAATGGCGTGAGACTGTAAATAAAGTTTTTATGTATAAATACACTAGATGCTCCTTAAAGTCCGTATAGACATAGGGTCATACGGATATATGATAAAGGTACTAGCCAATAATGTTCATAGGCAGAAGCAGGGACCAGCAAAATTATGCATCACTGATATAGAAAACTTGCACATATTGTCAAGCTGCGCTCCACAAGCTTCGGAATCATAAATTTCTTTCTAGTCGTGCGGTTTAGTTTATTAATGGTCAGTGTCAGTGTTCGTTTTCTTATAATTAAACAAATAAAAGGGTTGGGTGTTCAGTTGGTAATTATATATATATATATATATATATATATATATATATACCAACTCCAGCAAACTCAACTCCATTCATCTCACCTACTACCATTTCCAACTTCCATGTGTTTGTTGGGTCTATATTATACCTCAAAAGTCAAAACCACAAACCAAAAAAAAAAAAAAAAAAAAAAAAAAAAAAAAAGAATTTCCCGACAAGTGGAGGGATGCGTTGGGGCCGTTTTGGCGCAACCTTTGCTTTTGTTTTTGCTTTTGCTTTTGTGCTTTAGCGAGTGTTTATAAGAATCAAATTTTTTTTTTAAAAATCTGAATGGATCTAAATTTTTTAAAATCTGAAAAAAAAGATTTTAATTTGAATATAGTTTCTAAACAAGCAATAAAATTATATTGGAATATAGTTTATATTGCCTTACTGAAATAATTAGGGTATAAGTTTTTTAATTTGTTATTCATAAGAGTTTTATTTTGTGATTTTGATGAAGCTCTTTTAGAGCGAAAACTTTTCTATCAAATCACCTAAACATTTTTCTATAAAACTTTTGGACCCAAAAAAACTAAAAGAAACTTCCAAAAAGCATGACTAAATAGGCAGTCGTATCGACATATCTTTCTTCCCCTTGAAAACAAAGCTGACCATGTAGAACTAGCAAATTCACTTGGGAATTCTCTAATAGGTAGAGGTTTATATAATATGCTCAAAAGCTCATTAATATGAGACTTGTTCAATGTAACATAGACGCTATGAAGGTACACTTACAGTTTGGGTAACTTATTATTATTTCTTGGTGTTACAGCACAATATGTCCAAATATGAGTGTTAAATGAAATAAATGTTATACATTTTTCAATTTTATACGTTACATAGCGTTATGGTTTTGTGAGTAGGACCACGGTAATCTCATGTGTGTGTGGATACTAGTACTTAAGGTGTTCAAATTTGAGCTCATTCATTTCGTTAATTTGAGTTTGTAATTCGAGCTTAGATGTGATTTTATATGAAAACTTTTTACTGTAGTAAAAATTAGATGTGACTGTTTCTGAGAACTTTTCACTGTAATAAAACTCAAATTTTAAACTCAAATCGGTAAAGTGAACGGGGCCTAGAAGTACTCTTTTAGGCTTTTAAATCAAATTGATAAGTGCAAACAATTAAAGTATAAATCTTATAATTAAGTACCCACGTTATCTTTTTTTGATAAGTCTAAGTTTTAAAGTTTGCTCATGACATTCAACTTGATCAACTCACTAGTAGTGCTTATTTCCCGACAATGACACTGATAAATTTAATCGTTGAAAAGGAACTGCATGCGGATTCAGTTGGCCAGATAATTCGTTAGCATGACTTTGGATCTCTATTAGCATCGATTGGATGGTCATGTTAGTGCCAAATGGCATTGTTAAGTTCAAACTGTACCAGTTCTACGGTTTTCGACCTTGGCTATTTCCGCGTATGAAACTCAAATGAAAAGGAAAACGCAAAGAATAATTAAGAACCAATTAGGGGGACCATATCAAGATGAAATACATACATGCATATATATATATATATATATATATAATCTTCTAATTTGAAAAGAAAAGAGCTTTTATTATTTATGAACGCTAGCTTTGCACGTACCTTCTTATTCACCAAGTATAAATTAGCTGGAATTGCTACTCATTTATTTGCAAGAAGCCAAGTGGTGGTGGACAAGGCCGGATTTTTGTGTTCCTTTATCAATAGAGATATCCCGGGCTTACCTTATTACAGGTGTCATCATAAGTTCTAGGATTGAGTGCTCTTTTTTCTTTTTTGGTTTTTCTCTCTGGATATTTCTTAAAAGGTTTTAATCGGGTTTAATTCGCAAGGTTTGTGCATAGAAATAGTCTTGGTTTAACCAATTGTTAGACCTCGTCAGGTTCTTTAGACCAACTGACGATTTTTCAGCTTCTTTCACTTTGTTGTTTTGTCGAATTGCTTGATTGATCTTTTCCTTTCTTAGGGTTGTCAGTTAACATTATTTTTGTGTGAGTAGTGTACCAAATAATGTGATATATGAATTGTCATTTCTTTACTGATATATGCAATCTCTTATTATTAATTGACGTGACAATATTTTAAACATCTACCAGTAAAAAAATAATAATTCATATGTCATATCAGTTTATATACAAAAATTGATATTTAAGTTAGTATTCTCAACATTTTTTTTTTTTTTGTGCTTGTTTCTTTTTCTTTTTTAATCATTATATTCGAGGTGAGAATTTAATAAAGAATTAGTTGTTTAAAAAGCGTCAACATAATTGACATGTTTTAATCAATTTAATATCAGTTATCTCCTATGATCATTTTAAAAAAAAAAAAAAAATTTAAAGAAAGGTATTTTCTACCTATAACTATGTCATGTGCGTTTCGATGTGCAAGTCTTCTTTCCCTTTGAAGTAACTTTTGCTTAGCGTGGAGGTTAACTTTTGAAGTTACTTTTGTATTTTAATACTTTTCTTGTTTTTTTCTTTTTTATTTTTTATTTTTGTTAGGAGAGGAATATATCAATGGTTCTATCAACAACAATTAGGCCTGATTGGATTGGCTTAAAAAAAAAAAAAAAAAGCTGTCAAAAGTCATTTTTAAACTTGTTTACATAAAAAACCTTAAAGTGCTTTTAGTTTTTTTAAACACTTTTATAACAAACCATCTCTTTGATATTTATGAAAAGCCTTTTTATTTACATTTTAAATTTTTTATTTTTTAACAACAAATTAAATATCTCATTCATATCCTTTTATTACATTACTTTTTATAACAATAAATATTTTTAATTTTTTTACCCAAACAGGTTCAAAAGCTCTTTATAGATATAAAAACACTTTTTTCAAGTATATATTATCCAAACTCTAATGAAAAGCTTCAACTTATGTTTATCTTCTTCTACTACTTAAAAGCACAAGCACAAATTATTCTAATTAGACCTTAATTTAATTTCTGGTTTCTTTATGTATTTTATTTTAGGGGGTTTTTTTTTATATGGAGATCTATTATTACCCCTTGGGTTGCTTTTCTCATGCACCTCATGTTTATATTACTAAAGGGCCTTAAGTAAAATTACATACAGTGTAAATATGTTAGACATAATTCTCTTCTTACCCTTTTTTTCCTTTTTAAATAAAAATTTTTGACTTCCTTGTTTAAAAATAAATGTAAAATAAGTAGAGAAATTAAAGAGAATAACTTAGGTGAAAAAAAGTAAAACAATTCTAATATGATCAAGATTAAAAGATTTGTTATTTATTCTGCTATTGATAATATTATTTTGTTATTCTAGTAGTTTAACACATCACGGTGTGGCGATAAGAGATAAAAATGATTATGTCGATGACAAATGAAGAAACCAATTGTTAGAAAATGCACTTTTTGGGTCTCTAGAAATGTGGTAAAATTAAAGGGTAGGAAAAGGCGGGAGTGAGATTTTTTGTTGGGTGGAAAAGAAAAGAAAGAATAGTGTTATGCTATGATTAGTATTATAGAAAATAGGAAGGAAGAAGTGAGAAAATGGATAATTGGATGGAGATTGGTAGGGTGACTTGTTTGGTGTAAGGAAAAGAGGAGGGAAACAAAACTAAAGTGGAAAAAATAATAATGGGTTCTATCAAGTTTAATCTCCAAAAGTGAATGAATTTTAAATTACTTTTTGGTGATCCTCATTTATTTCCTTTTTATCTACCTAAATTAATATCCTTTTTATTACCATTCCAATTTTCTATTTTTATATAAATTTTCTCTCCATCTTTTTTTTTTTCTTCTTTAAAATAAAGATTAGGAGGTGTACTGAGTGGTGATTATAAATTAAATTTTCAATAAGAGGTAGTTTTAGAAAATATGCGAAGAGTAGAATAAGGTGTGGAAATAGAAAAAATATTTAGGAACAATATCACAATTAATAAAAATTGACCTAATTTATTTATATCACATTGTGTAATTCATTTTTTATTAGTATGTGGAGCTATCACAACCCAAAAGAGATGTCGTGATTATTGGACTTAAACTAAAAATTTAATTTAATTAAATGAGATTAATAAACAAATTCTAAAGAAACAAATATTTGCAAAATAAATAGGAAAAGAGAAAAATATAACAAGACTTGAGATGAATTAAAATTAATAAGTCAATAGTTTACATAAGTTAATAAATAGGCCAAATTACTATTTTCGTCCATAATTTGTCTGATTATGAATCATAACTTGACAAGTTATTGTCCATAATTCACGATTTTTGTCCATAACTTGTCTAGCTATGAACCATAACTTGACAAGTTTGTCTATAACTTATCTGGTTATGAACCATAACTTGACAAGTTATAACCTATTAATTTCTATGACTAAAAATGAGTCTATATACTTTCTTAAGCTTTTCATATTAACATTTTTTCTACTATTTCTGCAAATAAAAATTACAATATATTGCTCTAGAAAGTAATTACAAAACAATCTAAAATATATACAACTTCTCAAAACGATACAACTCTGAGAAATGCCGACTAATACTGTTTACATACACTAAATACAGTACAACTTAAAAATTAAAAAAAAAAATGAAATCATAATAAAACAAACCATCTCAAATCTTGAGTCCTCAATCTATTGTCGTCAACACATTACCCTGCAATTAAACTGCTAACTCTAGAGTCAGGAAAAACATTTAAAGCAAAAGTGACACAAATGCCCAGTAAGGAGAAACAAGGATAATGACAATAAATAAGAAAAGTAAAATAATCATGGAGACTTAGATACAATAAAAAATGAAATGCATAACTCAAGTAAATGAAATGGTAATCTGTGAAAAATAATCAAATCAAAACTGATGTTGAATGCAGAGTCAAATCAATTAATCAAGTATTTAAAAACTATTTCAAAATACTATAATATTTATAAAAGTGATGGAATCCAGTATCTGAATAGTCTATAAAATACTAGGCATTTTGTAATTCTATTAAGTACACTTAGATATTCAAATTAAATAAGTAAAGAATATACTATACGTTGGCAGTTTGAATTTTCTTTTTAAAATACCGATACGTAGTTTAGTGCAAAGCCTGATCACCACCCACGTTGCGGAGTGGCCCGTATGCATTACGAGAGCTGCCCCCAAGAATACGATCTTCATATCTCGATCTCCGTGGCCATCATGCCAAAATCAACTATCTAAAATGCTCATTAGATAGCATTTGAAAACTCAATTATCTTGTGCTCAAATTATCTAAATCTGAAACTAAATTCATTTCTTTTTTAAAAATTCTCTTTCAAAAACCATGAGCTGTGAATTCTGGTTTTCAGGAAGGCTTTTCATATATATAATCTCTATATATATTTACGTACATTTATAAATGAAGATCCTTTCGAATTCTCAAAGTCGGAGTAAACTGAGTTTTAAATCGAGAAGTAAAAATTCATTAAATAAGTCAAAAAAAGAAGAGAAATCCAATCTCATGCTAGAACAAGATCAAAACTTAAGAAATGAACGTGCTAAGTTCAATTATTTGTTAGGTATTCATCAAACAATGCAAAAGTATCATTATTCCAATAAGATCTATTAAGTTTCCACAAGATATCATTGGATGTCAAGTGTTAATTTATCCTCTTCTACCACTTTTCATCATATCCCATTAAGAACCTCATACTTAGTGTTAAAATAACCTCAAAGGCTCCAAACCATCAATCGTTCAACCATAAATCAATTTCTAACTCAAATTCATATTCTTCATGAAAACAGTAAATTGGAAAATTCATTGACTTAGACGGGAATATTCATAAAATATTATCTAAGTCCAAAAATCACAACATCAACTTCAAAAGAAAGTAGACACGTAGATCTTTCCAACAAGCTATCGCATGCCTTAATCCGAGCTCTCTAACTACCTCAAAAACAATTCTTAAGAAATCAAAATTTTGGTATTTTCTAATTTGACAACTTTTAGAAAGTTTCAACAAGAAACTTCAAATGCGCACAACATGAGCTACAAAACTCCTAATTAAGTGATTTTAATTCCCACACGCCACAAATAACTTGCTCTAAGTGGTAAAGAAGACGGTTTAGGTGCAGCAACTATAAATCATAATTTGAGCATCTCGGTTCTCGTTTTATCAATTCCTAAAAAAAAAACAACTTTGGCGACTGTTATGGAAATAATCATAAAATATTCGACATAGTTTCAAAAATCACAAAATTAGTGTCTAATCAAAGTAGACATCTAGTGCTTTCAAAAGAGCTATAATAAGCTTGGTTTCGAGTCCATTAATTCTTCCAATAACACGTTACACCAGCTCATTAATTGCTGATTTTTCTGCAGAATTGCAACAACCACATTCAACTTTAAAATTTCATATCTTAGGCTACGATTATCCGTTTAAGGCGATTCTAGTCTCTAATCAAAGCTTATAATGTTTATTTTATGGCCTTATTACAATCAGATAGATAACACCTAAGCAAGGAGATACAGTTTCATTCTTTTCCTTGGGCAGCACCTTACAGGTTTCAATAAACCATCATTCTTCACGCTAACTCAAAAGAGAAATTCCTACTAATGACTCCAACATGGCTGGTACAAATCCTAAGTCGCCCAAACTAATCTCTTAAGGTTCATAAATAGGATGCAACGGCTAGAGAAGCTTATTAAGCCAAAACTTGGTGTTATGACCCAAACCTAACTATGAACATACCTCATGATTAGTGCACGAAAATGTACCCTAGATACTGCTTTTGATTTATATAATATTAAAATATTTAGGCTTTAATTAAACAATTCCATTATTTTTATTCATAATATTTTAATTGAATTTGAACAACATGTTTTAATTATTTACAGATAAAAAAGCCGTGTAAAAAGCGTGACAAAGTCAAAATAAGCCATGAAATGGCTCTGTTTCCCCAACCACCCGAGCCAAGCCGGGACGCGCGTCACGTACCCATCCATCCCGGTGAGCCAGCGCCGATCAAGCCGTGGTAGAGAAACAGCCTGCGGGTGAGCCAAAGTCACGTGGCGACTCATTCCTTTCTCCACACGGTCCCCATTGGTCGAATTCCGTTGACTCACGCGTGAGCCCACCTCGCCCCAAAAACCCCACGCCATCCCCAACGTTCCACGCGTTCCTGGCGTGGGTCCCTCACCATCCAACCATGCAACGACTGCGGCTGGGTCCTCAGCGCGCGCCGGACTGCGGCCCTGCGGGTCCCACTTGGGTCAAGGGTCCAACCGCCCGCCAAAGAAGCTTCACCATTCGCGACGACACGTGGCGACTCATTCCTTTCTCCAACCAAGCTTTGACACGTGTCCCCATTGGTCTTTGAATCCGAATTCCTTCCCCAAAAATCAGAGCAAATTGCATTTCTTTCCCAAAATTAAATATGTGATTTCTCCTAATTTATGTGTAATTTTATTTTGTTTCCTTTTCTTTTGTAATTTTCTAGTTTTACAATTTATTTCCTTATTTGACAGGCAACCTCTGAACACTATAAATAGAGGGGTTAGCCTAAGGTTTCAGGGGCTTTTGATTATTCAGTTTTCTGTCGTCTTGCTGTCAATCTCATATTTTCTCTCTAGAACTTGTGAGGATGTTTTGCAAGATAGGCTAGAGTTTCTTTTGGTGAGGTTAGAGATGAACTTCTGTTGAGCGACCCAATTCGGGGTTTTGATTCCTTGTGCTGTAAAGTTTAACATCTGAATGAAATAAATCTCATCTATTTTTCTATTACTTTTCAAAATATTGTGTGCCAATTTTTATATAAGTTCAGTCACGCTTTTCTTATGTAATTATGTCACGCATTGTTTTGTCATTCAAATTATTTTACAAATTGTCTTTTCTTTGCAATATTGTCGATTGATATATTGTCGATTTTAGATAACTTGTAATAATAATATTTCCGGAATCAACATAGAGATTTAATGTATTCGGTTCTTTTATTTTGTGAATCAAAACGGAATTGGTGAGCGAAACATTAGGGATTCTCGACACCTTACCATTTTTATTATTGAATTTTCTTCCACAGATTTTCTCCTTTTTATTATATTTGCAACAAAAATCTCAAAAACTATTCTTTTTCTTTAATTCACTTTTCTCTAATGCTCTTATTCGTTAATCGTTCTTGTTATTTTGTTATCTCTCTTGTGGATCGACAATCTACAGTTTACAATTGACCGCTTTGTGAACATCACTTTTGGGCGTTAATCAAATTTTGGCGCCGTTGCGGGAGATATCATTAGCAAGATTGATCGATGAGATTTTAAGCCAAAGAGGTAAGTACATTTTTTTTATTTATTTTATTTTATTTTATTATTATTATTTTTTTTTATCTGCGTAATCTGTTTCTTAAAAAAAAAAAAAAAAAAAAAAAAATCTTTGTTTGCCGCACCAGCACTTTTCTTTCTGTTTCTGTTTCTTTTCTTTTTCTTTTGTTTTATACTTCTAGTTTGTTGGCGTTTTCTCTTTATTAAAATTTGATTTTCAAAAAAAAAAAAAAAAGAAAAAAAAGTTGGCTGCAAGTTAACGTGTTTTTATTCACTTTGTTAATCTAATAGTTGCTGCATTTTTTTTTTTTTTCCTTTTATCGTCCCTTTTAGTATTGCGAGTTAACGTGTTTTCTTTTTTTTTTAGTATTGCTTACCTTTTTATATATATATTTTTTATTTCCGTAGTTTAGGTTGCTAAAAAAAAAAAAATCTCATTCCTAATTTTATTTTCTCTTTTTAGTTTTGGAATTAATTGTGATTTGATTTTGTAATGTTTTATTTTTGGTAAATTAGGATTTTATTTTGTTTCCTCATTAGTATATTTTAATTGTTGCCTAATTTAATTTTTTTCCTTTTATAGTTTTATTAACTTTTAGGATTATAACTAGGATTTTAATTAATTGACTAATTTAGATTCTTAATCTAGGATTTTCATAATTTGGTAGATTTAGGCTTTGACTTTAAGAATAGTTTCCATTAATTAGGTTACATTTCATAATTTACTCAATAAAATTTAATAATTGATTTTGAGAATAATTGTGTGGTTACGTGGAAAGTATAATCGAGGGAGTTAAAACAGGAAAGTTGGTACTTAAGCGGGCCTCGCCCCACCAATCTTTCCTGGGAACGTTCTTTCTGTCTAGGAGACTATTCATTGAGCCAAGAGCTATAGTCTTTCCAGGAGCACTCTCGGTGATTACAATTTACGTTACTATATAATTATTTTCTTTTGGATTAAAAATTAAAAAATTAAAAAAAAATTTAAAAAAAGAGCCGCTTAGGGTGAATGCATCGGTATAGAGACGAACTAGGGAGATTTGCTCAACGTCCAAATTTAGAAACCCCTAGTGAAATTCTATCCGACTCGCCTTCACGTCTCCGTCTTCACACTCTTCGTTGGAAGCATTTCAAAATCTATTCGCAATGGCACAACACGAGGAAGTTAAGATGGGACGTTGCAAGATTACCGCACCCAATATAGCCACCCCATCGTGCATCATGTTCCCGCCAAATGCATATCGATTTCAAGCCGGGCATGATTGCACTTCTCCCAAACGGATTAGAGAACGCGAGAACCCCTATGTACACATCCGGGAGTTTGAAGAGGTGGTGGCCACCTTTCTCATCAAACACCGTCAGATTGAAGTTTTTCCCTTTCTCTTTGAAGGACAAGGCCAAAATGTATTCTCTTAGGCCCAAGATTGTGCGTGGGAAGAAAACATTCTTCAACAAGTATTTCCCACACCATAAGACTAATAATTTGACATTACATGGATCTCAAATTTCGCTCGGAAGGAAAATGAAACTCTTTATCAAGCTTGGGAGCGTTTTAAAGATCTGTTAAATTTGTGTCCCCACCATGGATATGAAAGTTGGCGCCTCGTAAGCTATTTCTACGATGGACTCACAATCCAAGAGCGCCAATTTGTTGAGATGATGTGCAATGGAGATTTTCTCCGGAAGGATCTGACGAAGCTATCGAGTACCTCAATGAAGAAGGCTCATACTTTGACTGGAATTTATTAAGAGCACAAGTGGGTCCCGACCAGTTGGAGTCTATCAAAGGACAGACCTCAAGGCCCGGGTTGAAGCTTTGACGAAGCAAATTGAGGCCCTTAAAGGTAAAGATAGTAAAGGAATCCACATGGTGGCAAGGACAGAGGCACATGAGCCATGTTTCGTTTGTGGTGGAGAGGGTCATCTAGCTCGGGATTGCCACACTTTAAAGCGAAATGAGAGGGGTATACGAGGAGCAGTGCAATGCATTGGGCACATACAAGAAGCCTTACGGACCCTTCTCGAAACTTACAATCTGGTTGGAAAAACCACCCAAACTTAAGTTGGAGAGATCCGAACCAACATGGCCAATCATCCGGAGGGCAATGGAGATCGAGCAACAATCTCAACCACCAAGGACATATTTTGCGCCTCGAGAATAACATAGAAAGGGAATTCTTTAGAGGATACCTTAAAAGCTTTTATGGATCATAAAATAAGACGAATCAAAGGGTTGATTCAATGCTTACCCAACTGGTGGAAGAGAACAAGGAAATAAAAAGTCGGATTTGAAGCTCTAACTGTTCAAAGCGGTAGATTTCCATCACAAGCCCGGTCCAATTTGAGAGGACAAAACATGGCTCAAACTTCCAACCACGAAGGTCAAAATATCAAGGAAGTTAATGTCATCAATACTCGAAGTGGTAATAATGCGACACGCCATCAACAAGTACTACCACTTTGAGTAATGAAGAATTGGCTCGGGAGAAAGAAGAGCCAACAAAAATTCGGTAAAGGTGCCCTTCCCCAAAAAACTTTGGGAAAGTGCCGGAAAACCAAAGTGAGATCCTGGAGCACTTGACACAATTGAAGATCAATCTTCCTTTACTACATGTGATCAAGCAAGTGCGGCCCACGCCAAGGTTATAAAGGATCCATGCACTATAAAGAAAGCACCATGTCAAGAAGATGCATTCTTGACGGAACAAAAGCGCGGTGATTGAGCAGAAGACACAAGTACAAAGATCCCGGGCTGTCCCACAATTTCTTGCACCATTGGGACACGTGAATTGCCAAGCATTGTTAGACCTAGGATCGAGTGTTAACCTCATGCCTTATTCAGTCTACTCACAATTAGGTCTTGGAGATATTAAGCCCACATCCGTGGTTTGAACTGGCCGATCGATCTATTAAGAGACCACGAGGAATAGTGGAAGATGTGTTATTGCAAGTTGATAAGTTCTACTATCCGTGGATTTCGTTGTTTTGGACACTTCGATGGTTGATGTGGAGTCAAAAATCCCGATCATCCTTGGAAGACCATTCCTCGCAAAAACAAATGCTCTAATTAAGCTGTAGAAATGGTCTAATGAAGATCTCTTTTGGGAATATGACTCTTGAGGTAAATGTTTTCAACATTAAAACAACCACAAGGCGATGACGAGTGTCACCAAACATTCCGATCGACACACTTGTCGAGGAGGAGGTTTTGCTACAAAGCAACTCTAGATCTTGAAAACCTCCTCCAAAATTCTGAGTCTGAAAATTCCGGTCCTTGTGAGTTGGCTAACATTTACGCCATTTCCAACAACTCACAAGATCGGAGGAATTAAGTTTAAACAAGCGTGTTTCGAGGAACTTCCCAAGGGAGAGAGAAACCAAAGCCTTCCATCGAAGAGACCCCTACGGTGAAACTTGCTCAACTACGAAGGATTGAAACATGCATTTTTGGGAGTCGGTGATACCTTTCTGTTATCATTTCTTCCAAACTCGATGCATCACAAGAACGCCGGTTGATCAACATTTGCAAAAGCATAGATCTGCATTGGGTTGGACGAAGCGACATTAAAGGGATCGATCCTTTGATTTGCTCCCATCATATTCATTTGGAAGAAGGAGCTAACCCGCCGAAGAGATCCTCAAAGAAGATTGAATCCAACAATGAAAGAAGTGGTGAAGAATGAGGTTCTCAAGCTATTAGATCTTGGCATCATTTAATTGGCGATAGCAAGTGGGTTAGTCCGACCCAGGTAGTGCCAAAAGAAATCGGGGGTCTTTGTGGTGGAAAATGAGAAAGGGCTCTAGTTCCCACGAAGGTCGTGGACGGGTTGGCGCATGTGTATTGACTATCGTAAGCTTAATGCCACCACTCGCAAAGACCATTTTCCACTTCCATTCATCGATCAAATCCTAGAACGAGTGGCGGGTCATCCTTTCTATTGCTTTCTCGATGGATATTATCGAGATAGAGATAGCATTAGCGGATCGAGGATAAGACAACATTCACATGTCCTTTTGGCACTTATGCCTTTTCGCGAATGCCATTTGGTATGTAATGCACCGCCACATTTCAAAGGTGTATGATGAGCATTTTTCGGTGATATGATCGAAAAAATGTATGGAAGTGTTCATGGATGATCTTGAGGAGATTCATTCGACACGTGCCTTCTCAACTTGGAAGCCGTTCTACAAAGATGTGAAGAGAAGGGTCTCGTGCTCAATTGGGAGAAGTGTCATTTCATGGTGTCATCCGGCATAGTTCTTGGGCACATTATTTACGAAAAAGAGGAATCGAACCGCTCTAAGGTTGAACTCATTTCTAACCTGCCCACCCCCAAGGCCGTTAAAGATGTCCGATCTTTTACGGGGCATGCCGGATTCTATAGGAGGTTCATTTGAACTTTTCATCTATAGCGAGACCGCTAAGCAACCTCCTAGCAAAAGATGTTGTGTTCAACTGGACACAAGAGTGTGAGGATGCATTAGAACACTCATCCATAAAACCGACTTCTGCCCTATTATGCGGTCACCAGTTGGAGCTTACCTTTCGAGATCATGTGTGACGCAAGTAATTATCTTTGTGGGGCCGTTCTTGGTCAACGGAGGGAGGGAAGCCTTTCGTTGTCTACTACGCAAGCCGTACTTTGAATAGTGCTCAAATGAAACTCTAACTGAAAAAGAAGCGCTTCTTTGTAGTATTTGCTCTCGACAAGTTCCGTGCATATTTGATTGGTTCACCTATCACCATCTTCACAGATCATCTTTGCCCTTAAGTACCTTCTCTCAAAAAGGATGAAAAAGCGCGTTTAATTAGGTGGATCTTTCTCCTGCGGGGAATTTGACTTGACAATCAAGGACAAGAAGGGAGTCGAAAATGTGGTGGCGGACCACTTATCTCGTCTTGAATTTAATGATTCCGCCGCAATTCTCGCTATTGGAGATGACTTCCCGATGAACATCTCTCTTAGTCACTAAGATGCCATGGTATGCAAACATTGTTAACTACTTGGTGACGGGCGAGATTCCATCTACAGGGTGCACAAGACAAGAGGAAGTTTACGGTCGAGGTTCGTAACTTTTATTGGGATGACCCCTATCTTTTTAAGTGGTGCCACGACCAAATCATAAGACGATGCATCCCGGATGATGAAGTGTCTAGTGTCTGAACTTTTTAACGATGCATGTGGCGGTCATTTTTCTATGAAGAAGACCTAAAAAAATCTTTCTGATGTGGTCTCTATTGGCCCACTTTATTCAAGGACACCAATGACTTGCTGCGTTCTGTGAGAGGTGCCAAAAGCTAGGTGCTTTGTCCCCGCCGCCATATGATGCCCTTGAACCCGATTCTCGTAATAGAAATATTCGATTCTTTGGGGGATAGATTTTATGGGACCATTTCCACCTTCTTATGGATTCCTCTACATACTCCTCATTTGTCGATTACGTGTCTAAGTGGGTAGAAGCCGAAGTGGCGTGCGGAACAACGATAACACTTTTGTTGTAAAGTTCTTAAAGGAAAATGTGTTATCTCGATTTGGAGCGCGCGTGCCATCATCGATGATCAAGGCACCCATTTTCTGCAACCGTTCTTTTGAGGCTTACGGTGTGGTTCATAAAGTTTCAAGCCTATCACCCAGGACAAATGGCCAAGCTGAGTTGGCCAATAGGGAGATTAAGCAAATTCTAGAAAAGGCGGTTAATCCCGATCGCAAGGATTGGTCTTTGCGCCTTCCAAAAATGCTTACAAAACCCAACTTGGGATGTCTCCCTACGGGCTTATCTTTGGAAAAGCCTGTCAGAAGCTCGAACATAAGGCTTATTGGGCTACCAAAGCCCTCAACTTTGATCTCAGCGCTGCAGGTGTCAATCGGAAGCTCCAGCTTTCTGAAATCGAGGAGTTAAGGAACGATGCCTATGATAATTCCAGGATCTACAAGGCAAAAATGAAAGCGGCTCATGATAAGCAGATCCTGAGGAAGCACTTTGAGCCGAATCAGCGGGTTCATCTTTATGATTCCCGTTTGCATCTCCACCCCGGTAAGTTGAGGTCGCGGTGGACTGGCCCGTTCGTAGTGAAACGCGTTTTTCCCAATGGTGCTGTCGAGGTTGAAGACCCAACTGATGGGAGAATCCTTAAAGTCAATGGCGCGTTTGAAAAATTACTTAGAGCGGGTGAACCAGGTTGAAGAAATCATTCTCGGCGGGTTTACCGGTCTGAGTAGTTTACTCACATCTCCGTATCATATTTTCATTTTCTATTTTCTTCGTTTCTTTTTACTTTTTTTTTATGTGTATTTTTGGAGAATCATATCAGGAAGCTCGGTTTGTGCTCACATTGGAAAGCTCATCGTCCGGTGTCTTCTTTCTCTATTTTTCATAATTTTTGACACCGAGGACCTTTCTCGATTTTGGTGGGGGTGGTGGTGAGCATATTCATGCGTAAGAGTGATTTTTGTCATGTTGATATTTGGGTTAAAATTTTTGCAAAGTTGTGCGAGTATGATTTCAAAATGATTGGTTTGAGTCAATTTTCTTTGTCTTGGTTACTAAGAAATGACTTCGGAGTTTCTTTTTTGCACGTGCTAAACCTTGTGGTAAGATGGATGTTAATGCATGTCAGCTGAGAAAATTCCCGAGTTTAAGTGCTTGATTTTTGGTGAGTTAAGAGAGTTGAGTAAACAACTTTTGAACTTTCATTGATCTTTTGAGTTGGTAAAATCACTATTAGAACATCATTACATGGTTAGTGGTATGCTTAGTGCATATGCTTGAGGGATGGATTTTGGGTTAGATAGGAATGATCTTATGTAACAGAGCCTCATTTCTCATCTTTCAAAAAAAAAAAAAAAAAAAAAAAAAAACAAAAACAAAACAAAACAAAACAAAACAAAACAAAACAAAAAAAAGAGCAAGAGCAACATTTCACAGATTATGTAGTTTGGTTGTTCTCACATTTGATGCTATATATAGTGTTTGTCAAAAGAACACCTTTCTACATTCACTTCATAATGCAAAAGTTGTCTCAAAAAAAAAAAAAAAAAAAAAAAAAATTATGCATTCTTTTTTTTTTTGCTCATTGTTCATTCTGTAAATTCTGTTTGACCCAAATGAAATCCCAAAAGTCGGTTTGTGGTAAGAATGGTGGAATGTTCTAAAAGTTGATTAGCCTATCTTTTGGTCAATGTTCGCTTGATTTGTTTGTCCTAAATTTGACATTCCTCACTCGAAGCGTTGATTGTTTCATTTCCAACTCCATGAGAGAAAACCTTTGCACTCAAAATATTCCCGATTGAGAGATCAATGGAGTTGAGACTTCTATTTGGTGAATTTTTCAAAGCGCATGTGTTATGGTCGGTGGTAAGAAGGTTATGGTTTGGAGCACACACACATGACTACGGAGTTATGGTGAAATAATCTTGATAGTATCTTTTGACTTCTTGCTAACGGTTTGTTTGAAATACTCGGGTGACTAAGCGAGTCGAGACTTAGATTTTCTTCGTGACATGATTTCTCTTGCGCTTGGATTGCTAGAGACTAGCAATAAATTTGGTTGGGGGTTGTGATTAGTGTAACGAAAATGTACCCTAGATATCTTGCTTTTGATTTATATAATATTAAAATATTTAGGCTTTAATTAAACAATTCCATTATTTTTATTCATAATATTTTTAATTGGAATTTGTCTAGTTTTTACTTAATTATTTACAGATAAAAAGCGGTGTAAAAGCTACACAAAAATAAGCCATGAAAGCCATGTTTTCAACCACCCGGAGCCAAGCCACTACGCACAGAGCCGCGTGAGCCGGCCGAGCCAACAAGCCGTGTAGAGAGCCGCGTGAGCCAAAGTCACAAGCCAATTCCGCGTGGGCCCCAGCTCTCCGGCCTTCCCCACTCCACGCTTTGGCGTCCGCACGCAAGAATCCGGGGGGCGTCCGTACATGGCGCCATCCGGTAGCGTTCCAGCGCGTTCCTCGCGTGGGTCCCTCCCTGCTGTTGCCGGACTGCGGCTTCCTTTAGCCTGCGGGTCCGGTGTCTCCAATGACCAAGCTTCACCATTCTTGGCGCGACACGTGGCGACTCATTCCTTTCCTCAACCAAGCTTTGACACGTGTCCCCATTGGTCTTTGAATCGAATTCCTTCCCCAAAAAGAGCAAATTACCGATTTCTTTCCCAAAATTAAATATGTGATTTCTCCTAATTTATATGTAATTTTATTTTGTTTCCTTTTCTTTTGTAATTTTCTAGTTTTACAATTTATTTCCTGGGCAACCTCTCGAACACTATAAATAGAGGGGTTAGCCTAAGGTTTCGAGGGGCTTTTGATTATTCGGTTTTACGTAGTCTTCTTTGTCAATCTCATATTTTTCTCTCTAGAACTTGTGAGGATGTTTTTTGCAAGAGGCTAGAGTTTCTTTTGGTGAGGTTAGAGATGAACTTCGTTGAGCGACCCAATTCGGGGTTTTGATTCCTTGTCTTTGTAAAGTTTAACATCCGAATGAAATAAATCTCATCTATTTTTCTATTACTTTTCAAAATATTGTGTGCCAATTTTTATATAAGTTGATCCACGCTTTTCTTATGTAATTATGTCACGCATTGTTTTGTCATTCAAATTATTTTACAAATTGTGCAATATTGTCGATTGATATATTGTCGATTTTAGATAACTTGTAATAATAATATTTCCGGAATCAACATAGAGATTTAATGTATTCGGTTCTTTTATTTTGTGAATCAAAACCGGAAGAAACATTAGGGATTCTCGACACCTTACCATTTTTATTATTGAATTTTCTTCCTACTGATTTTCTCCTTTTTTTTATTATATTTGCAACAAAAATCTCAAAAACTATTCTTTTTCTTTAATTCACTTTTCTAATGCTCTTATTCTGTTAATCGTTCTTGTTATTTTGTTATCTCTCTGTGGATACGACCGCCCTTCTGTGCTACAATTGACCGCTTGTGAACATCACTTTTGGGCGTTAATCACCTCACAAGGGGAAATATTCCTTAGTCACTCACAACTCAATGTTGAACAACAATTACTTGACTAATTATGAAATTATAACATTAAACACATGAGATTCAAGCTAAAGAATTTCTGAAAATGAACAACGTCAAACTTTAACCATAGAACTTGTAGCTAAGCAATCCCTCTAGTAAGAACGCATCATCAAAGGGATTTTTAACACATTTTCTAAATCTAAAACATTGACATAAAATATCAAATTCTTGGGGAAATCTGGATATAATAGCATGCAAGACAAAATTCATACCCAAACTTAAATGTAATAGCAGAAATCATCAGATCTAAAGAAACATAACAATGAAGATAGAGGGGTTCATTAAACAATAGTAAAATAAGAGATTTTTGACAAACTTTGAAATCAATCATTATACAAAACCAGAAATTATGCCAAAGAGAATAAAAAGTAAAGAATTTTAAAAAGATTGAAAAATCAAAAGAAACCCAACCTCTTGACTTTGAATTTAAAAACAAGTGGAAGTCAATCAAACATCATTTTAAAACCGAAAACTTCAAGAAAATGTTAAGGTCAAATCTTGACTTTGAATTTCAAACGTACAAAGCTTAATAGCATAAGCAAAAGCAAATCAACTAATCATCGAATTGAAATTCGAAAATTTCATGAGAATTTCAAAGTCAAACTTTGACTTAGAATTTCAATAAATATCAATAACAGAACATGGACTCATCAAATGGAGCTGACATTAACGACAAATTCTCAAGTGTAACTGCACCGTGTATTAACTGTATGTCCTGACACCAAAACTGATTAAGTAAAAACAAAAACAAAGTAGAAAACTTACACAGGCTCAATTCCCATAGAATCTGAAGCCGTGCTTTGATACCAAAACCTGTCACAACCCAAAAAGGGGGGCGTGATTATTGGAGTTAAACTAAAAATTAAATTTAATTAAATGAGATTAATGAACAAAATCCAAAGAAGTAAATATTTATAAAATAAATATTAAAATATATTGCACTAAAGTCTTTTATTTTAAAGTAATTACAAAATACTCCAAAATATATACAACTTATAAAAATAAAACAACTCCGGGACAGTGCAGACTAATACTGTTTACATACACTAAATACAGTACAACTTAGAATTAAAAAAAAAAAAACATGAAATCGTAATAAAACAAACCATCTCAAATCTCGAGCCTTCAGTCTATTGTCGTCAACACATTGCACTGCAAATCAAACTACTAACTCTGGATGGGAAAAATATTTAAAGTAGGGGTGAGCCAAATACCTAGTAGGGGAAACAAGGATAATGACAATAAAACAAATAAAGTAAAATAATCAAGGAGACTCAGACACAATCAAAAATGAAATGCATATCTCAAGTGCATGAAATGGTAATATGTGAAAAATAATTAAATCAAAACTGACGCAGTCGAATGTAGGTTAATCAAGTATTTGAAAACTCTTTCAAAATACTATATCAATTTCAAAAGTGATGGAATCCGGTATTTGAATAGTCTATAAAATACTAAGAATTTTGTAAATCTATTAGGTACACTTGGATATTCAAATCAATAGACAAACAAGTAAAGAATATATCATACGTCGGCAGTTAGAATTTTCTTTTCAAAGTACTGAGACATAGTTTAGCGCAAAACCTCACCATCCACGCTGCGGAGTGGCCCGTATCGGTTACGGACCTACCCCCAAGGATACGATCTCCATATCCCGATCTCCGTGATCATCATGCCAAAACCATCTATCTAAAATGCTCATTAGAGAGCGTTTGAAAACTCATTTATCTCGTGCTCGAATTATCTCATTCCAAGACTAAATTAATTTCTTTTTTCAAAAGTTATCTTCCGAAAACCATGAGTTGCAAATTCTGGTTTTTAGGAAGGCTTTTCATATATACAATCTCTATATATATTTATGTACATTTATACATTTAGATTCTTTCGAATTCTCAAAGTCAGAGTAAACTGAGTTTTAATCCGAGAAGTGAAAATCCATGAAATAAGGGTCCGTTTGGTTCATGCATTCAAATCAGTGTATTTTTTGTGAGAGAAAATACTGTAGCGAACCATGAATCATGATTCGAATCAGAGAGTGAATTTAGGTACCAAACGAACCCTGTCAAAAAAAGAAGAGAAATCCAATCTCATACTGAAACAAGATCAAAACTCAAGAAATGAACGTGATAAGTTCAATTATCTGTTAGGTATTCATGTATGCACAACAGACAATGCAAAAGTGTCATATTCCAATAAGATCTATTAAGTTTCCACAAGATATCATTGGATGTCAAGTGTTAATTTATCTTCTTCTAACACTTTTCATCGTATCCCATTAAGAACCTCATACTTAGTGTTAAAATAACCTCAAAGGCTCCAAACCATCAATCGTTCAGCCACAAATCAATTTCTAACTCAAATCCATATTCTTCGTGAAAACAGTAAATTGGCATATTCGTCAAATAAGACGGGAATATTCATAGAATATTATCTAAGTCTCCAAAAATCACACAATCAACTCCAAAAGAAAATAGACATATAGATCTTTCTAACGAGTTATCATATGCCTTGATCCGTTCTTAAGAAATCAAAATTCTGGTTTTTCCTGATTTGACAACTTTTAGAAAGTTTCAACAAGAAAATTCCATTGCGCACAACTTGGGCTACAAAACTCCTAATTAGGTGATTCTAACTCCCACACGCCACTAATACGTTGCTCTAAGTGGTAAAGAAGATGGTTTAGGTGCAGCAACTACAAATCATAAAGTGAGCATTTCGGTTCTTGTTTTATCAATTTCTAAAAAAGACAACTTTGGCGAATGTTACGGAAATAATTATAAAATATTCGACATAGCCTCAAAAATTACAAAATTAGTGCCTAATCGAAGTAGACATCTAATGCTTTCTAAAGAGCTATAATAAGCTTGGTTTCGAGTCCATTAATTCCTCCAAGTACACGTTACACCAGATCATGAATTGTTGATTTTTCTACAGAATTGCAACTACCAGATCTAACTCCAAAATTTCATATCTTAAGCTACGGTTATCCATTTAAGGCAATTCTAGTCTCTAATCGAAGCTTATAACGTTTATTTTACGGCCTTACAATCAGATAGATCAACACCTAAGCAAGGAGATACAGTTTCATTCCTTTCTTTGGGCAGCACCTTACATGTTTCAATAAACCACCATTCTTCACGCTAACTCAAAAGAGAAATTCCTACTAATAACTCCAACATGGCTGGTACAAATCCTATGTCGCCCAAACTAAACTCTTAAGGTCCATAAATAGGATGCAACGGCTAGAGAAGCTTATTAAGCCAAAACATGGAGTTATGACCCAAACCTAACTATGAACATACCTCAAAAGGGGAAGTATTCCTTAGTAACTCACAACTCAATGTTGAACAACAATTCATTGACTAATTATGAAATTAGAACATTAAACACATGAGATTCAAACTAAAGAATTTCTGAAAATGAACAACGTCAAACTTTAACCATAGAACTTGTTGCTAAGGAATCCCTCTAGTAAGAACGCATCATCAAAGGGGTTTTTAACACATTTTCTAAATCTGAAACATTGAAATAAAATATCAAATTCTTGGGGAAATCTGGATATAATAACATGCAAGAAAAAATGCATACCCCAACGTAAATGTAATAGTTGAAATCATCAAATCTAAAGAAACATAACAATGAAGATAGAGGGTTCAGTAAACAATAGCAAAATAAGAGATTTTTAACAAACTTTGAAATCAATCATTATACAAAACCAGAAAATAATGCCAAAGAAGAATGAAACCTGCCTCTTGCTCTTGAATTCCACATGCAATTCTCCCAATCCAAAAGCTAAACAAGAAGGAAACATTAACTAAGAGTGTGGAGCTCAGATTTGAAGGCATGCAACCGATTTTCAGAAATTGGAAAATAGAACCCTACTTTAATCTTCTTGGAATCTCAAGGAAATCCATCTCCAATCTTAAAATTGACTTTAAAAATGAACTACTTGTCAAAAATGGAGCAAAATCCCTCTACTTAGAAGCTTGGACTGCATCTCCCATGGGGGAGAGAGAGAGAATCGAGACATAGAGGGAGTGAGAGTGAACGAGATAGAGAAAGAGAGGGAAAGAGATCACGTGCGAGAGTGAGAGGGAGAGAGAGATAACGTGAAAAAAGAGACAGGGAAGGAAGAAAAGAAAAAAATGAAAATGAAAAGGAAAAATGGGCTTGAGTTTTTTAGTGAAAATTAAAAATTAGACAATTAGACTTAACTTGGGAGTGGCGATTCAGATTGACAGGTTGTGTTTATGTCGTGTTGATTCATTTAATTAATACGAATAGGTTTGATATGAATATAATCTGTTTATTAATTATGTTAAAATATAAAATTTGAACACGAATAATTCATTTATTAAATAGGTCATAAACGTGTCGTATCAACTTATTGATTATCTGTCAACCCGTTTATAAAATGAGTGATAAATGGGTCGTGTTAACCTATTACTGAACATATTTTTGAACCTATTTATAAAATAGGTGATAAATAAGTCGTGTTAACCTATTTTTGAACATATTTATAAAATGAATAATAAACGGGTTGTGTATTCATGTTACCTAAATATAACACGTTTAATAAATGGGTTATGGAGAGTCAATTACGGTTAGCGGGTCAACTTAAAAATAACACGTTATTTAATCGTGTTTCACGAGTTCAACCTAATTTTGATCCGGACCTATTTATGATAAACTTAAACTCACTAATTTTATGTGGGTTTCGAATCATATTATCGTTAATTTTCTATGGGTTTCAAGTTATATTATCGTGTCGCTACTTAGATTACCAGCCCTACATAACTTATATACGAATATAAAAGTTTCTGTTTGGAAAAATTAGATAACGAAGGTATCGTTTGGTTCAGGGATTGAATTGGATTTGAAAATTAGTATTTTTATGAGAGAAAAAAATGGAACCCTTAATCATGATTCAAATCGGGGGACGAATCCCCCAACCAAACATCCCCGAAATGGCCTTAATAGTTTTCTGTTTGTAAAAATTCGTTATCGACACGTACATTAGATTGAGGGACTAAAATGTCAATTTAAAAATAATTATTTTAAATGTGAAAATTTCTTAATGGCAATTGGAGTTATTTTTCTTCTTGCATCGATAGTTGGAGTTATTTTTTATTGTCAGAAGTTGTTCCAACTTGGTAGTTAACATATAACAATTGAATTGTCAAAGAAAATTTTTAACTAGAGCTAAATTTAGATTAGATTAAACAAGTTGATTTGAAGCTCGAAGTCTATCATTATTAGTCTCGTCTTAAGCGGGGTTGATATTTTGAGCCCAAAGGCCTTTTTGCTAAATTATTTTAAAGAAGAAAAAGTGAAATAAGTTAAAATTTGAGATGAATTAAAATTAATAGGCTAATAGTTTATATAAGTTAATAAATATGTTAAATTATTATTTTTTTCATAATTTATCCGGTTATAAATCATAACTTGACAAGTTATTATTTATAATTCACAATTTTTATCTATAATTTATTTGATTATGAACCATAACTTAATAAATTTATTCATAATTTATCTGATTATGAATTATAACTTAATAAATTATGACTTATTAATTTTTATAATTAAAAATTAACTTATATATTTTTTAAAATTTTTCATATTAGTCTATTTTCTATTATTTTTATTTTTTTAAAACAAATGTTACGTTAAAAAGGTTTAAACCAACCCAATCCGATCTTAATTCGACTCCTTTAACTTGAGACGGGCCGATCCCATCCTAACATGCAAAAAATCCAGATAATGTTTTATGTGAGAAAGAATAATATTCACTTGTAGTCAAATATCCCATCATGAACTGGATTGTTGTCATAAAAAAAGGATCGTTGTCTTTCCATCTCATTAAGTATTGAAAAAGGACCGTATAAGCATACAACTACATATTTCAGCAAATATATACGTATATTTGTGTTTTTAGGGTATTTACACTTTTACTCTCGATATGACTTTTAACAGCTTATCTTTTAAGCTTTTAATTTTTACAAATTATCCTTTTAATTTATAAAAATATTATAATTATGTCTAATTATAATGATAATTGTGTTATTTAGTGTAAAAAACACGTTGGTCAAAAAAATCTTCACATCTCAATTTAAATATAACACAAAATTTTCAATTCTTAAACTCTTAATCCTTTAAATTTAATAAAAAAAAATTAAAGTAAATTTAATAAAATGATATACATTACAATAATTTTTAAATTCAGGAATTTAATTATTAAAAAAATTGAAAATTTAAAAAATAACTTACTAATGTACGATAAATTCAGGAGATAATTATACTAAAACCCATATTTTTATATAGAAAATATCTTCAACCAGGCGGTCATATCAATCCGGTAGATTATATTTTATTATAAGTGTAATATTTTGGTTAATTGTTTTTTTTTTTTTTTACCCTTTTTTCTCCCCAAAAGTAAATATTAATTTATCATTCGCTGAAATACATACTTTTATTATGTTCCTCTCTCTCTATACCTATATACACACGCAAAAATACACATGTATGTATGGAGATATGAGAATCGTGTTGGTCTGTACGTATTTGTATTTATGCTTTTTTTATTATTATTATTATTATTATTTGGTTTATGTTTCTCTTCCAGACCTTTTCTAATCGGTTTTCTGTTTTATTTCGTTCGTATAAAAAATGCGCCATCTTTGTTAGAATTAAAACTCGTTCTAAAATAATTTTATTTTTTTTATAAAAATAAAAATAAAAGCATTTTTAATTTCACATAAAAATTATTTTTAAAAATACATTTAGTAATTTTATCAATATATTATTTTTAGTATAAAAAATCTATTAATGTTTGTCTTTCTCTTTCTGCTTGAGAGAGGTGAAAACAAAAACAAAAAATGAAAAATGACTAAAAGTTATTTTTCATTTCTCTCTCATTTTACACTAAATCAAAAAATCATTTTCATTTATGTTTTTTATCTTTATTGCGTCAAACGCCATTTTAAAAACGTTTTTATTTTTTCTTTCTCAAAAAAATAAAAAATAAAAATGAGATTAATTCCAAACACGACTGTCATTTCTTCTTCTTCTTTTTTTCCTAATCAAAGTAATTTCTGCTTTTTTTTTTTTTTTTTTCCTAATCAAAGTCATTTCTACTGTTTTTTTTTTCCCCTAATCAAAGTCATTTCTTCTTTTGTTTAAGTGCTTTTGGTTTTCGAAAGTTGACACTTACGGCCTACGGTACAATTACAGGAAGTAGTATTCATTTCAAAGCAAGGTAATAAAATCGGCATTTTTTTTTAACTTTCTAATATCGTTTATTAATTTATTAGTTGTTATTATAAATAGTTTTTTATTCATACAATTCTATAATTCCTTTAATTATTTTTTTCATTGTTTTCTACTTCAAGAAGTAGATTTTTTTTTTTAATGAAACTTCAACAAGTAGATTTAGAAGTATATGAAAACAACAATAGAAATACTGCAAATTTTGATGGTCTTAGTTTTAAAATTAACTGGTAAGAAATTCAAATAATTTATAATATTCAAATATGAGAGAGCTGTAGAAGAAATTAAAAAAATCATATTGATTTTAATAAAACTTGTTCTTCTCCAAACTTTAGATTTCTAAATTTTATTTTATTCTTCTCAAAACTTCATATTTTTTAATTTTATCTCACTGGCCAGTTTTAATTTTGTATTCTTAAGATCAGTGACCTGTTTTTTTTTTTTTTTTTTATTTTTTACTCTAATAGCGTGTGTGTGTGTGTATATATGTGTTATATATATATATATATATATATATATATATATATATATATCAACCTGATCGGATCTTTTTTTCCCCATTGACTACTAAGACTTATACAATTATCCTAAGGAGGAGAAAGAAGAAGTTCTAAGGTTTTTTTTTTTTTTTTTTTTTTTTTCCCTGTGAAGAAGCAAAACATAATTGCATCACAAACCTTGTTGTGATAATATTTAAAATGTTAAGCAGCTAATTCATTTGCAACAAATTGATTAACATCGGCAGTAGTATAGGCCTCCATTTGTGAATCTACGATTAAACAAACTAAACAAATATAATATTGTATGTTATTACTTATATGCTTAAAAAATATGAAATAGTTGAAAATATGTACGTATATATAATAAAATGTAGCAAACTCTTGATTAACAAGATAAACTTCCTGAATATGATGTCTCAAATTTTGTATCAATTTTTTGCTTTACGAAGTTGATATATATGAAATTGCAATGATAATCATTTTGAAAACTATAAATTTCTAAGTGTATATACATATAGTAATTTAGAGGTTTTACAGAACGAAAACGTATGATTTAATAACTAAGCGGAATTAGTAGCTTAATTAAGATAGTTTTCCGCATCAACAATACAGATAAGCAGATAAAATTGAATATGGGTGGATATTTAATTATATTTTGACCTTCGATTTCTTCAACTAACGTACATCGATACTATTAATGATCCATTCAAATGTGTTTTCAACTATTTTTATGTACATTTCACGTCTTTGATCAAAGCATTTGAGATATAATATTATATTAACAGTTTCAACTTATCTTTCAATAAAGGTGGATTTCTCCTTTTAAAATAGTGGCTTGTATCCTTTTATTGTTTTACACACAAAATTAGAACTTTTATTATGTAATAAAGTAAGGTCTCGTTCATTTCACCGATTCGAGTTTTCAGTTCTAGGTTTTTACAATAAAAAACTCTCAAAAAATGTCACATCTAATTTTTTCTGCTATACTGAAAAGCTCTCAGAAAATGTCACATCTCAGCTCGAATTGAAAACTCGATTTTGTGAAATAAACGAAGCCTAAGATTCTTACAAAAGAAACAAAATTAAAATTTTTATTTGTTCATTAAATATATTATATCCATGAATCAATTAAAAGTGATTTTTGGCATCTGTTCGAGTTAAATATTTTTGTTCTTAACAATTTTTTTTCTTTTTGTCAGAAACCGTCACTTTTGTTGTCCATCCTCTTATACATGAGTTAAATGAAGTGTTTTTGACAAAAACAAAAAAAAAAAAAAACAAAAAAACAAAATTGTGATGAACAACAAAATTTAACTCAAATAAATACAAAAAAAAAGTTGATTTTGGTTGGTTCACAGATATAATATTTTTTTCTTTGTCATGATATGAGAGGATGAACAACAAAAGTAATGAATTCTCTTAAAATATGGTCAAGAACAACAAGATTCGGCTCAAAGAGATGTCAAAATTAATTTTGGTTGATTTTTAAATATAATACATGTATATTTTCTAAATAAATAAAACTTTAAATTTTTTTTTTTTAAATCTTGCTTTTAGAAAAAAAAAAAAAAAAAAAAAAAAAAAAAAAAGAACACAATACTCCTGCCATTATAGCTGAGAAAATTACGAAATGTTCCTTTATCTTAAAACTTTTTCCCCCTTTTTTGAGTTTATTTTATAAAGGGAAAAAGTGACGAGATATATAGTGTATAAGATGTGGCATAAATATTTATCCTAATGACGGAGCATTCCTCTGCATTCCCCATTACAAGCTTATATAAAAGCATGGATGAATCCAATAATTGGTGTACGTTGCTAGGTTATCCTGAAAAGACACCGCAGACGTTTCTTTCCATTATTTTAAGGATATTCCTCTTGCTTTTCTTTTCAAAATAAATATACTTTTGGATTGACTAAAATACCTTCAGTATTTAAGTTGTCATGTCATCAGTACTTGGAGTCGGCAGACCGGCACCGTCGTCACACAATGGATGACTACACCAGAATCCACACGAACTGTCGGAATTGGTCTCCGAAATCGACAGGTGGAATCACCCACTGGATGACGACAGATTATTTGTAGGAATTGGTTGCCAAAACGGACGGATGACCACGTCCACAAGTCGCCTTCAACACCTCTCTAGAGTCACTCACTCGATGACCACTGGTCACCTACGCCAATGACCAGTCACGAGTCACTAGATGGCCACTTATCATGTACTAACGCCATTCAGATTTCTCAGTAGATGTCCGTCGAAATCCAAACAAAAAAAATAAATAAATAAAACTAGAACAATCCGGTTAGTCAGATCTCAGTTAATTTGATTCTTATTGTCAACAAGAAGCAAGCATTAGAAGGCAGTTTTTTTGCCTCTAGCAAGCTTTTTCGAGTTGGACATGGATGCGACACTTAGGAGAGCAATGGAGTTTTCTGGTATGTTTCAATTGGTTGTTTTTTCCGTAGTGAGAGTCTTCTAGGGGTCCTTGCTCTTCGCCAAGGGCTACAGAAGCATTTGAGTCCTACAAGGTAGGGAACTTGCTTTGGAGAAGGGCTGGCAGAGAGTTTCTTTTTTAGGTGGTTATTTGAATAGTATTAAGGTTGAGGCCCTTAATGGTGCGTCAAATCTTGTCTCTTGAGATTCTCAATTGCATATCCATGTCGCAAGACACATTTCTTTTGGGTATAATAGTTGTAGGGACGTATAGCTAATTTATAATAGACAGATTCAAAACTTTAATATCGAGTAGAACAAATAGTCTTAACATTTCCCTAAATGATTTTGATTTTGATTTTAAAGTCTTTTGTTGTATGTTTATTTTATTTTGATTTGATCCCCCGCATAAGTTATAATAGGTTTCTAAGCTCGTGTCAAGGTTGTTTGTTCCATGTCATAAATGAATTGCCTATATAATGGATCGGACTGATTTAAATTTAAGACCTCATCAAGTATAATAAATAATCTTAATACCCCGTCAAATGACCGGTGGTATGCAAGACAGACTTTTAAGACTTTTGTTGTTTGCTATTTTTATTTTGATTCGATCCCCATAAGTTATAATAAGTTAGCTGATCTGAGTCCGTCTTTTGATTCAACTTTAGCCTCCACTTCCTCTAATGGCTCTAGTGTTACTGCCAACTGGAAGTTAATACTTAATTTTGTACTGCAAAATCAATTAAGTAATCTCAGTTTCTAATGTAAGAAAAATACCAGTTCAACTTTTTTCTTCTTTTTGTCGCTATAGAAAGATGATAAAAGCGCTATCATTCGTGATGACATGTACCAAGTATAACCGTTAAACTGTAGATTAATTTATGACTTTACAACATATTTACTTGCCTTTGAAATATAAAAATGAATGGTTGCTTAGGAAAATTTGTTTTGTTTTTGGCAAAGGAATCTATGTTCTCATTTATAATGCCATCTTAAGTTAATGCTTGATCGTGCCTGATTTATTAAAAAAGAATAAAAATTTTCTACTAATTCATTTAACTACAAACCGGTCTTTGCGTATGTGTTAACATATATGGAGATATAAAGTGCTGTGATATATATATATATGGAGATATACAGTACTGTGATATATATGCTAGCTCTTTTTCAGAAGACCGCTGTATTGTTAACATATACGGAAATATACAGTGTTGTGATATATATGCTAGCTCTTTTCCAGAAGACCGCTATATATTCTTCTTTTTAATAAATCCAGAAGACCGCTATATTGTTAACATATATGGAGATACACAGTACTGTGATATATATGCTAGCTCTTTTTTAGAAGACCGCTGTATATTCTTCTTTTTAATAAATCAAGAAGAAGAAGAAGAAGATGATGATGATGATGATGATGATGATGATGATTTGGCCGTGAAAACATTTTCTAGCTCTTTTTTAGAAGACCGCTGTATATTCTTCTTTTTAATAAATCAAGAAGAAGAAGAAGAAGATGATGATGATGATGATTTGGCCGTGAAAACATTTTCGTACTCTTTCAGAATCCAGATATTAGTGTCTGGAGATGCAATGCCTATATATGACAATTAATTACTCGTACTTTTCCATGTGATAACAACTAGTACTAGATGGCGTTTCTGCATGTATGTACATTGTTAATAAATAAGTTTTAAAAAAGAAGGAGAAAAAGAAAAAGGGCATCAAATTATTGCAAGCTCAAAGTTTTCTGTCTAGATTAATTTCAATGTTATACATAATATATATATATATATATATATATATATAACGTCAATGGAAATACTAGCTACCATATCTGTGATTGGACTACCTCTAGGAACATACAAATTATATGTATGTTAGCTTAGTTAATTCCTCTAGAAACAAAAAAAAAAAAAAAAAAAAAAAAAAAAAAAAAAAAAAAAAAAGGACGAAGAAATAACTTTTGATTTGTATTCTTCCAGAAGCATACTACAAAACACAAGAAATTCATGGGTGAAGAGGGAATTAGAGAAAACCGCCTCTGCCATGATGAGATGGTTATTAGGGGCAAATGATATAGTAATCCTCGGGCAAAGAAAGCTGTTTTTGCCGGAAAGGGGTGAGCCTGTTATGGCATAGTGATGGTCCAGAAGGAGGAACTGGCCCTCTTGGAAGCATGCCTTCCATCAAGCTGTTATAGTCCCTGTCCCTCATAGCTCTGCCGCAACTCGCACCCAACACCGCCGTCGCTAAAACTAAAACAACGACTAGAATTACAATACTCACGAAGCCCTTTACGGACCCCTTGGAGCTTGACATGATGCTTGTTTTCTTCCTCCTACACTTCAAAATTGTTGTGTAACTATTGGTCACATGTAGAGAAGAAGATCATATATAGGACAATTTATTTATATAGAATAAGAAGAGAGAGTTGATCTTCTTTGCCGTATGTGTTGGACCATAGAACTAATGGAACTCTGAAATATTGAATGAGGGGCTTGATTATTAATTGACTATTATACAATTTACTATTTTACAAACTTCTAACACCCAATTTCACACGGGGGCTAAGAGGGACTAGTACAAATCATATAATATATATGTGTGTGTTTGTCTATATATATATATATATATATATATGTGTGTGTGTGGGGCAGAGTCTCCAATCCGGCACTGATATTTGTATATTTCTCTGTAAAATATGTATATTTTTTTTTAAAACGTGTATATTTCTTTTTAAAAGATGTACATTTCTTTATGTAAAATATACAATATGTACACATTTTAAAGAAGAAATATACATATTTTATAAAGAAATATACAACTGTCATTTTAGTCCGCATACCGGAGTGGAGACTCATCCTATATATATATATATGTATTTGAGTTTCAACGGCAAGTAACATAATAAGGTATGTGTACTTTCAAAAGTGGGATTAATAATGATTTTAGTTTCTTTTAGAATTCTGTGAGTGAAAGTCAATATGTTGAAGCAATAGCAGCCAAGTTGGAAAATTTCACTGAATACTTTTAAGTTTTAAATTCATGATTTTCTAAACCACTAACTTCGCTTATCTCTATCAAATCCCTCCATGCTTTCCCGTTTATTTTCTCAAAGAAAATTATTAGCCTGAATACGCTCGACTGAGATAACAAACATACACAAATGGGAAATGAAAGAGATTTGATTAAGATTCCACAACAAATTAAAACTCGTTTAAAATTTTGACTAAATGCAGAGAAGCAGAACCAAATGACCGGTATGCATTTTTTTCCAACTATGCATCGATCATGCATTACCGAACGACAATAAAAAAAAAAAAAAAAAAAAAAAAAAAAAAATGTCGTATATATATAATTAGCATAATCTATACCAACCATATATGGCCTCTTGGTCTCTGGTCGTTGGTCTAAATTTTTAATGAGAAATTTTTGAACTTACCTGAGAGTTAATGAGTCTAAATTCTACCATTTACTCTTAATTAATACTTTAGACTAATATAATTTTTTATTTAAAAATAATATTAATAAAGAATAAAAATTTAAATTCATGCACTATAAGGGAGTATTAGGCTCTTTTTCTCAAATTTAATTCTTTGGAATTTAGGCCCTTTCCAATGGTGAACCATGTCTCTAAGAAATAAGAAAATTGCAGGATTTATCTTTAAGTACATAGACCTAAATTTTTAACTTCTATTCTTGATTAATAGTAATTTTAACTCTCATTTTTTATTAATACTCTTTTGTTAGTATAATTATCTAATTAAAAAAATTATTAATAAAAAAAAGGAAGAAAACTTGACTCACACACTTTTAAGAGTGAACAATATTATAAGTACCAGTGGTGCTAATCATCCGATAAAAAGTGAGTCTCGTAATGTGAGACCCACAAATAATATCCACTTTCCATTAGATGGTAGTGTTTTTTTTTTTTTTTTTTTTTTAAAGAATATTTGTCTCCTTCCCTGAATTACTTAGGCTTAGAATCATGTATTATCTGTCAATTTTTAGAGATGATAGCTTATTTAATCCTTCTCTGTCAATCATGTACCCAACATGTATGAAATAAGTTATTGGGGGAAAGTCAAACGCATGAAGTTGACCAATTCAGAGATATAAATGACAAATTTTAAATTTAACGTGTCATGCTTTTAACTTCTTCATTAATAATTAAAGAGATTTTTTTAGTATATGTAACGTATTAATATATTAAATATTTTTAATTATTAGATCTACATAATTTTTAATTTTTACATAATTTTATATATATTTAACGGATATAAAATTTAACCTATTAATATATTACCACATCGGATAAGGTCTCACACTTTCTTTCATTAAAAAAAAAAAAAAATTATACAAAAAAAATGATAAATACTAGTCGACGACGGTGGCAGCCGCTAACCTCATGTTTGGCCTACAAACAGTAATAAACGATTGTGATTGAATATCGTTGGATAACAAGAGAGGTTCTAAGCTTGCAATTATGTATACAACATAAATACCAGCCATGCATGTGTCGATTATAGCCAGCAATTGGCTGCCGGATTTCGCTCCACAACTAGAAGAAGATCGCTTCGGGGGTCACTGTGGCGTGGCTGAATGTAGAGCAGTCCGCCCTTTGATCCGTAGATTATTTAGAACTTTGGAAGGTGGTCAAGGTAAGGGTTTGAGTTATCCACAAATCTCCATTAAAGTGGTTATTTATAATTGAAGAAAAGACACCGCAGAAAGATTCTAAATATGAGAAGTTCCCCTTGGATGCGAGAAGAAGGAAATGAAGAACAAGAACGAAAAACTTTAACAAATTTACAGTATGTCGCTTTTGACCACTCGGCCACTCTCCCCTTCCCGGGCCGAGGCCCCCCTCAAAATGGGTTCTAAGAAGGAGAGCGGCGCCCCTCCGCGATGAAGGAAGCACTCCATTTTCCCGTGATGCGAATAGCTTGAACTGGATCGAGTGGAAAAGCATCTGTTATCAATTGGGGCATGAAGGCTATATTGCCCGTAGAAACAAACTACCCAATGCTAGCCGTAGAGAATTTCTTCAAAGGTTTCAGTTCCTTTGAGAGATTTGGTGCTAATGGGGCTCAGTCCTTGTAATTCTTCCAGAGTTGGGAGCCTGCAGAGCCGGAGAATTTTAATTAGACCTTGTTGACTTCACCAATTTAAATTTTTAGTTTTAGGTTTCTACTGTAAAAAGTTCTCAGAAAATATCACATCTAATTTTTTTTACTACAGTAAAAAACTCTCAGAAAATGTCACATCTCAGCTCGAATTGAAAACTTAAATCTGTAAAGTGAACGAGGCCTTAATGTTTCTTGTGCAATCTTTGAATCATGCTTGAGGTTTTTTTTTTTTTTTTTTTTTTTTTTTTTGCTAATTAATCTTGAATCACGCATGTACACAGTTGGTGGATATAATATTAACAGTAGTTATTCTAACGCTTATCATCTGAATCTACCGTGTGAGAATCTTTCATGAAGAAAACATTGTGTGAAAGCGAAGAATCCACATTCAAGTAACAACAAAAAATGGGGTGAAGAACCCACGGAAGATAAGATAAAAAGCAAGACTTGTTCCGCTTCAACAGCTTGAGATTGGAGGAGTGATTTTTTTTTTTTTTTTTTTTCCTGAAATTATCTCAGGAACAGGTTTTTTTTTTTTTTTTTTTTTTCAGGAACAGTTGTTTGATTAGTTGATATTAATCACAAAATACTAGACAATAAGTATGAAAAACATAACTATTTTAATTAATCGATTTTAAACTCATATGACAATCATATTAAATTTTAAAAATATGATAATTTTATGTAATTTGATAAAAAGTTATCTTAGGTCGTGTCATAAAAATTCCCCTATCACAATATAGGATCCACGGCTACACACATATGATTAAATTCTCTCCCCTTTCTAAAATGTGGATTTAGCTTCCTAATAATCCTCAAAACACCCCAAAAATGCAACTATTCTCTAGTCCGTTAAAGTATTTGCGGTAAGCTCTTTTGTTAATAAAAAATTATTATAGTCAAAACTAGGTAGGTTTTTGCCTTTTCGGTATCTTTTTTTAGTCGTCGTACACACTAAAAACATAATTTAAAAGCATCTTCAACAAACTCTTTAAATTTTAATTAAAATAATTAAAGAGGCTAGAAATTTATTTTAACTAATAATTTTTAAATAATTCACTTTAATAATACTTTATATTTTAACAAAATATAAATTATTTTAATATTTATTAAATTTAAAAAATAACAATTATTTATTATTTTTAGAATACGGTTGAAAAAAAATAATACAAAAATTAAATGATTAGAACATATTTTTTTTTAAATGCTGAACAAGTTATGAAAAAAATAATAAATAAAAAAATTAAATGATTACTATTTTTATGAATCCAAAACTAGTTAGTTTAAATTAGTTTTAATGTGAAAGACATTTTTTAAAATAACTAACCATTTAATTAATAAAAAAAATTAAATAAAAAATTAAAAAAAAAAATAAATAAATTAATTAAAAAAGTTAAAGTAGGATTAGAGTTAACCATTTAATTAAAAAAAATTAAAAAAAAAAAATAAAAAATTATTTAAAATTAACTAATGAAATGCTTAGTAGGGTTAGAGTTGTTAACCAAAAAAAAAATTAACATGAAAATCTTACAATTAACATGATTCTAACAAAAAATAACATGAAACGCTAGTGTGGTTAGAGTCCACCCCATCGCGCCCAACTCTGATCCATGACTTGGTCCATTCGCGCTGACATCCTCGAAAAATTCAGGCCTCCCCTGCCACATCTCTGGTTGTTCTAGGTTGTTTTTGGTTGTTCATATGGTTGTTCTTGGTTTGTTGTAGAGAGTGAAAAAAGCTCAGAATTGTTTGGTCTTAAAAAAAAAAAAAAAAAGAACAGTTTGGTATTTTTGAAGAACTTCTGGGATGTCGTTGGCAAAGGGGGGAAGTTCTTTTTGAAGGAGAACTGTTTGGTATTTTTTTTTTTTAAAAAAAAAAGATTTATGTTTTGATATTGATTTGTTTGTTGTCATTGAAGAACTAGATATGTTTTGGTTTTGATATGTGATTTTGGTCTTAATTTTGGTACATATGGTTTTGATTTGCAGAGGATTCTGGTTTTTTTATGAAAGGGGGAAGATGTTTGGGGATTCTGGTTTCAAATTTTTTTTTTTTTTTTTTTTTTTTTTTTTTTTTTTTTCAATTTTTAAAAGTTTTAAAAATATTATTATTATTATTTTAATTATTTTAATTTTACTTAAATAAATAGAAAAGCATAAATGATATTTCACAACTAAAAAGGCTTCAGGTATAAAAAAATATTTTTTAAGACGTTGAAATACACGCATGAATTAAAAAAAAAAAAAAAAATATATATATATATATTAAAAAGTCATATTTTGATAAGACAGATGGTATTAAAATGAAATTTCCTTAATATTAGAAAAACGACGGGTAATCAGATCTTTTTTCCGAACAGACGACAGGGGTCTAATTTTCCCTTTCCTTTTCCTGGATATAAGGCAACTAAAAAAGGACGCATCAAAAGGGTGTTGCAACGTTCGCGCTTCCCGGACATACGGCGTCGTTGCGACGTTCTAAGACGACAAAACACTCATCACTCTCTGAGTCTGTGCCTGTGGCGGTGTGCTTACTCTGACTCACCATTGAGACGACGGCGTTTTTACCACGACAGAAATCTCGCTTATCCAAAATTCCCCGATGAGTCTTGTCCAAAGGCAACATCCTCAAGCGACAATACCAGTACAGCCGCCCCAATACTCGGCCAAGCTCGTGCGTCTTTGCCGGCGACGGATTCTTCGCCTCCCTCCGGTTTCTGCTCAGAGGTCAGTTTCTCGTGTTCTCCATTTTTCTTTTCACAGAAATTCTCATTATAAGAATTCTGATCTTTTTGTTTGCTTTGAAACCAAACGAACAATGGCGTTTTTGCTCTTAGGGGAGGTAGTTAAATTGTTTATGGAAGAAATAGTTAAATGGACGAGAAAGTTGCAATTTTCATGAATTTGTTCGTTTGCTGCTTTGTTTGTTTGGACTGTCGTCGATTTGAATTGTGTGGAGAATTTTCAGGCAGGTTGCTAGGATGTCTGTGACTGAAAAGCCTGGAATTTCAATTCAATCCATGGTGATAAAGCCTCCTTCACATCCTACCTATGATTTGCAAGGTGTTATCAAGTTAGCCCTCGCTGAAGATGCGGGTGATCGAGGTTCGATTCGAATTTGTCTCTTTATTTCTAGAGACTCTTATCTTGATCAATGTGTAATCACATTGGCGACTCCGGGTTGAGATTTGATTGCAATACAATAATCATTGTCATTAACATGTTGTTGGCTGCAATAGACAGTGATTTGAATTTAATGATAGTAAGCTTTTCGGGGTTTTTTTGTTAAGAGATTTTGTGTTTTGTTTATTGTAGGTGATGTGACGTCTCTGGCCACGATTCCGCAGGATGCCAAAGTCGAAGCCCATTTCTTAGCAAAGGAGGATGGTGTTGTTGCTGGCATTGCACTCGCGGAGATGGTGTTTCATGAAGTTGATCCTTCTCTAAAGGTCTTTGGATTCTGCATTTTGCTTTTCTTTGATTACTTGTGTTGTTTGCAATGTTTATTGACTTGTCTTGTGCACTTCAACATATAGGTGGAGTGGTCGCGGAAAGATGGAGACTCTATTCAAAAGGGCCTAAAGTTCGGAAAAGTCTATGGTAAACTCGGAATACAGTTGTTCAGTAGCATTTGAAGCTTTATTGGAAGTTAGTTTTTACAAAATTGTATACAGGAACGGCATACAGCATTATTGTAGCTGAAAGAGTAGCTCTAAATTTCATGCAGAGGATGAGTGGAATAGCAACTCTAACTAAGGTACTACTGTTTCATTCATTTGGTTTCCTGAGTAGATCTAATTAGGTTATGCAACTCTTTTATGCAATAATAGAGAAAGATTTGCATATGTAAAATATGGTCTTCAGATATAGATCCTATCAGAAAAGATTCATACATGACCATTGGCTACTCATTCAGTGATACAACCCTCCTCGGAGAAGTTATAGGTTTGAAGTCAAGGAGGGCTTTCACCACAAGGGAAAAGAGGGATTTGGAGTCAGGGAGGGGTATTTAGTTTATGGTTTTTTGTGCTAGAATAACCTCTATGCACAACTTAAAACCTTTTTTGCCTCTGAAATTTTCAAGAACTTTTTTTTTTTTTTGGCTAATATTCTAATACTGGCCACTTTTGAACCTGTACATGGATGATGTGCTAGATGTGTTTGAAGAAGCAGTATCACAATGTCGAACTTGTTGGAGAAACAAAGTGTATTTGTTAAATCGTTATGTTGGTATGCTAACTTCATTAGAGGCAAGAAGAGATTTTATGAGGCCTTTTCTTCCTGTAGGCAATGGCCAATGCTGCCCATCCTGCACTTATCTTAGAGACAAGAAAAACTGCTCCAGGTTTACGTCTGGTGGATAAGTGGGCGGTATATGTTGTTTCCTCCCTTTATTGTTCTAATTTTGCTCGATTTAATATTATGGTTGTCCTAATAACAATAAATGATGTAGGTTCTTATTGGTGGAGGGCGGAATCATAGAATGGGTTTATTTGATATGGTATTAATAAAAGATAATCATATATCAGCTGCTGGTGGTGTCACAAATGCTGTAAGAGCTGTAGACATGTATCTAGAGAAAAACAATCTTAAAATGGAGGTTGAGGTTGGTTCTTATTCTTCTTCTTTGGAAAAATGTCTCTTGGTTTCCAACCTTTCTTGAACAATCACTTGATGTTTGTCTGACACTACTATATATTGTACCATCATATTCGCAAAATTGCCTCCATAGTTCTCTTCATTTTGTGTGTGTATGTTTGTGTGTTGGTGGTTATTGTTGTGTATATGTATGTACATAGACACAATCAACGAATCTTCTCTGTTGGTTCATAAACTTTTTTATGTTTTCCAGGTTGAAACTAGAACTCTGGACGAGGTACACGAGGTGTTAAATTATGCATCCCAAACAAAGACTTCTTTGACCAGAATAATGTTGGATAATATGGTTGTGCCACTCCCAAATGGAGATGTTGACGTATCCATGCTTAAAGAGGCTGTGAAACTGATTAATGGGAGATTTGAGACTGAGGTAGCCTAAACTTAAGTTCTTCATATGCCTAACAAGAACCAACACTAATGTCGTCTTTCCCTTTCAAATGTTTCAATGTTCCACTGAACTTATCTTGCAAATATCCATGAGATTATTCTAGTCATACTCGGTATTAGTGTTGTTAATTGATGACTACCTGCTCTATGGTTACAGGCTTCTGGCAATGTTACTCTGGAGACGGTGCATAGAATTGGAGGCACAGGGGTGACCTACATTTCTAGGTATCGTTGATATTCTCTTAATCTTTATGCAGAAGTCCTTAAAGTCTAGATGTCATGTTTTCTGCAAATAAATGGGAGAAGAGGAGAGGGATGGAATTGGAGTTCCGGACAAGGTGGGGAGTAGGGCAACCTGACTGGCAGCTACCACCAATCGAGAAGGATAGAAACTGAAATGCATCATAATTAGTAACAATTGCTCAATATTTTTACAGAGCTTTGCATATTATGATGACTATAGAAATGCACTAGTTTGCCATGATTGGCAATGTGCCCTCAATTGGCAGGACTTGGCCATTTTGGTGCCCTCAATTGATGATTGGAGAATAATTCTGGAATTAATGGAAATTGGTTTGTCCCCCATTGACTCATTCTTTTGGAAATTTGAGTAGACATGTTTATGCGCCCTAGGTTTGCATTTTGGTGTCACCTTCATATATCTTGTAGAGGTATGCAAGTGAGAGTAGTCGTCATTTCTTCCCCCAACTTCCTCTCTTTATTTGGAATATCCTTTTCTCATGGCATTCATAATTCCGAATAGTAGCATTGATGAAAAGAAACATTTGGCACTTATAGGATGGATGTGATTGGCAAGGTGCCCCTTACTTGAATGGTAACAAGTAAAAACTCCATGGTTTCATACTTGGTCTATCTGAACAAAACGTTTCTTCTTTTCAAAACATTCTTACCTATTATTTCTGCAAGTGGTTCACTAGAAATAAGTCCCTGGTATCAGTTTACAAGCATTTAAACAGCGTATTTTGAATTGGTCCCTTTTATGATTAACAATATTAAGCTAGATTTCTCTTTTGTGCAGTGGAGCACTAACACATTCTGTAAAAGCTCTTGACATCTCCCTCAAGATCGACACAGAGCTGGCTCTTCAAGTTGGAAGACGCACCAAAAGAGCATAACCATTCTTCAACCAACCTTTCCGCTTAAGTTGTACATGGATTGGTATGCGAAAAATCCCATATCTTAGCTGGTCAAATAAATTGGTGTCTATTTTCTGAGAAAACTCAGCCCACATGGTGACCAGATATTTTCTTGAACGAACTGTTCAATAATGTATTACAAAAGCTCATTGATGAAAAAGAACTCTTTATAAAGGCGGCAGATACAGGACAAGTCCTTTTGTTGATAATAAGTGGAATACAGGTATACCAGAATGGCCTCACTACATTTGACCTCTTTGCATTGAACAGGGCAGCTTGTCTTCTGGAAATGTCGGTTAGACTCATGTGATTTGTTCAATTTCCATATCATATCAAACTTTTAATCTTTCAAAGAGCTTTATGGCATAATGGTAGACTTGAAATTCCTAGAGAAATTGAGATTTCCCCCACAGTAAGTTATACCATGAGATTCTTCTAGAGCTGGATTTACTTATTATTTATTATTTATTATTTATTTTTTTTTTGGGTGAGAAAAATAGGGATTGTTTTTTATTTATTTATTTTGGAGAATGTGGATTCGTTTGGTGGTGCATGATGGTTACACATCTGGAGAAGGTATGAAAGCAACTTGGCTCATTGGGATTTGAATGTGGAATTGAGAGTGCGACTAAATATGAAACCTACATATTAAGAGAGAGATCTAGACCTCTGTGGAGAGAGGGAATATGGATTATTAGATTATTGTGGACTTACTTTCAAATATTAAGAGAGATATTGCTCTTGATGCCTCAACAAATTAATACAAATTTGTTTCCCTTTTTTTCTAACAGAAAAAATACAATTTTGTGAATTTATAAAATTAATGCAAATTCCATCTTCTAGAAGATTAATTAATTAATTACGTGTATTAACATCTTTCTGCTCAAATTTTTTAAAGCCGGATTGAAACAAAATCTAGCAAATTAGATCTCGTTCACTTCGCGGATTCGAGTTTTCGATTCGAGTTGAGATGTGACATTTTCTGAGAGTTTTTTACTGTAGTAAAAAATTTTGATGTGACATTTTCTGAGAGTTTTTTACTGTAAAAACTTAAAATTAAAAACTCGATTCGGTGAAGTGAACATGGCCTAATTGCTGCAAATAACATTGATTTGCTTCGTATAAGTGATTTATTAGCAAGTTTGATGCATCATCGTTTCTAGTCTATTCTTGCAGCCATGCCTGAATTGAATGGTCCTTTGGTTGGACTTGGATTTTGCCAACGTCTATCAAATAATAACCCTTCTTTTCTTCTTGGTTTTTCATATTCCTTTTCCTTTCGGTTCTTTTATTAGCTTTCTTATTTCTTCCCTTTACTATTCTTCTTTTGTCAACCCTTAAATACTAATTTAAAGTTTCTTGTATATATATATGTAGTGTGCAATTCTCATTTGCATAATCATATTAAATATAATTTTTTTTTTAAATATGATTTGATTCATGGATTAGAATCATGTGATTAGTACCATTTTTAATTTAGGTGTATTTTTTGTGAGAGAAAACACTATAACGAACTATGAACCATAATTCAAATCATGATTTGAATCCTCTAATCCTCCAACCAAACGTCCCCTTAACTCTCACGTTTTAAAACGGTGTTCTAAATAAGGTGCTTTTTTCTTTCATAAATTCTCTTTTTTATTAATAGTAAAACCTTTTACTTCATAATAGTTATTCTCTCAAGGGATTTCACTTTATTTTTACAGAAATCAAAGGATATTAGGCCTAATTCAACCTAACAAAACCGGCTTGTTAGGAGAGGATTGCCCTCACCTTATTAATTGGATCATGCTAATATCTCCAGTCAATGTGGGATTCTAATACACCCCCTCACGCACAGCGTGTACCATGCCAAACAGTTACGAATAAGTCGATATTGGGGGACCCAACATTGCAAAATTGGGCCTGCTCTGATACTATTTTACAGAAATCAAAGGATATTAGGCCTAACTCAACCTAACAAAACTAGCTTATTAAAGAAAAATTACCCTCATCTTATTAAGTGGATCATGTTAATATTTTCAATTAATGTGAGATTCTAATAGATATTAATCGAGTAGATTGCATTCGCAATTAATAATCATTTCCTGTTCTTTTTGCAATCATCTACCTCTAAAAATTGGTCTACGAGTCTATCCTTTTCCTTTTCGCTAAAAATTGGTCTACGAGTCTACCCTTTTCCTTTTCGCTAAATATTGGTCTTGTTCTCCTTGTGTAAAACACGTATATTTATTTTCAGTTTGTTATGCTACCAGAAACTTCTATGATTTCAATAAATAAATTTCAGCCCTTACTTTCGAGATCTAAATATATTTCACATCGTATTTTTCTGTGATTGCACTCATAATATATTCTTCACATCTTATGCCTAAGGTTTATTTTACACAATCAGAAACTAAACTGTTGTGAAACTTTTTATTTTTTTTATTTTTTTTGTCTCTGTAATATATAGAAGAATTCTTCAATAGGATATGAAAAAAAAAAAAAAAAAAACAGTCAAAAGATAGAGTTTTAAACTATCTGCTTTTTATCAAATTATGTTGAGCTGCCTGCTATATTTTTTTAATTTAATATGATTTGTTTGATAGTTTAAAATAGTATCCTTCTAGTTCCCACTTAATTGTCCAAAAATGTATTCAGGTCTCGTTTATTTTGTCGATTTTAGTTTAGAATTTGAGTTTTGTTATAGTAAAAAACTTTCAGAAATAGTCACATTTAACTTTTTTATTAAAAAAAGCTCTCACATAACATCACATCTTAACTTGAATTAAAAACTCGAATCAGAAACTGAACTAAATCGGACTAAAACAATTTCTGAGGTGAAAAAAATATTGAGCAGCAAGGTCAACGGAGTTTTCATGACCAGTATGGCAACCCTCTAATGGTCAATTAAACTGCCCCCACACATGGCTTTCTGTCCCTTTTTTCAGCATTTCTACTGTACATACTTGAAGAAGAATTGGTTCAAAAACAAAAACTGTGTCCAAATTTTCATTTTCATGGGTTGCCATCTAAAGATACCAACCATTTATGGGCTGCCTCTGATTACTTTTCTAAATTTAAATCAAAAAATTAAAAGTACAATTAAAAAAAAAAGAAGAAAGAAAGAAAGAAAGAAAGAAACCCCTTAAAAGGCAGTTTAGAAAGATTGTAGACAACTTTTGTGCTGAAGAGGTCATACCCTTTGAACACCGTCCTTTAAAAAAGATGGCTCGTTATCTTTTATTTGAGATCTTAGTCACCAAGCAATTTGATCTGAATTCCTTCTCATTGGAAAATGGGAATAGAAAAGAAAAAAAGAAAAATATGGTCTGTCTTTTCTAGAGCAAGGCCAAAACAAACAGAAAAGCCCTGTGGTTTCAGCTTGCAATCTTAAACTGAAAACAATGAAAAAAGAAAAGAAAAAAGTGATTGGTATTTTTCTTTTCCTGTACGTTTATCCCTGACATGGGAATTCATTTCTCTCCAACCATCTAGGGGTACGAAATGAAACGAATAAATAGTTAATTATTTTGGTTCATTATAACCGGCCTATGCGTTGCTTCATATAAGGTTATATTATTTAAGAGGAACATTTAAAATGTCACAGGATTTGACCTACCAACTGCTATGCCTAAATAAATGTTTACCATCCAATGGGGCGTCTGATATAATATATTTGATTAAGGATAAACTAGAGCGATTAGGTGAAGAGGAAATTAGAGAGCCAATCAAAATTACCTGCCAATACCCAGAAATGCTATATCTAAAAAGTGATAGGAGGGGGGCGGGAATTGTATCTTACCCAGATTGGAGGTTTGGTCTGAGTCTTTTTCTCAACTTTTGATAGTTGTGCTGCCATTATTCTTCACCCGATTGGACAGCATCCTGTTCTTTTTTATTTAGTGGTAATATTACAAACGATCCTGAGTTTTACTGTCAAATCTCACGCTCACTTTTAAAACGTTCTAAGCTTAATCATAATCTATTTATTTGTTTGAGTTGTAGTTCTTTTAATCAGCTGGGTGTTAAAAAGATAAATAAATGTTGATGATTTCAATTAGTAGGCGTTTATTTTGCATTTTCAATTCACGTCAAAATCACGTGTATATTTTGTATTCTATCAGTAGAATGCGGATCCGTTCAATTCGCTTATTCGAGTTTGTAATTCAAATTGAGATGTGATTTTATGTGAGAGTTTTTTATTGTTACAAAAAAAAATTAGATGTGACTGTTTCTGAAAATTTTTCTGTAGCAAAACTCAAATTCTAAACTTGAATTGGTGAAGTGAATGGAACCTAATCTATTAGAATAACATGCATATTTCTTTCACTTTTAAAAACTCGTGACCCAATGGATAAAAAGGACTAAAAGTGAAACAAATTGATAAATTGAGATTGAGCTTGTAACGTTTTAAAAATCGAAGACAAAAATGATATTAAAGATAAAACAAAATTATTTATGAGATTAATCCTTTTATTTATTATTTTTTCTTGTTGTTCTTTTTGTTACTATTAAGTAGACATCTTTAGCAAAATAAAGTTACCCTATCCAGAGCATATAAACCTATTATTCTTATAAAAATGAAACTCATATAATTATTCTCAATTATAGATCAAAATGACTTAATATAAGCCCATACATGAGCCTCTCGTAAGGTAAGATTCACACTGATTAAATGACTGAAAACGAATATTTTTAACATTAGCAAACACTCTTATAATTCTCCATTCACTTTAAGATAACACTGAATGAATGTGCGTATAGGTTGAAAGAAAAAGAGAAATTAAAAAAAAAAAAAGGTTTTTTTTTTTTAAAAAAAAAAGAGAGAAAATACTGAATACGAAACTAAGATTGAGTGGATAAAAATAATGAGTGCCGTATCACGACTAGTAGTTAAAGAATAGTCCTTGGTACTTTTTCAAAAAGCTATTTATACTAATCCAACCTTAGCGTCACTTTTGTCCAATTACAAAGAGAATCCTCAAATTTTCTCAACCATTGCAACTTTTTTCTTTGTCATTAGATGGCAAGACGCAATAATGCTAGCTCAAACCAAAAGTTCATAAGTGCGATTGAGATATTTACCAACTGATTAAAGAGAAACTTTGTAAATAAAGACGCGACGCAAAACCTTAGTGGATTTATATGCCCAGTCAATGTCACTAGGATGACCTAGCCGACCATGCCTGAAAAACACGAAGGCATACTACACCAATTACAATAGGAGGATGACAGAGAAAAGTTACGGTACGACATGGAAAAAAAAAAATTCAGCTGATAGAACTTAATTACCTATTTAATTTTTAATGTCTTAATTAACGTATAACTAATCACATTATGACATAACATTTAATAGATCTAAATATTAAAGTAAAAAAAGTTAGTTAAAAGATATTTCATTTAAAAAAAAAAAAAATGATTTGGCACAATCTGATTAATTAGAACCCATTTTAGATATTAAAATCGGATAAATGATTTGAATCCTAACTGATAGTTACATTTATAAATCATCTGATTATTCTGTTAAGTTATCATACTTTTCTTAAATTGGTATGATTCTTATATCATCTAAGAATTCTTTATGATGTTATATCACTATCCATATAAAGTTTTTCAAAAAGAAAAAAGAAAAAAAAAGGAGAATTTTTTTGGTTTCAAGTTACATCAGAATTATATCACATTAAGGAAAGTATGACAAATTAAAGAAACTTGATGAAAATCTAATTATTAAAAACTGTATCCTGCTATGAGAACAAAATTTTCATGTCCTACCACACTCTGCAAAAAAAGAAATAAAAAAGAAAATCTAATTCGCGTCCTGAATCATTAGAATATTTGTACATTTGAGCTCAAGTATTCAAAGATAATGCTATAAGATACTCAATACTTTAAAGATATTAAGTGGCTAGTTTTTAAGATTAGGGGCTAATTTCTTTTTTTAAGGTGGATGATGACATTCCAATTGCATCATGCTTATAATATGACCAACCCCATCTCTGTCTCCTAGAATTGAATATAAACAGCATTAAAATTGTTAGGGGTTATAGACTTCTAGCTCAATGGGGTGTATTAAAAGCTTTGATTTTTACTATTAATATTTAATCACAAGTTGACATAAAAATTATATATTACCAGTGTACATTTTCTATGGAGTTTTTTTTTTTTTTTTTTTTTCTATAGAGATTTTCAAGTTTCTAGAAAAATTAAAAACTGGTGGATGAGTTTTCATTTGGCCTTATTTTATGGATGAGGAAACGATTTTTTTTTTTTTTTTTTGGTGGGGCCTCTGCACACTTAATTTGACAAGGCATAATTAATAGTCTATAAGGAAGAGTGGCATGGATTCTGCCAAAAAAAGGGAAAAGAAAAGATAATCCCCAATAAGGAATTCAACAAAATAACATATCCTTCACATGGAGATGAGTCATGAATGATGATGATGAATGGAAAATTGTCTAGGGGCGGCTTGCCTCTTTATGCACCCTCTTATTCTTTTGGTGACTATTTGTGCGTAGGAAATGATGTAACTTTTAGGACAAAAGTGTGGGTGTCCATACAATGTAATAAAAGACTTTGCAATAAATTCCAATTTGGGAAAATGGGCATGCTGAAGATTAAGAAAAAAGTGTATATACTATATACTATATAATATACATACTATTAGTGTATAGTTTAACCAAAGAAAACGCCAATAAGAAAACTGAAAATAATAATAATAATAATAATAATAAAGTACCATCTTTCGGCACGCCAAAGTAGTAGAAACACAACACACACACCTTTGCAGATGTTGCCTTCCCACCAAACCAACGCCAAACAAATGCTACCAAACCCCCTCCTTCGTTTGCTTGTAGATTTGTGTGAGACATGCCATCTGACTTCTTTCCTGTATCGGAAAAAATTTGTGTGTTTCCATAGCATTATTCATGTGAAAAAAAAAATGATGTGGTTTCTCACTTGTCATGACCTTAAATGAAGTTTCTTTAATAAGAAAAATAAATTACTGATAATTCTTTATTTTTAACCGTTATATTTATATTAAAAACTGTATATTTTAATATTTTTTTAATTTAATAATTAAAAATTAACATTATCAATATGTCAGATTTACAGAGAAACTCCATTAAACTAATATGCCAGTTAGATATGTAACATATAATGGGTTAGATTTACAGAGAAACTCTATTAAACTAATATGCCGGTTAGATATATAACACTTATAATACTTGCAATACATTTCACCCCACTCTTTTGGTACATTCACAAGTCGATGGCTGCAGCCCAAGGATTAGGATAATGCGTTATAGATTTATCTTTCTGCGCCAACTAATGTGATATTTTTTGAGTTCGTTCAATATAATATTATAGTGTTATCGCCATGTGTAACCTAAAAAAAGAATATTGCATTTAATATCTAGAATATATATATTTTTTTTTTGTTTTGGCTGCAATCTAGAATTTTGATCTAAAGATCTAAATCGTGACCCCAATCCCCAATGACTTTTCAAATGAATAAATAAAAAATAAAAAATAAAAAAAAAACAGACAAACAATTACAAGCTAACACGGTTATATATTTTTGTTTATTTTTATAGATAATAAACTTGTACATTCCTTGACACGAAACAAAAATATATATATATATATGTGTGTGTGTGTGTGTGTACATATATAATGCACGAATCTCACACATTGTAACTCAACCCAGAATCCATACGAGTTTTGATTTCCAGTGGTAGCATGTGAATCTATATGATGACTTTAGCCTTTCTAAAATGCATTGATTAGGGTGGAATGAAGGAGAGACTTCCACCTTGGTAAAAGGAGAAAAATTTGCACAAGTTTGTTTAGTAAGGTAGATCAACCTCAATTGGTATGCAATTTAGTTGAAAAGCTTGAACAATAATTGCACAACTAATTTCAACATTACATTAAATAAAATTTTGTTAATGCCTCATCATTGACCCTAATCTCACGTTGCCCTTTTCAAATCTAAGTTAAGCATTGCAAGAAAATATTGAAAATTTAAGTTCTTAATGAAGGTCGTTAGTTCCGCTTGCAGAATATACTTTGCATCAATTGGTTACTCCCATGTCCATAAAATTAGGAATTTGTAATTTCACATTCAACGTACATGGCATTGAAAGAATTGCTTTGATCAGAGAAACTCATCTTTCAAAAAAAAAGGATTTCTTTGGTGATTTTGTCATGCCTGACTACGGAATATATGGATCTGGGTCAAGAGAAGTCTATGTCTAATATATACTAGATTTAGAATAATTCATTTTAATATGGAAAGACATTTCAATGTAGAAAATACGTTTTCTTTCTTTCCGGTAAGTTTATATATAACAAAATATTTTAATCTAGGTGAAGTAAGTAAAATGATAAAAGCAAAATTTTCTCTCCTGTTATTTAGTAAAAGAGAGAAAAAAAAAAAAGAAAAAAAAAACATTAAATCTAGTTCATTTCACAATAATAAGCCTATACAAATATAAATATAATGAGTAATTAAAGTTAAAATAGTTATTTTACATTTTATTTGTTTGTTAAATTTTTTCCCTCCTTTTTTCTTTTCCAAAGCTAGAAGGATTATTGTTGGGTTTGTGAATTTTTATTTTCCTTCATTTCTTATTTTTTTTCTACCAAACAATTTAAGATTCTATTTTCTTCTCTAAAAAAATATTTTCTTGAATTTCTTTCCTCTCCATTTTCCACTCTACCAAACTCATTGTTTACAGTGAAGGTAAAAAAAAAAAAGAAACAAAGATCTTTTTATGGCCTTGTGCTTTCTTTTAACTTTTAATCAATAGAAGATGAGAAACATAAGGGCATTTTCAATGCAATACTATAAATGATGTGTCAATTATAAATTTAACATTTGAGTGTAAAAAATACTCTATAATGCAATACTATTTATTGTGTCAAATTTCTCATGTACTATATTTTGTAATAAATTTCCTCCAAAGTCTAGCATATAAGAACTTTAACGTTTGATTGATATTAGTTGAACATTTCATGAATCAATATAACTTTTACATTTTCTAATTATTTTAAATATAAAAGTTTACTTTTATAACTTTCCCGCCAAGTATCATTTGTGGCAAATTTCCACTAAGTAAACTTTGTAAACTTACTTTGTGATAAATTTTTTACCAAGTATAGGATATGAGAAATTTAACATTTAATTGTTATCGGTTGAAATGTTTACTTTTTCATGTAATCAATGTAACTTTTACATTTTTTAATTATTTTAAACATAAAAGTTTACTCTTAGAACTTTCAAAGCTTAATAATTATGAAAAAAATATATTTAACATTTCAAATAACATTATGCATTAGAGCAAAAATAAAAATAACATATCATATAACATTTTGATGGTAAATATATAATTAATATTAACATTTATATTGGAGATGGTCTAAAGTCAATGTTTTTTAATTAGTGTTTGAATAGCGTATGGAAAAGAGCTTTTATATTTCAAAAGAGTTTTTGAACATGTTTAAATAAATAAATCAAAAGCACTTATGTTATAAAAAGTAGTGATAAAAAAGGATATTGGATGAAGTATTAAAAAGGTAAATAAATTTTTTTTTTCATAAGTTTTTTTTTTTTTAAAAGTACTAAGAAGCCGACTTGTTTCAAAATATAATAAGTCAAAAGCAATTTAACAATATCCATCCAAACAAACTCAAGATTAACTTTTGGATTATAAGCTAAAAACTACTTTTTCTTAAGCCATTCCAAATAGAGTTAGATTCCAAACTTTTGAGCTTGTTTGGATGGAGCCTTAAGGTACTTTTTTAATTCTTGTTTGGATGGAGCTTTTCTTGTAGTTTTTAGATGTGATTATTTGTGAGAGATTTTTATACTAATGTTTAGGGCATTTATATTTTAGGGCATGTTCTTTTAACTAATTCAAATTTCAACTCAAACTTTTTTACTACAGTATTTTCTTTCATAAAAATTCAAATGCAACCTTTTTATTACATTATTTTTTCTCACATATAAACTCAAGTTATTAACTCAAGTTCGAGAATAGAACGTGCCTTTAATCTAAAAGCCGCTTTTGAACCTATTTGGATGGATAATCTTAAAGTACGTTAATAAGCCATCTTCTTTATGTTTATGAACAAAGTGCTAATGAAAAGCTTTTTTATTTACATTTTTAACTTTTTATTTGTGAACAACAAATTAAATATCTTATCCATATCCTTTTATTATATTTTTTATAACAATAAGTGCTTTCAACTTTTTTATTCAAACATGCTCAAAAACTTTTTTTAAAATATAAAAATATTTTTTCCGACACTATTCAAGTACTAATAAAAAAAATTTCAATTTATACTTATCTTCTTTTACTACTTAAAAATACGAGTACAAGTTATTTCAAACAGGTCCTAAAACAAGTCACATTCTTAATGCTTATGGAAAAAAAACTTATAAAAAAGTTTTTATTTACATTTTTAACCTTTTATTTTGTGAATAAAAAATAAAAAATTTCATTAATATCCTTTATTACGTTATTTTTTTTTACGTTTTTTTTTTATAACAATATTGACCTAATAAGTTTGATCCATATTTTTGACCTGAAAGTAAAAATAAGTTTAAAGTTTTTATCCATATTTTTGTTCTTAAACTCTGTTTGAAATTTAAAAGTCAAAATTTGAGATGAATTAAAATTAATAGGTCAATAGTTTACATAAGTTTTAAATAGGTCAAAGTATTAAAAATTAAAATTATTTAGTTCATAACTTGTCGGTTATGAACCATAATTTGACAAGTTTATTTAAATTTTTTAATTTAAGTTAAAATATGATTTTATGCTTTTAAAAATTTTTTTTTTTTATTATAATAAAAAAATTAAATGTGATTATTTTTAAATTTTTTTATTATAATAAAATTTAAATTTTAAATTCGAATAAAACGTCGCTTTAATATAATCAATCACTAATTACAAATTTACATGAACGATCGGGTCAAAATCAATGACCCGTTTATTTTGACCCACAAATTCACAGGACTCCGTCGCCCAATCTGGATTCAACGGCGTGCGTATAACAACACGCGCCGTAATTAAAGCAAATTTCAATACGGAAAGCTTATAAAAAAAATTCAATACGAAAAACAAAAAGGAAAAAAAAAAAAAAATCCTAAAAATTAGCTACAAAATAATCCAACAAAAATCCCATTTGCCCCCAAAAATTTATTTTAAAACCTCTCTCTCTTACACTGATTCTGACCAATCAACAAAAAAGAAAACTCTCAAAAACATAAAAAGAATATAAAAAATAAAATAAATCAGAAATGGACTTATTTTAAGCTATAATTAAAGCTTTACGCTGCAACGACCACAAGAAAGGCTCCTAGTAATCCATAATAAATGCCATATTAAATAAACAAAAGAAAATAATAAAAAATAATAAAAAATAATAATTAGTGTTGGTTCTTTTGAAACCAATATTTTAATAGAGCTGGCAAGAGAGAGAGAAAGAGAGAGAGAGAGAGAGAGAGAAATGAACGGAAAAGTGAATGGAAAGAAAAAGAGAGAGAAAATAAATCTGCTGAGAAGTATAGAAAAATGGTAAAGAGAAAAACCAGTATTAGTAGTAGTAGTAGAAGGGGGAAGGAAATGTGGGAATGGCGTTCGAGATTCGAGCTTATTCCGGTAGAAAGGGAAACTTCGCCGTACTCCTTTTCCTCCTCTTGATTCTCATTCTTCATCGTCTCTAGAGAGAGAAAACAAAAAGATTGTTATTTTTATATGATTTTATTATTATATTGATTGATTATATGACATTAAAGAATTAGCAGAGGAGAAAAAAAAACTTTGTTTAATTAATCTGTGGAATTTCTTAGCTTAGTTATTCCTTTTCTTTTCACTGTTGCTTGTTTCTCACTTCTTCTTCTTCTTCTTCTTTTCTCTCCGTTCGAGCTTTTTCTTCTCATGTTTCCATGGAGATTTGGGCTGTACGGAGCGCCAAAGCGTTGGGGATTAGGGTTTCGTGATCGCCGGTTTTCGGATTTGAATCGCTCTGATGCTCGAATCCGTCGTCAGATTTGCGCTTGACGAATCTGGGATTGGCTAGGGAGTTCTTTTGGAGTTTTTTTTCAAACTGTTTTCGTCGTTTTTGATTTTTTTTTTTCCCTTGTTATTTTGATATGTGTTATTGTTGTCGTTGATTAAGGTATTATTGTGATTGTGGATTTGGTTGTAAATAGAGATAGAGTTTTGTGCAATCGTGTAGTGGCGTCGATTTTCCTCCGACGAACTATTTTGTGGATTCTTGGAGGATTTGTTTCTTATTCCAAAATTTTTACAAAGGAAAAAAAAAAAAAAAAAGAGTAAAGGAAAGTCAAAATCAGTTCTAAACCCACATAACAAACAACACATTTCCAAATCGTAAAAATCGCCCACCGTTTTTATCGTGGGTTTTGTTCTTACAGAAATAATTTTTGGTCTAAAGTTCTTACCAAAGTGTCTGTCCGAGTAATTTGCGTCCGAGGGAAAAGGAAAGTAGATATTTCTTTTTTCATTTTTTTTTTTTGGTTGAAAAAGAGAAAAATAAAAATACTAAATTTAGGTGGAGAAGGGGAAAAAGTTCAGTTTTTGAGGAGAAAGAGCTTGGTTTGGGAATTCATTGTTGGGTATTTTTTACATTCTATGGGAATACCTGATACCTCACTATTAGATCTAATAGTAAAGGTTAGGTCTTGGCTTCATTTGGGAGGAGCAAGTGATTTACAGTGTTTTTCCGGCGAATTCGAAATGCCCAATAACAGTAGTAGCAATATGTGTTGTGATTGCCATTCAAACTTCACCAATTTGTGCCATAGACACCATTGCCAAAGTTGTGGTAGGTGGTTTTGTGGGAACTGTATCCCGGGCTCTGAATCACTTGTTGCAACAAAGAGCAATGACGGTTTGGGTTCGGAGAGTGTTGTCAAGTGTTGCAAGTCTTGCTCTGAGATCAGGGATAGAAAGGAAGTTGGGAGGAAATACAGTGAGAAAGTTCACCCTTCGGCTTCTCCCCGTGGAAGCCCCGAGCCGCCGTCTCCTTGCTTTAATGGTGAGAGAATCAAGTGCCCCGCGGGTAACGAATCGATTCAGAGTGATCATTTTTCACGGTACCTTGATGCCCGGGATTATGGCTATTCTCTCCATGCTTTGACAAGCAGGAGTGTGACCTCATTTAGTGCTCACCCGTCTCCTGTATCCGTCCGTCGCCGCTCTTCCAGCAGGTAACCTTTCGTTTAGATTTTGATGTTCGTTTAATAGCATAAAGTTTTGTAATTGGATTCCTTGCATAAATTTACTTTTGACGCTTTTAAAACTGTGCAAAGGCGTAATATATTATTAGTGGTACATGTATGCCTTGTTATGGGATTAGTGTAGTAGTGCTATTGGGAAGTCTACTTAAACTCCTGATTTGTATCACCTTGTTAATATATTTTTTTGTAATTTGTTTGTCTGTTGTCTATTTTTCTCTCCATTGGATGTATTGCTTGCAGCATTTAATATTTATTTATTATTTTTTTTTAATATAGGAGTGATGAAGAGGAGGCAGAGGATTCTGGCAAGCACTTTTTTAGCCTTACAAGTGAATACTGTCATGACAATTCTGATATAGATTCAATTAGTTTTAGTGCTAGACACGAGGATTTTAACTCTCAGTCAGTGGGATCAAGTCCTTACGACAGTCCCTCTAGGAATGATTTTACTTCTTATAGAGGGCTTTCTGTACATAAGAGGAAAGCCCAGTGTCTCGCTGTGACGGTCACTTTGCTCAAGAGCCTGTTTTAAAAAGGCCTGAGTTAAATTCTGAGGATCCAGATAATACCGATGATTGCTCGGATGACTTGTCAACTTTCCGTAACCAGTATGAGAGGAAACAAAGGCCGCTGGACTTTGAACACAATGGTCTTCTCTGGTATCCCCCACCGCCTGAAGATGAAAATGATGAGGCAGAGGATGCCTTTTTCAGTTATGACGATGATGATGATGATATTGGGGAATCAGGTGCATTGTTCTCGTCAAGTGGAAGCCTTTCCAGCTTGTTTCCAGCAAAGGAGAAACAGAATGAAGGTAACAAGGAGCCTCTTAGAGCCGTGGTCCAGGGGCATTTTAGAGCTCTTGTGTCACAGCTGTTACAAGGGGAAGGTATCAAAATTGGTCAGGAAAATGGAGTTGAGGACTGGCTTGACATAGTTACAACAATAGCCTGGCAAGCTGCAAATTTCGTAAAGCCAGACACAAGCAAAGGAGGCAGCATGGATCCTGGTGATTATGTAAAGGTCAAATGTGTAGCGTCGGGAAATCCAAGTGATAGGTACCATCTCCTTGGAAGTTTTGAGATGCTTTTGTCCAAGTACAGTTGTTTTTTTTGTTTTTTTTTGTTTTGTTTTTGTTTTGTTTTTTTTTTTTTTTTTTTTTTTTCCCTACGTAGATATGTTCCTAATATTAATTTCATGAATTTGTTGTGTATGCAGCACCCTTGTAAAGGGAGTAGTTTGTACTAAAAATATAAAGCACAAGCGTATGACCTCACAATACAAAAATCCTAGATTACTAATTTTAGGAGGAGCACTAGAATATCAGAGAGTTCCAAATCAGTTGGCTTCTTTTGATACGTTGCTACAGCAGGTTCTTTCTTTGTGTGCTGATCTTTTATTATTAAGGATTAAAAGTTTGGTATTAAAGAACGAATAAAAAGTTTCTGGTTTTCATTTTATGTTTCTTCCTGATACAGGAAAATGATCATCTGAAGATGATTATTTCAAAGATTGAAGCGCTTCGGCCAAATGTTCTGTTAGTAGAAAAAAGTGTCTCATCATATGCTCAAGAACATCTATTGACGAAGGAAATTTCATTGGTGCTCAATGTTAAAAAGCCACTACTGGAGTGTATAGCACGGTGCACTGGTGCTCTTATTACACCATCAATTGATAATATTTCAACAACCCGATTGGGGCACTGTGAACTATTCCATTTAGAAAAGGTTTATGAAGAACATGAGAGTACCAACCAGTTCAACAAGAAACCATCAAAAACCTTGATGTTTTTTGAAGGGTGTCCAAGGCGATTAGGTTGCACGGTAATGTTTTTCATGTGTGACAAGTTTATGTTTCATTTTCTATGGCGGAAATGTCTTCCAATATTCTTCTCGTGTCTTTTTCATGAGCTGCATTTAATCCACTAATTTGTCTTGTAGGGAAGTTCAAAATGTCATTGTCTCTTAACAAAAATATTGTGGTTTCTATTGTAGGTTCTGTTGAAGGGCACAAATCGTGAAGAACTAAAGAAGGTTAAAAATGTCATTCAATATGCGGTTTTTGCAGCTTATCATTTATCCCTTCAGACTTCCTTCCTTGTGGATGAGGGTGCTACCCTGCCAAAGATGGTACAGGGACAATCAATAGCTGTCCAAGAGAAGGCAACAGCTGCTCCTGCAATTTCTGTGAGCACCGATTTGATTGCTTCAACTAATTCTGAAGCAGTTCCTGAGAGTTCTGCTCATCATCCAGAAAATGTGGGTCTCAATCCAGAACTCGGCCGATGTGAACCTTTCTCTGGGCATTTTAGCCTAGGACATGGTTTTCCTACATCAACTGATCCTGTGGAAGGCGTGGTTGGAAATGTGCTATCCGATGCATGTAATAATGATTTGGCATCCAATATCACTTTAGACTCTTCTTTAGATCAATCCCATGAGAGAAAGGACCCCAATGCACTTTCTGACATTGGAAGTCTTTCCCAACCAGAATCGCTAGTAATATTTTCTCAGGATGAGAAACAACATGAAGAGGTTTACGAGTTGATGAGATCCGAAAGGGTTGATGAAAATGAGGCTTCAAGTGAGTACTTCTCAGCTGCTGACGCTCACCAAAGCATATTGGTATCCTTTTCTAGTCATTGCGTGCTGAAAGGAACTGTTTGTGAACGTTCTCAGCTTATGCGCATAAAATTTTACGGCTGTTTTGACAAGCCTCTTGGGAAATACCTCCGTGATGACCTTTTTGACCAGGTAATTTTTTATGGGTTTCCTTTGCCTATTTTTGTGATTCTTGGTTGTAAGGTGAAATTAACAATTAACTTTTTTCCCCCTATTGCCAGACATCATGCTGTCGATCATGTAAAGAACCAGCTGAAGCCCATGTCTTATGCTATACCCATCAGCAAGGAAATCTTACAATCAATGTCAGGCGTCTTCCAGCTTTAAAGCTTCCTGGGGAACGAGATGGTAAAATATGGATGTGGCACCGTTGCTTGAGGTGTGCACTTATAGATGGAGTTCCACCAGCCACCCGTAGAGTGGTTATGTCAGATGCTGCTTGGGGGCTTTCTTTTGGAAAGTTCTTGGAACTCAGTTTTTCAAACCATGCAACTGCAAATCGCATTGCTAGCTGTGGTCATTCATTGCAAAAGGACTGCCTTCGATACTATGGGTAGCTGCCAAAATTCAATTATCTATTAATCTTTGAATTGTCAAGTGTAATGTTTGAACAATGAAAACTTTTGTACAGGTTTGGGAACATGGTTGCGTTCTTCCGGTATTCCCCTATTGATATCCTTTCTGTCCATTTGCCGCCATCAATGCTTGAATTCAACGGCGATGTTCAACCAGAGTGGTTAAGAAAAGAGGCAACACAGGTTTAGGAAGCGCCTCTTTTATTTTTTAACTTTCTGTTTTGTTTTTGGCAACATTTTTGAAACTACTGCCAGATATGGATCCGATTTTATTTTATTTTTGCAAGTCTGATTATTGTTCTAATAATGAACTGCTTGTTGCGTGTTTTACACAGCTTATGAGAAAAATGGAAACCTTATATGCGGAGATATCTGATGTGCTTGATGTTATGGAAGATAAAAGTAAATCTTTTGGGCATGAGTTGTCAAATACAAGCGAGTTACTAAACCACATCATGGAGCTGAAAGATCTCGTGAAGAAGGAAAGAAATGATTACATTGTAAGTAGGAAATTGAGAATAGTTTCATTATTTATCTCTCTTCAATGGACCGGAAAATCATGGCCCTAATTTAATTTTCTTGAAAAATAGGCCATGCTGCAACCAGCTATTATGGAGATTTCACAACCAGACCAAATGTCTGTAGACGCCTTGGAACTCAATCGCTTAAGACGTTCTCTTCTAATTGGTTCACATGTCTGGGATCGTCGATTTTATTCACTTGACTCTCTTCTTAAAAGGAATTCACTTTCCAGGTTTTCACAAGGGGATTTATCATTTGCTCAGCCCTTAGAATTGAAAAGTGATTCGTCGTGTAAGGATGACATTGACCATGGAAATGATGGAAATGTATCTGAATCTTTGAAACTACCCGACTCTCTGGAAAATGATCCACTTTCAGATCACAGAGAGCCTAATATACCACCCTGTGAGCCTTGTGTGCCTGAAGACAGCAAACTGATCTCATGTCATCATAGTGGACAGGAGGAAACTCGTACAGATGGGGAAATTGCCAAGAATGTGGCGGCGTCTGAAAACACTCCTTCCGATGAAACTACTCTTTCCGAGAGAATAGATTTTGCTTGGACGGGTACTGATCCACTTCCAGTGAAAGCTCAACCTTGTGTGGATGGGCTTCAAAATGGTCCTATCAGGCAGGCAAGTCAAAGCGATAATCCACCCTTTAGAAGGCTTGCACTTCCAGCGCGAGTTCATTCTTTTGATTCTGCTTTAAGAGTTCAAGAAAGAATCCGGAAAGGATTGCCTCCTTCTTCATTGCATGTGTCAACACTACGATCTTTCCATGCTTCTGGAGATTACAGGAATATGATCAGAGATCCTGTTTCTAGTGTAATGAGGACTTATTCGCAAGTACTACCACAAGAGGCTCAGAAGTTGAATTTGATTCTTAGCTCCCCACCGTCATTTATCTCCTCTGCATCTCAAGTGGCTGAGGGCGTCAGGATGTTGCTTCCCCAGACGAGCCAGGAAGATATAGTTGTTGCTGTTTATGACAATGAACCCACCAGCGTAATATCATACGCCCTAAGTTCCAAGGAATATGATGACTGGGTTGCTGATAAGTCAAATGAACAAGAGGTTGGCTGGAGTGCTCATGAGAGCAACAAAGAAGATTCTGCAGCTTCTACCTTTTCAGCCTGGCAGTCTTTTGGCTCTATGGACTTGGACTATATCCGCTATGGAAGCGGAACAGAAGATGTTCCATCATCCATGAGTTCCCTATTTACGGATACGAAAAAATCTCCGCATTTGAGGCTTTCGTTTGGGGATGATAAAGTGAAGTTCTCGGTTACGTGTTACTTCGCTGAATTATTTGACTCTCTAAGAAAGAAGTGTTGCCCTAGTGAGGTAGATTTTTTGCGGTCCTTAAGCCGCTGCAAGAGATGGAGTGCACAAGGTGGTAAAAGCAACGTGTACTTTGCCAAGTCGCTAGATGACAGATTCATTGTTAAACAAGTCACAAAGACAGAGTTGGAATCTTTTGAGGAATTTGCACCTGAATATTTTAAATATCTGACACATTCCCTTAACTCGGGAAGTCCAACTTGTCTTGCTAAAATTCTTGGCATATATCAGGTTAGGCCTTATTTTTATCTGCGATGTGTGTTTATTTATGCAATCATGCACGTGATTGGTTAGATACCCAATATCCTTGTTTTTTTCTTGTAGTTCTTATTCTCTTGGTGCATTTCCAGGTCACCACTAAACACCTGAAAGGCGGGAAAGAAACCAAAATGGATTTGATGGTTATGGAGAATCTTTTCTTCAAGAGACGTATCTCAAGGATCTACGATCTAAAGGGTTCTGCTCGATCTCGTTACAATCCCGATACAACTGGGGCGAACAAAGTACTTCTAGACATGAATTTGTTAGAAACATTACGTACAAAGCCCATATTTCTTGGAAGCAAAGCAAAGAGAAGCCTGGAAAGAGCTATTTGGAATGATACAGCCTTTTTGGCGGTAAGCTTCTTTCGCTCTTCTCTGTTATGATTTTCACTTTAAAAAAAAAAAATCAACCAATTTCTTTCCTTCTCTGAAACGGGAAGAGAATTTTAAAGTTCTTAATGTTGGTCCATATTCGCGATACATAAGATAAGATAAAAATCAGAATTAAAAAGTGAAAATTTGATGCTTCAAAAAACCATTGATTTTCAGTAGGATAGAAAACACATATTTTCCCAGAAGCTACTATTTTTACATCGGAATTTGAATATCTGGTTTTTCATTTTCAATTTCAATATCGTTATCGACCTGTGCCGTGTTTGTGTTCAGTCTGTTGATGTGATGGACTACTCTCTACTGGTTGGAGTAGATGATGAGAGGAAGGAGCTGGTTTTAGGGATAATTGATTTCATGAGGCAGTACACATGGGACAAGCATTTGGAGACATGGGTTAAGGCATCAGGAATACTGGGTGGTCCAAAGAATGAATCTCCAACAATTATTTCGCCAGTTCAGTACAAAAAAAGGTTTCGTAAGGCAATGACTACATATTTTCTCACTGTACCTGACCAATGGTCTTCGTGAACAACTTCCATGATTGCATTCTTTTTGTAGCAAAGCATGTGTTGAATATTACTAATAAGCTATATGTAGGGATTATCATCTCTGCCTAAAAAAAAAAAAAAAAAAAAAAGGTGAATGAGATCCCTTTATTGATTCATTTATAAATATATCTGTTTTTTCATCTCTTTTGTAAATTTTCTAAAGTGAAAGATTTGACCACTTTTGGCTATACTTTTTCCCTTGTATGCAACTTGCATCTTTTTATGTTTTTTCGTGGACCACGAACTCAAAATTTGCTTGTTGAATTGTGCTTGCGTATGCACATACGCAAAGTCGCTTAAAAAGTTACATCTTATATGACTTGATTAGTGAACATCTCTTTTTCTTTTTTTTTTTTTGGTGGGTTTATAAAGATAATCACAATTAAGGAGAAGATCTAGTAAGTCTAACAAGATAGAGCCCAAAATCCAAGTACCGCACTAAGGAGATGCGTGAACTATAAAACTATTTGACATAGGCAAAAGGTGGAGGTTGGAAGAGAGATTGCTTCAAAGATTAATGCAAAAAAAAAAATAAAATAAATAAATAAATAAAATAAAAAAGGAATAATAATAAAAAAAAAAAAAAAAAAGGGAAAACGAACCTATTTCATGAATCATAGGCGAAATTCAAGACAAACATAATTGAAAGAAAGATTGCTTAGAGTTGAGGGTGTGAGAAAGCGAACCATCAACTTTTTTGCTTTGAAACTTGGTGCTTAGTAGCGAACTAGACTATGTACCACTTGTTTATAGTATCAATTATTTGACGGTTCCATCAAAGCTGAAAGTTTTTTTTTTTTTTTTTTGAATAGAGGTAAGTTGTTGGATCTAATGTAAAGAAACTTGATCATTATGCTTAGTAGGAACTATAAAGTAAGTGTAGTTTACGGATTTATATAATATATACACATACATATATAAGACTTCATGTGTAATAGCTTTTCATATGAGCTGAAGTTATCGTTTCTTCCTTGTAATAGGATAATTCTTGGATAACTTATGCCAAAATATAAATAAATAAACCTTAATACTAGGACCTTGTTTTAAACTGATCATTTTGTATAAATTTTGTTAATATTAAATACTTTTTCATTTAATGTGATTTTAATCATATCTAATATTCAAAAACATGTACCATCGTTATGTACTCCTACCATAGAAGTTCTACAATGTTACTCTAGTTCATGCCACTTTTTCTGTAACTATTTTGCTATACATCCTTCTAGTCACTTTCAGCAAAATATTTGGTCGTGAAATGATCATATTATAAGTAAGAAAGCAAGACGGGTTGAAACAAGGTTTTCAGTCTATATTCCAAAGCTCACACGCAAAAAAAAAAAAAAAAAAAAAAAAAAGGTATACATATGTAGCTGCTAAAATTATCCTCAAAACGGATATATTTTGAACAAAGCTAGCTTATACCTATATAGTTATTATTCATATGGTCCATAATTTACAGAAGTAACATCCCAAGCGATTTGGTTGATAAGAAATCTATGGTAAAAGCATAGATGAATATATATATATATATATATATATATATATATGTGTGTGTGTGTCTGGGGAACCACTTCGCTAGATGCATTGATAAACTTGCTATATATAGATCATAAGAATTAAGCCACAGCTATTTGAATCTCTCCAGCTTCACTGATTGAGCGAAAACTCACTCGTTTCTGCAAAGTTTAACAACATTTTGTTATTTATATATGAGTACTAAAAGCCTTTCAAATATATATATATATATATATATATATATATAAGAGTACTAAAAGAGTCGGCATATTTTCTTTTCAAACAATTCGATGAAGTACTACATATAGAAAAAAACTTGAAGTTATTTACAATTGTGCGTGTATATTTATATATTATATATATACTATATATAATGCAACTGGACCTAGCTGGCTTGCCAGCAAAGTTCACTTAATGTATATAACAATTTCCTAACTTTTTCTTTGCATTTTCTTGTGTGTTATAGCTGGTTCTTGGCTATCTGACGTTAATATCATTATCAATGCATTTTCATGGGGAAGAGTAATAATTAGTATAAGACTTCAAAATACGTGCATTCACATCTAAGATCAATTTGAAAGTTTCAAAGGAATAAATTTTTTTCCTCTAAAAAGAAAAGAACAAAAGTTGTCGTCGCATATGCCAACAAACTAGTTCTTGTTTTGTTCTTCTTTTCTTCAAAATATTATAAAAATTTCTTTCTACTGAATGTCAATGACTTTGTCAAATTAAGTGACAAAATTAAGAGTAGAAAAAAAAAAGTCAAGCCAGATTTTGAAAAAAAAAAATTATTTGCTACAGTATCAATTAATAATCTGTTATTAGAAGAATATAACACGTAGATATAAGGAATAAAAAAAAAAAATCCTAATTAAGGACTAAAAAGCTATAGTATCCAATCGGGAGTGAATGACTTATTGAAGTTTTGCAAGGTCGTAGTGTGTGTGTGAAAGTTTTATAATGGCGTGCTTTTGACTATTGGAAAATACTTGGAAGTCATACATGTGTATTTTATAATGCCTAGGCGCTATTTGGGCAAGACAAGTACAATTTGTTTTTTTCATTCACAAGTGGGGATTTAGGATATTCTTCTCACCAAGCAAAAAATGGTGGGAAAGGAAACTTGACCATGCCAATGACATTCTTCTCATCAATGATGGTAAAATAATCATTAATTTGCTTTATAATACGTTTCACATTTTGCCTAGAGTTTTGCAATATTTTGCTCCCGTAACTTACATGGTCCAAGACAAATTTAAAAAAAAAAAAAAAAAAAACAATACTAATACTTTACTATATGAGACACAATTAGATTTATACATTTATTCACTTTGTTTATCAACTTTAGCAATTATCAATCGATCCATTTGTTTTTTAGGAGCTAGATCACATCTGAAGTCTAATATAATCAAATCACATCATATAATAAAGACGTTAAGACCTATATACACATGGCAATTTGTGATTGTACAAAAAAATAGGTGTTGAGAAGTACTACTCATTAGTTATTAAAGTTGGGCATGTAAAAAGTAGTTAAAAGTAGTTAATTCTCAAAGTTGGGCATGTCTTTTCAAATAAAAAATATAAAAATAAAAATAAAAATAAAAGTTTGGCATGTGAAATGAAGATGCTTCGATCATCAACCTCTCCCACAAAGGCTCAAACCGTGATTAATTGCCAGCCTATATTGACTAATTACAATTACTATACATATATATATGTATGGAAACCTTAAGTCAGCCAATTAGGATACACGGGAATATTAATTGGTGTGGTTACCATTTAACTTCTTCCTAATTTGTTTAAGTAGTGGGGTCAAAAAGTGGGACAAAAATACGCACACAAAAGTTGTATTAATGATTCTCATAAAGTTCAGATGGAAATATACGGTCTCCAGAATTTTTTAACGGTGATCTCGGAGATGGCCTAATTAATGGACTCTAAAAAGTAAAAATGAAAGCAACACACAAATTTGGCCATAAATCTGAAGGTAATTGATTTTGATTAAAAAAAGCATTGCATAACTTTCAGTTCCGTACACCAAGTGATTTGTGAATGTTATCTTCCCTTAGTCTAATGCCTTAACCCATAACCCTTATCCGAAAATGTGCATCTAAATAGCTAAAAACAAAAAACAAGGGGAAAAAGAATAGTGAAACATAATTTCCTACCGTAAAAAGCTAGGAGAAAAAAAAAATGACCATGACAGGGAAAAAATGATGATAATAAAGTAATTAATTATCTTATAACCCATATGAAATTTTGATTCATAAGTTGAATATTACTGTAAAAATGTTTGAGTTGTGATTTAAACTGCGAACTCCAGAAAAAAACGCAGTACCTGATTCGCCTTGACACCATGTCCAACTCGTCCATCAATTCCATCTTTCCAATGCACATGTTGCTTCACCATTCCAAACCCATCTCCCCTACTACTAGTACTACTACTTGCACTTGTTTCGCCATCATTACTATTAATATTTTCATCATTATAAACGCCACCATTCTTCACCAAGCAAAGATCAACAATCTTCTCAGCAGCCTCAGCTTCATCTCTACTCTCCTTCATCAGCCTCTCCACTTCCGCCCTCGGAAGCCTCATCCTCACCCTCACACCACTCCCACCGCCGTTCTCCGACGTCGACTCCTCCGGTAGAACGCTCATTGGCTTCATTATCGAGAGGTCCGACACCGATCTCCTCGCCAGCATCAAGCTCTCCAGCCTGTCCTTGGCGCTCATGTTTATCCCCGACCGAACCCTCCTCGCGTTTTTATCTTTCGTCACCTTCGGAAGCTCCACAAGGAAATACAGCCTCTTTGGCTTCAACTCTTGGTTGGGTTCAAGAGGTCTTGCCCTAGTTCCGTAATGCTTTACGGCTTCGGATTCTAGCAAAACATGGCCTGGATAGTCCTTCACCACTTCACCGGCTTGAATTGGCGTCCTTAGCTTGAATTCTTCTCCGGTTATTTTCATCACTTTTGCGGTTTTTTTGCTTCCTAAAGTGTTGCCCATTTGGTGAAGTAGATTTGTTTAGCGACTAAGAGGGTTTTTTCAATGATTTGAGAAGAAAATAAGGATTATGGTTTTGTGGTTGGAATAGTAGTAGTAGTAGTAGTAGTAGTAATAATAATAATAATAATAATAATAACAATAATAATAATAATATTAATAATATTAAGTGTTTGTGGTTTTTACCAAACCATAGCTAAAGCGGCTGATCAAGAGGTGATGATATTGATGGTAATGGTGGTGGAAGAGGCAAACATATTGGTGGGTGCAAGAAAGGGACGTGCTTTTATTGGGTAGATGAGAAGGACCGTCTCGTTTGGTCAATAAAGAAAGGCAAAAATTTTGAAAATCTTTGGCTCATGTTCTGGAGTTTTGACGAAAACAAGCTAAAAGTACGTAGGAGTATCGCTTTCAACCATATAATAAGGATCGGAAGATTATTATTACATTAACGGAGCTTTATATAGGGATTCGTGTGTGTGCTTTTGAAGGGAATGAAGGTTCAAAATCACTTCCAACACACTAGCGGAACCCGAGACAGATTAATGATGGTTCAAAATAAACCCTACTGATAAAATATATATGTATATATTTTTTAGTTACAAACTAGTTTTCATTATATTTGTAATACGTCAATTTTAGAGTTCAAATTTGTCAAAAATTGATTTTTTTCAAACGATCAGAAATTGTCATAAAAAAAGTAAACTAGTGCACACAAATCTAAGATTGGTTAATCACTAGTTCATGATAAAAATTGGTGGAACGTAATCTATCTAAAAATTGATTAAAAACTGGTTGTGATAATTAGTGATGAAACCCATGCATATTTTAACCATTTAATGCTCTTTCGAAGAACAAATTTTCATCGTTGAGGCGACTAATTCTATCATAGAAAGCCCGTGACGAGTGGAACAAAAGATGATTAGGAAATCAGTTTTTGTTTTGTTCAATCCCAAAATAGTTTTTACGGTAATCACGGCACGGATATTCAAAATTTTGATGTTGAAGTTCAATAGATTATATGTCAAAATTTTGACTTTGTTCAAATACCAATTAGACAACGAAAATCCAACTCCATGTGATTTCTAACGGTTTTTCAATTCTGTACAAAAGTACCCTTAGAAGTTCTACTAATTTTCAATCTTCCTGTTGTGGCTGCCTTACTTTTACATATATATATATATATGTGTGTGTGTGTGTGTGTATTTATATATCTATGTATGTATTCTTCATCAAATTATACATCTAGAGTAATTAAATACATATATATATATATATTAGCAGTTTTTAATTTGAATATTAACCTTATGGTCGTAGAATAACAAGTCAAAAATGATAGTCGGCTCATCATGTTGGAAGCCGTTTGGGTCCTTTTCAAACATTATCTTTGACAAGGAACAGAAAGCTTACTGACTTGGTTAAGATAGACTTCCTTTCCTCAATCCTGGTTTGCTATTACTTATTTTCATTTTTAAGCATAAAAATGCAATTCAATTAAGAAAAAGTACTTAAAGCTACAAAACCCCATAGAAAAAGTGATCACGCACTTTCATAGAAAGCGAAAAACTAGCTAATTGTCACATGAGGAAAATATGACATATGTTCATATGCTTAAATCGCCATGTTAATAATATTTTAATTGTATGGAAAAGCATGGCAAAAGCAGACGAAACAGCATACCAAATTTGAAAACCTCTTTAGAGTTAAAAAAAAAAAAAGTTGCAAAGCTCAAGATATAGCATATAAGAGCAATATATATATATATATATATATATTATAATATACATACTTTGAAAATGAATATAAGGGCACTATTTTTGGATAATTATTTTTCAAGGGTTTTAATTCAATGACGACAATTTATGCAAGTAATCTAAAGCTTGACTCCAATTCCTTCCGCAATATATATCCTTTAACATCTTTTGTTGTACACTTCTCCACGATCAATTTAAGCCTTTTTTTTCTCGTTTAAATTTTGTCTTCTCTTTAAAAATTGGTTAAAAAAATTTTATCATCTATTTATTTAAATTTTTTATTAAAAAAAAAATTATTTATTTTTTTATTTATTTTTATTTTATTTTTTTTTGCTACAGTAAAAAACTCAAAAAAAATATCACATCTCAAGCTCGAATTAAAAACTCAAATCTACAAAATAAACGAGACCATATAAAATTTTCTACCTGAGTCTAGCGGCCGTACTAGCTAGTAAATGTAACATTTTATTATTCGCCTGCATAACACTATTTGTGTAATCATGTAAAACTCATTCCATCTAAAGATAACACTTGATAATATGTAATTTACTACCATATTACATAAACTTATTTTAGCATTATCATGATGAAAAATGTTACACTTATCGTACCGTACGGCCTCCAGACTTATTCCTAAGATTTTAAAGCAGTTGGATTAAAGATTTCAAAACAGAGAAGGGATAAAGACAGAGCAGCCTTCTTTTTTTTTTTTTTTTTTTTTTTTTTTTTTTCGTTACTCCCATACGAAAAAAAAAAAAAAAAAAAAAAAAAGAAGATGTTCCCCATTATGCCTTTCGCTTTTGCTTTTAGGTATTGATGTTTGAGTTCTGCGTTGGACTGTAATGAGTTGTGGCATGAACTTTTGAACTCGGTCGTTCTTTTTATCCACACCAACCAAAAGGAGCTGATAATCCAGCATGGAAAAAATATGTTGCATTTTTCAATAACATTTTCAGTGCACGTAATTTAAATCATGATTCATATTTTATTATAATATTTTATCTTATAAAAAAATATACATAAATTAAAAATAATTTTAATCTCTCATCTATCAACCAAACAATAATGTTCAACTTGTACACTTTGAAGAGAAAATATTACTAATATTAATAAGTGGTATGCCCCACCAACCGAAAGAAAATATTAATACTAACAAACAATAATATCTCTTATATCAAATATATATATATATATATATATATATATATATATATATATATATATATATATATATAGACACACGTTGTGTTGTATGATTGATAGAGCCAATTCTTAGAAAACTCTGCCGCAGATCAACGGTCGAAACCCCACCACTTTGCACCAATGTAATTATCAATCATTTCTTGAATAATGCAGTACACAATTTTTGGACATTTTCTGCTATCCTTTTTCATATGCGGAATTTTTATAAAGCATTTTTCTGCTATCCTTGTAATAGCGATGGTCCTATTATTTTGAGTAAGACTGCATATAAATGCATCTTTTTTTTTTTTTTTTTTTGAAATGTACGTGTTAATTTCGGTTTATTAGCCATTAAATGGGATTTACAAACGGTCTCATCCATTAAAATTTTCGACTTAAAAGCTGACAAAAAAAAAAAAAAAAGTAACGTTTTAAATGGCTGGATCTCTTCTTTTATCATCCATTGGCCGAAAAAAATATGTACATTCCAAATTGTACTTCTCCCCATATAATTTTAGCAAATTTCACCTTATTTAACACTGCCATTTGGCCCTACAATAATTAAAACAATGATGAGATACAATCAGGTAAATGGTTTCATATCTATGCATTCCATCTTGCTGCTACCTATTGGTGACACAGGTTCTCTATAGTATGAATAATGTAAAAGTTGAAGGCGAAGAAAAAATAATAATAATAAAAAAAATGGTTTAAACAAATTATTTTACTACCTAATCCAAGTCTCAAAGGCTGAAAGAAGGGCAACATGTTAATACTCTTTATTGCTAAAATGCTTTTCCTAAGTTCGATAACTAAAGAAACCCTTGTCAGTATAGGTGGGAACATATGAAGAAGAGATCTTTTCACTCGAGAATTCCAATTCCACAGTACTTTACTTGCGTGTTATTATATGAGATCTTGAATCTATACTCCACCAATTCAACTAATCACCAAGCAACTTTATTGTGATCGTGAACGCAAATCCATCCGTACAATAGGTATAAGGACTCATGGGATAATATATAGACAAATAAAAATCTAACGGCTGTAATTAAGGACAGTTAGCATGTCCCTTTTGCAAGGCAAGGGGATCTGAAGCAAGTAGTAACTGCAAATCAATTCACGTGAAGAAAAAGACAGGAAAGAGAGAAACTTTTCCATAAAGAATATTGTAACAAATGAATATTTTACACACTTACAAATGAAGGAAATAAATACATAAAAGTATTGAGATTAGCCTTGTTATCTCATGACGTATTCTCAGTTTCACATCATCAGCAAATGAATACTGTAACATTTTCATTGACAATAGAATCGGGGGAAAAAATGATACCAAGTTTCTACGGTAGTACTACCTGTTAAAGCTGCTGTAACTTTCGAAGATGCTCCAACAATGAAGTAGCCTTCCGTTTGCCCCTCTCAGTGCCACTCTTCGCTAGCTCTGTTAAGGGTATGACTGCACCAAGCCTACTTATGCAGGCAAGGTTTTCGCCGTCCCTCTTGCATAAGGCGAGCAAAATAGCAGCTGCATTCTCCTTGTTGCGAGGCAAACCAGTCCTCAAAAGATCTATTAAAACAGGTATGGTGCCAGCCTTCACTATGGCAACTTTTGCCTCCTGATGGCTAGCAAGAACTGACATAATAGTCAGAGCTTCATCGACCATGGAATCGCCTGAATCTGTAAGAATGCTCAGCAATGCTGTTATCACACCAGCCCTTACGGCCCGGCCCTTGTTTCCCTGATAAATGCACAAGTTGAACAGTGCTGTTGCAGCGTCTTTCTTCCCTCGCGTGCTCCCATTTTGGAGCAGATCTACCAAAGCTGGAATTGCACCTGAAGCTCCAATTATTATTTTGTTCTCATCTGCGAGTGACAAACTAAAAAGGGTTGCTGCCGCATTTTCTCTTGCTTCCATACTTCCAGCTCTGAGAACTTGGACAATAGAAGGAATTGCACCAGCAAGCATTATGAGCCCTTTGTTGTCCTCGTATATGGAGAGGTTGAGAATTGAAGTAACTGCATTCTCTTGTGTTAGTACGTCGTCTGATGTTAAAAGGTTGACCAGAATGGGTATAGCACCTGCTTCAGCTATCAATATTCTATTATCTGTGCTTCTTTTGGAAAGTGATCGGATTTCAGTAGCAGCAGCTCTCCGCTCCTCAATGCACCGGCTAGACAACTTGCGGACTAGAGCTTCTATGGCTGCCATATCCTCACTAACATCACGGAATGATCCATCACTTCTCTTCAATTTCCCATTTGTTAATCCCATTGGCTGCTCAATATTGTGCTTAAGACACCACTGACTAATTAGACTTCTCAAAACATAGTTTGGGGTTAGAGTCAAATTTTCAAGCTTTTGCTGAGTTTTCGGACATGTTTTATTTCCACAATCTATCCATCTCTGAATGTAAGATCTCTCGTATGTCTGCAGAACACAAAGAGAGGCAAATCATAAGCATGATAACTGTTGCTTAAAAATGTTCACCTCTGATTCTCAGGAAAATACCTATTACAAAATTATAAAATTGCAGTTCTAAAGAACCATACCTGTCCGGTGGACACAATAACTGGATCTCTCATCAGTTCCAAGGATATAGGGCAGAGATAATCATCAGGAATCACGATAACATCAGACTTCTTCTTTTCAACTGGACCCTTCTTATTTGGGTTCTCTTGCTCATTATTGTCATCATCATCAGGGTCATTGGTTGAATACAACTCTGGAGTTGAAGAGATCCTTCGAATTTCTGACTTGTGACTTGTTTCATCTCCACTATGGCTCTCCAAGCTGTCACTTCTCAAAACACCATCCATCTTGGCTGCAACTTTATCATCGTTACTACCCCTGTGTTCTGAATGCAAATTATTTATCCTTTTTTCTGATTCTACATGAATTTCTTTTTCCATTGGCTGGGATAAATGGGAAAGCATTTTCTTAGAATTCATAGATCCGTATCTCTCTGTGGCTCTTTTCAATTGCGCTCTCACTAATTCAACCTGATTAATAAGACCGAATCGATAAACACCACAGACAAATAGCAAAAATGACGAACAAAACAATAGTACCCCTGATAAGTATTCAATTCTGACCTGTTCTTGAACTTCCTCGGAAATGTCAAAATGATCATATGGCAAATTGGCCAAAGCTTTCTCCAATTTCCACGTCACGCATTGGAATTGGAAAGCGATCTTCTTAGTAGCTCCATCCTTCAAATCAAGATTTAGCAGACGTCAGAGACATACCCCAAGATTGCATATGATCAAGACAGAATTTGGGCAAGAGTTTATTTGACACAGTAATTGATGAGAAAGTCAACCCCCCATGACAAACCATCAAATTAAAAAAAAAAAAAAAAATCTTTAGAGCTTTCAACAAGGAGATACTGAAAGAACCAAAAAAAAAAAAAAACGGTGCAATGAAGCACATGGATATATCTTTCAAGCCCTAGGGCCTAAACCATCCGAGTTTGATTATATCGACTCAGTAAGCTTAAGACGCGAAATTGACCTATCTTAATCAGGTAATTTTCAAATATTTTTCAGAAAAAATTTCACAGGCTAAAATGAATGATTTCGGTTACTATCAAACTCGATCCAGATTCTGCAATTAGCATCATAGATCTAACTATCTGAGATTACGCAGTAAAGACACTCATAAACACAATGCTCTGTTTGGTCCGCCAGAAAAAGAAAAAGAAAAACTCGGAAAATGATAAATGAACTCACAGTAGGTGCATTGCTGGAATTGAAGTTCGAAGCGACCAGGAGGAGGCATTTCGCAGCCCGGAGAGCAACCATCAGATCAGAAGGCCAAGAACTCCTCGGAAAAGAACTCGAAGAAGAAGAAGCCGACGCATCCGACGGTGAAGATTGTCCCTCGAAGTCCCTCATCTCCTCAAACAAATGCGTGAGCAGAGCGATCCGACGGACCAGATCCGTGCAGTCCTTCTTGAAGGGACCGCCGCCAATGGAGACAGCGACGACGTCGTTAGCGAGCTTCAGCAGCTCCGGCATCCGGTCGGCGCCGTCGCCGGAGATTTCGACGGCCATTATTATAGCCGGCGAATCCGTCTCTGAGCTCTGTGGGTTTGTCTGAAAATGGTAATGATATTTGTTTGGGGTGGTGGGGCTTATCATCTTCTTCTTCTTCTGTCTTCTGTTTTTATTTTTATTTTTATTGTTGCCTTGCCTTGTTTGTGTCTGAAACAAAGACACGTTTTGGACAAAACAATGCAGTAGAGAAGTAGTAGTATCCGGTAATGGCCATGGATTGGGCCGGTTTTGTGTTGTGCTTTACACTAATTATTAATGACCTTTTTTTTTTTTTGAGCGTTTTGCTTATTATTATATTAATCTTATTTATTCTATCTATGCTTGTATGCTTATATTATATATAATATGTATCTGTGATTAGTATAATTTAATAATGGAGAAGGGAAAAGAACGCCTTGTTTGGAATTAATTTTGTTTGTGTTTTTTATATTTTTTGAGAAAAAAAAATAAAAATATTTTTTAAACGGTATTTGATGTAATAAAGATAAAAAATAAAAATAATTTTTTAATTTAGTATAAAATAAGAAAGAAATGATAAATAATTTTTAGTTATTTTTTATTTTTTATTTTTATTTTCTCATCTCTCGAACACAAAAAGAGAAATTAATGAGTATTTTATATTGAAAATAATCTCTTAATAATTTCTGTTTGAGATTGAAAATATTTTCATTTTTATTTTTATACAAAAAATAATATTATTTTTGAATAAATTTTAAATGCACCTAAAAGATCTTTGAAGGACAGTCTCACACCGATAAAAGACTTTTTATCTTTTAATAAAGTCAAAATCACATTAAAAAAAAAAATAGGGATAATAGATAATATCTTATACAAATTTAAGTACCATTATCATATGATGTATAGAATTTCTAGAGCGGTGCCTTCGTTTTTGGATAAATCCTATTAAATAAGTACTCAATATTAAAAAAAATAAATAAAAAGTTTCTCTCCAAGCACTTGAGATGATTTTAAAAATATATTAAAATGAAAAGTAATTAATATTTTTTCCATAAAAATATGTTATCTGCAGAAAAAGGCACAAAATGTTTTGTTTTTTTTTTGTTATTTTTAGAATTTAAATATAAAAATTTTAAATTTTGTTTTAAATGGCGTAAAAGATATTTCAAGTCCAAAATCAGACACAGATATTCGAAAAGTATATATTTATTTTTTTTTTTTTGAGAATTGAAAAGCATTTTTGTAAAGTATTTAGGATAGTATCATCCAAGCATTGACGATTATTCACTAATTGGGTATGTTGATGTTATATATTTTTTTGTTCAAGAATAAATATGAGATGAATAGGCAGAGAGAATCCCGGGGAAAAGAAAGGAAGAAAATAAAAAACAAGGGGATACAGTTGGACATGGAATATTATGATTAGTTTTACAACTCTATTCCAACCCATGAAACGAGGCCAACCAAACTTTCTTTTTTTTTTTTTTTTTTTTTTTTTTTTTTTTTTTTTTTATATATATTCTCACTCTCTCATCGACCATATAATTATACTTTTTTAGGCCACTACTACCGCATTGGTCTCCTTGCTTGGGAGCCAGCCTGTACACTTGTTATTCTCTCTCTTTTCAAAAATTGTGCACCAATTCTCTTCTCTTCACACCCACACCACACATACAACATACTATAGGTGTTTTGTGAATTGTTCTTTAATTTTTATTTTTTACTCTTTTAATTAGACATGATCTGATATTTAATTAGATATGATCTGAAATTAATGAATTTAAATTTGAGTTTAATTTTTGAATTAATAAATTTAAAATTTAAAAAAACTTAACTTTAAAACTTAAAAAAAAAAAAAAAACCATCATAGAAATCGATGTTTCGTCTTTCTAGTTCACCGGCGGTAAAAAAAAATGAAAAAAAAAAAAAAAATTTTTTTTCATTTTTACTAATGCATTTTATGCCTCTATTTTCTTTGAATTCCTTTCAAATTATGAGATTAAAAAATTTATATATATATATATATATATTCGAATCCTTTCTCTTTTACTTCAAAAAAAAAAATCATTTTTCTTTATAAATTATAGGGGACACAATGAAAGTGCGATTTTATAATTGTGGACACGATGTCGAGAATATTTTGTTATTAATTTTTGTGCATTGAAGTCCTCGAGTATATATTATTCTGTCTCTTTCATCGACTTCTCTTAAACCGGAAAAAGATAATAGAAAGAATTCTTTAAATAAAAAATGATTACGGAGAAAATTAATAGTAATGGGATACAAATGAGAATAAAACATAGCAAAAAAAAGGTTTTTTTATTATTTATTAATGTTTTTGTGTTAGTTGGAGCAAATATAAAACGAACAAGTTTGTTGGTAGTTTAGTCCGAATACTGGTGGGGGTTTCTTACTCAATAATTGTGATATAATATAATTTTAGTGGGAAACTTCCATATAATTTGAAAAACATATCATTTTATTTCATCAAATTTAGAATAAACTTTGAAAACAATGACATTCAATAAAATAATAGTATTATCTTATGATAATACATAACCATATATGTTGTTACTGCCACAACTACCATTATCATCGTTTCAACAAACAAACACACACACACACACACACACACACACACACACATATATATATATATATGTATATATATATATTTGTTCATTAACTCGTATCGTGATTTTTTTTTAAGGAACTCGTATCGTGATTTTGTCTTTAAATTTTATCAGAGTTCTTTAATAATCTTTTATTTTATTTTTTTGAACGGTCTGTATCTTCTATTTTTGGTCATATAAAACTTGAAAAACAGATTAATACTAATAATTACCAACATTTTGTGTTCAAAGACATAATGGAAAATAAACAGCACATACACGTATATACGTTAGACATGACACTCGATGGACCATAACGTGCGCACATGTTCAAAAGGAATATTAATCAACAAGTACCCGTGGTTAATTTTTATGGGGAAAATCCATTAGATAAACTTAAATTTATCAAGAGAACCGACCATATACAAATTAGGTATAATATATAAGGGTGTGGTTTTAATGGTTATTGTAATATTTACTTATCAGCTTATATTATTGTTTTAAGGGCAATTCTTATAAATACTTTTTGAAACGGAACTCCTTTTTATTTTTATTTTTTAATATTAGTCTATATATTTTTATCTTTTAGATTAAAACTAGTCAAACAGTAAAGTTTTTTAAAATGAGTATTTTTAGTGAGTTAGATACTTAAGGAGGTAAAATTTGTAATTTTTACTCATTTTTTAACCGTAAGATATTGATCCATTGGTTGTAATACATTTGGTAATTGCCTAAAAAAAAAAATGTATGATAATTAATAAAAAAAAAAGAAACAAAAAAAATTCTATGCAGAACGTTTCACACATTTTGTCCCAGTGTGAAACGTTTCGCACGCTTCTAACCTGATTCTCTTTTAGAGGATTGATTAAGTTTATAAAAAGAATTAGGGTTGTCATTTGAAATCTCTCGATAATCACAAGAACTACATCTAAATATCTAGTTCTTGAATTCCTAAAAAAGATGGAAGTAATTATGATACAAAAAAGACAATGGCCTGTTACAAACTGGTGACAAGGAGATTTTCAACCACATGTTTGATTTCTTCATTAGCCATAGTCCAAAGCATTGGCCTGCAACTATATGGGCGGCTTCAATAAAAAATTACACATAAACATAATGCAACAAGAATATTAAAAAAACAATTCCTATATATATGTAGGAGTTAAAATAATTACCCAATAGATATATCCAATGTCATGCGTTAGGGTTAGGCTGGGCCGGCCATCCTCCTTCTAGAGTTATCATGGTGCGGTAAAACTAATGAGCTGCGCAGGCCTAAAATTTTCATTCGGGCTGTTGGGCTCGGGCGGCCATAAATTTTTTAAACCGCCCAAACTTTCACCTTTATTCAAGAAAGTAATAATATGAATTTATTAACATCGTCTTCTACAAAAAAAATAAAAAAATTAAAAAATTAACATTCTAGGTACAAGTGTCGTAATGGCATTTTATTTTTTTTCTAATGATAATGTGTAGTGCTAACAAGCGACACTATTTTTGGATGAATATTCTATTTTTTATAATTTTTTTTTATTATCGTCTTTGAAAAATAAAATAAAATAAAATAAAATAAAACGTCAAAAAATTCTAAAATTTTGCATACATGATCCTTACATTTTTGGGCATGCCAGCAAAAAATGGCCTCAAAAAATGAAAAAAGAAAAACACTGTCAAAAAGTCCCTAACATACGTAGTGGGGCGCCCAAGGGCTGGGATGAGTCAAAAATTTAGATTTTTATTTATTTTTTGCATTTAGAAATTAATACATCATTTTTAAAAATTAATGCAATAAGCGGCACCATTTTTTTATGAGTATTCTATTTTTTATGATTTTCTCAATTTTTTGTCTTTGAAATATAAAATAAAATAAAAACAACATCAACAAATTCAGAAAGTTTGCAAACACGATCCGTACATTTTTCTAAGTACACTTGCAAAAAATAGCATCAAAAAATTTCTTTAAGTCCATTTTTTGCAGGCATGCCCAAAAAAATGTAAGAATCGTCGTCTACAAAATTTCATAATTTTTTACATCGTTTTTATTTCATTTTATTTTTGAAAGACCAAAAATAAAGAAAATCATAAAAAATAGAATATTTATCAAAAAATGGTGTCGCTAGTTGTATTAATTCTTAAAAAATATATATTAACTTTTGAATGTAAAACATAAATAACGATGTAAAGTTTTGACTCATCCCGGCCCCTAGGCGCCCCATTACGCGGGCCGGGGGCTTTTTGACAATGTTTTAATTTTTTTGTCATTCATTGAGTCCATTTTTTGCAAGCATGCCCAGAAAATTGTAAGGATCGTGTCTACAAAATTTCATATTTTTTTGGACATTGTTTTTATTTTATTTTATTTTTCAAAAACCAAAAATAAAGAAAATCATAAAAAATAGAATATTCATCAAAAAATGGTGTTGCTGGTTGCATTAATTCTAAAAAAATAATATATTAATTTTAGAATGCAAAGCATAAATAAAAATGTAAATTTTTTACCCATCCCGGCCCCTATGTCCCTTAGTACGCGGGCCGGGGGCTATTTGACAGCTTTTTTTGTCATTTTTAGAAGCCATTTTTCCCAAGTGTACCCAGAAAATGGTAAGGATCACATCTCCAAAATTTCATAATTTTTTGACGTCGTATTATTTTATTTTATTTTTCAAAGACAAAAAAAAAAAAATCATAAAAAATAGAATATTCATCAAATAATGTTGTCGCTTATTACATTAATTCCTAAAAATCGTATATTAATTTTATAATGCAAAACTTAAGTAGAACTGTAAATTTTTTACAAATCTCGGCCCCTGGGCTCCTTATTACGTGGGTCGGGGGCTTTTTGACAGAGTTTTACTTTTTTGCCATTCTTTGAGTCCATTTTTTTGCAGGCATGCCCAGAAAAATGTAAAGATCGTGTCTGCAAAATTCCATAAATTTTTTACATCGTTTTATTTTATTTTATTTTTCAAAAATAAAAAAAATAAGAAAATCATAAAAAATAGAATATTCATTAAAAAATGGTGTCGCTAGTTGCATTAATTCCTAAAAATCATATATTAATTTTAGAATGTAAAACATAAATAAAAATGTAAAGTTTTCACCCATCTTGGCCCGTAGGCCCTCCACTACACAGGCCGGCAACTTTTTGACAGTATTTTATTTTTTTTGTCATTCATTGAGTCCATTTTTTGCAAGCATGCCTAGAAAAATGTAAGGACCGTGTCTACAAAATTTCATAATTTTTTGGACATTGTTTTTTATTTTATTTTATTATTCAAAAACAAAAAAATCATAAAAAAATAGAATATTCATCAAAAAAATGGTGCTGCTGGTTGCTTTAATTCCTAAAAATCATATATTAATTTTAGAATGCAAAACATAAATAAAAACGTAAATTTTTGACACATCCCAATGTTCATCATCCGTGTTCCCCCTCCCCACATTAATCGGGTCGGGGATTAATTTTTTTTTTTGATGTTCAAAAATTTTTTTTTGTCATTTTTTGAGTTCACTTTTTGGAGGTATGCCCAGAAAAATGTCAAGATCGTGTCTACAAAAGTTCATAATTTTTTGACATCATTTTTATTTTATTTTTCAAAAACTAAAAAATAAAAAAATCATAAAAAATAAAATATTCATCAAAAAATAGGACCGCTTTGTTGCATTAATTCTTGAAAATCATAGTTTAATTTTATAATGCAAAACATAAGTAAAATGAAAATTTTAGACCCATCCCAACCCCTGGACGCCCTACTACGCGTGCTGGGGACTTTTTGACAGTATTTTACTATTTTTGTCATTCTTTAAGTCCATTTTTTGTAGGCATGCCATGAAAAATGTAAGGATTGTGTCTACAAAATTTAGTAATTTTTTTGACATCATTTTTATTTGATTTTATTTCAAAAACCAAAAAGAAAGAAAATCATAAAAATAGAATATGCATCAAAAAATGGTGTCGTTGGTTCCATTAATTCCTAAAAAACGTATATTAATTTTAGAATGTAAAATATAAATAAAAATGTAAACTTTTTGACCCATCCCGGCCCCTGGCACCCCACTACGTGGGTGGGACTTTTTGACAACATTTTTTTGTCATTTTTAAGACTATTTTTTGCGGGCATGTCCAGAAAAATGTAAAGATCGTGTCTGCAAAATTTCATAATTTTTGACGTCGTTTTTATTTTATTTTATTTTTCAATAATGCAAACCAAATGTGACAAAAACGCTTGAATTTATTCACACAAATAGACAATCCATTAGACTTCTTCCCTACAACGACGTATAGACTGCAAATTACTAACAATAAAGGAATGAGAGACCAATGGGAGACAACTAAATCTTTTCTTGAACCAGATAAAAGTTAGGAAAAAAATTAAATGAACAAAAGGAATGAAAAGAATAAGCATAATAAGAGAATTCTCAGCAGCTCTATCCACCTAATAAGAGCAATAAAATTACCGTCCCTGGAATTTCTGAACATCGCACCCTTTGGACATCATTCTTGCACAGTCAAAATCCACATCTACTTCAAAGTCTATTTGGTCTAAGCAAAGTGTGACTACATTTCCACATGCATGAGCTCTCAAACTTCTTTACAATTTAGCGCATTCTCTTTAAGTTGAACATACTTTCATATGAATTGGAGGGATTAGTAGATTATTAATGTTTTACCATATAATGGAAAATGGATATACTCATTCCCTTAATCCTCTTTGATATCCAAAATTGAATCCACCCACTTGATCTACAAAACAAAAAAAAAAAAAAAAGAGAGAATAAATAAAAATACTCAAAATGTTCCACTCAATGAACGCTACAAGAACCGTTAAGGAATGACCTTGAGGCAAGCTTCTATAAACAATTTATGTCGCATCCTTCAATGAAATGGTTGGTTATCTTTACCATTAGCAGCCCTTGCGCACAACATTTTTTAAACTAAGGAGGTATTCAATCCTAAATATTTTTGTCCAGGATTCCTTTTTGGTAATCTGCTGTTTGTAATAAAGAAAATAATAAGAAATGCGTACTTAGAGGCAAATAATAAAGTAATTGGTCATAAATCTAAGCCTTGGATAATAATATCTAACACCAACACCTGGAATAGACTAGCTAAGACTAAGTACAAACAATGATAAATACGAAGCTAATGAACAAATTGTTTCTACATCTAGCGTACCTTACTAAAAATTTAAGGAATGCATGGTGGACACCTGGTCTTGTAATAAGAATTCGAAAAAAAAAAAAACAAAAAATGAAAGAAGAACAAAAAAAAAAAAATGTGATCATAAACACAAACTTTAAGTCTTAACATAACGAACGCATAAAATTAAGTTTTTGCAACATTTCAAAAATTAGAACATCTAAGGCCTCGTTCACTTCGCGGATTTGAGTTTTCAATTTGAGTTGAGATGTGACATTTTTTGAGAGCTTTTAACTGTAGAAACCTAAAACTGAAAACTCAAATCGGTAAAATGATCGAGACTTAGTGTCCGTTTGGTTCCTAGATTCACTTCCTGATTCGAATCATGATTCGTGGTTCGCTACAGTATTTTCTCTCACAAAAAATACACGTAAATTGAAAATGATTCAAATCACATAATTTGAATCCATGAACCAAACGGACTCTTAAGTTCCTTCAAAATGGATTAACAGGAATACAAGAAAGACAATAACAGTATATTAATATCTAAATGCTATATTAAATTTAAGAACGCTTACTATTAGAAGGAAAAGAATAGAAAAAAAAAAAAAAACAAAACTTTAAGTTTGTAATCTGTAGTAATGGAACAGATGCTAAAAGACATAAACTATAAGGAAGGAGAGTCCTTTTCCTTCTTTATTTTATTTTAATTTATTTTTTTTCAAAAATATGAGTGGAATAACATCCCATGGTATGAGTAACCAAGTGCAATGAAAATAACATCACTCGGAAGACAGATTCCAACTACCACTCTTCTGAAATTAACATACTGTCAGAACTTACATCAAGCAATTTATTTAAATTACATTTAAGATGAAGTTTTAACAACATCAACACTAACAAAAAAACTTGTATCAATAATCAATAGGGAAGAAAACAAATAATTATTTCTTTGTGGGTCACTTAAGTGTCCAAAAGTCAAATTATTGTTCGTTCCAAGTTTAATTCCTTCTGACATGTTCAGTTTTAATTTCATAATACATATCACCAAAAAGACTAACTTATGTTTAACTTTCAATACAAGTGACAGCACAAAAACATACCATATCACTTCAAATAATCTTGACACCAAGTTTACAAGTAAATGAGGAAGGAATCCACGTTGTGCAGATAAAGATAATAATATCCAAAGAACAATAAATCAAAACCGCAAGAACGAGACAAGTTGTTCACAATTTTTTGCATGGAAAAACTTATATTCTTGATTAATAGGACATCAACTCTACCAGCTAATTTCAATCAATATCGAAAAATGCACAAAAAGTTCAATTTAAAAAGGAAGACACAATTGATAAATTCAAATTAGAAAACAAGTTTCCGAAGAAAGAAAAAAATACCAATGCATCAACCAGATTGGATTTGTAGAGAACCAAGCAATGTTTTCTTTACTAAATAGTGGAAAGGATAAATCGCAAGGACAGAGCAAAAAATTGGAACATAGAGATGGGAATTTAGGAATGGACTTACCAAATGGCCGAACAAAAACAACTGAGACCGTGGATGTGCAGTGTGCGTAAGAGAAACTGGGAGATAAAATTGAATTTTGCTGCTACAGCACGAAAATTGGAAAGAAAAATCTTCTCACCTTTGTTAATCTATGACCATAAATTAATAATAGAACACTGGTACACGGAAACATAAAGAATGCAGTTTATTAATAAAAGAAAAAAAAAAAAAAGAAATGGGTTATTATGTAATGTTATGCAACGAAATTTTTGATTAGAGAAAGTACCATTCATTTCCTTCTCCAGCTGGAGCCATGGCTGAGACGGCGTCATCAATGACACCAAAATGATCACCAAAAAGGGTCCCCTGACTCGGATTTGTGATCTTGCTAGGTCGATTCCTATAGTAGTTGTTACTAAGGTAATGAAATTTAAACATTCGTCTTTCTGGTTTTTAACTAATTTAAATTGTATTGGTGATTCAGTTGTAGAGGCCACTACAAAGAAGCAGCTTAAGCATGCTTGAATTTCTTAGCTTCATTAATGTAATTTGTTTTGAATGCTATTGGTTTTGCAAAAGGATTGAATTCAGTTGGTTTGATCTATTTTGTGTACTGGGATTATATCTCAATAGTTATGATAGACAAAAAGCCAGGCTTACAAAAGTAAAAGAAAGATCATATAAAATTTTTCCTCTCTTTGTCCTGCTTTTATTGTAGGTGACATGTAGAGAAATATTGATCGCACTTGTACACATTCTAAATGCATACAATTAGTATTATGGAGTTGGAGCAACGGAGTTAAGCAATGTAGATTATAACAACCATAGTAACTGCCTTGAAAAACCAAAGCGCTATTCAAATATTCATAAAGGTCAAATCCAAATCCAACATTTGTGGTTGTCATTTGTCTTTTAACTCATGTTAGCTAGCTTTATGAAAAAAATTTATACATGGAATCTCTGCACTTCCCACTACAAAAAGATACAAACACATCAAATCAAAATGGAAACAGATGTTCTGTATTACAAATTGTATCTGCCTGCCTTCAAAAAAGGGGAAAAAATGGTATCGTCCTCAATTTAAATCACGTTAGACATGTACACTGAGATGACTAAAAATCAGTACCTCCACTTAACTACATGAACTAAATTTTCTGCTATGAGGAAAATCTTCGGTTTTATTACTTTGCTTTTCATTTCTTTTCTTTTTAACTTTTTTCTTTCTTTATTTTGTTTCAAAACAAATGAAAGCTAACAAATAACAAATGAGCACTCCCTGAAACAATTTAGTAAACACTTAAACAGCAAACTTAAATTGAACCCAAAACACATACATAACGTTGACATCTAATTCAAATGGAAATTCAATCAGAACTATCCTACTCTCTTTCAATAAAGTTTCAAATTTGTTCATGGAGAATAGAATTAAGAAACACGGTAACCCAAAACAGCTAAATGCATTGTGCTTGATTTCTAGTACCAAAAAAACAAAAAAAAAAAAAAAAAAAAAAACACACACACAAGAAGGAATTAGAAAATCTCACCTTTGAAGCTGTCGGATTCGAAGGCACCACTTTCATATTCTTCAGCTTCTGACAACAAGGAGTATGAGTGAACTTTCAAGGAATAGTTAGCTGGAGGAATTTATCTTTTGGTTCTTGATATTTCTGCAAGAAATAACAATTTTTCAAATTACTATATATAATTTGTCTCAAAATTACTCTTCCTCAAGAGACAATGAAGCAAGAAAAATGGAACAGGATATACATATCTTTATAGTTAATAAAAACATCAGGATCGTTGCATCCATTCAGGTGGGAAAAGAGAAGAAAAAAAAAAAAAGAGTGAAACTATGTTCCTAATATTGCTCATTAGTCCACAAACGAAGCATTTTCCCTAGGAAATTGAATGAAAGAACCTTCAAATTTAGGTGGGATAATAGAAGAGAAAAACAAAGTGAAATTATATGCCTAATATTGCTCATTAGTCCACAAACGAAGCATTTTCCCTAGGAAACTGAATGAAATAACCTTCCTATATACAAGGAAGATGTGAAACCTTGATGAAAATGTTGATCAGGGCAAGTCCAAAAAGTGAAGTTTTTAACCTTGTAAGAAAACAAATGGTCTCTGTGTCAGAAGCAAGGCGAGCAACAGAAGAAGAAGAGAAAGAGGAGGACGAAAGGGGATGAAGCTCTTGTCGCTGACAGTAAGAGCCGCTTGGAGAGAGCATCAGCGTAGAGGAAGATAGAGAGAGAGGCAGAGAGAAAGAAAGTGTCGGAGAGATAAAAATTCAAGAAAACGACAAAATACATAAACAAAAATAGAAATTTTTGAACAGTGAAATGTGAGTAAGTGCACAGTAAGCAAACTGTGCTTTCTATCAATTACTAGTTGGAGCCCACGTGCCTAGCACGTGTGAGGCTCAATATGAGAGTTAAATTTTTTATTTAAAAACTAATTTTGAGTTCTTAAATTCCATTATAAAAATAGAAATTTATTATTTTTATTTTCAATAAATAAATGATGAGTAAAAAAAATAAATTTATTTTGTAAATATAATAAGATTATGGGTGCATTTAGTTACAGTGACGGAATGATAATAAAAATAGTAATGAAAATAGTAATTGAATGAAATTGGAATGTGTTGGAATCATAAATTGATTTTTTTTATTTGATTAGAGTTATAGAATCAATACCTAAATGAGAATTATGTTGTTTAGTTGACAACAAAATGGAATGAAAATAAATTGTATATTGACAAAAAATACCCTTGATTAATAATCCTAAATAATTTAATATTTTAATTAATTAAAATAGTAAAAAAAATTTAATTATTGAAAAAAACTTTTTATTTGAAGGACAATAATTTAAAAACTATATTTCAATTGTAAAAAAAAATAATATTTGATATTTTTATGTAATAATAAATTATCACAAACTTAAATATGATAACATTTGGCATCTATCATGATATGTCCCTGAAAAATATAAATTTGGCCCCTGTCAATAATAAAAATGATAATATATCATTCAACTACATATAAAATCTCAAAATATAGTTATATGCCTAAGTGAAACAAGTTCCTAGTTAATAAAATTTAACAAAATGAAGCATAATCCTAATTAATTACAATATTAAAAGAAAAGTACATAACACATGCACCACTATATCAAAAGAGAAATGCATAACACACACCACTATATCAAAAGATAATCTAGCTATATTTTTCCACTAAAACTAAACAAACACTCCTAAATATCACTAGCAAGCAAAGCTCTAGCCCACTCATCTTTTTCATCATCAGGGATACTAAAAAGTAAGAAACTAAAGCATCATTCTTTATCATCGTCCGACCTACCTTATGTTGTTCAATTACATTAATGGTTGTGGTCCTTTATAGCTCATCCCTAATCCGGTTATGTTTTTTCGTCATGTCTTCACCAATTGCCCGACTTAAACGTTTTCAATAACACCATCAAGTAAATTAGATGATCTTTCAATGGCTTCATAAGCCTCTGCATTGTTTTAGATGACCCTTGAGATTGAGCTTAAGTTTGAGGAATAACCGATGCTTGTGAGAAAGACATTGTGTGTGTTTGTTTCCGTTTTTAAAAACGTTTTTTACGTTTTTGAGGACCAAAAAATGAAAATGGGTTGAGAACGTGTTTGGTGCATTATCCTATAAAAACTAAAAATGAAAACATTTTTTGACCATTTCCTAAAAATGCAAAAATTATGAAAATGATTGAGGTTCGTTTTCATTTTCTCTTTTCATTTTCTTCGGTGTCAATCTCTTCTTCCTCGGTTTGTTTTCCCATTTTCATTTTAACTTTCTTTCCTCTACTCCCCCCGGTCTCCCTCATCTTTGGTCTCCATCGGGTGGTGGAGCTGTCGATGAGGACGGATGTGGTGGAGAGGAAGGATGGGTCATCAGCGGTAGCGGCGAAGGAGCGGAGGAGGGAGAGGGCGGAGTGGGTGAAGGAGAGGTCTCCATCGAGCGGTGGACAAGGAACAGAGCGAGGACCAGGTTTCTTCCATGAAGGAGGCCTTCACGCTCTTCGACACCGATGGTGACGGCCAGGTCGCGCCGTCAGAGCTCGGGATCCTTATGAGATCTTTCGACTAGAACCCTACCCAGGCGCAGCTCAAATCCATCATCGCTGAGGAGAATCTCTCGGCGCCCTTCGATTCCTGCGGTTCCTGGACCTAATGGGCAAGCACATGAAGCTGGAGCCGTTCGATCGCCAGCTTCGCGAAGCCTTCAAGGTCCTTGACAAGGATGCCATAGGATTCTTCTCCGTCGCCGAACTCTGCCACATCATCACCAGCATCGAAAAAGAAGCTCGAGTTGGTCGAGTTCGACTAGTGGATCCGCGAGGTTGTCGTCGGCTCCGACGAAAAGAAGATCGCCCCCACTCTTCTTCCCATTTCCTCTGCAGTTTTCATGTATATAATCATGTTTATTTAATATATTTAATAATATTAGTTATTTAATATATTATTATTTTAAATATTATTACATGTTTTTAAAAATTAAATCACCAAATACAATTTCAGTTTTTTTTTTAAACTGAAAACAATCTCGGAATAAAACTACCAAACACATTTTTAGAAATGATTCCAAAATGAAAATGAAAACATTTTCATTTTCATTTTCATATAGAAAACAAAATCATTTTGGAACGAGTTCCAAACGCACCCAACATCTCAATTATTTTTCAATTTAGCCATTGACATGAGAAAGATTTATTTTCTTCTTCGGCATGAACCAAGAAATCTCTTAGATATGATGCAAAATGGATCTTGTTCTATAGTTGATCAGAGATTTCTTTATGAACAATACAAATAAGAGTTTGAAGAAAGAAAAAGGGAAATGGAAGGAGGAGTCCTCGATCCGCAACGGATAAAGGAGGATTTATTTAATCACACAGTTTGGGCTCCTAGAATATGGTGGAAGGTTGTGATATAAATCATATCATATCGTACATGATAGAGCTCAAGCAGAACATATTGATTCGTTTTTCAGAGGCAAGAATTTAGGGTTAGTATCAATTAATAAATTAATACAACTTTGTAAGTCTATTTTTGATATATAAATCTAAAGGATCCAATTCAAGCAAGTTTCAAATTCAAAAGTAAAATTTTTTAGAATTGGTAAAGCCAAAGGGGATAATTGCTTCGAATTTGAGTTTTCTTGCTTAAACCTTATTATTTAAACGAATGGGCCAAATTAGCGAGATTCTCACATACAAAGGATGGTGGCGCACAAAATATTAGAGAAACAAATATAGCTTGACTTAACTAGAGGTTAAATAATAACCATGGATAAAGATAAAGAAATTGAGAATGTTTTAACTTATTTTTTCACTTCAATCTTATTATTTAAAAAGAATTGGGTCTAATTAGTAAGATTCTCATATATAAAGGATGAGGAAGCGTAAAATATTAAAAAATAAGCACATATGACTAGGCTTTAACTCTAGTGAAGTAATAAACACAACTAAAGTTAGTGTGGCAGATAAAGACACATATTATGTATAGACCAATCCATAGTTCAAGTGGCACACTCTCTTAATTCATTTTATCTTCAAAGAATTCACTTCACCTCTTCAAATGCACTAAAAACTAGTTATAAATAGATATATCTATTTTTTTGTATAGTAAAAAATTTGAAAAAATCACATCTCAGTTCAAATGAAAAATTCAAATGTGATTTTATGTGAAAGCTTTTAATTCATTTTAAAAAAAGTTAGGCTTGATTCTTCAAATGCTTTTTAATACCAGTTGCTTGGATATAAGTATCGTTTTGTATCTCCAAAATTTGAAAAGCTTTACTTAACATCTCAATTATTTTTCAATTTAGCCATTGATACGAGAAAGATTTATAAGACAAATCAAATGATATAATGTGAATTATAGAAAATAAATAAAAAGTTATTTGGAAGAGAAATACTTTTGTAATTATGAAGGTTTATTAAAAAAAAAATGAAGGTCAATAAGCCGTTAGTCTCCAGGTCAGGCAGTGGCTAACAAAATTCCCATCTCCAAAAAATAAGACAGATAAAAGATTGGACGTTTCTATAGGCAGATTGACTTTTCTTCTACATGCGAGATCTGATTTGTTCACATCTTCCAGCAAAAACCATTAAAACTTCAACGACCAATTAATGACCCCAGATTCATGAACTTAACGTGAACCCGCTTGCAGGTAAACACGCCGAATTACAGAATCCGAAACTGCATATTCTAGATTCCCCCAAGTGACGGCGGGTCCCATGACGACAGACGTGGTACTTTCCATTTGACGATTGCCTTCCACGAGACAACTCAGCGAATGGTGCAAGAAATGATGACGTAGGAGACTGTACGAATGGATTAGGACAAATACACGTTTGGCCCTTCGAGGCCGTGAGGAGCCACTCTTCGTGAGGGTTCTGGCCTCCAAGGTGAGGACAAATCTCACGCCATGTTCCAGAGCGTGTGCACGCGCGAGAGATTCCTTTGCCATCGGAAAACCCAGGTATATTCGGTGAGAAAGAGCGTTTAAGATATTGCTCAAAACAAAAAAAAAAAAAAAGGGTTTAGATATTAAAAATATATATAAATATCATCTTTTGAGAAAGAGAGAAATAAGTAAAAAATAAAAAAATATTTCTACTAAAGCTTTTGAAAAAATTCAGTAGCTCTCTGCTTATAACATCTTGGTTAGAAATTCTATGTTCTATTTTTTCTATTTGATCTGGAAATTGTCTGTTTTTTTTTATTTGATATAATTTTAACAGTATTTAGGGCTCATTAGAAGGAGAGATTCAAATTCATACCAAACTGGTTCAATCAGTATTTTTTTTATAAAATTTAAATTTTATTATATTATAATGTTTTCTATTATAAAAAATTTAACTTTTTTAAAATATTATATTATAATGTCTTTTATCATAAAATTTGAATTTTAGTACTTTTTTTTTAAAATAGAGTTGTTTGAAACTCTTAGGCTTTATTCGACCTAAATCATATTGTAACAGTATTTTTTTTTATAAAAATTTAAATTTAATTTTTTTATTATAATATTTTTTTCACATAGACAACTCAAATTATGACTTGAGTTATGTAAATAAACATGAGAGATTCTCTAATACGATTGACGTACTGATAAGTCTAGATTTTTAAACTGTTGAATCTGTATAGTTTTTTTTTTTACTTTTATATGATTTTATATAAATCTAATAGATAAAAAACTTAATCTACCAATATATTAATGGATTGAAAAAAATCATAATAAACATACCCCTAATGTTTAAAAACAAACATACTAATAAAAAATCATACCGTAAAAACACCCAAATAAAAAATTAAAAAAAAAAAAAAGAAGTCTTTGATCTTATCTGAGAATATAAATATAAATTGACAGAAAAAATAAAAGGAAATTAAATAGGGTGGGTGATGACGTCACTGCAGCCCACAGATAGGAGACGAAAAGGGAATCACCCCGTCGAATATTCAACCTAAGAAAACCCACTCTCGCTATTATTTCTTTCCTCCCTCTCTCTAGGCAGCAATATATATATATATATATATATATATATATATTATCATAATCAGAAAAATCCAATCAAAGATTCGTTTTTGTACGCGACGCCCCGACGTCGGTGTCTTCCTCTCTCTTTCTTATTACACCGTCCGATTAAAATTGTCTTTAAATATTCCCTTTTTCACTCCGACTTTTAATTACCATTTCTTTTTATAAAAATAAATTTCGTTTTGTCAAATAAGTTGTTGGGTTTTGCTTGGTTGGCAAGATTATTCCCTCTCTTTGATTCTTACATAGATCCCATATGCGTCCCTCTGAAAGGCCATTACCCCAAAACCCAAAAAATAATAAAAAAAAAAAAACTTTAATTTCTTTCCCTTGTTCAGATCGATCTATTCTTTCTCACACCATATATATATACACAACGACCTTTCTCATTTTCATACTCAAAACAGACGAACAAAAGAAAAAATAGCAAAAACCCAAATAACCAAAAATAAAAAAAAAAAAAAAAAAACATGGATTTCTCAGAAAAAATGAACTATTCAGGACTTGGGTTCCGAGAGTATGTTGAAACTTTAGAGGAAGAAAGGAAAAAGATTCAGGTTTTCCAGAAAGAACTCCCTTACTGCTTGGAGCTTGTCACACAAAGTACTTATATTACACTTATTTATTTATTTATTAAATTTCATTTCTAGACCTATTTCTTCTTTCTTCTTCTCCAAATTTGTTTATTTATTTATTACATTATTTATTTGTTTTGTAGCCATTGAGAGATGTAAGCAACAATTATCAGGAACGGCGACGACCACAGAGTGCTTGCATGGGCAATCGGAGTGTTCGGAGCAGACTTCAAGTGAAGGACATGTTTTTGAGGAGTTTATTCCTTTGAAGAGAACGTCTTCCGATAATGAAGATGACGAGGATGGGGAGCACCAATCTCCTAAGCGCAAGACCAGCATCAACAACAAGGACATGGCTGATAACAAGACGAAAGCGGATTGGCTTAGATCTGTTCAGCTTTGGAATAATCCAACCCCAGATCCAGCACCACAAAAAGAGGTATAAAGAAAAAAGGAAAGCAGATTTTTTTTTTTTATACCTTTACTAAAACTGGGAAAGTATTTTTATCTTTTTAACTTTATGTTGATTTTGTGTGCTTTTTTTTTTTTTTTTTTTTTTTTTTTGGTTGTAGGATGTGCCTAAAAAAGCTTCGGTTTTGGAGGTGAAGAGAAATGGGGGTGCTTTTCAGCCTTTCCAAAGGGAGAAAAATGTTGGCAAGCGTAATGGGTCGCCGGCGCCGACGCCGGCTCCGGCGTCGGCTCCGGCGGCGAGTTCGAGTTCTGGCAAGAAGGATGATGAGAAGGAAGGGCAACAGAGTCAGAGGAAGCAGAGGAGAAATTGGTCCCCTGAGTTGCATAAGAGATTCTTGAATGCCCTTCAACAACTTGGTGGTTCTCATAGTATGTATTCAATTTTTTTTTTTTTTTTTTTTTTTTTTTTTTCTGGAGTTCCTAATTTGATTGGATTATTATGGATTTAATTGGGGTTAATTTTTATTTAATTAAATGTATATTGATATATATATATATATATATATATATATATTTTGTTATTGCAGCTGCTACTCCAAAGCAGATTAGGGAGCTGATGAAGGTTGATGGGTTAACAAATGATGAAGTCAAAAGCCACTTGCAGGTTTGTGTTATATGTGATTATCTTGTTCCAATTGTTAATGTACAATTGGCGTATATCAACTTTTTACAATTTATCATCATGTGATGATTTTTCCTAATAAATTGTCATTTAAAACTTTTAGGAGATTGGGGATATTTTAACAATTAATCAAAGCTATTGTTTTATTGGTCGTGATTTAAATGTAAATTTCTAGCAGTATAACCATGTGTTTGCTGATATACTTTTGCCTTTAAGAAATCTTAAATATGCAATATGCATCACAGTTTAACTCTTCAGAAGACGTAGATTATACTGTAGAACTACTCTAATAGGTACCCCAAAAAAAAAACAAAAAACAATTGTACATGAAAAGGACCACTAAGCAAAAACATGCTTCTTTGACTTATGTTTTGTGAATTGGAACCTATTTGTATGTAATGTTTTTCAAGTGTCAACAAGTGTTGCATGATTTCTACCAATATATATATATATATGTTGCATGATATCACCAAACTTTGTTAGAGTTTATATGAAATTCAATTCTCAATTTGCATTGTGCTTAAACAAAGTAATAACCTATATGATCTTCCATTTTATTACAGAAATACCGTTTGCACACTAGAAGACCAACTCCAGCCACCCCAAACAATGGCAATGCACAAACGCCACAAGTAGTTTTTGTGGGGGGCATATGGGTGCAGCCCTCCGAATACGCCACGGGAGCGGCATCAGCTGCAGCATTGGGTGATCCCTCCAGCGTCACCACCGCTGCCAACAGAATCTACGCCCCTGTGGCAGCACCGCCGCCCACAATCCAGCACATGGCGGTCCACAGACCGCAGCAAAAGAAGCAGTCCGATTCCTCTCATTCCGAAGAAAGGATCAGCCATAGTGGAGGTGTCCAACATTCCAATTCCCCAGCCACCTCATCCTCCACTCATACGACCACATCTTCCCCTGCGTTTTGATCTTCTTATTTGAGAATGATTTAAAATTTTGTAACCAGTATGTGCAATAGAGAAAAGTGTTATATGACCACACACCATTCTGACTGTTTTCTTTCGTTCTTTTTTACTTCTCTCGTTCTTGCTGGACTGAAAAGTGTAGAGTTAAGCAGTTTTGAAATGGGAATAAAGTTAAACAACATACTGAATTCGAAAGAGGAAACAATACTCTGGTGCTAAGGCTCATTCTGGCCATTTCTTAATTTTGATTTAGGTATCTAACATATATGCCTCTTCAATTTTTCATGATTGATAAGGCACTCCCGAAATTTTAATAAAATTTTGAAAAAATCCCTTATAAGTTTTAAAAAAATATCAAGAACATTTTCAAATTATTGACGACCATTAAAATTTGGATAAAAATAGCTTCATACATGTTACATGAGCTTATTTCAAGAAATAGATGAAAAATTTAGATAACGATCAAAGTTTTAATAGTATATATCCATCAATTTGTGGACACTCTAAAACATTTTATTAAATTTATGTGATGATTTGCCAAATTTAAAACTAATTTCCTTGAATACACATTACATGAGCTTTTATAAAAGAAGAGATTGATAATTCAGATAACAATCAAAGCACGTCATAGCAAATGCATGAGAACATTAATTTCCTTCCAAATTTTAATATTATCCATGAATGTGGACATTCTTAACATTTTATTGAATTCATGTGGTATTTGCAACAATTAAAAAGTTCATGAAGTAACTTGTCAGTTCAGTCATAGTTGAGGGGGCGAGAAAGAAAAAAAAAACATCTTTATTTTTATTTTTTATTTTTAGCCGAGATTTTGCGATCTGTGAAGTATGGTGAATTATGATTCTGTTATATCAACCAGTGTGTTTATTACAAGTAATTCTATATAACTTTATTCTCATTTAAAACCTATTCTTAAATTGATACGTTCAATTTGTTCTTTTTAAGTTATCCTATTAAACTTTGACATGTATTAATGGAATTTTATTCACCACATTAGGATAAATACAAGTGATCGTTTACTGTTCTCATCATATCATTATTGCCAAAATATATAGTACGTAGAAATCTATATTTTACTATGCGTTACATATGACAGATATTAGCTCACGAGGGGAAATCGAGCTCTGCACGAAAAGATTATATAATCAAATATTGAAAATTGACAATGAAGAATCTTGACCCGTGAGAAGTCTTTCTAATCAAGAAATGAACGAAATATATATATATATATATATATATATATAGTTGAAGATATCCAATGCAATCTTCCATGAGCTATAGATGCCCCTAAAGCATATATATATATATAAGGTAGCGTAGAAGCCAGGCATTATCTTCGTATCAAAGGAAAAAAATAAAAAATAAAAGCATTTGAGAATGTTTTAGATCAGTACAGTCTGTTCATTTATAAACATATCATGTTTTGACAAAAATATTTTCTTTTGTTTTTTTTTTTTTTTTTTTTTTTTTTTTTTTTCGTCAATGCTTACCCACCAAAATAGACTAGTACTGCTAGCTGTATTAATAAGGTTTTGATATTTGACAATTTAGAAGTCAGTTTCTTGATCGTTGAAAAGTTCAATATCTACTAACGTCCTCATGAAGTTGAGTGAATGGGTTTTGGATCAGGTTGAGAAACCTGCATTGATCTACTCGCTTGCCTTGTCATGTGAATCAACATGTGATCTCTCAAATATTGTTCTATCTTGTTGAGGAACCCTCATTCACATAAGTACTAGTCTCCAGTATTTAAATTGAGACATGGTACGAAAAAACATTCAATCGCTACGTTTCAAACTATTAAATCGGTATTCAATTTTGTTAGTTTTATGTACTTTCATTTTGATGTGATATTTGATGAACTTTAACGTTACAATACACGCACTAATAGATATATGTACCCTAAAAAAAAAAAAAAAAAAAAAAAAATCCATTTAAACCTCTTATCATTATTATTTTTTTTTATATAAATCAAATATCTATAAATTTTAAAGACTAATGTCGATTTTAATTTACTCGTTGGAACCGTAAGTTTTAGTTTATGAAATTTCGCCGTAATTTCTTCATGAATATGATATTATATAATTGCTATGCGGCTATGCCCTTCATTGTATGCCACTTATTCGCACATTCGTATGCAATATGAATATTCGTTATTTGACAATTAAAGAAGCCATTTAACTGTATTAAAACATAAATTTGAGCCATTCCCATAACCAAAGGATAAGTTCTTGGAGATCATGAAGGGTTATTGATTCAAAATTAACATGATCAAGTACTCACGCAAATGTCCAAAAGATTACACCCTCAAAAATAATGTCACGTACTTTGTTAAAGGTCATCAAAATAATCAAATCCACATGTAAAAACAAATTAAGCGTGACGCATGTGAAATAATAATCAAATTTATCAGCATGAATAAAAGATTGTATTGAGGGGGTACTATTATTTTATTGTAAAACTGTCCAAAATGTTAGATTGGGACACTATGGCTTAAAAATTGGAGAAACCAATGATAGCTTTCGTTACCCAACCAAAAGGATAAGAGTAAGATGAAGAAAAGAGACGGTCCATCAAACAAAAGAAAGAAAAGGGAGAAAGAGACGGCTAAATTAAATGCCTGCATGGCGGTGGATCTGAATCATTTGTATAACGTGGCTACTTTGAGAATCTTAGTACAACTAAGGCCAAAGGAAAATATTATCATATTATTTTATGTCAACACCAGGCATATAGGACAATGCTGAGTGGCTGGAGAGATTTTTCTAGAAATATAGAAAGAAAACAAAGAAATATTTTCTCCAGTGAAAACGTTCATTCCGATGGTACATTCCTGAATATTCCATTATTCTTAGGCCATTATAAGCTCACATAGTCACATGGGCATAGTTTTTTTTTTTTTTTTAAAGTAGGAATTAAATGTGCGATTAATGTAGCTAGGTTATCATGATGACCAACAACAATGTGCTAGTATTTAGTATATTACCTATTTGTTTAACTTATCTTTTAGGTAAGGACGAGTATGGAAGATACTCTGATGCCCAAAAATCTTGCCTTCTCCAAGATTTTATGTACTGGTAAGAATAATGTCTTAGAAGATGAGATATAATAGGATATTTATTATTTATTTAATAAAAGAGTTTATTCATTATTTTATGTGCATATATTTATGAATATTTTATAAATATCAATGAAAATTTTATGATTATTTATGTGACTTTAAACATTGTATATAAGTGTTATATGCGAGAAGATAATGTTTAAGGATAATAATAAAAAACGGTGTTCGTAATGAATTTAATTAAAGTGTGAAATTTTTAATTAAATATTACTAATACATGTCATTCTCATTTAGAATGGAACGGTATTATCCACACTATTAATGGGGTGAGATATTGAATGAGTGTATTTCACATAATGAGATTATGTGGAACAATGACACAGACACAATATGAATTTCTATTAAATTTCGTGAAGAATAGAAATTTTAATTGAGTCCACCAATGATCATATATAGAATGATCTCAATCTAGAGTTCTTAGCTGACTCCTATTTATGGATTTGTGTCTTTTAATTTACTCGGCACGAATTCTGAGATCTTGAATCATATTCCTTGTATTTTAGAGATATGATGAAGTAGGTAGCCATGAATGTTATTATACGAGATGGAATCCATTCCTTCTTGAGAAAGAAGTAGACAAATAATTCTCTAGATTGTTGATTCTGTACTTGGACCAGTAGGAGCTCCGATTCATGAATGTGTTTTATGAATCACTGTCCATTAGATAATCAATGGCACTCAAGGATAAAGATGTAATTAGAGAGGTTAACTGATATCACCTAGCTCTAATTATGAATTATTTATGGAGGATTAATCTATATGCAGTGACTACATCACATGGACACTTCACGATTTAGAAGTAATTTATATTTATAATTAGAAGAGTGCAATTCTAAGTTTATAGTGGAGTAACTATTGGAATTTATAAGATTAATTAATTAATTAAAGTGTTTAATTAATTATTAATTTTATTAGAGCTCGAAATTATAGGTCTATGAGTCCCCACGTCGTCCTTGTAATTATGCAAGACACTAAAGTACAAAATGAGAATTTTAGAATTACAAAATTCTAAAATTAAACACTCAAGGATAATTAATTGAGAATTAATTATCATTTAAATAATGTGATTATTTAAATTTAAATTTGAATTTTGGATCACTTGTGTGAATGTGTTCTCATAGTGTGAACGCATGGCACAATGTGAACACTTGTGAAATCATCCATTTAAACTTATTTGATAAGTTGTTCAATGTAGAATTTAAATTAATTTGAGTTTGACTTAAATTGAAATTTAAATTTGAGTTAAATTAGACTGCATGATAAATGATGATTTTCTCTTCCTTACCTATTTGATATTGGCGCCTACATAGGGATAAAATCCCCTATCTATGGCCGGCCATTAATGGATAAAGAAAGGGAGAATTTGTTCCAAATTCAAATGAGAGATAATTGATAAGCTTTATCTTGGAAATAAAGATGAGACTTCTTCTATGAGTCTAACTACTATTCTATAAATAAGGAGATAGTAAAAAGAAAATTTTTGGAAACAAGTTTTGAACACAATTTTTTGCTCTTATTTTTATAGTGGCCGAAATTCACAAGGGTTGTGAGAGTTTCACATCATGTATACGTTGGTGTTCGTAGAAAATTTTGAGTGTTTTTGTTAACCCATTTTGTTTTAGGTGTGCACACACACACATTTTCGTATATTCAAGGAATTGACGAAGAAGGCTCGGGTTTTCTAAACAAAGGATTAGAGCGAGGATTGTTTGAGGTCAAAGAACTCAAGTTACTATCCTAATCGGTCGCTAAGTATAATTCCTATTCGAGTTCTTAATTAATAAATTAAGGTGATTAATTTATTTGTGCATAAATTAATATAATTTATAAAGTATCTCAAAAATTTTATGAAAATTTTTATTATACACGATCCGTTACTCCACACTTCTACATCCAAATTCGATTCAAAAACCAACATATTCATCAACTAATTAAATTTAATTAATTAAAAGAGAATAGCTAGGTGACAATTTTTTTGGTTTCTGGGGCCTACGTGAAACATTGTAGTATTTGATATCTCAGCAAATACATGCACTATAAATGTTGTTTGCTTGGGGCATTTGTTGTACATGGACAAGAGGAAAAAAAAAAAATGATCATTTGTTAGGAAAACTGTAACCCAATTTTCTACCGTTGGATCACAAGCTCATCACGCTCCAACGGCGAGAGAAGATGCACGCGGAATTTTGTTTCTTCTTAGTGGGGTAGAGTTTGGTAGAACTTTTCAGCATGACATGGATATATTTAAATACACAGAAAATTCAATTGGGACGGTGTTTTTATTTATTTTTATTTTTTATTATTTTATTATTTTTTTTTTTGCAAGAGATGCAAGACATGGATCCATGGAAGGTGGGGTTGGACTTGGGCTAACCTCCTCTGCCTGAGGGAAAGACAGAAAAGAAGGGATATATTTAACAATAAATTAAATGGTGTCCCTTCAGTGAATCTAAGGCCAAATGACTCTTGCTCTCTCTTAAACAATTAATCTTATTATATATTATGTGGTTTATATACACAACGAGGGAGTAGTAGACGATGCAATGGTCATGAATCATGATGAAATTGCCAGAATGAGGATTCTGAGCATATTCAGTCGCCAACATAAAATAATACAATAAACCAAAATAAGAAAATTTTTTTTTTAAATTCTAATTTCAAATACATGCATATCTGTTGGTGGTCGACTATTTATATAATATTTGTATGAAGGAATCATGCACTCTCTCTCTCTCTCATCTCTAAAGTTTGATCAATCTGTATATATTTTTCTTGGTAATGTGATTTAGGTCAACTCTCTCTCTCTCTCTCTCTCTCATATTTTTCCGTTATACCTATAATCTATCTATTCCTCTTTAACGTGACATTGACTCGAGTGAACCCAAACTAGCATTATTTTCTCTCCTTAATTATGAACTAATTCTACATTAGAGGGCAGATACATATGTATATATCTAACGTTATTAGTTAATCCTTGTCTTGTCTTATCTTATTTTAGCTAAGACACTGGCTTCCCTAAAACGTGCAAAAGAGTTGTAGTGCACTAGTACTACTTATCTCGGCAATTTGGGCTTCTAATATTTCCTTTTAATTTTCTTGGCATAATTGGTTAGTAAGGCCTTGACAAATTAAACTATAACATATAAATACATATATATATTCAAATTGATCTTAATCAGTCTTGATTAAGCAAACAAACATGGTCAAATGTACTATTTAATTAAAGCCTAAACTAAAACTGGGCCATTTTCTCATTATAGAGCTAGAGATATATATACAAGTATAAAATACTTTGAGTGGGTTTCGGATTCACTGTCATCAGATAAGAATCTACATCAAGAACACAATATATAAAATGACATATTTTGGTAAGATCTCCATTCACACACACACACACACACACACACACACACACACACACACACACACATATTTTGGTAAGATCTCCATTCACTCACACACACACACACAGTGTGTGTGTGTGTGTGTGTGTGTGTGTGTGTGTGTGTGTGTGTGTACTAATTATTCAAACTATATATATGGTTCTGGCTTTCCTCTAAAGGACGCTAACTCGTCCAAATTCGTTATGATTTGGATCTTAATTTGTGACTCAATACCTAGCTCTGAGATAAGATCGCATTTGGGAATTTAATTTTTTGTGTGAAATGTTGACTCAAAGTACTTCTGAACTGGTGCATTACATGTAGGTATTCCATAATAGTTGTCACTTCAGTGTGGATTCAAATCCTGTAATATTGTCATGTGCAAGTTTATTTTGTCCACAAAGGTGGTGAAGCTTACTTTCTTGTTGACGGAAGTGAAAGAAACCAGTTTGCCTTATAAGAGCTCTGGAAGCACCTTGTGATTTTGTGTGAATTATACACACACACACACACACACACACACACACACACACACACACACACACATACTATGCTTGTGAATATCATAAGAGACATGCCTAACATTTCAAGTATTACGATTTTGACAATGTTCAAGGGTAACGACAAGTTCCCTTGATTCATTGTTTGGTGGACTTTCTTTACGTGGGCCCCTTCAAAACTAGAGCTCTTGAACCCTTTCTATACATGATCATGCTTAGACAACATGATAGTTGTGTTAGAATATTTATATGGACTAACATAATCATCGGACTCATATATTAATATCAAATAATATATATTAGAGCATGTAAGTCATATTATTATGCATGGTATTCTTTTGGACCATAATGGGATGTACTTATTTTATTTATAGTGTGAGGTTATGGGTTCACCTTGCTAAAAGGTTTCAATCAGCCCATTGGCTGAACAACTCTCTTTGTTAGGGCTCGGCTCAATAGACTTAGGGTAACTTTTAATGCCCTATAAACAAATCATCTGTCTAACAGAAAACTATTATATCTCATATATTGTGTGTGTGCCTATAGAGAAGAGAGACAAGGTTGAATTCATCATCCTCCGCATATTACTATCTTTGTTTATCTCTAACGAATTCTGTGCAGATTGTTAGAAATTTGAACACATGACAGGAACTAACTCGAACACCATGGGAGGGATGTTAATCTTTACACACACTACAATTAGAAAGATAGATGTTAAGATATTAGTCTTGATAAATTTGATTATGTTATTATCATTATTTTCAACCATTGGTACATTCTTTGATTTTTACGATCTCTCCATTTCGAATTTATTTTCCATATTTTTAAACTTCTTTTAATTTGGAACTTGCGATGCAACGTCCATGCATGCATGTCTCGCTTGATTCCTTTACTTCTTGTTATATTGTTGTGATGCAAACACAAAAAACAAGATCGGGAAAAATTGGATTAGTAATTTACTGTAAATAGTAAAAACAGCAGTGACACGTATTCTTAAATAGACTACTTCATTTTGTATGTAATATACTCCACAAAAATATATATATATGTATATACAAATGTGTGTGGAAGAGTTTAAGGTGCTTGGATTTCCACTGGTACACCAGGAGTAGGCTCTAATACCTGCACATCTTGTAATTCCTTTGACAAAAGTTCCTGCAACAAGAACCATTTTCAGCTTTAATTCTCCTACTTTCACAACCATCTAAACGCATTTACAGAACAGAAAATTGCAACTGAAAAAGAAAAAAACAAAGAAAGAAAAAGATAAAATGAAATGAACTAAGTAGAATGAGGGGGAACAGATTGAATATTATGATTGTTTTTGACAAGAAACATACGAGTAGGCAAACGCGTAGAGAATAGGCAAAGGAAGTCTTGAAAGCAAAACTAAATGGCATAAAATCCCTACACACTTTCACCAAACATAGCAAGCTCATTTTCAATGTACGTCTTTTGGTAGTCTTAACAAATAGATATGTGCTACAAAAGGCTTCAAGTGTTCTTATTTTTTTAAGCACTATAAACATCAAGAGCAAAAAAAATATAAGCACATTTCCATCATAACTATTGCATTTTCTAAAACAAAAGAAAATGAATTACTTTTTTTTCTCAATGAAATACGTAAATTTACAACAACAAAAAAAAGCATCTAGGTTATATATTCTCAAAGTATTCCATTTCTAAAATAATAGTTCGTCAACAATGTGTATAAGAACACAGACCTTGAACGATCCTATTGTTCCCTCGGTCTGAATTAGACTAGCTAGAAGCCCTTTGCTATCAAGGTCTCCGTTTTTCATTGGAACAACAAACCTACAAGAAGTCAGGGTTCAATATAAGATCACAATGAATCTATGCAAACTTGGCTGCTAAAACCCAAGGTAAGAAACGATACTATACTTTGCGTTCAGCAGCTTTGTGAGTTGAACAGCATCTTCTTGTCCAGATACCAAAGTGAAATTTGGTAGAAGCTGCTTTATAACTGGCGTGATGACAATATCAGCCCTTTCATTCTCTAGAAAACGCTTGTTGTATACACAGTGAGGCTCATAGTAGAGAGTAAGTTGGTCTTGTGGAGAAGTTACAAGATACCTAGAGCATGATTACTGAAAAAATGACTAAAATTTGGCTAATAATTGTAAAGGGCGTATTATATAAAAGGAAATTCATTCCCAAATGTATGTCACAACCAATATGCATACTTAAATATCAATTTAACTAATGTACTCTAACAAGGGACGTAGTCTTGAGCAAACAAGTCATGACTCATTAGAATGAAACTTGAAAGAAAAGTTTACCCATTTTCGGGACGCTGCCAAGGAGGACCAAGAATTGGCCCTGCAGTAGCTTGGACTTTGACTTTAGATCCATTACTTGCTTCAATAACAGAGCTCTGACCAGGTTCTAGATACGTGGTCTAGAAAACATGAATTTATGTGGTTTGATCAGAATAAGGAAATGCAGTAACTATAAGCATAATTTGATAACTTGAATACTACATTAAGATTTTGCATTAAGCATTAAGCATCAAATACAAGCAGCAGCAGCAGCAGCAACAACAACAACAAGCCTTTAATCCCAACTAGTTGGGGTCGGCTATATGAATTTCACTTTTTCACACAACTCTATTCGAAATGAAACTTTCTTAAAAGTCTAGATCTAGAATGTCTTTTTTAACGACTTCGGTTCACGTAATTCTTGGTCTACCCCTCCCTCTCTTAATATTAGGTATAAGAATGTCCTCCCAAACACGAACTGGTGCTTCTAGCGGTCTACGTTGGACATACCCGTACCATCTCAAGCGGCATTTGCGCACCTTATCTTCTATTAGTGCTACACCTACTTTACTATGAATAACTTCATTTCTTATGCGATCAATTCTCGTATGGCCACTCATCCATCTTAATATACGCATTTCTGCCGCACTCATTTTAGATATATGTTGTCTCTTAATGGCTCAACATTCACTACCATATAACATAGTTGGGCGGATTATAGTCCTATAGAACTTTCCTTTCAACTTAATAGGCATATTGCTATCACACAAAACACCCGTAGCATTTTTTCACTTAACCCACCATGCCTTAATCCTATGTTGAATATCCTCTTTTATATCTCCTTCGTACTGCACTATAGACCCAAGGTACCTAAACTTACTAAAAGCTCCAATCTCCACACCATCTAAAAAAATTCCATCACTCTGATTACTTGAGTTACTAAACCTACAATGCATGTATTCCGTTTTCGTCCTACTTAACTTAAATCGCTTCGTCTCGAGAGTTTGTTTCCACAGTTCTAACTTACGGTTAACTCCTTCCCTATGTTCATCAACTAAAACTACATTGTCCGCAAAAAGATATACTAAGGAACTCTATCTTAGATTTCTCTTGTTAGCTCATCCATCATGATAGTGAAAAGATAACAACTAAGAGCATATCCTTGATGAAGGCCGATCCGAATGGGAAACTTTGTCATGTAGCCTCCAGCAGTTCTCACACTCGTGACCATCCCATCGTACATGTCCTTAAGTACCTTAATATACCTCACATGCACTCCTCTCTTTTCTAGCACCCACCATAAAACTTCTCTCGGCACCCTATCATATGCCTTTTCTAAATCTATAAAAACCATATGTAGGTCCGTTTTAACTTCTCTATACCTTTTCATCAGCATCCTAAGAAGAAAAATGGCTTCCGTGGTTGATCTGCCTAGCATGAAGCCAAATTGATTACCTGAGATGGTAGTTGTGGCCCTTAATCTCCTTTCGATAACTCTCTCCTAAAGTTTCATAGTGTGGCTTATTAATTTTATGCCCTTATAATTGTTACAATTCAGCACATCTCATTTATTCTTTAAGATGGGTACAAGAATACTTTTCCTCCATGCATTAGGCATATGCTTCTTCTTTAGTATCTCATTAAAAAGCTTAGTGAGCCACACAATTCCAGCATCTCCTAACGCCATCCAAACCCCTATTGGAATATCATTTGGCCCACATGCCTCCTCCTTTTTCATCTTCCGTAGTGCAGTTTTAACTTCCGAGACTTTAATTCCTCTTGTATACATCACATTAGGTTCTCCTTGTGACCTAAGATTATCAAACTCTATCGCATGATCATCATTATAAAGCTTCTCAAAGTAACTCATCCACCTTTCCTTAATGTATTTATCTTTTGTCAAAACCTAATTCGTATCATCCTTAAAACACCTCACTTAATTTAGGTCATGACACTTCCTTTCTCTTATCTTAGCAAGTTTATATATATCCTTCTTTCATTCTCTAGTCCCAAGTTTCCTATATACCTCATCTAAGTAAGTAGAACGAGTCTTACCAACTGCTTGCTTAGCTTCTTTCTTCATTTTTTTGTACTTATCAAAAGTTTTAACATCCTTACGCTTTGATAAATCTCTATATAAATCCCTTTTGGTCCTAATAGCCTTTTGAACTTTCTCACTCAACCACCAGGTTTCTTTCCCAAATGGGCCTTTGCCTCTAGATTCCCTTAGTACCTCCTTTGCCACTTTTCTAATGCAGCTAGCCATGACATCCCACATAATATTTGCATCACCTATATATGACCAAGTAGCCTCCTCTAACAACTTCTCTTTAAAAACCAATTACTTTATTCCCTTCAAATGCCACTAACGAGTTCATGGGAGGTAGTTTATCTTAGTCCTTCTATAGCAAAGCTTAATGCTCACATCTAAGATCACTAACCTATGTTGGATGACTAGTACTTCTCCAGAATTACTTTACAATTCTTACATAGAGAGCGTTCACTATACCTTGTAAGAAAATAATCTATCTGGTTCAAGTTCCTCCCATTTTTAAAAGTTATCAAGTGAGAATCTTTTTTCTTGAAAAATGTATTTGTTATGATAAAATCATGTCCCAACGCAAATTCTAAAATAGATTTTCCTTCTTTGTTTCGAGCTCCAAAACCAAAACCACCGTGGATCCTTTCGAAATTTTCCCTATCCTTACCCCCCATTGAAATCTCCTCCAATGAAAATGCTATCCTCATTGCCTATATGACACACTAAGTCATCCATGTCTTCCCAAAACTTGACTTTAATTTCCGCATCCAATCCTATTTGTGAAGCATAAGCACTAATTACATAGATGAACTTATTTCCTAGTACCAATTTGAGCCCAATTCGCTTAATCTCAACTACACCATCCTTCATAGTTTTGTCCACTAGAATACCAACACCATCCTTCTTTAGTTTTGTCCTTGACTTGTGTCCTAAATTTCCAATCTCATTTCCATTGTGATTCCTTTCCTGTGAGCATAAAATGTTAATTCTTCTTCTTACCATAACATTTGTGTCCTAAATTTCTCAATCTCATTTACTTTTCTCTTAGAGATCCGTCTTGGAGCTAACGTGGGATCCATAAAATGTTAATTGGTTTAGGTAAATATCTAACATCTACTAAGTCCATTTTTGAGGGAAAGCTCAAATTCAAATACAAGCATTAACCTAAAAATCAAAATAGCTCAAAGCCATTCTAGTAAAATAGACATAGCTCGTTCCACTTTCCTCGAGTATTCAAGAGGCGCAGCTAAGTGACAAGTGAGAATAGTCACGAACATTGAGAAAACAAAACATGTGGAGAGAAGATAACTATAAGATTGTTCTAAATACATTCTTCCAAGGAGTTCTAAGAACTTCAACTTCCTTATCGAAAAGCAAATCACCAATTTATTTTATTTTACTTTTTAGCAAGAGCTAGATGGTTGAAGAAATTATAGCAAAACAAATTACAAAAGTGTTTCACTATTATAAATTAATAACCAAACTACTAAGCCCATTTTCAATTGATTACTTCACAATCAAATCAGAAAAATTCTGTAAGTCACAGAAGATTGCAATTACTTCAACATACGCAACCTGGATAGAGGAAAAAGAAAAGATAAGAGTACCTTTTTTCTTTCCTTTTCTTTTCATTTTTTTTTTTATATAAAAAAAAAAATACTAAAGAGTACTTACATTCCTGAAAAGGGGATCGAGCAGTTCCTTAGCATTGGGAGTTGCCAACACTTTAAGATTTGGGTACTTCTTAGAGAGGGGCTTTAAAGTCTTCAAATGACAGTGATCATCAAGGCTTTGTGTAATCAGCAAGCAATCAATTTCAGGAAGATCACTTAACTGCATTAAACATTTACACAATTAGAACAAGCCCATAACTTTTATCTTAAATTCTTTTTAACAAAACAGGTAGAAAGAAAAAACAAAAGTACCTGAAAATTCTTCAAAAACTTCTTGGCAGCATCATAAAGCCAGGGTATTCCAAAATCCAAATTTCCCATCAAAATTGGATCAACCAATATTTTCAACCCACCCACCTCCCACAACCAACTATTCCCCTATACCAAAAAGTCCTAAACTTCATCAACAACAACAAAAAAAAAAAAAAAAATAATAATAATAATAATAACAAATAAAAATAAAAGCCCCTTAGGCAAAGGGCCCTTTTTTGGCCACCCTTTTTAATAAATAACCAAATTTTTTATTTTTTCAGACAAATGGATATATATATATATTTAAGAATGACGGTCAGTGATAAACCAATTTATCACAATTTACTAAATGCTTATCATTGACAAACCAATAATTTGTTGTTGGGATTGATTAATTACTAATTCATATTGGTTAATCAATGAATTTATATTGATTAGCCAGTGGTAAATTAGAATTAATAAAAAAATGATCATTTCCTAATTCTACAAAATTTCGGTCATTTACAAAAATAAAGCCCGAAAAAGGGCCATTTACTCCCAAATCCCTTTTAATGTTATCAATTTTGGGAAAGACCCAGATGAAGAAAAACGAAAACCCACCTCCAAGTAAGTGAGTTTGAACACATCAGTGCCTGAAGAGCTCGACCCAGTAACGCTCTCTTGAGAAACCACAGCAGAAACCGCACCACCTAACTTGCAACTTAAAAAACAACACCACAAAAAAAAAAAAAAAAAAAAAAAAAGGAACTGACAAATCAGCCCCAAATTTCTGATTAAAATATACAAATAGAGAAATGTATACATACATGCGAGAAAAACCTGGGCGTTGGAATTTTGGAGCTTGAGAATGAGGAAGTTGGCTTGGTGCTAAGGAAGCAGACTGAAGTGGAAGGCAAACGAAGGGAATGAGGGTCTTCTGGTTCTGCAAGGTTTGCAAGAAAAGGGAAGAGAATTAACGCCCGGAATAGCGGCCATTGATGGTTCCAAGTTTTCTTCTTTGAGTTGAGTTGAGTTGTTTCGAATTTCGATAATCATATGATACGTAGAAGTAAGGGCTAGAGAATCCTAATGGATTTGATTTGGCCACGTGCCTCGCGCCAACCCAGTATTTTCTATTTTCTTAATTAACGACAAACGTTTTTGCGGGTATTTTAAAGTGTCTTTAAACTGTATTTATTTTACAAATGTTTTGAGAATAAAAAATTATGAGAATGATTTTTAGAAAAGAATTATTAATGATTAAAAGTTATTTTTTTCTGTTTTTATTTTTTAAAATTTATCAACAGCGTTACATTGAATAATTAATTATATATTATATAATAAACTAATTATTAATTAGTAAATAATTAATAATAAACAAATAGATACTAAATACTTAATTATTAATTAAAAATCTATAATTTATTAATGAAAATAAATAATAATTAGTGATTACTAATAAATTAATATTAATTACCAAACAATGATTATGTAGTTGCTATTGCTATTTCTACTTTCTAGTTATTAGTTACTAGTCAAGAATTTGTCTTAGTTTGTTTCTCTTTTTATTCCTTTTTTTGGTTAAAATAATTTGTAACTTTGAGAAATATTGTCGTTGATTCATTATACAATTAATTTTATTTAAAAGCACATGAGCTTTTGAGTAAATAGTCTTTCGTTTATCTTCTCTGATACTAGCAACACTATTTCATTATCAAAGATACAATAAATTACAAATTTCTATAAGTCCATTATCAGCAAAAGCTTTGAAGACGGTGATTTTGTTCACCCTTAATGAAAATGATAATCCACCCATCCATTTTACTTATGTTTGACGGCGATTCCACATGAAGGATCCTACATGTGCAGGAGAGTAGGATGGGATAGTGTGCAGAGTAATGGATCTTCAGAATTAGGTGGAAGGAGCTGAGCTGGCAATTGGGAAGGATTGGGCTATAAAAAGTTAGTTAGTCAGTTAGGCATCAGAATCAGTGTCGAGATCCTAAAAAATAGGCATTGGTTAGTTTCAAGAGAGAATAAAAAGAGGAGAGGAAAAGGGGAGAACACTTTTGGACTCATGAGTGTAATCTGTAGTGAGATTTGGAAGTGGAAAGGATCACTCGAACACCCCATATCCACCGTTTGTATAACAACTTTTAGCCATTAATTCTAATTTTGAGTTTTTCTTACCTTCCATCTTGTGGAATTGTGTTAAATTCGGTTTTGATCTTATCATTTGGTATCAGTTCTACTGTTCCAGGGATGATGAAGTGAATCGACGATCATGAAAAGGACAAGGGTGAAAGGGTGAAAGATTTTGAAGAGTTTGAGTGATTTTGAAAATTTCACCCAACGAATGGAGTTTTTGCTCACAAGATTTGATGATTTGATAAGCTGGAACCCATCTGTTTTACTTATGTTTGAGTTTTGCACTCGGCGGGTAGAGATGCAAAGTTTTCACAGGAATGGATCCTGAGACAATTTTGCTTTAAATAAATTGATTGGAAAGCTAGAGGTGTTGGTGATGAGCTTTGAGGGAGAGGCGTGTTGGTTCCCATGGGAGTAATGGATCTTCAGAATTAGGAGGAAGGAGGAACGATGGTCGGGGGAGTTCGTAAGCAATTTGAAAGTTGGCAATTGGGAACGGATGAAGCTAGATTGGGCTATGAAAAGTTGGTTAGTCAGTTAGGCATTAGAATCAGTGTAGAGATCCTAAAAAATAGGCATTGGTTAGTTTCAGGAGAGAATAAAAAAAGGGGAGGGAAAGGGGAGAACACTTTTGGACTCATGAGTGTAATATGTAGTGAGATTAGGGAGTGTAAAGGGTCACTCGAACACCGCTATATCCACCGTTTGTATACCAACTTTTAGCCATTAATTCTAATTATGAGTTTTTCTTACCTTCCATCTTGTTGAATTGTGTTAAATTCGGTTTTGATCTTATCATTTGGCATATAGAGCCACCGTTCTAGGGATGCCAATGCCAAGAAATCGGGCGGCGATCATGTAAAAGTGGACAAGGGGGGTGAGGAAGATTGGGGAAAGAGTTTGAGACCTTTGATTGACTTGTTGCAGAAGGATAATTTTAGGTGGAATGAGGAAGCCAAGCAAGCCTTTGTCGACTTGCAGCGAGCAATGACAAGTGTGCCTGTCTTAGCCCTACCAGATTTTACTAAACCATTTGTGTTGGAGGCGGATGGTTCGGGATTTGGTGTGGGAGCAGTTCTAATGCAAGAACATCGCCTGATTGCCTATTACAGCCAAGTTTTGTCGGCACAAGCACAAAGCAAGTCAGTGTACGAACGGGAGCTCATGGCCATCATTTTGGCAATTTAGAAGTGGCAACCATACCTGCTGGGACGCCATTTTGTGATCCGAATAGACCAACCAAGTCTTAAGTACTTGTTAGAGCAGCGTTTAGTGAACCCCGAGTACAATAAATGGTTAACTAAGCTGATGGGATATGACTTTGAAATTCAGTACCGACCCGGTCGAAAACTAGAGACCGTGTCTTTCTTCTAAAGCCTCTTCCATTGTCAATACCAACAAGATCCACCAACAAGTGCTGTAAGACGAAAGGTTAGCTAAAATCTGGTCGGATTTACATCGCGATGCCATTGCTTATCCGGGGTTCTCTGTGGGCCAAGGCAGGTTGTTACATCGGGGTCATATGGTTGTGGCTCGTGGCTCCCCGAGATAATTTTGTATTTAGATAAATTGATGTCTTGAGAAAATGAGAAGCAGATTGGTAGGTGGGCATGAAACGGGACGTAACTATGCACGTTGTAGAGTGTGAAGTGTGTCAGCGTTGTAAGTCATCCACACTCGCCCCTGGAGGACTTTTACAACCCTTGCCCATTCTCGAGCAGGTATGGGATGATCGAAGGGTTGCCACAGTCGGACGGGTTTGATACGATATTTGTCATGGTGGACTGACTCATCAAATACGGCCACTTTATTGCACTTAAACACCCTCTCTCAGCTGAGACAATGGCTAAGCATTTCATTCGGGAGGTGGTCCGTTTGCACGAGATTCCACGCACTATCATTTCGAATAGGGATCGCATTTTCCTTAGTCGTATTTTTTGTTTGAGCTATACTCACAGATGGGCACAACTTTGTTGCGCAGCACAGTATACCATCCCCAGTCTGACGGCCAGACCGAAATGGTCAACCGATGCATCAAAACTTATCCGCGATGCTTTATCTATGACAAGCCGTAGCAGTGGCATAGGTGGTTGGTGTGGTCAGAATATTGGTACAATACGTCATTTCACTCAGCCACCTGCACTACTCCGTTTCAGGCAGTCTATGGTCGTCCTCCTCCCCCTCTGCTATGTTACGGTGTGGGCGCATCGTCCGTGGATTCGGTTGAACGCCGCTGTTGGATCGTGATGCTATGTTAGACTTACTAAAGTGTCACCTTCTTCGCGCTCAGCAGCAAATGAAAGCAGTGGCGGATGGTAAACAGCATGATGTTCACTTCTCAATGGGGGAATCAGTGTATCTTAAGCTTTGGCTGTACCGACAAGTTTTTTTGGCTTGCCGCCGCAATGAGAAGTTGAGTCCGCGCTTTTATGGACCATTTACAGTGGTAGCACGCGTTAGGCCTTTGGCTTATTGATTGGATTTGCCAGCTGCATCAGCTATACATCCCGTGTTCCACATTTCCCAATTGCGCCGAGTGATTTGCCATGGACATACTATGTCCCCTATTCCACCCCCAACTCACGGATAACTTGGGTTGCAAATGGAGCCTACAGCTTTATTAGGGGTGCGGCAGCGTGTCACGCCCCCCAAACGGGGTGGGTGACGTGGAGCTCAATTAGGGATTAATAAAGCGGAATTCCCCAACCGCCCCCTTTTGACTGCATTAAAATAAATAAATAAACAATATAATCCAGGAGCCCCGACATGGGACATCTGAGATCTCATACATACATGCTTACGTAAATAATCATTACAATGGACATCATCCACAGTCTAGTAAATCCAAATATTAGTTAAGTTTACGAATTTCTCAAATTCCTTACATTTGCTCAAGAGGATAACACAATCCTCGCTTGCTCGATCCGTAGCACAACTCGACTCACGATGCACCGCTCCTCGAATCTCACAGGAGGGTTTAAACATTTGAAACATGAGCGAAAGGCCCATGGGATATAATTTGAAATAATTTAAATAAGCGAATAAATAAATAAGTGCGTAAATAAAATAAATAGACATTCGGTCCCGACAGAGCAGCCGGAACCTCACATCCTTTTTCTCAAAGGAAATACATATCAAAACTAACAGTTTCTGGGCTTGTTGATAATTAGTACAAATTACTCACCTCACCAAGCGCCCGCCGCCTACCGGACCCGGTTTCGGGTTCTGCCCCGAGGATGCACTCTCGCATCCTATCTAGGCTTCTGACAATAGACTCTATTACCAGTTCACAAGATCTCTTATCTTAAGAAATCATCCGTTTAACATTATGAAATCGTTCATATGACCCCACGAACTACTCAAGCCATGGGCCCCATGGTGAACAAGCCATGAGGTTTCCATGATCGACAAGCTATGGATTCAAGGACAGGACAAGCCAAGGAATTCCATAAACTAACAAGCCATGGTTTTAAAACGTTTTTCTTTCGCAAATCAATCCCTTTCTTTAAAACATTTTCAAGGCCAAAATCTTCTTTGAAAAGAGGCTCACAAGGAAAAGGGATAGAAATCCTACCCGCACAATCAAACTGGGACTAGCGTTGCCCTATCCGCTTCCTCAAGCCCCCTTCCGATGGTACAAAACACCACTTTAGGATCAATCCTCAGTCCTAAAGTAATCCAATTTCAATCATATACCAAGATTCTCAATTAGTGTGCCCTAATCCATTTTCATGTTCAAATTCCATTCCAAGGGTTTTGAATATCAAATCGGGATTTAGGATACTAATCCTTTCATCCCAAGTCCCCAAATGAAGCTAATTTGGGTTCTCCCAAAAACATGGGTCAAAGCGTTGGGGTCAAACCCCGTGTAATGCAAGTCGGCCGGAGGCACACCGTCGACCGGACGGTTGGTGGCACAGGGCCGGTGAAATCGACCGCGCGAGAGAACTCGCGGAAATCGGTCCAAAAACCTGCAAATCCAGTCCCAAATCCAGATTTTTCAAAGGGAAAACACTAGATCCGGGTTCTAGGTCCTAAAACAAGTCCAAAGAACCCAAGATCTCCAATTTCTACTCTAGTTTTACTCGAAAATCATCAAAATCCGTTTTGAACCAAAATAAGTTTTAAAATCCGAAAAACATAGATTCAAGAGAGGTTCTTTCAGTAATCTTACCTTGAATCCTTCTCTTGATGTTGAAAACTCTTTGAAATCACTCTTTGGCTCAAAACTCGTTCGATTTGGGATGGAAATGAGAGAGAGAGAGAGAGGGAGAGAGTGAGCGGGAGAGTGAAGGAGAGAGAGAAAGGAAAACGCGACGGGAAAAAAAAAAAAGGAAGGAAAAGAAAAGAAAGAAAAGAAAGAGAAAAAGAAAAGGAAAAAGAAAAGAAAATGACGTGTAAAATAATTGGTCGTAAATGCGCCCATACACACTTGGATTAAATAAATTATCAGAATAATTTAAATACCTTGGAATTATTTCGATCTTAATTAATCGTTAACAACCGGTCTTAGGTTGAGCATGCGAAATTAAAACATCACCTCAAGACCCGCATCGAGTTTCAAGCTCCCATGTTGTTCAACACCATGGTGCTGCCAAAGCACTTTCACTTTCTCACGATGACACTCTTCATCTTCTGTTTGCCCAATGCCAAGAAATGCAGTTTTGGCATGCGTGAGATAGTTCACTAAAGCCAATCCAAGACGCCACATGCGTTGCACGATCGGGAATGGCTTGGTGCGAAGTTTCCTTTCACACCAAACCGGTAACTCCCTTACGTGGGGAAACCTTTGAATTCGAGGCCACGCCTCCGTCAAGATAGCTCTTTCGACGACTTTGGGTTTGACGTTCTCGAATCACAACTATCTTCTCATTGTTCTCTTGAATGACATCCGGCCATGATGGAGTGTTGGACCCACGCCTCAAACGGTGCCATACCGATTGGCCTGAGTGGGAGTTCCGCCAAAATCCAGAACGCAAGTTTCTGGGGTTTTCTCGGGTTGATTGGTTACTCTTGAAAATTTGTTTTAGGATATAGCCAAATTTGCGAGACCTTTGATAGACTTGTTGCGTAAGGATAATTTTAGGTGGAATGAACTGTCAAACCAAGCATCGTGCCTCAAAGTCCCGGAAAATCCATCGTGATGTGCTCCCATTTCCATTCAGGGACAGGAAGACAAGTGGTACGGTGCTCGGCTTTAACTTGAGCAAGTCACGCATTCCGAGACGTACTCACAAACATCTCTCTTCATGCCCTCCACCAAGATCTTGTCTCTTCAAGTCCTGGTACATCTTGGTACTACCCGGATGAATGGCGTACCTCGATGACAAGAATCATCTTCTTTATCTGCCTTAATGCGGTTTTAGCTCCATTCCGGATTTTACTAAAGGCGGATTGTTGGAGGTTGGATGGTTAGTTTGACTTGGTGTGGGCGGTTATACACCACAACCCGGTTATAATCCTCATGAGTCTTGAAGATCTGATTGCCTATTACAACCAAGTCACGACGTTTTTTTGCTAAGGGCATCGGCCACAAGCACAAAGCAAATCTTCCATGTACTCTACCCATCTCCCATGCGAGGTTCAGATCTTTGTCAGACTCTTATGATCAGAGGGAGCTTATGGCCATCATTTTGGCAAAATTCCAAGTGGTGACCCGTGGGGTAGTTGGGACCCCATTTTGTGATCCAAATAGACCAATCGAGTTAAGTACTTGTTAAAGGCACGCATTAGTGAACCCCAAGTACAATAAATGGTTAACTAAACTAATGGGATATGACTTGAAATTGGCCAAGGAACCGACTCGGGTCAAAAAAAACCTGGTGCGAAGGGTCTGAAGAACAATCCTAAGGTGTTTCTTCTAGTCCGGTTTTACACCAAGATTTGGCTGCCTCTTCCATTGTCAATACCGACAAGATTCCACTTCAAGTGCCCAAGCTTTCTTAAAGCAGGTCAAATACGATTTTCAATTGGTTACCCGGACCTCAAAAATCTTAGAGTAGAACATGATCCACCCAACCGATCGAACAATTCACGATCCTCGGCAGTGGGTACTTATTCTTCAGATGCCATTGTCGGTAGTCAATGCACAACCGAAGAGATCCCGGCTTCTTCAAATAGCACCGGGCCAAGAAGTACTATTCGGATATAGTTCCGCCAGCTCTTCAAAGTTGCTGCGTTCTTAATTCCTTCATCTCCGCCGGAGCCATCGGTATGGAGGTGGAAATAGGTGAACCAAATCAATGCAAATTCAACCCCGATCTGGCGGTAAACCGGTAGATCCTGACTAAGCAAACTCATTGAATGCTGTCTACGCTCACTTCGGGTTCACCTTCTATGGCAAGAAGGAAAAAAACAGGCTAGATTCTTCCGTCCCCCATAATGAGGTGGGTTCATCTTGGGGGACGTCACCAAATGTCACTTTTCTCGGGGCAATCAACAATTGCACCGTGCCTTGACAACCAATCCATTCCGAGCACCACATCAAAGGGTCATCGGAAGGATAATAAAGCTCTCAATCGCTCACCACCAATGATTTCACACGACTTACACACACTCATCACCTCCACACATCCCAGTGGGGGAGTTCGTCATCGGGACTTCTAAGAGTTTTCAAAGTGGTGTATCAAATAACACGTGAGCAAAAGAATGAGAGATTAGAATCATACCCTCAACCGGTGTCTTGAGAAGGTATACTTTTCACCAACATTAGGCCGTTGAGCCCATTCTCGGAGGTGGTTGTACCGGTCTCTCGGCGCTTTGAGGCCCGGAACTGTGAATCTTGAGGTGGGGGTCGGGGAGGAGGGTGGGCATATGTTGCGGCCGATATGGCGGATGTGGGCCCTTTTGGCTATAGGAAGCGTCACTTTGGGCTTGTTGAGCGGCGGCGGTGGGACAATTCCTCCTAATATGGCCCACCGCCCACAATGGTGACACTTGGGCCCGTCGACATTTACTTGTCACTCCCGGAAGAACTCGCCACCACTTGTCATTTCTTGACCGGTTTCTTCTCTGTGGAGAGACAATGGCTACCCGACCTGCTTGCTTCCTCTTTCTTTGACGGTAGGCCAGGTTATCTGGTGGTCCAAACCCGGAAGTTCAAGTCTTAGAGCCACCAAGGATCTCCTTACGAGTTCTTGAGGCCCCCCTCAAACTTGAGACATTTCATGTCTTGAGACTCCACTAGAGATGGCGCAAACCGGGATAGGTCATTAAACCTAGCCTCATATTCCCTTTTGTCATGCGACATGAATTCCAGTGCCTTTTCTTCCCTGTAACTCGGAGGGAATGCGATCATTGAACATCACCTCGAATTGTTCCAGGTCATCCCTGTGACATTCATCCTCCTCTTGACTGTTTCCACCAAGTGTTTGCCAATCCTTCCATCTTGTACACATAAATTCCACCCAAGATTCATTTGGAACTCCCATAGTACTCAAATGCTTAACTATGGAGTCAATCCAAAATGGCTCTGGGGTCCTCCTCACTATTAAACGAGGGATAGGCGCTGGAATTCCCAGAAATATTCCTGTTTCCGATCCCACCGGTCGCTCATTCCGAGCTCTAGTGGCCATGCCTTGAAAGGCGATAAACATGGCATCAAAGAATCCTTGATTCGGTTGTTCCATTTGGTTACCTAGTCTGCGGCGGGCGCCATTTCCTTTCGAAATCAAACTAGACTATTAGTGGATAACGGATGTCACACATGTATGTACAATCCCGGGGTTCTTAACCTAATGCTCTGATACCACTCTGTCACGCCCCCCAAACGGGGTGGGTGACGTGGAGCTCAATTAGGGATTAATAAAGCGGAATTCCCCAACCGGGCCCCACCTGACTGCATTAAAATAAATAAATAAACAATATAATCCAGGAGCCTCTGACACACAGGGCTCCACCCCACAGGACATACAGTATCGTACATACATGCTTACGTAAATAATCATTACAACAGACATCATCCACAGTCTAGTAAATCCAAATATTAGTTAAGTTTCTGAATTTCTCAAATTCCTTACATTTGCTCAAGAGGATAACACAATCCTCGCTTGCTCGATCCGTAGCACAACTCGCCCACGATGCACCGCCTCCTCGAATCTCCTGGGGGGGGTTTAAACATTTGAAACATGAGCGAAAGGCCCAGTGGGATATAATTTGAAATAATTTAAATAAACGAATAAATAAATAAGTGCGTAAATAAAATAAATAGACATTCAGTCCAAGCCACCGCACCGGAACCTCACATCCTTTTTCTCAAAGGAAATACATATCAAAACTAACCGTTTACAGGCTGGGCTTGAGTAATTAGTACAAATTACTCACCTCACCAAGCGCCTCGCCTACCGGACGGTTCGGGTTACGCCCGAGGATGCACTCTCGCATCCTATCTAGGCTTACAACAATAGACTCTATTACCAGTTCACAAGATCTCTTATCTTAAGAAATCATCCGTTTAACATTATGAAATCGTTCATATGACCCCACGAACTACTCAAGCCGCGGGCCCCATGTGAACAAGCCATGAGGTTCCATGATCGACAAGCTATGGATTCCAAGGACAGGACAAGCCAAGGAATTCCATAAACTAACAAGCCATGTTTTTAAAACGTTTTTCTTTTCGCAAATCAATCCCTTTCTTTAAAACATTTTCAAGGCCAAAATCTTCTTTGAAAACAGGCTCACAAGGAAAAGGGATAGAAATCCTACCTCGCACAATCAAACACTGGGACTAGCGTTGCCCTATCCGGCTTCCGCTTCCTCAAGCCCCTTGATCTGGGCGAGCATCGATACAAAACACCACTTTAGGATCAATCCTCGGTCCTAAAGTAATCCAATTTCAATCATATACCAAGATTCTCAATTAGTGTGCCCTAATCCATTTTCATGTTCAAATTCCATTCCAAGGGTTTTAATATCAAATCAGGGATTTAGGATACTAATCCTTTCATCCCAAGTCCCCAAATGAAGCTAATTTGGGTTCTCCCCGAAAACATGGGTCAAAACGACAATTCAGAGCCAAACAGGGTCAAACCCGTGTACACCGGTCGACCGGTGACAGAAGAATGCAATTTCCACCGGTCGACCGGTGAGTGCACACCATCGGCCGACGGACAGTGTCGACCGGTCCGGGCCAGCAATCCGCCGACCGCATGGTCCGGTGAAATTGAGAGAACTCGCGGAAATCGGTCAAAAACACCGCAAATCCAGTCCCAAATCCAGATTTTTCAAAGGAAAACACTAGATCCGGGTTCTAGGTCCTAAAACAAGTCCAAAGAACCCAAGATCTCCAATTTCTACTCTAGTTTTACTCGAAAATCATCAAAATCCGTTTTGAACCAAAATAAGTTTTAAAATCCGAAAAACATAGATTCAAGAGAGGTTCTTTCAGTAATCTTACCTTGAATCCTTCTCTTGATGTTGAAAACTCTTTGAAATCACTCTTTGGCTCAAAACTCGTTCGATTTGGGATGGAAATGAGAGAGAGAGAGAGAGGGAGAGAGTGAGCGGGAGAGTGAAGGAGAGAGAGAAAGGAAAACGCACGGGAGAAAAAGAAAAGGAAGGAAAAGAAAAGAAAGAAAAAAGAAAGAGAAAAAAAGAAAAGGAAAAAGAAAAGAAAATGACGTGTAAAAATAACAGTCCGTAAATGCGCCCATACACACTTCTGGATTAAATAAATTATCAGAATAATTTAAATACCTTGGAATTATTTAAACTCAATTAATTAAATCGATTAGGCACACTAATAATCTTAATTACCTTAATTAATCTCAATTAATTCGTCTGGGTGTCATTTGGTCCCCGAAGTCTTGATCCGTTGGGCTCACCTGCCAGACCATAAGGCTACTTGGGAATCTTATGAGACCATTGACGCGCTAGTTCCCACATTTCCACCTTGAGGACAAGGTGCGTCTTTGGGGCGGGGGGAATGATAAGCCACCCATCTGTTTTACTTATGTTCGACGGTGATTCCACGGGAAGGATCTTGCAAGCACAAGGAGAGCAAGATGGGACAGTGTGAGTAATGGATCTGCAGAAGGAAGAAGGAGCTGAGCTGGCAATTAGGAATGATTGGGTTATGAAAAGTTAGTTAGTCAATTAGGCATCGGAGTCAGTGTTGAGATCTTGAAAAATAGGCATTGGTTAGTTTCAGGAGAGAATAAAAAGAGGAGAGGAAAAGGGGAGAGCACTTTTGGACTCCTGAGTGTAATCTGTAGTGAGATTTGGGAGTGCAAGGGGTCACTCGAACACCCCCATATCCACTGTTTGTGTACCAACTTTCAGCCATTAATTCTAATTCTGAGTTTTTCTTACCTTCCATCTTGTGGAATTGTGTTAAATTCGGTCTCGATCTTATCAGAAAGCAAACAAGCAACCAAGAATCCAGCAACTGGTAGAGTACAGCTGAAAATTCTTTTGATAAAAAAGACAGAGAAAGTCGATAGAGGATCCTTGTTTGAGACTGACGTGCATTCGACAGTGTTAACTTGAACAAAAAGTTCGTAACATTCAATGCCAATGGCGATAAATTTAGTAATAGTTTAGAATTTGTAATTGGTATAATCAATCATGTTCAAGATCACAAAAATATTGGTCTATACATTCAATTGAACTTCCCAAGTAAAGGAGGGATCATAAAGCTGACACCATTTTGCTTCTCCAGAACCAATAGATGTGCATTATAATTGCTATACATTTATATCTTGAAAGCAAGTTCTCTCTCCCATCTTTTGGGTTGATAAGGTATAGAACTCACAATTTTGTTAGCTTCACACAATGGCAACATCTTCTTCGGAAGGCACCTTTTCACGCCAGACAAATCCATTCTCATGCTCAATCTTCCTGAGCAACTCAGCAGCATCATCAATTTCCTTTCTATATGTTGATTTCCATGATTCTTCGCCTGGCATCTGCCTTTTCCCATCAGTCAGTGCAAGTCGAAGAACAGCAATCGAAATCCCAACTTTTCCAGCGGTCTTAAGACTTTCTGCATGGTATTTCTGACCTCTCAACCTATGTAATGCCCTGGAAGATGATAAGAATTCCTGTACAATCCAGAATAAGTACCCATGATTAGATGGAAGTACAAGAATGTGAATATTGCCACCGAAACCAAAACCTTTCTATAGGAAATCATCACACTCGTTACTCAAAGTAGTGATTGACACCAAGATTAGGTGATGAACCCCACATGACCTATGGAGCTAAATTATCAAGGACCTCTAAGTAGTGAAAACAAGTAAAATATAAAAACAAAAAGTATATATATACATATATATATATATATATATGTATATGTAGGGCATGGCTATCATCCCTCACTTTGATCCTTTGGCACTAATAGTCTAATATCTTATGGGATCCTTTGAAAATTTAAAAGGAATCTTCTGAAGTTCGTAGATAAAATAAAATAACGGCAGTAAAAAATTGGTAACTAAGTATACTTAATCGGTGGGCCTAACATAGTTTACTGGTACCGGTACTGGTCAGGGATAACAATCATGGCGCACTTTATATATAGTTGATTTTCCATCAAGAGATAAGTAGATACAATTGAAAAGAGAATTGTTAGAAAATGTCTACATACCACAAAGCGTGAAGATATATCTTTGCATTCTCCAATTGCTGCATACAGAATAACTGCAGCTTCATCAAGAAACTCCGCGACACCATGGTGCAGCTTTGCCAAGAGACTTATACTGGTACCTTTTTCTTCAGCCCGCCTTATAGTAACTGCCTGCAAAACCTCCAAAAGAACATCAATTCCCACAAAAGACAAGCTTAACTCGTATTTTACATAAAACATGAAAAAATTGAAGAGAAAGGGGAAATAGAACAGAGTTGGAAAATACCACCTTATACAAGAGGAGCAAAGCATTTTTCACGCAATGATCCAGTGATCGAAGCAAAAGAAGGTGAGCTGTAAAAGAGAACCAAAGTACTAACCTGTGCCTCGGCCAAACAAATGAGGTTCATGACTGTGGAAACGGATGGGAGAATTTCTGGTGGCTTTTCAACAAGCAAAGAATGTTGTTGTAAAGAAGCAAAACTCTCATCAGCAAGGTGACTATAAAGTCCGGCAGCTTCTCTAAAAAGGGTGGCAGATTGCACCAGGTCTATGGTAATGAAAAGAAAATAATCAAGTAAGTTTGTATATGGTAGTAAGAAAGTAAGTAGAATTTGACGCTGAAACATCAATACCTACTTTCTGGCAAAATTTCCACCGCCCTTTGCCGAAGTATTGCCCCATAAAGGAAAAGCATCATTTGAAGCTCAAACTTCAAGTCGCCGATTTGAAAGAATTTTGGACTCCTGAGATTAAAAAAAGAGGATGAGCAAAGAGCACTGCTCCACTGTATCTTAAGATTTGCCGTCCATTGACTTATCTGGCGGTTGCTGCTAACCAAATTGACATGGAAAATCAAATTTTCCAACAATGGTAGATACTGTTCTAGCTTTTGCAAAACCTGAGACATTTAAAGAACCATAAATGATAAGCCTGGGGAAAAGGAAAACAAGTTTAAGTGATAATTACATATAAATCAAAGAAAACTATGTCTACAAAACAACAGAAGTTTGTCATATTAGATTATATAGTCTGATTAGAAGAGAAAAAAAATTAAATTCCTGAGCATCCCAAGAGACAAAAACTAATCATGAGGTTCAGTTTAGAATCACAGAGCCGTTTGGTTTATAGGTTTGAATAAAGATTCAAATTTGTTTAATCGTTGGAGAAAATACTGCAGTAAAAAAAGCTTGGTTTGATTCAAACCTGTGAAGAAAACAAAGACTAAGGGTTTAAACCAGGTTGTTTGAACCAAATTTCAACTTTTGTGAGAGAGAATACTGTAGCAAAATTCACACACTAGTGCCTTTGTTAAAATTCTCCAGAGATTAACATATTACTGGTGTTCTATAGCTTACATACTATTAAAAGAAACATGTTCAAGAAACAATTTCCATTGTGACAAAACCTGACCTGTTGGGAATGAGAAGTTAAGCCTCCAGACATTTCCCTTGCAATGGCCTCAGTAATGGAGGTGCTTTCATTGATAGACCCCTCAATCAATCTACGCTTGGAGCTCAACTCTTTCAACTGCTCAAGTGTACATGAATCACTAGCGCCGTACACTTCCTCAAACACAATCTGCTAACATGGACAAAAGTCAAAACACCAAACATCACTATTTAATCATAGAAAACTGAAATAAAATGACAATAAACTTTTTTTTCTAAACCCCTGTTTTTCAACTCAGCACCCAAAAAAAAAAAAAAAAAAACTATCGCAAATATAGTTTAATATGTCGTAATAAAATCATGACTAAAAAAAAAAAAAAACCACCACTCTTAACAACAATTCTGATCAATCCAAGAGAATATTTACCTTTTTAGTCCTCAATTTTGCAGGGTCTTGATAATGCAGCATCATTTTGGCCAACGGAACGAAACCCAGCACTCAAAAAACGATAATTGTATTACAAGAGATCTCGATTCTCATATCAGTCTTCTTTCTTCTGCTGTTGCTTATTCAACTCAAACAGATGGAAGAAACCGGTGAATTCCCAGCTCTCGCCCGTGATGGTAAATCAAATCGAAACCCAAATTCGCAATTCAATCGAAATTGGAGTTTTTCGTTATAACATGTAAGTTCGTCGTTATCACACCAGAAAAACGACGATTTTTTGTTTATTGAAAGGTCTCTCTGTGACTCTCAAGACTCAGTGTCGGAGTGCATTTATAATTGCAATATTGGAGTTATCTAATTTTTAGTATAAATTATTTAATTGGATTTCTTGCGCTCAGGAGCTTTATCATCCATTCATAATTTGTTTTTGTTTTTGTTTTTGCTAAAATATTCATGTTTTGTTTGTTTATTGGGATTTAAGTCGTTTTCTCGACTATTGCCTGTCGGTTTCCTCTGGCGTTTCTTCTCAACCAAGGTTTCTCCAATCGTGTTCAAAAGACGAGTAGAAAAAAAGAGTAAAATATGAAAGATTTAAGATCAATTAAAATTAATAGATTAATAATTTATATAAGTTAATAAATAAGTTAAATTTTTATTTTTATTTATAATTTTTCTGATTATAAATTATAATTTGATAAATTATTATCTATAATTCATAATTTTTATTTATAATTTATCTGGTTCTAAATCATAACTTGACAAGTTATTGTTTATAATTCACAGTTTTTATCTATAACTTGATAAATTTATTCATAACTTATTTGATTATCTATAACTTGATTGGTTATGAACTATAACTTGATAAGTTATAATCTATTAATTTTATAACTAAAAATTGACATATATATACTTTTTAAGCTTTTCATATTGGCCTATTTTTTAGTATTTCTCCTTTATAAATGGGCGTGGTGGGCTTTTACTGTACGGAGAGCCCGTATAAATTTATAGGAAGAAAGAGAAAAATAGGTTAAAACTTGAGATGAATTAAAATTAATAGACTAATAATTTATATAAGTTAATAAATAAGTTAAATTAAGGTATATTCAAATTTATCTACACATAAAATTCCAAAAATGTTCTTTCCACTCAAAAAACCCTAACATCTCTCTCTTCTCTCTCAGCTCTCTCTCTCTCTCTCTGTCTCTCTCTTTCTCACTAACCTCTGCTCTCTCTCTCTCTCTATCTCTTCCCTTCGGCGCTGTCTGGCGAACTATTTCTTCCCTCCACCGATCTCCCACGATCATTCTCTCTTCCCTCCGGCGAACTGTTTCTTCTATCCGCCGCTCTCCCATGATCACTCTCTCTTCCCTCTGGCCCTCTAACGCGATCTTTCTCTCTTCCCTCTGCATCTCTCTCTCTCTCTCTCTCTCTCATCCCTCCACCAATCTCATATTCTTGGCCGCCACCGTTTCTCTCTCTTCCGTCCGCCACTCTTAGAAAACCTCACCGGTGTCGTTAGACGAGAAATCAAAGACATACTACATACGACGAAAATTAACAAAAGAACAAGGTAAATCCATTAATCACTAACTGGAAAACCACTAATTCATTTGAATATGTTAAAATTGATTGACATACTTTTAGCTTATGTTTAAGGTTGACACCTGAATGAACAGGAGGTCGTTACTTTTTGTTTACCTATAATTGGAATCTATCATATAGTAAGGCTTTATCCATAACTCAACACAACTTCAAAAATCAAGTTATGGTCAAGTTATGATCATAACCTGTCGAGTTATGTCATTATTGAATCTAAAAATTACTTTTTGTTTCACTGTCAAGTTATGGTTATTTTTAGAGAAATAAATCATGATGAAGTTCAAAGAGAAATGTCACTAGCAGCATCAACAAAACTAGATAAGATGGAAACTGATCTAAGTAATCTACTTAACAAAGTAAAAGATTTTGAAGCCAACTAGGTAGCCATGAAAGAGGATCTGAAAGAAATAAAAGCAATGGTTGTGAATTCTATGGACATTATAAGAACCATTTAACAAGATGTGCTTCTGTTTCTCAAATAAATACAAAACAATCTAGCTTTTGAGGTGATGAAACAACGCAAATTGATGTTGAATTTGTTTTTGCAATGTTTCCTTAATGATATACTAATTTGTACCTCAATGAACAGGAAGACGGAGAAAAAGAAGTATTTGCAGAGCTAGGAGAACATGAGGGAGAATTCAGTTATACTCCACTCACAAACTCGTTTGATATCAGTCAACAAACATTGGATAGAATATTTGAAAAGGCTAAAAAGATAATATCAATGAGAAAAGCTACTGCTCAAGTAATCAAAAATGTATGAATCTTCTTAATACTACTTGGGAAAGGAAAAAAAAAAAAAAAAACAAACAAACAAACCCACATTAATACTAGTTGAGAAAGAAAAAAAAAACATAGTTTCTTACAACTAATCAAAAACTTATTATTTGCAGGAGGAAGATTATGAAGAAAGAGAAAATGAGGAAGAAGAAAAATCAACGAAGAAATACAAAAGAAAAAGTGCAAAAGAATAGAGGAAAAAAAATGGAAGAGCTTGGCATTCCTTCATTCATCATCTTCATCCAAAGTTCTAACGACCTAGACTCATAAAAATCAAATGATATTAGAATACAACCTTTTGGATGATATGACAACTGTTTCTAAAAACTAGTCTTATATTTTAAATGGTGACATGAGATTTACACTACTTCTTACAATCTTTTGAATGTTAATATTTATTGACAAGACTTTTAGCTTATGTTTGAGACTAACACTTGAATGAAAAAGAATGTAAACCCAGGATTTACCAATTTCCTGTTGTTGAAACTGAAAATTACAAGTGCATGAATACTATCAAGTTATGGTCAGGTAATGATGATCGAGCTATGATCATAACCTTTTGACTTGTATCATTATTGGAACTGAAAATTTCAAGTACAAGAACACTGTCAAGTTATCAAGTTATGGTAATCACCTGCCAAGTTATGGTAATCACCTGCTAAGTTATGGTAATCACTTGTCAAGTTATGTAAAAACATGTCAAATATGTACCATAACCCATTAAATTATGGTCCATATCCGGATAAGTTATGAAAAAATTGTCAAAAACTGTGAGTTATAGACAAAAATTGTGAGTTATAAACAAAACTGTGAATTATCGACAAAAAACTATGAAAAAGGACAATAACTTGTCAAGTTATGGATAAAAACTGTGAATTATGGACAAAAACTGTTAATTATAGACAATAATTTGTTAAGTTATGGTTCATAACCAAATAAGTTATGGACAAAAATTGTGAGTTATGGACAATAATTTGTCAAGTTATGCACAAAAACTGTGAATTATTGACAAAAACTATGAATTATGGACAATAACTTGTCAAGTTATGGACAAAAACTGTGAGTTATGGATAATAACTTGTCAAGTTATGGACAAAAACAGTGAATTATGGACAAAAATTGTGAATTATGGACAATAACTTGTCAAGTTATGGTTCATAACCATACAAGTTATGGATAAAAACTGTGAGTTATTGACAAAAATTGTGAATTATGGACAATAACTGTGAATTGTGGACAATAACTTGTCAAGTTATGGTTCATAACTAAACAAGTTATGAATAAAAACTATGAATTATGGACAAAAATTGTGAATTATGAACAATAGATGTAAGTTATAGAAAAAAAAATTGTGAATTATGGATAATAACTGTAAATTATAGATAATAATTTGTCAAGTTATGGTTCATAACCAGACAAGTTATGGACAAAACTGTGAATTATGGACAAAAACTGTGAATTATGGACAAAAATTGAGTTATCGACAATAACTTGTCAAGTTATTGTTCATAATCAGACAAGTTATTGACAAAAACTATGAATTATCGACAATAACTGTGAATTATAATAATAATTTGTCAAGTTATGGTTCATAACCAGACAAGTTATGGACAAAAATTGTGAATTATGAACAATAACTTATCAAGTTATGGTTCATAACCAGACAAGTTATGAACAAAATCACAAAACTTAACAAAAACTGGCAGCCTGACCTTTACTCATTTAAAAACTCATGCAAATTCACACAGAACTCTAAATGACCTGAAACTAATTTCAAATTAAAGTAGACATCTAGAGCTTTCTAACAGTATCTAATTTGTTAAAAATGAAATTTGTTTGGTTCCTCAAACACTGTTTTAAAATCAAAACATGAAACCTGAAAAAATTTCAACACTCAAACTTGGACGAAAATTCACCAAAAATTCTATAAAATGCAAAACCATCATCCTCAACATGTATAAATAGCAATCTATTTATTATTCAGCCCTATAAAATATTTCTAATACTTAAAGAAATATAAATAAGTGCATATATATACATCTTATAGCTATAAAATGAAGATCAAAAGAATCACATGACCCATTATATAAATGATTATAAATAAATCCTAACATGTTTCTAGGTTGCACAAGAACCAATAATTTCATTATTAATTCAATTATCAAAATCGCCAACCCCTATAGCATGCTTTCTAAGAAGATACAAAACAAAACAATTAAATAACAACTATGATTAAGATAGAGTCTAATAAAAACCTACACCCAAAATTATAGAATCAATAATTTAGAATCATGCCTTAACAATCTCTAAATTTTTTATAGTGATTGATGGTTTAAAAAAGGATTAAGAGGAAATAAGTTAGGTGGATGATAAAACAAAAGTTCTCTTGCGGTGTTCAAGAACATGAGAAAAGAAAAATAAGGAGAAGAAGATGAAAAATCTCTTTGGGAATTAGGGCTCTAGAGAGAAAATGATGGAGAGATATGAAGAAGAGGGCAATAGCGTGAGAGAGAGAGAGAGATTTTTTTTCCTTGCCTCAAGTATGATGATTCCTCTTATTCTCTTTTGACTATACATATGGTTAAGCAATGAATCTGCCCATTTTTCTTTTTCTTTTGACTCACATTACTCAATAAACGAATATGAACTTCTTTTCATAAATTAGGCTTAAAAAGTTTTTTTTTTTTTTCCTTGCCAAACTATGGTCAAATTCCTCTTATTCTCTTTTGACTATACATATGGTTAAACAATGAATCACCCCATTTTAATTTAGCATAAAACCAATCATCATATGAACTTCTTGCAATAAATAGGCGCAAAAAAAAAAAAAAGGAATGAAAGCATATATATATATTACACACTAAAGAATATAAATTGTCTAAAATTGGGTATATATATTTTGTAATACCAATATATCCATATAATCTATTAATGGTAAACCATGGTCAAACATTTCCTTTAAACCAATCATATAAAATTTAATAATTTAGACAGAACCAATCATCACCAACAAAGTCAATAACAAACGGTGGTTGACCATTGATATTATATATATATATATACATAACTATATAATATAACATAAAATTGAATGTATATTTATTTCTAGGAATTCTATCAGTTAGAAAAATGGTTGTAACAACCCCTCCCACCTTTAAAAAGTTTCATCCTCGAAACTTAGAATATTTCAAGGTAATTCGCCCTCATGGTATCTTCCCGTTTCCATGTAGCTTCTTGTATCTTGTGATTGCACCAAAGAACTTTGACTAGAGAGATCTCTTTATTTCTCAAGGTCTTCATCTTCCAATCTAAAATTTCAACTAGTTTCTCTTCATAGCTCATATCTACTTGAATCTGAACTGCTTGCGACTTGATTACATGTGAAGGATCTGGTACGTATTTCTTCAACATTGACACATGGAACATGTTGTGGATAGATGCCATCTCTTGAGGCAACTCTAGCTTGTAAGCTACTTTGCCCATGCGTTCAATCACCTCATAGGGTCCGATGTACCTTAGACTAAGCTTGCCTCTTTTGCCAAACCGCATCATGCCTTTAATTAGTGCAACCTTCATGAACACCGAATCCCCAACTTCAAACTCTAAGGGTCTTCGACGAACATTTGCATAACTCTTTTATCTACTCTAAGTTGTGGCAATCTGTTGTTGAATCACATTCACCACCTCCGATGTCGTATTCACAAAGTCAGTTTTCTCCTTGAAATTGATATTCTTCTTAAGTTTTGACTCCATTGATCTCTTTTCCCCAGCCTCATGCCAATAGATTGAGGATCTACAACGTCTCCTATATAATGCCTCATCAGGAGCCATCCCAATCGTCGCTTGATAACTATTGTTATAAGCGAATTCAGCCAATGGTAGAAACTTAACACCCTTTAAAATCCAAAGCATAAGCTCGAAGCATAACTTCAAGTGTTTGGTTGGTCCTTTCTGTCTGACCGTCTGTCTGTGGATGAAAAGTTATGCTAAATTTGAGCTTCGTCCCCATAGCTGCCTGAACGCTCCTCAAAAAATGTGAGGTGAACCTGCTATCTCGATCTGAAATAATAGATTTGGGAACACCATGAAGCTTAACAATTTCTTTCACATACACCCAGCCAATTCTTCCATAGAAAATGTCATCCGTATAGGAAGAAATTGAGCTGACTTGGTCAATATGTCAATAACGACCCAAATAGCATCAAATCTGTTTGAAGTCCTCAGCAATCCAACAATGAAGTCCATTGCAATGTCTTCTCATTTCCATTATGGAATCTAAATCAACTGAAGCAACCCTTTTGGCCTCTGATGCTTACCTTTGACTTGCTAGCATGTCAAACATTGCTTCACATAGTCTGCTACATCCCTATCCATTCCAAACCACCAAAAACTTTCTTTAAGATCCACATACATCTTGGTAGAATTAGGATGAAACGTATATGGAGTTGTATGTGCCTCCTCAAGAATCTTATCATCAAAAATAGTCGAAGTCAAGGTCATTGTAGACAACTACCCCACGATAATTTCTAACTCAAATTCTTGAATCTTTTTTAGAAGAGGCTTAGACATTTCTTGCAATGATATTAATGTAGCAGGAGTCTTCCTACTTAAGGCATCAGCTACCCTGTTTGCCTTCCCTGAATGGTAGAGAATTTTGCAATTGTAATCCTTTACTAGCTTTAGCCACCTCTTCTGCCTCACATTTAGATCCTTCTGAGTGAAGAAGTACCTCAGACTTTGATGATTGGTGAATATTTGGCATCAAACACCATACAAGTAGTGCCTCCAGATCTTCAATGCAAAAACTACGATAGCCAACTCTAGGTCATGAGTGGGATAGTTCTTCTCGTAATCCTTCAATTGCCTTGATGCATAGGCAATTACCTTCCCATTTTGCATTAAAACTGTGCCAAGTCCCATCTTAAAAGCATCACTATATATTACAAAACCTTCGCCCCTTCTGGAATGGTCAAGATCGGGGCATTGGTGAGTCTCCTCCTTAGCTCTTGGAAGCTCTTATCATAGTCTTCAATCCATTCAAACTTCTTCCCTTTACGGGTAAGCATCATAAGTGGCATGGCAAGCTTTGAAAAATTTGCTACAAACTTTCGATAATATCCAGCTAGACCAAGGAAACTTATGATCTCACTTACATTGGTTAGTCTTTTCCAATTGCTAATGGCTTCAATCTTTGCAGGATCCATCACCCCCTCTTTGGAAATCACATGGCCGAGGAATGCCACATGAACCAGCCAAAATTCACACTTAGAAAATTTTGCATACAACTTGTGCTTCTTCAATGTTTGCAACACCATTCTTAAATGTCTCTCGTGTTCTCCTTAAGTTTCTGAATAGATGAGGATATCATCAATAAACACTATCACAAACTTATCTAAAAACTCCTTGAACACTCTGCTCATCAACTCCATGAATACAGCAGGGGCGTTGGTCAGTCCAAATGGCAAGACCACAAACTCATAATGGCCATAATGAGTTTTAAAGGTAGACTTAGGGATATCTTCTTCCTTAATCTTTAACTGGTGGTAATCGGACCGTAAATCAATCTTCGAGAACACCGTCACACCTTGTCGTTGATCAAACAAAACATCAATTCTTGGCAATGGGTATTTATTTCTTATAGTCACCATGTTAAGCTCCTTATAATCAATGCATAACCTTATTATTTTTCCTTCTTTTTTATAAACAACACCGAGCTCCCTATGGAGAATGACTGGGGCAGATGAAACCTTTATCTAATAGCTCTTGAAGTTGCTTATGCAGTTCTTTCAATTTAGTAGTTGCCATGCGATATGGAGCCTTAGAGATTGGCCCAGTACCAAGTGCCAGCTCAATCTCAAATTCAATTTCTCTATTTGGTGGCAAACCTGGCAAATCATCTGGAAATACCTTACTAAAATATCATACAATAGTCATATCTTTAATTTCTAACTTATCTTCTTTCTTTTTATCAATGATGTTGGCTAAAAAACCAGTGCAATCACTAGTTAGCCTCTTTTAGGCCTTCATTGCTGAGAGAAATAACCGTGTCTTCTTTCACAGTTCACCAACGAATTCTAATTGAGTCTCTCCTTCAGGGTAAATATGACCTTATTGTTGGGAATAGTGTCCTGAAAGCATGAGATGTAAAAGGATATTTATTATTTATTTAATAAAATAGTTTATTCATCATTTTTATGTGCATATATTTATGAATATTTTATGAATATCAAATAAAATTCATTGATTATTTATGTAACCTTAAACATGGTATATAAGTGTTATATACAAGAGGATAATGTTTAAGGATAATAATCAAAAGTAATTGTTCATAATGAATTTAATTAAAGTTATGAATCTTTAATTAAAACATTATAAATACATGTCATTCCATTTAGAATAAACGTTGTTAGACACAATTAATATGGCGAGATATTGAATCAAAAAAGTGTATTTAGCATAATGAGATTATGTGAACATGGACGCAGACACAATATGAATTTCTAATAATTTCCGTTAAGCATAGAAATTCTAATTGAGTTTGTCATGGTCATATATAGGATGATCTTAATCCGGAGAGTTCTTAACAAACTCCTATTTATGGATTTATGTCTTTTGAGGCCTATCGGCACGGATTCTAAAACCCTGAATCTTATTCCTTGTATTTTGGAGACATAATGAAATAGGTTTTGTTGGAAATGTTATTATACGAGATGGAATTCATTCCTTCTTGAGAGAGAACAGATAAATAATTCTCTTGAGTGTTGATTCGGTACTTGGATTAATAAGAGACACGGTTCATGAATGTGTTTTATGAATCACTATCCATTAGAGAATCAATGGTGGAAGGATAAAGATGTAATTAGAGAGGTTAACGGATTATACCCGACTCTAATTATGAATTATTTATGGAGGATTGATCTATATTAATGACTATATCAAATGGACACTTCCAGTTTAGAAGTAATTAATATCTATAATTGCAATTCCAAGTTTATAGTGGAGTAACTATTGAATTAATATAATTAATTAATTAATTAAAGTGTTTAATAAATTATTAATTTTATTGGAGTGGGTAATTATAGGTCCAATAATCCCCGCATCGTCCTTGTAATTCTACCGGACACAAAGGGCAAAATGAGAATTTTAGAATTACGGAATTCTAAAATTAAATACTCAAGAATAATTAATTGAGAATTAATTATTATTTAAATAATGAGATTATTTAAATTTGAATTTGAACATATCTAGATTTATCCATTTAAACTTATTTGATAAGTTGTTCAATTTAGAATTCAAATTAATTTAAGTTTGACTTAAATTTGAATTTGAATCGATTTAAAATTGGATTCATTGGATAAAGGATAAAAAAACTTCCTTCCCTTATCGATATAGGCTTCTGGTCAAAGGGATAAATCCCTTGAGGGTGGCCGGCCATTAAGAGGAAAAGGGAAGGGATTTTTTTTCAAAATTCAAAGTTGGAGATAAGGATTTGATTCTATTTTGAAGTTTGACTTCTAGCATCTTTAAATATGAGATAGATAGAAAATTGTGATAACAATTTTTGACATATTTTCAGCCCCAAAACCCTAGTACCGAAATTCTCATATAGGAAAACTTGAAAAATATTTTTCTCCAAAAATTCCACATCGGCATGCGTTGGTGTTTGTGGAAATTCTTTAGTTTTTTCAATAACTTTGTTTTTTGTCTCACGAGTGCCCACACACACGCTCACGTAGAATCAAGGAATTGACGTGGAAGACTTTGGTGTTCTAAACACAAAGATTGGAGCTAGGAACGTGGTCAAAGAAATTCAAGTTATCATGCAAATGATTGATACCGGTATTTTTCGGTTGATCCTTGAATGATATAAATTAATGAGATTAATTTATTCTGCATAAATTAATATAACTTATAGAGTATCTCAAAAATTTTATGAAAATTTTTGTTATACACCTTCAAGTAACCTTGCCATCACGTTTCCGCTAAATTAATTTTTGCAACCAACAAGTTCTACCTTGCCCATGTCCATTACCACAGCCACGAGCTCCGTGTCCTCGTCCGCGTGCCATCTTATCTTAATCATCTGTTAGTAATTAAATTTTAACTATTAAGGAAACTCCCTATTTCAAGACATCGAATAAGGATCCACATTTCTATAATTTGAAAAACTTAACCTCATAAAAGTTTACATTTCATCTAAAGAAATTAAATAACTACTTACTTAGAGAATTTTGGAGTAAATGTGTGGCAACACATGATAGGAAATAGGAAACCTCTCTGATACCATATGTCATGATTTTTAAGGTTAGATTGACTTTTGTCATGAGTACTAAAACTATTACAAATATATACATCATTTAAGTTTTGTGTACTGAGTAAAATTGTACTTATATTTTTGTGTATTTCATTCAGTATTTTTATATTTTGTGACAATTTTGTGATTTTTCATGTATATATTTGTGATTTTTATAAATTTTACTATTTTTAAATATTGTTGAATGTAACATTTTTGCAATAATTTATATTTAGTGGCATATGTCAATTTAAGTTTAAAATTTATGGTTTTCCTGTAAAGTGGCCCATTTCCCCTATCTTCATTCGTTAACTATTTGGCCCATGTGCCTCTTTTTTTACCATAGCCCTCGTATTGTTCATGTGAAGGGACTAGGCTCTTTTTTTAGTTCGGCTTTGCACCGGCCTATGCTATGCGACTCCATGATTATTCATAATTGAACGATCAACTTAAAAAAAAACTCTTCACAAGCGGACACAATTTTTAACTCTTTCAATGCTTTTTACCTCTTTTTTTTTAATACACATGCATATTTCTTTGAAAATGACTCACATGAATCTATAGAAGTGGCTATGCAACATGCAAAAGAAGTGGCTGGGCTCATTGTGGAATTTCTTCTTTGATCCTTCAAGAAAATTGTCCACATAACAATTAGATTCTTGAAATCCAATTCTAAGCCTCACTTCTAAGTTCTAACATAAATAATGTCAATCAAATTGAACTTTCACAAGTCCTACACGCATGGTGTATATAGGACTTTCCAATCCTTGATTCACTTTCGATTTGTATAGATTCATAGAAGAAACTATCCAATTAGAGATGGATTCATAGATTTTTTTATAAAAAAAATACTCAATTAAAGTTTTTATATTATGACACTCCCAGCGTTTAGCTTTCGGTTGGAGGAAGAGGGCAAGGCATTAGGGATAGCAACTTCCGCTTCCGGTAATAATTTGAATTTTTAATTTGAGTTGGAAGAACTTATTGCTTGTCTGATTTTACAAATTAAAATCTCCTGGCATTTTATTTAAAAATAGATTAAATAAGTTTTTTAAATGTTAATTTGAGTTTTTAATTTTTTAAAAAAGCTTTTTTTACTTTGATTTTTTTAAAATTTCACTTTAATAAAATGTGAAATGGGCCTTAAAATTTCTTCTCCATTAATGTGTGAATATCACAAGACTTTTATACTTGTGAATCTATGCTTTTAGGCCGTCAATCTTGCTAAAAAAAATGTTGAACATATCAAAGTTATCAAAGGAGTTGTTGCTGCTCCAAGGAGCTCCAGCAGTTCCCCATTTGGTTTTTTCAATTTATACGAAGAAGAAGCACGAGTCTATCTACATGAACTGTTATAGCTTTATGAAAAAGTCTACTCAATAAATAAATTGTCAAAATCGGATAATTAGCACCACAAAACCAAATCTTACCAAATAGACACAACTGAATAGTATCGCTGTATTATTAATTCTTGAAAATATTAAGATTGTCGTCCTTCAAATGTTGTTTATATGTTTACTGTTTAGTATATAAGCGATTGCTATTGCATTCTGTCTTCTTTCTTTATTTTTTTATTTTTTTTTTTTTTTTTTTTTTTTACTTTCGGTAATGAAACATCTCAGAGAATGTATTATCTTCCCCAGAGAGCTTGGTTTTTGAAATCTTATTATAGAAGAAAATGATGAACATCTTTAATTTTATAAAAAAAAAAATAATCTGATTTAATTGTAGGGATACTTTTGAAATTTTTAATAAAGGTGTAACAAGCAGAACAAATAGTGGTTAAAAAATGTACATGTGAAAAGTAGAATATAGAGCAAATTAGTTAGATGGGCTTTTGTAAAATTTTAAGGACGTTATAAGTAGATTGATGGATGGTTTAAAATTGGGAAGAAAGAGGAAAATAGTTTAAGATTTGAGATAAATTAAAATTAATAGGCTAATAATTTATATAAATTAATAAATAAGTTAAATTATTATTTTTGTCTATAACTTGTCTGGTTATGAACCATAACTTGAAAAGTTATTGTTTATAATTCACGGTTTTTATCTATAACTTTTCTGGCTATAAACCATAATTTAACAACTTTATCCATAATTTATCTGATTATGAATTATAACTTGACAAATTATGACCTATTAATTTCTATAATTAAAAATTAGTCTATATATTTTTTTAAGCTTTTCATATTAACCTATTTTTTACTATTTATCATAATATTGTGTGTGTAAAAAGTAGACATATCTAATTGCCCGAACATCAGGGCTAGATATTACAACAAAATATGTGACTTGTATCTTTCTTTGACTTTCGCCATATCATTTGAGGGAAAGAACTACTGAACCAAGGTCTTCCATGTTCACCTAGAATTGGTGAATCGGACTTTCTCTTTGCAGGTATGTGGTTACAAAGTTCAAACTGTTTTCTACCTAATTTCAGTCATTCAGAGGAAGCATGTTTGAAATTTTCACTTTTTTTTTTTTTTTTCCAAATCAAAATCGAACATACTCCTAGTATAATAATTTTTAATTCGAGTTGAGATGTGACTTTATGTGAGAGCTTTTTATTATAGTAAAAAAGTTAGATACGACTATTTCTAAGAGCTTTTTATTAGAGTAAAATTCAAATTTTAAACTCGAATCGGTGAAATGAACGATACATAAAATTAGAACACTAACCGGTGATCATGAAGGATTTGTAATGGCAGCATTGGCTTCCAATAAATATAGAACATCTCCCCCCACATGAAGAGGAAGTTTTAGCTCTAAGTGCAAGTCTCAAATGGGCTAAGACATTGACTTACCAGTTGCCAGTTATCTTTATCGAGACTCTCTGAATATTTTTCAAGCAGTCAATTCTAATTCCTCAAATTCATTAGAGTTTAAAAATCTTGTGACATCATTTATTTCACTAATTTAAGTTTAGAATTCGAGTTTTGCTACAGTAAAAAACTCTCAGAAACAGTCACAACTAATTTTTTTGCTATAGTAAAAAGCTTTCACATAAAGTTACATCTCAATTCGAATTAAAAACTCGAATCAACAAAATAAACGAGCCCATAATGTCTTCTCTTTTTATTTATTTTTTATTTTTTTATTTTATTTTTGCCAAGATGTTTAGTTAGCCATGTTTTTTTTTTATTATTTTTTGGGAGAATTAGACTATTTGTTGGGCCATGTCTATAGAACTTCTAATAATAAAGCAATACAATGATTTAGTTAAATACGACCTTTTTGGAGTGAAGAAGACATTGCGTGTTTGGAGAATGGTTCCCTACCTCGTATGTGTTGTATTATTATCACATTCCAATAAAACAAAAACATGATAATTTGAGGTAATTTAATAAAAATATGATTTTCTCCTACTCACTAATTTGAAAACTCTTTTGGTACCCCACTAAAATTTCTCCCAAACAGTATAACAAGCAAATATTTTGGATATAGTCATGAATCACGACTCATGATCATCAAAAAAGATTAATTATAAAAAAAAAATTTCTAAATTATACCTCTTATAATATTTTACTTTTTGATCTTTAAAACATAATATTTATTCTCTCTAAATAATAAAATATAATAAAAAATCTTTTATTAAGTTTTTAACTAAAATTTACATTTAATTTATTATTTTGATAGTATTTTAGTAATTATATAATTTAAAATTTAATTTAAATTTAAATATTTAAATAAAATTATAAAATTTTTTATTATATTAAAAAATTTATAAAATTTTAATTTACATTGAATTAATAATAAATGTATCATAATTAAGAGTTTAAATTTAAATTAATTTTAAATGCAAATTAAATTTTCATGAAGAGGAGTTTTTTTAGTAAATCTAAAAAATTAGATATTAACTTATATAATCTCAAAAAAAAAAAAAAAAAAACCGAAAGAGGCACAAATCACGCTTTACATGAATTTATTATGTATATATTATAGTGATTTGAAAGAATAAATGGTGTGGAAGGTTGGAAGTGAGTGGATGCGGCTAGAGAGAGATAGAGAGAGAAGAGAGGAGAGAGAGAGGACTTTCATCATTAACGTGGCGTGCATTCACTTCCCATTATTTCTTCTGCTGCCTCCTCAACCTCCCTCCATTCACGCGTTTTCACTTTCTCTCTCTTCGCTCTAAATTTGGATTTTCAAATTTGGAGTTTAGAGATAGAGAGAAAAAAAAAAGGAAAAAATAAATAAATAAATAAATTTGACAAGAAATTTTCAGATTCAGTCTGTTACAATAATCTCTCCTATCAAGATTCGGTCTCCTTATTCCCCCAAAAATTCCTCATTCTCGTTGTCTGCTTTATTTCCAATCTCAAATCTCTCTCTCCCCATTTATCTCTCTAGAAAAAAATTTCTTTCGCATTCTCTCTTTCCTCAACAGAATGGGTTTCAAGTCCCTGTTTGGCCGGAGAAAGAAACCGGATTCCTCAACTGAAAACCATAATTCTTCGCCGGCAGAGGTTCCGTTAGCGTCCCGATCGCCGTCCGTCAATGGCCGCGCTCAGATCGAGGAGCTCGAGCAGGTGTTCAAGAAATTCGACGTCAACGGCGACGGCAAGATCTCTTCGTCGGAGCTCGGCGCGATAATGGGGAGCCTGGGACAGCCGTCCGGCGAGGAGGAGCTTCAGAAGATGATCAAGGAGGTGGATTCCGACGGCGACGGCTTCATCGATTTGAAGGAGTTCATCGAGTTGAACACCAAGGGCGTGGATTCCGACGAGGTCCTGGAGAATCTCAAGGACGCGTTCTCAGTCTACGACATCGACAAGAACGGATCGATTTCGGCGGAGGAACTGTACGAGGTGCTGAGGAGCCTTGGCGACGAATGCTCGATTGCCGAGTGCCGGAAGATGATCAGCGGCGTCGACTGCGACGGCGACGGCACGATCAGCTTCGAGGAGTTCAAGGTCATGATGATGACGGGCTCGCGGTACGATGCGTTGGAGTCTCAGCGACCAAAGAATTGAAAATTTGTCGACGGTTTTTTAATATTTTTGCTTTGAATTTCTCTATAAATTAGTGTTCTTTTTTGTTCTCTGATGAGTAATGATTTTTTCAACCTAGGCATTTTTTTTTTCCCAGTGGTGGGTCATGTAATGGAATTGTGAATATTTTTGGAACGTTTTGGATATATAAAATTTTAATGGAATTTAATGGTTTTCCAGTTCCAAATTGTGAATATTCGGATAGTTAATTTTTTGTGGATATGCTTTGAAGATTGAAATTGTTTGTTATTGATGCAAATTGTTTGTTTTTTCTTTATGGCTGTCCTTATTTTTTTTTTTTTTTTTCTTTGGCGGACTTTATTAATCATCTTCTAACTCATTCAATGGAATTTTGATAGTTTCTTTTTTGTTTCCCAATCCTATAATTGGGGGGTTTTGTTTTTTGGTGGAAGCAGAAGTCAAAAAGAAGGAGAAGAACTGCACAACTGATTTTCATCGTCTTCAGCCCCGTCAAAAAGCAAGACATGCTCGACGTATTGGGCAACGGCTCGTTAATTAAATTACGAAAATAATAAGCAAAAAAAAAACTTCAAAAGATGTTGTCGTTGCAGAAAACGACATTGATCTTGTTGATGTGTTCAGATTAACTTTATTGATTTAAGTTTTAAGTTTTTACGCTATTTTTTTTATAATTATTTTATGGATTTAAATTTAAAATTTTAATTTTGTAATCATAAATTTTTTTTTTAAGAATAATCATATTTAATTTTTTTATTATAGTAAAATAATTTTACATAAAATTATATTTTAATTTAAATTAATAAATTAAATAGATTTTTACTGTTCACTAACTTCTCTACGCCAGAACAAGGAAAAAGAAGAAGGCAGAGAGACTATTTGAGGAATAGAAAAATTGAAGGGAGGACACAACACCATTATTCTTGTTCTTGCTATATACATAAGTACATAAGCAAGGTCTTTAATCCAGCTACACCTTTTGCCAGACCAATCCGGAGGAAAAATAACAACCACACGATCAAAATAGACGGTCAGAAGTTAATGAGGGAGGAGCAAAAAGGGCGCCTATAAATATAAGTGTAGTACAATACGTGTTAAACATTTGATGCTTAGGGAGGCAAGAATGGCCCGGTCCGGTCTAACCTATCTCGTTCTTCTTAAGTCTAAGTGGGTCGTGTATTGGGGTCGGCCCAGCCCATGAATTATGTGAGTTGGGTTAGACCGACTCATATACGAATTATTTCAGCCCGGTCAATCTAAGTGTCAATTTTATGTGGGTCAGATTGGACCGTACCATGAGTTTTGAATGGGCTAACCTATATTAACCCATCATGATTTAGATAGACTAGCCCATTTTGACCCATCATGGGTTTAAATGGGTCAGCCCATCTATGCATGTAATTTTTAATTTTTATTTTATTTTTAAACAAGTTAACAAAAATAAATGTTTGAATAGTTAATGGGAATATGAAAAAATATATTTTATTTACGATTACCTCATTAAAAACCTTTCCAAGAAAAACCCAGTGGGATAAAACCTTAGTAAGAAAAAAAGAGTAAAATCAGAATAATTATACATAAGATGTTTACAAAATTACCAAAACAAAGAAAAAAACATAAAAAAATAGATATTGTTCGTAATTACAATGCATTACTCCCAATGGGAGTATCAGAAATGTCTAAATTTTCAAAATCATCAACCCGATCATCTTGAACTTGTTGGCTTCTTCTGCGAGCATCCTCTCATTCTTTAACACACATTACTGCCTCCAGAATATCGTCACTTAAGCGTGCACGCCGTTCATCAAGTACTCTATCACTGCAACTAAATACTTGTTCACTTGCAACTGTGGACACTTATATGGTTAGTATATCACGTGCCATTCTAGAGAGCACAGGAAAAAATTCTTAACTGTGATCTCCAAAATGACAAAATATCAAACTAATTGAAATCATGACCGACCACCACCTATCACTTCACTATCATAATATCAATACTTCCAAAATTTGGTTCCCACGCCACGGACGCAACAGTATTTTCCAAACAATAATTTTTTCTCTTTTCCAGACAACTTCCTCTTTCTTTCTCCCACAAAATAATTATATATATATATATACATATATATATTAGATATATAATATTTTGATGTGATAAAACATGATTTACAGTATCAATTTTACCACTTAGAAACAAAACACGTCTATTAATAATTTTATTGGGCCGGCCCATGAACTGATATAAATTAGTCTAGTCTAACCCACTAATATTTATGGGTTAAACTATATCAAGATGGGCCTGAATGGGTCCACGGGTCCCGATCCATTATTGCATCTCTAAGGCAAGTAAACAGAGGATGTCAGGCCAATGTTGACAAATGGCAGCACATGTGCAGACAATGCCTCAATTTCTGTAAGTAGTTTATGACATGCTGAAGGGTATAGATGTAAATCTAGTCAAATAAAACGGTATTTTGTATGGTTTGCAAAACATAAAAACGTGAAAGAAAATGAAGATGCAAGAAATACGGCAGTTAGTGTGACCCTTTGCTTCGCACTATGTAGTAGCAGTTGGGGACGTCTGTAACTTCGCTGAAACCCCGCTGAAAAAGTACATAGCTAGAACAATGTAAAATATAGAACCAAAACGACAATGTAAAATTTGTGAGTAGTAGTGTGATCCCGTAGTAAATTATTTTATGGTTTATTTAGTTTACTGATTCGAGTTAAGATGTGATTTTATATAAGATTTTTTTATTATAATAAAAAAAATTAGATGTGACTATTTTGAGAATTTTTTACTGTAACAAAACTCGAATTCTAAACTTAAATCGGTGAAATAAACGAGACTTTATGGTCTGTTTAATTTGTTAATTTGAGTTTTTAATTCGAGTTGAGATGTGACTTTATGTCAAAATTTTTTATTGTAGTAAAAAAAAGTTAGATATGATTGTTTCTGAGAATTTTTTACCATAGCAAAACTCGAATCGGTGAAATGAACGGGGCTTTAGGGTTTGTTTAGTTCATTGATTCGAGTTTTTAATTCGAATTGAGATGCGATTTTATGTGAAAGTTTTTTACTATAGTAAAAAAGTCAGATGTGACTATTTTTAAAACTTTTTACTGTAATAAAACTCAAATTATAAACTCAAATAGGTGATATGAACAGGCCAATATCATTTTTTGAAGGTTGTAAGATCACTAAAATAGCTTAATCGAAATCATGTTCTGAAATAGCTTAATCGAAATCAAGTTGGATACAAATCTGCCTTAAATACTTTCGTGAATCAAGTAAGATGGAGGTACAATTCTATTCCATTATTTATAACGTCTATTTATAACGTTATTTAAAACCAAATTTTTAAGTTTGTAACACGGGTCAATATGGTTCCATACAATCCAAAACTATGATAATGATTGAAAATTGATATTGTAAAACCTGTAAATCATATTAAATCGACATTAAAAATTCATCAAAGACGATTTGGAGGAAAAAATTAGGCAGCGTAGAAATACACAATATGTGTATGCATTAAAAATCAGCAAATGCCGCCTGATCATTGAAGAAAAAAATCGTAGGATGGCACGATGAGAAGTGAACATGATTGATGTAAACCATTAGAAGTAGTATTTATATTAGTAGATGTGTAATTTGTTGCCCCAAATGAAAAAAAAAAAAATATAAAAAGAGTGAGATCGAAAATAAGTGCAATATTATAACTCTAATTAAGTATACATATAGATAATATAAAATATTGGAGACGTTGTTACACAATAAAAAGAGGTGGAATTTCTAATACATTATTCCATGTAGCGACTTATCGTCTATCACAAAGCCTAAAAAAAGTAACAGAACTAATGATTTAAAAAAAAAAAAAAAAAGTAACAAAACTAATCGGATTTTTTTTTTTTTTTTTTTTCATCCAAAAAGGGTGTCATGTTCTTATGATTTTCTTTAATTAGTCAACCATAAAATAACTGGAATGAGGTTCGGACTAAACATGCTTCTTCTATTTTTTTTATTTTTTTAATGTTTCTTGCAACCAGGAATGAGGTCGGACTAAACATGCTTCTTTTATTTTTTTTATTTTTATCTTTCTTGCTAAAGAATTTTGCCTAATAAACAATAGTAAGCATGGTTCAAAGGTAAGTAAAATAAAATTGTATTAATCTTACTAGTGTTCCGTAAATTTTAGAGTAATTCTTATTTTATCCGTTAAATTTTAAAAATTCTCACTTTATTTTTTAAATTTAAATTTATCTTATTTAAATCTTGTTAAAATTAGACAAAAAAAAATATATTAAGTGTAGCCATGAAGTTTTTATATGTTTATTGTTTAATGAAAATTCATACAGAAGAATCATTACTCTTTTATATATATATATATATATATATATATATATATATATGTGTTTTTTTTTTAATAAAAAAGAGTTAAAGTGAGAAAATTTAATTCACAAAAACTTTTAAAATTCAAAGTACAAATTGAAATGACCTTAAAATTGACGGATACAAGTGATAATAATTCAATCAAATCACATTAGCTGCGGAGAAGCTTGCGAAGTGTTGACAATGGCAACTACTCCACTGTTAAGATATCCACATATCCAGACTTATTGCTGGCAGAAAGAATGATGAATGAGTGATGATATAACTTTCCTTCAATTTGGAAATGGTAAGAAACAAAAAACGTATCCAAAAACGTTAAGAAAGTAATAACATCACTGAAGAACTAGAATCAGAACAAAAATCTGTATTCATTTCATGAATCCATAGTTCGTAGTATACAGTACACAGAAACTGGTTGATCAAAGCTTCATCTGTTGTTGAGGAGCGGAACCAATACAAAACACCGTCCTTTTTTTTTTTCTCTCTCTCTACCCCAACACTGAAAAACGTAAATGTAATTTATTATACAAAAATTACAGGGCTTTAGCAAAAGCAATTCATTAATGGCGTTATACTCGCAAAAAAAAAAAAAAAAAAAAAAAAAAAAAAATCATGAATGGCGTTTCAAGTCCGCTCTTTTTCACGACGCATGGAGCGAGCAATAAGAGACGGATGATTCTTGAACGATCGAGATTCAGAGGAACAACTCCAGACTCTTTCCGTTCCCCGTGGGCTATGGAGCGGCGAGTACCGGGCGTCGTCGACGGCGTCCACCTGCGCCCCGTGACTCAGAAAACCCTCGCGCACTAGATTCTCCGCTTGAACGCCGCCCTGTACAGCACCTTCCACCATCCTCCCATCCACCGCCGCCCCCTCCGCCATTTTGATACATTTTGCTTTGCCTCACAGATGTCATCTGTTATCGTGTAAAAGGAAACGACATTAAATAAGATGTCGTTTGTTCGGTGTTCTTTTTTTTTTTTTCCAAAAAATCTAGTGAATCAGACTTTTTTTGTAATGACCGGGGAAAATTTAGGTCTAATCCGGACAGTCTAGTATTTAATTAAATTTTTTTCGGAATAGTAAGTAGTAGAATTTTGATGTAATCAAGAAAAAATTATGTAAAAACTTTATGCACGGGTAAAATTTCTCAAAATATGTAAAGTTATAGTATATGTATATATATATATATATTATATAATTATTTCTAAATACGTTTCTTAAAAAAAAAATTAGATTATCTAAATATATATATATATATATAAATTAGATTATATATATACACTCTCACGGTAATAGTGAGAAAAAAAAAAAAAAAAAGAAGTGAAAAGGATAGTTACTATCGTGAGGTGGATGTATGCCTCACATGCAGAATGCCACTTGCCATTATATAAGTTTAAGTTATTTCATGATGGGTGACTCAGGACATAAGTTACCAATGTCATCTCATGTGGAAAGAAAAACTAAAGAAAAGGCTATTACATACTTCACGTGAAGTATAGCAGAGGGGGAAAAAAAAAAGACGTGAGAAAGTTACGAAGAAAGCAAAAAAAAAAAAAACAGAGAGTTTCTAGAGAGAGACAGAGGAAGGAAAATCAAGCATTTTTATTGAGATTTCTCTCATTTAATCTGGTAGAAATGTAACCTGAGACGTTCTAGCGGAAAAACCTTAACTTCTGAAGGTAAGATTTCAGAGTTTTCGTGAGAATTCTATATTTTCTTGATTTAGATGAATAGTAACTCATCTCAGAAAAACTTCCGTTAAAGTGAAAATTGAAACTGAGGTTTTGTAGAGTATCGTAATAAGAGTTTAACGGTGTAAGTGTTAAGATAATTGAATAAAGTTTTGGTGGATTTCTATCGAAAATTCGTGAGCCTAGATTAAGAAAGAACATATGTATTGTTCAATATTATGTTAGAATCTGTGTTCGGGAATGTGAATCTTGATTCCAGGTACCAAAACGGAAGTAGAATGAGTTATTAAAAACTCGAAAAAAAAAAAAAAAAAAATCGAATAATTTGAACTAAAACTGGATTTCAAGAGGAATATGGGATTAAAGTGTGAAAAGAAAGATGTTTCGATAATCGGTGATGGTTAGAAACCGAACATAACGAGAATTCACAAATTTAGACCAAAATTGAAAATTAGGCCCATGACTGAGTAATTTGCACGATTTTAGTGCAAATCCTTGAGATAGGAAATAGTTTGAGATTGAATACCAAACATAAGGATTGTAGACCTTTCCGAAGTAAATTTCAAAGTAATTATTGATCTTAGATTCTGAATCTAACGATCGAAAAATTTATGCAATAGGGCCGATTAACGGTTGAAGTTGAAAAGCATCAAGGGAGACAAAAGACACGTTGTTAGCGAAACTTTGGTAAGTACAATAGTTTTTCTATGGCTATATCATGAACAAGCTTGCATTTCTATGTTGCACAAAGATTGTGCATATAGTAGAATTTTGAATGATAGATACAATGTGAATGCTAGATACTATGTTAGGTAAGTATCTACAAGACTTATGTAATCGTGAGAACTTTACGCAGAAAGTATATATCGATGTTAAGTCGAGATCAAACTAAGAGAAATGAAAGGTTAAACCGAAAAGTTAATCTCATGATAAAATGTTCAATAATGCACAAATTCATAAGATTTAACTACGATTACCGTTTAAATGAGAAAATTGATAAACGGTAAGAGACTAAACGTCCTATTTGTACCGACCTTGAAGGAAAGGTTATTATGAGACTATGAAAGATATGAAACCGTGGATCGAGTTGGATTGGTTAGCTACCCCCTCCTCCTTTGGTTATCGCGCTATGGTACAACAAGAGGGGCCCTAAGAAGTAAAAGACAAGAAAATGAAACACGTAAACCATTCCATATAACAAATATGGTATCAAACAGACTAGGCTATATGATATGAATGCATATATGGGTATGCATAATTATTGCATCTGTTATGACCTATTGATACTTACGAGCGAAAACTCATTAAGTTTGTTCATGTTGTAGGAAACAGGTAAGGCAATGGCTCCCTAAAACATTAAAGGGTGTAAATGGAATGTGGGCAAGTGGGTTGTGGATGCATCACGTGTTTTCTTTGAACTTTATATGTAAAATAAAGTAGTGTTTTATGTATTTTGATGACTGACGTAATAGAATGTTGTCAGAATGCTACAGCATTTTAACGTACATTGTAAGAATGAAAAAAAATGGCCTGAAATTTTAAGAAATTATAACTAGCATCGTCATAGAGGTTAAGAAATGGTAAGTATGAGCATAGGATGATGATCAAAAGTTAGGGTCGTCACATTTTTAACTATTAAATTTGTGTACATTTTAACTTTTATATGATTTTATATAGATTTAACATATAAAAAAATCTAAACTATAAATATATTGACGTACTTAAAAAAAATCCTAAAAAAATAAGATGCGGTTTGTCAGAATTGTTCGCATTTCTTTTTCCTTATCTCTTAGGTGTTTCTTATTTCTTCCAGAGTATGTGAATGAGTCTACATTTATACCTTTTATTATTGATTAATATTCTTGATAGTTAAATCATGCACGAATTTAAGGCCAAGAAAATTAAAAAGAAATATAGGTATACTGATTTTTATGTATTTTAAGTGTGCCCCTAGTAATTTTAGCATTGCTTTTCCTATTTTCTGGTTACTTTTATGGTATGTTTATCTACGCGTAATCGAAATGAGCATGAATCGAGTGGGCATAATTTGGAGTGGTAAGGATTCAGAGTGAGGAATCGAAGTTAGAATAAGCGGTTTACTTTGTGATAAGATTCAGAATCAGAGTCATTTCAAATCTCATTCATACGTTTACTTACACCCATAATCAAAATGAAAAAAAAATATAAAATTATTAATATACCTTTTAAATCAATTTGATATTTTCAATTTAAAAAATATATTATGTGCTTATTATATTAAAATTAATCATAATTAAAATATTTAGTGTCATAATTGGGTACTAAAATAATAAATATAAATTGTGCAACTATTTAAAATATAAAGTAAATTTTAAATAAATTTAAATAATTTAAATAAAAATTAGTGTTAAAAAATCAAATATATTATTAATTTATTAAAAATTAAAGTACATATTTATTATATTAAAGTTAACAATAATTATGCTAATATTATAATATTAGGCAAATAAAATAATAAATATATGTTGCATTTATTATTTTTTTAATTTTATTTTTAATTGTGTATTTATAAGTAAAATAAGGATATGATAGTAAATTAATATTAATATTAAGAATATGAGTCTCAATTCTAAAGGAGGAGTATGGGAGTACTAATCTCATTTTTTAATCTTAAATTTGAGTAAGGCTCACTAATTTTACTCTCATTTTAAGATAAAAAAACAAATAAATATGAAATTATCTTCTATTCTCTTCTCCTATTCTTTAATTTTGATAAATAAACGTGCCATTGATTTTGGGCTTTAAAATTGATGCATTGAACTAGTTTTTCTTTTATTTTCTTCCTTTAAATGTTACGATTTTGTACAACATTATCATTTTGTTTTACTACATTATTACTGACATTATTCCTTCTTTTTTCCTCTTAAAGTGGGTTTCACCACTTTTTTCACTCACATTTGGTATTTTTTTAGGTTTCACCGATTTGAGTTTTTAATTCGAGTTGAGATTTAATTTTTGTCTTTTTACTGTAGCAAAAAGTTAGATGTGATTGTTTTTTTTCTTCAGAAAAAAGAATTCTAAACTCGAATTTTTTTTTTTTTTTCATTTTTCACACGTAAATTGACTTTTAGTGGACATTTAAGGTCTGCTCACTTCGCTTATTCAAGTTTAGAATTTTGATTTTTTATGTAAAAAGCTTTAAAATTAACTTTTAATTTAAAAATAAAATCAAATCTCAATTCTTATCAAGTGAATCGGATCCTAATTTATGTATTTAAAATTATAATTTAAAAATATTTTTATTTTATGTGTATTTTTTATAAAAAAAAAATATTATAAAAATTATAAATTATAACTTAAAATTAAAAATAAATAAATAAACAAATATCCTCTTAAAATCTCTTATTTTATATTTATTTTTCTTCCCTCTCATGTTCCTTTTCTTTTATCCGTTTCACAAGTATTCACTCTCCACAAGCCTCCGTACACTGTAACACAATAATGACAGATCATTTTTTATTGTTTTTTCCCACAAAAGTCAAAATGTTTGGTAGTGCACACGCCTAAGGTATTGAATTCACAAACCTTCTTACAACTTTGTTTGCTAGTACAAGTTTGCAATGATCAATTATTGTTCGATATGTAATTTAATACTCATTTAATTTGTTGATTTAAATTTATATGTAATTTTATATGAGAATTTTTTATTATAATAAAAAAATTAAATATAATTATTTTTAATAATTTTTTACTATAATAAAACTTAAATTTCAAACTCAATAATGTTATTTTCAGAATGTTGTGAAGTTTTTTTAAATGGGATATCCCCACTAAATTTAATTTTTAGAGTTAAATAACTGTATTAGTTAAAAAGATATTAATACAGAGAAAGTTCAATTTTTTCTTTCAAATTTCAACGAACGGAGAAAAAAATTAACAAATAAGATTCGCTTTCACGTCGTTTCATGGTTGTTATCTCCTGTCTGTCTAAAAGAACATTGATCGTCATGTCGTTTGCTTAGTGTTTTTCCACAAACGACGTAGAGTTTTCATGTTGCCTGAAAGAGTTGGCGCAGTTGCATTTTTTCATTATATATATATATATATATATATATATTCACTAATCCGTTGCATATTGTTCGTGCCATTTGGATTATTATGTGTCACTTCCACAAGCAACATTGGATTTCTATGTGTGTGTGTGTGTGTTTTTTTTTTCTTTTTGGTTTCTGTGTCGTTTTAGGAAGATGTCCAGCTAGCTTTTGTTATGAAACAAAAGTCTATGGAAACAAACAACTGATTTAGGTTGTTCGAGTTGAAAGTTTGCAAAACCGAGATTAGCTCGGGTTAGTTAGAAGAACCAAAAAAAAAAAAAAAAAAAAAAGATGTTCACTTCATCTACTACGCTAAGATGGCATCCTTTCAGCAAATTAGGACCTTCATATTATTATTCATGTTGTTTTCAAGAGATTCTCGGTATCGTTTCTTGTAGCTATAGACAAGTTCAACCTAGGCCAACCCAAAAGCAGATTGATCTTCAGATCCAAATGACATTGAGCTTCGCGTTGTTTTCAAACACTCATTTGTCGTTTCAACTCACGTTACGGATTCGGGTGGAAAAATTATCAAACGTTTGATGAACATCTTTGTCAGTTATGGTGGCTTTTGTTTCCTAACTTACCCGCTTTTCACGTTTTGCCGATTTCCCCACCAGAACTGAGCCCAATTAGGTTTACACCAATTTTAGTTGTATTTAGTTCTTCGCTCAAAAAAGAAAAAGAATTAAAAGAAAAAAAGCACAAACTTGCTTGATAACGCGTGAAGTATGAAGCTGGCTTAACATCAATTAATACCCTAAACAAACACCACACGCACAAAGAATTACAAGGAATACAATTTTTTATCGCTTAAAATCTGCTTAATTCATTAATTTAATTTAAATTGAGATATAATTTTATGTAAAAATTTTTTATTATAATAAAAAAAATTAAATGTAATTATTTTTTTTAAAAATTTTATTGTAATAAAATTTAAATTTTAAACTTAAATTAATAAAATAAATAGACTCAATTGGATTCGTAGGACTATAATTAACCTTGATTTTTCACGTTGTTTTCAAGGGATTGGGTGTCAGTTTTTGATAGCTGTTGAGCTAGCAAGTTAGTTTCAACTTAACCTGACAAAATCTGTTAAAATTGCCACGCCTACCCAAAACGACATCGATCTCCACGTCCTTTTTCAACAGTCAGTTTCTCGTTTCTACCCGCCTAGCAGCTTCGGGTTTGTCAGGTTAGTTGGTGGGGAAAACAACAGCACAACAAGACCCGATTTATAGGAAAAAAAAAAAAGAAAAGAAAAACCAAAGAAACTGCATAACGGGCATATGAGAATCCGTATCTTTCACTGACTGAAGTAAATCGATCATGGCAGCTTCGAAGTGGGTTGTCGGCCTTCGGAACTACCAAAAAAACCAGTGTTTCAGACTTCAACCCGCCAACTTTAGTGTTGAACACAACACTAAATGTAATTACTTTTATTATACAAAAAGTAATTACAATGACACACCACTGACCACTTGATAACAAACACCAAGACCACAAAAGTGTTTACACTAAGCACTCACTCACACACCTTAAATTTAAATGCTCACACTTTTAACTATAAGAAAAATGTCTTTTGCGATGACATTTATCCTTGTTAAAAATTCTAATGTCACAAAGTTATCGTTAAAAGAAAAAAAAAAAAAGAAAATTTGTATTTTAGTGATGATATTATGAAAACTCATAACTAAAAAGGCCTAAACCAAAAAAAAAAAAAAAATTGTCATACTGAAAATTTTAACTAAATTATTAGAACTCAGCGCTTAAAGTTTTGTCGCTACACTTTTAACTAGCACATACGCACTCACTGATATGCTCTCACTCACGGACTATTATTAATAACACTTGGGACTTCTATGACTCACTCACTTTGTAACTTACCCACACAGACACACACCTCACTTCCTTGACTCACACACCTCCACCGAGTATCCAAGCCTTATTTATAGGCCATCCAAGTCGGTGATTCAAGACTACAAACATATTTGATGAAGCTTATAGTATGTCCGCATCATTTGCTGACTTTGTAATTGATTAGCTTCTTGAAGTTTCTATGGATAAAACTTCTACAAAAAATGGGTAGCAACTTGGATAAGCTTTCTAGAGCAATCTAGAACTTCCTGGGTAGTTTTTATGTGTCAGTATTGGGTTCAATTAGAACCGCCAATTATATATAGAGACATATGAGATATATTACAATATGTTTTGAGCACCTGATCGTAGGACTTGGTGTGGACGGCCATGGCAGCTTCAAAGTGCGTCGACAACCTTCATATAAATATATATACGTTAGGGTCAAAATCAACACCACGATCATCACTGTACATGTGAATGACATTTAGAGAAATAGGTCAACTCAAATTAATTGAAATCAACTGAAGGCCAAATTTACTCAAGACGACGGGAGAAGACTGACAACAGATGGAGAGTGAGTACCACCGTTAATATTTCGGAGAAAGTGATTCTTTGGAAGCCACAAATATAAATTCGTGTGTTTATTTATTTGTCCACAATTTACGTTATCGTCTTAGAAAAATATCGACTCCAGCTGACTCACCAACACAATCAACTCCCGAGAGTGGCCATTAACCCTTAAATATTTAATTGTAGAATCCGATCTCTATAATATATATATATATATATATATATATAGTCATGGTCTCTAATCTGACACTAGATTGGAGTGGTTCATGTACATTTCTTTTAAAAATATGTATATTTCTTTTTAAAAATATATATTTTTTCTCTTAAAACATAATTTTGTAACACTTATATACATGTTTTAAAAAAAAATATACATATTTTTAAAATATATATTTTTAAAAATATATATATGTGCCGCTTTAATTTAGTATCAGATTAGATACTTTACCTATATATACATGTTGAGATTTATAGGTCGGTTTAGATTCAACTCACCAAAATAGAGGTCAGGTTCGGTTGATTCGTTTAACATGCGTTGCCTGGTCTAAATATCTTCTCATACATTTAAACCATGTTGTTTTGATTAGTCGATGTCCATTTCTTGTTTTTGAAAGTGTTTCGTGCAGTTTTCGTAAAATCATAGTCATACTTGGAGCTAGGTTTTATGGTTGTTTAAGTATGGTATAAATCCGACGACATTAGTTCCGAGAGACTTCGGGTCAAAATTTGACCAAAAAAAAAAGTGATAAGCGGAGTAGAAGACTCATAATCCAATAAATATGTTCGCGTCCTATTTCTTTCGTTTGCTTTTTACTTGATAATTTGGTATCATTACCACAAACAAAATTAATTTTCATGTCATCTTTTTAGATATTTGGTGTCGTTTTTGGCTGCTCTTGAGCTCCCTGGCTTCTTTATGAACATAACCTGCATAACCCGCTCAAGTTGCCTTGGGTTGGAGACTTCCCCCAAACCGACATCACAGTCCTGGTTGTTTCAAAGATTCGTGAGTCGTTTCAACCCGCCTAACAAATTCGTGAAATTTGCAGTGGATTGATAGTATCAGGTTGATTGGGAGAAAACGACACAACCTGACAAAAAAGAAAACCGACATTTGATAACAAGCATATGACAATCCATTATTCCATTTTACGCGTTGAAGATTGAAACTGGTCGACTATGGCAGCAACTCAGATAAGAACCGCGTCTTTGCTCTTTATATCTACTGAGAAACGACGATTTTATGTTCAACCTGTCAAGAAGCATGCGGGTTCGGGTTGGATTAGGAAATTTTGGGTGTCAACCCAACCCACTCAGCCGTGGTAATGGCATCTCTAACTCATTGGAGGTCTTGAGTTTTGAGGTTCCAAAAGTGGCATATTATACTAAGTAGCGACAATTCGAAATTGTCTGTTAAATTCCAGTCAACGACATTTATTTTCATGTCGTCTCCAAATTATACCTTTTTTTTTTGGTAATTTCTTTTCAAAGACATTTTTACTTATTTCTGTTCTCTTCTTTTTTTAAATTACTTCCGTTTGGTTGATAACAGAGACACCGGAATCATTGGATCATTGTCATTAGTTCTTATTAGAATAATTATCTATTTAATGTAAAGGTTATAGATATGCCAATATAGTAGTGAAAAAATTTTTCACGACCTGGTATATGTGAAGCCGTCCTTTTTCACATATGGAAGTAGAACAATGGCCACAGCCTAATGAATCAAATAACCTAGTTGCAAAATTCAGACATTAATTCTTTGGAAAACCTAAAGTTCAATCAAGCTTCTCTTAGCCAGCTTGGAAAAACTAAATTTGGGTTAAATTTTGTGCAATTTATATCATTTTGGTTTGGTTTCTGTTATCGTTAGTTTTGGTTTTCTTTATCTATATACATACATAAATAAATACATATATATATATATATTTAATTGAGGTTTCTTCGTTCTTTATTTATGGGTTTCTTTAGTTCGAGTTTAATTGTCTATAAAACTTTCTTTCTGTACAACTTAATGAGATTTTTTAGAGCATTAGAGAACAAAAGATGTTGTTAAAGTGACTTGAGAGAACATATATAATATTATTACATGATCTATATCACGTTCGTTGCTACTCATATTCATGTTTGAATCTTCGGAATCAATTCTTCTGGTTTGGAAAAGTGGGGATATACATGCGGAAAACTGTCCAGTATCCCACGAGGTGAAAGTGGACAATTGTGATCATAAAAAGTCAATTGTGTTCAATAATATCAGAGCTAATCCCTGAAGGCCGAAGCTCTTCTTTGTTCCTTCTGCAATCCTGTATCTCCGTGTACTCAACGGTAGAACTAATGGCCTTGAGATACAGGGGCTTTTCACTGAAATTAAAGTCTCTCATATGTTATGCTTGATAGCCCAAGACAGAGAAAATAAAGTTCATTTTTTCCACTCTACAAGTGAAGACTCTTTGGATAGAAAACTTTTTTGTACTTACTCAAATAGTTAAATTACTTTTTATTTTTATTTTAAATTAAAATAATTTTTAATAACGGACAATATAAGCAAATAGTTGAACGCAATTTTTTGAGTATTTTACACATTTACCCCTTAAACTTGTGTGGATTTAGTAATTTGTCCTATGAACTTTTAATTTTGACAAGTTATCTCTCTAATTTGTAAAATTATTACAATATACTTCTTTTTAACATAATTGTATTAAATTAGTGTTAAAAAGCACATTTGATGAAAAATTTTAACATCTGAATTTAAATGTAATATAAATCTTTTAATTCTTTAACTTTTAATCCATTAAATGTAATAAAAAAAAATATGAGTAAATTTAATAAAGTGGGCATATTATAACAATTTTATAAATTTAGGTCAATTGTTAAAATTAAAAATTTAAAAGATAATTTACTAAATTACGATAAATGTAAGGGGACAATTGTGCTAAAAACCTTATTTTTCTTAATCATCCATCGGATGCTGAATTAACGGTTTAATCCTTGTATTTTGTTATATTCTATTGTCAAATCAACTTTTCCTTTCACTTACTTGATGGAAGGGACATTTCTGTTAACATTTTAAAGTTCGAGGGATTGCACACGATACCTTTTAAAGTTCGGGGCAAGATGAAAAAGCCCAGGAAGTTTTATTTATTTATTTAAATTTATCCAAAATTGCAAATGACAAGAATACGTTTTGAGAACCTACTCAGTGAGGAGCCAAGTGTTGTCGGCCATGGCGGTTTCGAAGATGGTAATGGCTTCTTCTCTGACTCACTTCCGACGTCTAACGTGCGCCGCCACCGATTCCTCAGCGTCTTATCCTACGCGGCTGGTGCCACAGCCACCTGATATGATCAAGTGGGTCCTGAGACAAGGAGGGTTCGTTCACCACTCCCTGAAGATAGCCCAAGACAGTACCAATGGTCTTGGACTTTTGGCTTCTGACGAAATCCCAAAAGGGTCTGATCTTATTGCTCTTCCTCATCATATTCCCTTGAGATTTAGCCCTCTTGAATCGGACGGTGGAGATGAGCCTCACTTCGTTTTGGTCAATTTGGCTCGCCAAGTTCCCGGTAGGTCTAATTCTTTTGCTTTTGTTAGTCTTGTCGATTAATTTGGTTAATTGGGAAGTGCCCATTTTCATTATGGTTTTTAAGGTTAGAAAGGGAATGATTTGCTGTTCGATTCAGTTTTTGTGTTGAACATGATCTCGCAAAGGTTGAACTTTAATCTAACATGAGGCTATAAAAACTGTACTCTTATTTAGTCATGGTGACATTTGGTATTTTAATTGAAGATTGAAATTCATTTGCCAGGCTTCCCGTTTGGTTAATGGGTTTTCAAATTTTCTGCGAGAGAAAATACTCTAGCAAAAAGATTTGAACTATAGTTCAGGCCCGCGAAACAAACCTCTATAAGTCTAATCATATTGTGGGTTTCATTGTTTCATATGTTGCTTCAGATATTTATGAATTGGAGAATGAGTTAATGAAGTGGATTCAAAAGCTTCCTTCTTATGTGAATATCACAACTAAGTTGGCATCCCTAATTAAAGAGTACTTCTTTCAGTTGAAATTCCATGGCCCTGTGTTATCAAATAGAGCTTATTTGGTAGTTGGGAAAAGTGGAAGGAGGGAGAGAGGTGCGGAGATTGGTAGAAGGCTTTTGGGTCCCATGTTGTTTGGTAGGGGATAAAAGAGGATGGGAGAGAGGTGTTAATAAAATATTATAATTATATTAACAATTTTAACAATATTATTATATTCTATATTATAATTATATAATATATTATATAATAATAATTTTATTATATTATATTAATTATATTGATATATAAAATATTAATGTTATATATAATATAAGGGTAATTTTGTCAATATGAAAATATTCATGTTCCATTCCAGAGTATTCTTAAAATTACAACCAAATAAATTAATCTAATTTTCTTTTTCATTCCATTACTATTACCATTCTCAATTCCATTACTATTACCATTCTCCTATTGCAACCAAACGCACCCTAAGAGGAAGGCCCTCCACTTCCTTTCCATTTTACTCACCTAGTTTTTATACCTTTCTTTCTCTCTAACCAAACAAAGCCTTGGTGTCCAATTGCCAACCATTTCTATAACTAATAATTGTTTGTTCATAGCTCTGTTGTGGGGCTTGTATTGTTTTGAATTAAGTTATGTATTTGTTTATTTGTAAATTTCTCTGACAAAAGTTGAACAGTAATGCTGCCCGATGACCATTTCTTTCATTGTTAAGAGCACAAGTCAATGGTAGTGTTATGCTATTTTCTCTTTTCCTTTGTCACTCATCTATTTTTCATAGATGTCCTTTGTTGAGTTAAGAATAAATCAAACTATTTTTTTATGAAGGAGACTAACTTTTCAAATAAATGAATCTTAACATTCTTGGGGCATTGGAAGAAGACCAAGGCAAACTTGGACTGTGAGTTGAATTTTAATGGACTACTGTAGTTAATTCAGTACTCGAAACTTGAGTTTAGGCGCGTAGGCTATTCTTCGTTAGCATGTTTAATGTTCTCTCACTTCTGGTTTGAGTCCATCACAGGAATGTCTCTTGTCACTGCCTAAGAGTCCTGGGATAGATAGTAATTTGTATTTTTTTTTTTATATATTCTCTGGTTGGTTTCTGTAATTTAGTTTAAGGGCGCGTAAAATGAAATATCACACTGCAGTTATTAGGATTACACTTTCAAAAATTTCAATGATGTGTTAGATATTCTTTGCTGTATACCTTAATTGAATGTTTTATCCTTATTTACATGATTCCCATCAAGGAAAAAAACAAAAAAGCAAGTTCATCATTAGCATCTTTTATTTTAACTTCCTATAACCCGAAGCTGACACTGTTATATCAAACAAAGTACGGTTTTCTCTACTCAGAATAGGATCGTAACTTCAAGTTTTGAACATTAGGCTGAACTGAATTTTGAATATGAGTAATTTGGACACTGAGGAAGCATTTGGACAGAGGAACTATGGGCTATGAAATTGGGTTTGAGGCTTCTGCAAGAAAGAGCCAAGGTTGGATCCTTCTGGTGGCCATACATCAGCAACCTTCCCGAAGCTTACAGTGTACCCATTTTCTTCGCCGGGGACGATATAAAGAACTTGCAGTACGCTCCTCTTCTTTATCAGGTAACCTGTCTTATATCACCATCTTTAAACCTAAATTTTGGTGTGGAGTCAAAGTTAGTTAGAGAAAACTTCACGAATTTGACAGCAGAAAATCAATAACCAAGTAGTTCTACTATCCATGGATTGTGCTCAAACTAGGAAAAGATACGCTGCAATCTCAGCTAAACTAGGTTTTGGCTGTTGGCTGGATTTTCTGTTGAGCAGGTCATCTCAGCCTAATCATAGCTGCACTATTGTGTTGCCGTTCTGATAAGTGGGAGTATTCTTCTAATTTTATGCAAAATACCCGAGTTATATATATCTTCCTGTTGGTTTCCTTTGAGCAAGTTCTGGAGTGGTGTTTTTTTAGTTGTTTTATGTTTTACATGTGGTATATGCGGTGAATAATTTAGTCTTCATTTGCCTCTTTGTTGGAATAAAGTTTATAGGAAAAGAATCAACTTTGGTGATGTTTTTCGCATTTATACTTCTTTCTTTTTTGCGGACATAAGGTGTAGAAGAATAAATTTACATGCTTAGGATTTACGCAAATCTGACTCATTTCCCGCACAGGAAAAATAAAAAATAAAAAAATAATAATAATAAAGAAGTGGTGGGGCCAAATATTACTCATTTATACATGTTTATCTGCAACTACTGTATTTGAGGTCTTTGTTACTTACGTTCTATTAGGTCTCTGAACCGTCTTTTTGCGGTATGTATGTTTTAGTCGTAGCTTTTTTTGTTTCAGGTAAACAAGAGATGCCGATTTCTTCTTGATTTTGAGCAAGAAGTAAGACGAGCTCTTGAGGATCTGAAAGCAAATGACCATCCATTTAATGGCCAAGATGTGGATGCATCCTCACTAGGGTGGGCAATGTCTGCAGTTTCGTCTAGGGCATTTCGTCTGCATGGTAAAACCCTCCCGGATGGGACCAAAGAGGATGTTCCTATGATGCTTCCTCTTATTGATATGTGCAACCATAGCTTTGAACCCAATGCCCGAATAGTCCAAGAGCAAGGCGCAGATAATGGGAAGATGCTAGTGAAGGTCTTTTACCTTGTTTCTATTATCTAAAAAATTACTTGCCGAGATTTTGCGAATTTTTTTTCCTGTCTGAAGATGAATGTATTATTGTTCTTAACCAGGTTGTGGCAGAAACAGAAATTAAACAGAATGATCCTTTAGCACTTAACTATGGCTGTTTAAACAATGATCTTTTCCTACTGGATTACGGATTTGTGATACCATCAAACCCATATGACTGCATTGAGCTGAGATATGATGGGGCCCTTCTGGATGCTGCAAGTATGGCTGCCGGAGTTTCTTCACCGAGCTTCTCATCACCTTCTCCCTGGCAGCAACAAATTCTAAAACAGCTTAATTTAGATGGAGAAGCTCCTAATCTCAAGGTTTTTGCTCTCCCTTAGTCATGTTTTTTTCTTCCCTTTCTCCGTAAAGATTATATTTTTCACAACTATCTTGCTTTATAAAGAATATACTTTTTCACAAGTATCGTATTTCTTTCAAAAAAAAAAAAAAAATATATATAAACTTATGAAGTTGATTCTGAACAAATTTTTGTATTCCCAGTTTTTCATGGGCTTTAGCAGCATTTTCTCTGTACAGATTCTGTGTGTTTTAGCAAGCTTTATTTTTATTTCTTTCCTAAAATTAGTTCTAGAAAATTCCAATTTTCCGATATCTACTTGGTGAAACTGGTTGTTGCCATTTGGCTCCCAATAAGTCATCCACTTTATATGTGAACGCTTTAGAAATTTCATGGCCAAAATTTCCAATCATCCCAATAAGTCTTCTACAGGATGTTTATGGTGACACTTTGTTCACATTGCCTCTTAAAGAAGAATAAGAGGTAATTGAAGGGAAGCTTCCTTCTGGAGTGTCCTAATAGACAATCGTTTGTCCTTTGTAACTGAGGCGGAAAATGTACAATTTCTTTCTAGTTCTCAATAGAATTGACAAAAACTACAATTTCTTTCTAGTTGTCAATAGAATTTGACAAAAACTATCTTAATTCGGTTTACTCACTCAGCAGTTTGCGACTTTATATCTTTCCCGTCTTTAATATGTTCCAAAATCTTTTTTTAGGCATCATTTATTTTATCAATTTAAGTTAATAATTTTTAATTTATTATAATTAAAATTTTTTTTGAAAAAAATCAAATCTAACCTTTTATGTTATAGTAAAAATTTCTCACGAATTAAAAATTTAAATTCGTGTGCTGAATGAGATCTTAAATTTCACATGTAGAAGTCCATTTACTTTTCTTTTTCCTTTCACCGATCAGGTAACCCTAGGAGGTCCAGAATTGGTAGACGGTCGTTTATTGGCGGCATTGAGAGTACTTGTTGCTAACAACTTGCAAGCAGCCGAGAAGCATGATCTGGAAACGCTCAAATCTCTATCGGCCGAAGCTCCTCTTGGCGTCGCAAACGAAATAGCTGCATTCCGTACCGTCATTGCTCTATGCGTGATTGCTCTGGGACACTTCCCAACTAAAATCATGGAAGACCAATCACTGCTCAAAAAGGGTGTTTCGGGTTCTTTGGAGTTGGCTGTAACGTTCAGAATTCAGAAGAAATCTTTGATAATAGATGTGATCAAGGATCTCACAAGGAGGGTGAAGTTACTCTCATCAAAAGAAACAGTCACTGCCCAGGAGTAAATTTTGATAATAGATTCACTTCATTTGCAGATTTGTGCTTCATTTTGCCCATTACTCTCTCTCCGTGCTCTGAGGATCATGTTTCTAGAAACATCTTATAATGCTTTACACTGGTTATAACTGTTTGTCTGATTATAGATATTTTTATCTTATATGGATAATATTTGTCACGAAACACACACTTCATAAGCAATACAGATGTCAAATTTAAAATGAATTTGAGTCATTGGGCCACCTAAGAGAGTTTTTAGATTTAGTAATTTGAAATGATATGTAATTTTATATTAGAATTTTTTATTATAATAAAAAAATTAAATATAATTATTTTTAAAAATTTTTTATTTAGTGAAATTGAATTCTAATAAAATAAATAAGACTTAAATCAATTCAACCACGGAAGCACTTTGCTTTGTGTCCTAGCCTTTTTGATATTGAAAATGAATAGTTAGTTATGAGAAAAGAATGAAGAAGACACTGATTTAAAAATAAATTTAAAAAAAAATTTTATGAGATAAAATAATATAATAAAAATTTAAATTGTGATTTAAAATTATCGTATGAAATCTACAGAGACTAGGAAAGAAAAAAAAAAATTTATTGCAAATTTGCAATAAAAGAAGAAAAGTTTATTGCAGGATCTGGAAAAAATCAAAATAAAAGATATTGTAAAAAAAAAATGTTAAATTAAGAAAAATACGAAGTTTCAAAGAAGAAAAGTGCTTTTTTTTTTTTTTTTTTTTTTTTAAACGGGAAGAAAGAGAGAACATTTTCAACTTCGAGAATTGTTCAAACAGATGCTAAGCCGCAGAGAGAATATTCTCAAAATAAACCGAGGAAAAAGAAAGCAAAAAATCTCAACAACCGATACGAGAAAGACCGAAAAATGATATACCGCCATAAACGACAAATTCCTTTCATCCACCATAACTGAAAAACTTGCAGAATTCAAACACAACCAGCTACTAATCAAAACAAAATCTTTCCTTCTCCAATATTAACTAAAAGCTTTTATACGTTTCCATGTTTTTTTTTTTCTATCCAGAAACTACGTATGTACACAACCAACATGGTATTAGAAACAGGAAAAAAAAATAAAATAAAATAAAATAAAAAATAAAAACTTGAGATCCTAAACTGATATACATCGCAATTTTCAGAGCTGAAAATCAGTTGTGAACTGAGATGGGTCTCTCTCTCTGATCGGCCAATCCCAGCGGCGAACGCGATCGCTGAGGCAGCGCGTGGGCGCGTAGCAGCACGCGCCTCATTTCTTGTTGTTGCAAAGAAGGATGTTGGATCTTCTCTATCTCTTGCTTGATCTTCATCACTTGGCTGTGAATAATCGGAACACCCAAAAACCCCTCCTCCGCGCTCTCGTTGTCGCTCATGTTGTTTTTGTTGTCGTTTATGATTACCATATTGATCATCTTCTGCTGCTCCATCGTCTCTCAGGTTTTCGTTTTCTCTCTTCTTCTTTTGATAATTTGATATGATCTGTTTGTGTTGTGCAGCTTTGTTTTTGTGATGAGTTGTATTTATACGTGAAAAAGGATGGGTGAGTGACAATTTTTTTCCTGATGGGGCAAATTGGATATTAAAAAAAAAAAAAAAAAAAAAAAAAAGATTTATATTTCCTTTTGTGACTAATACGAACAAAATGGTGGATAGAATTCTCTCTCTCTCTCTCTCTTTCTTCTCTATCCACGTATGGTTCAATTTGAAACGACTCTTTTGAATATGTACTTCGGTGAACTCATTATTTTCTGCCAAATTTGCCCCTCTCTTCAATTCATATTTACCATAATGCCTATTACTTAATGAACTAATTTTCTTAATTTGATTAAAACGTGTAACGGAGTGACCGTACCATACGTAGTATAATTTAACCGGAAGTGAAAGAAAGGTGACATAATTTTCAGTTACCATGTGTAAAATGTGGAACTTTTTTTCTATTTTTTTCGTGTTTACACGTTTTCTTTGTTTGTTTTTGCCTAATTGATGATTGTTTGGATTGTTGTCTCAAGGTTGATCCCACGTGGGCATCATGCATTTTGGACATGGTAATCTATTAGATGGGTGAGGCAGCAAAGTGGTGTCGGATGCGAGGATTATGTGTGTTTTGGGATAATACAAGTTTAGACTGGTAATTTAGGTAGTAATACGATGACACAATTTAAAATTTACACGAAATTAGTAGGTTTAATTTTATTATAAATGAATTTAGACCATAATCAAATTAACATAATTAACATGATTAATATATGGATTGGGTTAATGTTGATTTCCTAATATGAAGTGACATAATTAATTATATATGTCATCTATAATCTAATGATATGCGATATAACATAAAAGTTTATATGATATATTAAATACAAATAATGTGAATTTTAATATTTGTAGGTAAAATTCATTTATTTTTTTAAAGAAAAAATATAAATTGATCAATATGCATGTTAAATTTCTCTTGATCGTATTAAATAAGTAATTATTATATTAGTTATTTATTCAATATATTAATTTAAACGAGTTATACAGGTTGACATGATTAATAAATGGGTCGTGTTTTGGTTGAAATTTTTGACACATTTAATAAACGAGTCGTGTTTAAATAGATAGTTTCTAACACGATTATTAAACGAGTTGACACAAACATAACTTACTAATACCAATTGTTACCCCTAATACAAACGTATCCCATTTGAACAATTTCTTAATCTACAAGATTCAAAATTTGTGTTTATCACCTTTCACCTAAAAATAAAAAGAAAATGTTTTACACCAACAAAAAGAAAAGAGATTCTCTAATATACTTACTGTATCAATAGATTAAATTTTTTTAACTATTAAATTTACATATTTTTTATTTTTACATAATAAATATAATTTACCGACATGTTAACGAGGGTCGCAAAAAGAAAACAAGAACGCAAAATTTTGATCTCATTCGATGGTCAAATAAAAAAAAAATAATATAAAAAAAGAAGGCCAGGTGTTGGTATGCTAGAAGAGGAGAGGCAATCGATGGGGTGGCGAGCGAGCCAACAGCTTTTATTCACACTTGTTTGAGAGATCCGAGATTTTTTTAATTCTTTATTTGATTTTTGCTGGAAACAAAATCATAACTCCGTTAAAAAAAAAAAAAAAAAAAAAAAAAAAAAAAAAGTCAGATATCTTCATTTGATGACTTGGTCTATAATAAATCTTATGAAACCAAAAGATTTGGTAACTAACCAACATATTAATTTATATGGGTTCATTGCGTTGGAGCATATTTTCCTCTTTTCTCAAGGGCAGTGATTGGATGGCTTTATTAGTGGTTATCTGGATACAAAGGCAAAGAGCGAATAATTTAATGGTTTGAAAATTTTGGTTTTGAAGATTTGGCCAAAGGCCCAAAGTGGAGCTGACGTTCGAAAGTCTTTTTTTTTTTTTTTAAATAATAAATAAATTCAGCAACTAAAAATATCAATTAGCATTTTTTTTCCCCTTTTTTTGTTTTTCTTGAAGAATATTTTTTATTTATCAACTTTCTTGAAGAATATCCGTTCATTTTACTAATTTGAGTTTAAAATTTGAGTTTTGTTATAGTAAAAAACTCTCACAAACAATCACATCTAATTTTTTTACTACAGTAAAAAGCTCTCACATAAAATCACATCTCAACTTGAATTAAAAACTCGAATCAACGAACTAAACGGGCCCTAAAATTAACATGTAAAAATATAGTACTAGTAAGACAAGAGTAATAAAATGCTATATTATTATATAATTATTAAAAACTCATCCGGTATGAACAAGTTATTATTTATCAAGTTTTATTATATTGTCACACTTTTTTCAATTTAATATGATTTTTGTGTAATATATCATACTTATGGATTTTCTCTTTCATATTACCACAAATTTATTTTTTAGAAAAGATTTTTTGGACAAAAGATACAATATTCAATTCACTCAATTGTAATCTTCAACATGAAAATGTAAATTGTAATCCTCACTGAATTTACTAAATCATAATATTAATTATTATTTAAGGAAATCCTTGATGACACATAAATGGACAATAAATAAATAAAAATTCTGACATTTATGGGTTCTTTTTTCTTTTAACATAACAACAACTAAAAGAAAAAATTGTTAAACTTATTCTTAAAGAATATAAGTCTAAATTTTCATCTCTTATTCTTGATTAATACATTTTTAATTAATATAATTATTTGATTAAAAATAATATTAATAAAAATAAAAGATAAAAAAAACCATTTATATACACCTTAAGAGGTATACGTCTCTTTTTTTCCATATATATATATATATATATATATATATATATATATATATAAACTGTTGGAATGGGTTTTCAAAATTTCGTGCCAAGAAAGGAAAAAGAAAACGAATTGACGGAAGTTGACCTTTTGTCCCCAGGAAAGAACCTGATCAAAACCGTGGCTGCTATCCATGTATTTTCACACATTGAACAAAGTCCATGTCCATTTCCGTGGAAATTTCATGCCCTCAATGTTCTTATAAAAAAACAAACTCATTATAAAGCAAAAGAAAATTAATGTTCAAATTATATTTTCTTTAGTGGATATTCAAATTTCAGTTGATAATGCAAAGTTAATATTTTAAGTACACCAATATAATTTAAGATTACACATGCAATAGAGTTGTTGTTGATGTTGTTGTTGTTGTTTTTTTTTTTTTTTTTTTTTTTTTTTTTAATACTAAACAATATTTATACCTAAAAAGAACATGATTTGAATGATGTAATTTATTGGCAAACGCAAACGTCTATAGAATTTGGTCAATCTACTATTTCAGTATTATTGGTAGAAAAAAAAAAAGGCATGTTTTTTTTAAAGTGTAATTTAAGTGTAATTTTTAAGTTGAATTTGAGTTAAAGTTATAATTTGAATAAAATTAAATAAAATTGAATAAAATTAAAATTTTAAAAAATATAAACTTAAATAAAATTAGAATTCAAATTATCCTTTTTTTTTAATTTTTTAGATAAAAAAAACCCTAAAGTAATACAAAATTTGGTGAGTTTTGAGTTTGTCGAAATTAAGGCATCGTTCACTTCACTGATTTGAGTTTAAAATTTGAGTTTTATTACAGTAAAAAGTTCTTAAAAACAATCATATCTAACTTTTTTGCTACAGTAAAAAGCTCTTATATAAAATTACATCTCAACTCAAATTACAAACTCGAATCAGCGAAATGAACGGGTCCTAAAAATATGAAATTCCTAAAAAAATAAATAAATAAATGATATGAAAAATAGTAGCACTCCACGTTTACAAAAAGCGAGTGCGGCCGTACGCATTAGTCATTAGCGTGACGTTGTCAAGTTTCTCTCTACGTTTAGCATGTGGCAAGTCATCAACAACAATTCCTTCACCTTTCATTATTTGCCACGATTAAAATTAATTGATAAGATGTTATAATCAAAATCGAAATCTTCAAAAATATTCTGGTGGGAAACACGTGTCCTAACATTCTGGAAACCATAACACTTGCAAACCATGCGTCTCTTCTCTTCGACACAAGAAGTTGACTGAAAGAAAACTCGCAAAAGTAGTAAAAAAAGAAAGGGCCAAATCGTCAAATTGATAGCAAATTAGAAATGTAAACAAATTATTTTATAAATTTCTTATTTCCGCACTGCTTCTTACTTTATTCTGAAACTTTTGTTTATTACGTTAATAAAAATAAAATAAAAATTATATGTAATTAAATTTACATTAAAAAAATGTATATTTTAATTTATTTGAGCAATAAATTAGACATTTATGCAAACGAATTCTACTGTTCACTAAAGACTAGAAACTTGTAGGGGAGGGAGAAAATTTTTCATTTTTGCAAATCAAGTGGAACAAAATAAATAAAAAATTGGAAAAGTCATTTTTCTTTTTTGTGCTTCCAATACGGTGGTTTCAACCTTCAACCTTCAAACATATTCAAGTCAGGGCATTGCATAGGATGCTTTGGTTAGTGTCGTTATTAATAGGTTATCCACCAATGAAAATGACCACAAACGACCATTTTTTTTTTTTTTTTTTTTTTACCAAAAGTTTCCATGAAGGAGTTTGACTTGTCATCTGTGTCATTTGTGAAATACACGTATTATGGTTAGGTTATCTAGTAAACGTCTTGTTTCCCGATTGGCCAACCTGCAAACGTGTGCGTGAAGAATTATGAATTCGCCACATGGCAGAAGTATATACATTTGCTATCTTTGGATATTACATTTGTCTTTTTTTTTTTTTTTTTTTTTTTTTTTTCAAAGGTGTTCTCACCTTTGCCACGTTGTTTTCATGTGGTGCTTTTTTACATGTGAGATTGAGTTTATTCTCTTTTGTTATTGGATAATTTTAACAGATATTTTTTAAAAGTATGTGAATTTTGTTCTTTTTATATTTAAATTTTTAATTTAAGTTGATATATAATATTTTTTTAAGAGTTTTTAATTATAATAAAAAATGTTAAATGTGATATTTTCTGTGAGTTTTAACTATAACAGAAAAAATTAGATGTGACATTTTCTATAAGTTTTTAACTGTAAAAACTTAAAATTGAAAACTGGAATCGGTGTAATGAACGAGGACATGGTTCATAATTTTTACCTTTTACTCTTTGATTCATAATTTTTTAGTTAAATAATTACACTAATAAAAATGTATTTATTAAAAATAAAGAGTAAAAATTTAGACTCATACACTTTTAAAGATAAATTTTTTATTTTTTTCTCTTGTCAATTTTCATTTACTCTTAATAATATCATGACATATTAATTAAAATATAATAATTGTTCTGATTTTTTAGTTAATATGATATGTTATATATAGACAAAATCTTAATTGTTTCACGTGATGGGTCAAGTTGTAAAATAAATATTTATGCAATAATAATTATGAAATTACACAAAATTAATTTGAACTGGGTTGGGTAGCCAAGTCACTATTCACATAGATTAATTGAGCCATTTTTGTTTTGACTATGTTAATTGGGTCATTTTAAAATAATGTATAAGCATCAAAAGCCGACTTATTTACTTGATTTGATAAGCGCTTTCATGTTTTTCAGGGGTTAGAAAAACACTGATTCATTTAGGAAAAAATTAAAACAGAGCTTTTATATACCTTTTATTATTTTTTAAATGAATTAACATCAAAACACTAAAGAAAATGAGGCTCCTTAACTCTAAGAAAGTCAAATGGTAGAAAAGATTAATGATTGGTAAATGCCTTTAATGCAACATTACTAAAAGACGTCGAGCACCACAAGATGCCTGAACTACTCTCCTAAACCAAACGTCTATAGGATAGGTTGAGGCAAGGACCAAGACTTCATTCTTACCTTAAATTTAGTTTGACTTGAGGATTTAAATTATTAATTCAAATTATTTTTAATTTATGTATATTTTTTATAAGAAAAAATATTATAATGAATTACGAATCACGATTTAAATTAGAGAATGAATCCTTTTATTAAATATCCTATTAAATTCTTATTTACTTTATCAATTTAAATTTTATTACAAAAAAATTTTTTTTTAAAATAATTACATCTAATTTTTTAATTTTTTACATAAAATTACATATTAATTCAAATTAAAAATTTAAATTAACCAATTAAACAGCTTTTAATAACCGTTCCTTATGGCACAATCCTCATCCTGAACTCAGCATCCATCAAGAAGTTTGTAGACAAAATTCGTTGGTTAGAGGCCTGACAGTACACCGAGGCTATTATAAAGCTCCTCCTTTTACTCTTTCTCTAGGTCAATTATGAATAATTACATCTGTTATTTTTTGTTTTTTTCTTTCATGTACTTTTCAAGCAACCTAACTAAATTTTGTCAAAATAAAAAAGAGCTAATTGTAAGGGTGCACCTCGATCTAATTAGTGGTTGGGAGCTTGAAACCCGGACTTTTAGTGGCTAACAACTGTCAATTAATGGCCAAAAATTAAAAAAATTTACACAAAATGCACCCCTATCTAGCATGTTAGACTCAAAAACTTTTTTGATTTTTGTCTTTTTGAACCCTAATTATCATCTATTACTTGACATCTATTATCGACTTATCTACATTGCCAAAAATTATTAAATTTAGGGTCCTAAATATTAAAATTAAAAATTTTGGGTGCAACATACAAATGACAAAAAGCTCAGGGTATATGAGTAACAACTTACAAAAAGAAATTAATTGCATTGGTGCATCTTGAAATTACGTGTGATTGGCAACTTGTTTATTTATTACACAAAAATGCCTCGACACTTCTTGGAAATTTGTCTAGAGGTGCTTTCAATTTTTTAGAGGCAAAAATATGTGCTTTAATATAGTAAAGAAGTTCTTTAAGGTTTATAATGATAGTTATTTCGTCACTTTTTATACGCAGAATAAGATATATATTAAGTTTTTTAAAAAGATATAACATATAATTTAGGCCTCATTCGTTTTGTGAATTTAAATTTTTAATTTAAATTAAGATGTGATGTTTTTTAAAAAATTTTTATTATAAAAATTAAAAATTAAAAATTTAAATTAGTGAAATAAATGAGACATAAATGTATAATGATTAATTGATTACTTTTTGTTAGTACCAAGTATCGTGTTTGATACATGCTAAATTTACAATTCATGCCCAAAAAAGAGGTGGGGATCGAGTTCTACCAGCCGCATAAAAACCTTCATTTTTTTTCCTGCAGCAAAGGAAATTTTAAGGTCTCGTTTATTTTATTAATTTAAGTTTTTAATTTTAAATTTTTATAGTAAAGAGTTTTTAAAAAATGTCACATTTTATTTTTTTTGTTACAGTAAAATTTTTTTAAAAAATATCACATCTTAACTTGAATTTGTGAAATAAACGAGATCTAAAATTAAAAAGTCTAAAATATCCTTAAAAAATAAATTACCTACGTTTTTCACCTTTTCTTTTTCTCTCCACTTTTCTCTCTCTCGCATCTCTATCTTCCCATGCGTGATAACCAGCCGCTGCCCTCATGCTTGCTTGCCGGAGCTCTATCTCCGGAGTGCAGTAGTCATCGATCTCCGGCAAGATTCACTTTCTCGCGACGATGAGAACAGAGATTTGTGTCGCCTTCGATAGCATCTCCTTCGCGAGCGGTGGAATCTCCCTTGCGCCGCAGTTGCGAGGAGATCTCTCACGATCTCGACGATTGTGGCGTTTCAGATCTCGCCGGGGCTCATGGAAATCATGGCATTGCGAACTCCATCGTCGGGGAACGGAGAGGCCTTCACTATGGTGTTGGTACGCCGACGTTGGGATTTTTTTTTTATAACCGCTGAGTTTTTTTCTTTTTCTTTTTTATTTTTTTGATTCTTTAAAAAAAAAAAAAAAAAAAAAAAATTGTATGGATTTGTGTATTTTGTGAATTTTTGTGTGTGTTTTTCTGTGTATTATTTGTGATTTTTTTTTTTAAAACAATATTTAGATATTCCGGCCACTACGACGACTAGTGGTATTGTGGGTATCTCAGCGGGATATTGGTATTGTGGCCTGATTTCGGTAGGTATCTCAATCGGATATTAGTATTCTGATCGGAGACCTATTGATATTCTGAAAGTATATTAGTCCTTATTTATTTTATTAATTTGACTTTTTAATTTTTATCTTGTTAAAATTAAAAGCTCTCATAAAAAATCACATTTAATTTTATTATTACATTTAAAAACTCACATAAAATCACTTTTCAATTTAAATTAAAAATTTAAATTTACAAACTGAACGAGGTCTTATTCTAAAGATATTGTGATGACATAACTATAGTATTTTTTTTTTTGTATTTTAAGTCTTATTCATTTCACCAATTTAAATTTTCAGTTTTAAATTTTCATAATAAATTTTTTAAAAAAATATCACATTTAATTTTTTTATTACAGTGAAAAATTTTTTAAAAAATATCACGTATCAACTCAAATTAAAAATTTAAATATGAAGTGAATGAGTTATTAATATATGTCAATCTAACCTAAAATTTGTGGTGTTCACGTAAAGTCCCCTGATACACAGTATGTTAACCAGTGTCAAGTCCAAAAGTAAATATAGAGTTTATTTAATTTACTAATTTAAGTTTTTAATTTAAATTAAAATATAATTTTATTTAAAAATTATAATAAAAAAATTAAATATAATTATTTTTAAGAGAATCGTAAAAAATTTAAATTTTAAATTCGGATTAATAAAATAAACGAGTCAATAATGAACTTTCTGATCATATATGGATCATTCAAGTCCACTAGAAATGTATTGGACTCATGGTACGCGTGACAAACAAGAAGCACCAAATATATCAATTTTTAAAGAGAGAAATTGAGGAATGCTCAAAGAATCAGACATGTTATAATAATAGGATTTTGATTTAACACTAAAATCTCAGTCAGACCATAACAAATTATGTCTTGTTGAAATTATCATGTCAGAAAATATCTAATCTACTATATTATCACTGATAATCTAACAAAATGTTGATAGAATAGTGATTATAGCCAACTGATAGTCGCCTGATAATATTTTACCAGATTACTATCAGTAAAATATAAGATTATTTTGCATTTTCAATACAAATCACTGGTTGTCTCCCACGTCAGTCGCCAGCTTCGTCAGCCAGTGAGTAATGTACTAGACCAATAATGGTGATCTGTCAGATTATGTTGCATTTTCAGCATAGATCACTGATCGTCTCTGGCGAGTAATATGGTAGATTAGCATTAGTAATCTACTAGATTAATTCTTAAGAAAAACAAAACATTACAATATTTTATTGTGTATGTATATATTGTTCGTTAATTAGTGTTTTTTTGTCATTGTTTTTACATTGGATGTAAGTGTAGTCGGTATCATATTTACCAAGTCATTGTTAAACGAGGGCATGAGCTAATTTTTTTTTAGAATCAATATTAGCTAATTTTGCCTTAACACTAGAATATATATTTTTCTAATTAGGTCACAACTGTTATAGTGACCTTGTGTTTTTTGGGCGCATAATTGACATTATTATACCGATTTTATTTTTATTAATATTTTCAAAATTTTTATTTTGATAACGATGTTTAAGACATTTAATAATGACTAATTCTAAACAAGAAAAAAGCTAGTGACTTAATTTTTTCACGTATAACACAATTTTTGTTACTTTTTTTTTTTTTTTTTTTTTTAAAACATGGATATTTTTCTAATTAGGTCACAACTGTTATTGTTTTGGGCGCATAACAAAAATTATTATACCGATATTATCATTATTTTTTTTTTTTTTTAACAATTTCTTGCTTTATATATTTTTTTAATTACAATGATGGAAGGATCTACCTAATCTATTATATTTAACTTTAAAAGGACTATTTTACGTTTGAAGAAAATTATTAATAAGCAATAAAATAGAGGATATAATAATTGAACAAATAATTATTATTCATTCTTTTAACTCTATACTAAATAATTTGAAAAATTAGAGAGATGCAAAGTAAGAAAAATAAAGAGAGTTAGAGAGATGAAGATAGTAGGAAGAACAAATAGTATTACAGTAATCTTTTATATTGTTTAGTAGTAAATAGACAAATCATACCAAAAGCAACCCTGTTATTTTTTTAAATATTACTTTTTCCCCTCTTATTATCAAAATGCCTAAAACACTCCAGTTTATGAAATCAAACTCAAAATAAATCATGAAGCAATTATTTTTTTCCTTATTGTTAATATTCTGCTTAAGATATATATATTTTTTATTATTTTTCTCGTTATTGTTGACATTATTAAAAATTAGGATAAATTTTATGAACTTTAAGTATTGTCACTAAATACCAACTTCAATTTGTAATATTCGTTCCTCACAGACTTTAATACCATTGTAATTGCAAGTGCCCCTTTTGTCAATTTGTTAACAGAAAAGGACACATGGCATCCATGGCGGCAAGAATTGGGTTGTTTAAAGTGAAATTGCGAAGTTGCCCACTAAATCATGTTAAAATGAAGTAGCACTTATCGTTTTTATACCTGTCAAATTAGGAATTTACTTTGAAACGAGGAGTTTTGGAGCTCCATCAATGGCTGCCTACAAGACAAGCAGATGTAAGAAGCTTTCTCACTACTTAGCAAGCTGGGAAGCAGAGATCGTGTAACACCTTTCAAAATTAAACATGTTTAATTATGTTAAGTGTGTATATTAGTGTGCCTAAAATTGATTTTTCTAATTAATCTTGTGATTAAAAATTAAGTTTTTGAGTTATTTTAAGGATTTATAAATTACTATCAGTTTTCCAATTTGTTGGCCCAAAGTTGAATATTCTCATGTTTTGATGATAACAAACACAATGTATTATGTTACTAATGATTCTATTTTGAGTTGTGTTTTTATCATAATTGATATTATAAATCAACTCAAGAACCATATCGTGGAATACAATGCAAATACATTCAAAGTTGAGAAATTCAAATTGAAGAAGGAATTCAAAGCTTGAAGTGTTGAAATATCAAAGATCAAGAGCAAGCAAATAAAATCAAGCAAGACAAGTACTAATAGGTTTTTATATCTCCTTAGTCTTATATTTGATTTTGACTTCATACTATCATGATTAATTCTTGGTTAGGCTCATGCACACTCACATTATTCTTTTAAAATGAGACTAAACTAAGTGCATATGACATTTGGCCTAAAAGTACAATTTTGTGAGGGTTTGAGGTAAACTAAGTGTCAACCAGTCGACTCATGTGGTCCGGTGACAGAGAAGGTTAAATGTACCAGTCGACCGGTGCTGCCTCAACCGGTAAACCACTCCGGTCGACTAGTTCTGTTCAACAAATACTCAATAAGACCGTTGAACAATGAGAATTCAAATTTATCTCAACCGGTCAACCGCTCCGGTCGACCAGTACTGGGTAAACTGTCAAAAATAAGACCGTTGAAAAATGAGTTTAAATAGAGAAAAGTCATTTTTCTCTTCTGTGGATTTCTTGGAAATAGAGAAATTGTGCAAAGCTCCCAAATCTCTTAAAATCCAAAAAGGTTTCTCTAAAGTGCCATCATAATCATCATCTTCTCAAAATCCTTACTTCACTCGCTCACACATACTTGAGCCTATCTTGGATTATATTTTGATAGTGTGATTTCATCATCTCTTGATTATTTCAATTGTCTAAAACCATTGTTTGGAGTGTATGACTGAGTGATTCATTATTCATAATCATTACTTTTGTATTGGGTTAGTTGGTTGGTCGATCTCCGTAGAAAATTGACATTGTGTAAGAGGTTAGGCGAAGCCTCAGTTAGAAAGATTTGCCATCTTGTAAGAGGAGTGATCGTACCGGATAGTCGATCGTATAGTGGAAGAGGTCGAGAGGCGGAATATCTCGGCAATAGTGGATTAGGAAAATTTATTTGTCAAACCACTATAAATCTCGTTTGTATCTCTCTTAACCCTATCTCTCTAATTTCCCACTTTAAATTTGATAGTTCACATTGATTGATTTAACTCTTCATGATAAGCTTATTGAACTTGTTATATGATATTAAATTGATTCATCTTGTGCATATCAAGTGTTTGTGCTATTGCATTAACTTACATAATTTTTTGCACACCAAATGTTTGATAAACACACTGTGTTAAATTAATTGTCTATATTTATTTTTAATCTTGAATAATTGTATAAACTCTCAAAAAATATTTAAAACCCAATTCACCCCCCTCTTGGGTAGCCTTACTAGGGACAACACAATTTTCACCTTAAATTTTTTTTGAAAATACACTTAAATTATAATGCATTTTCCTTTTTCTCATTTTTTTTCTTTTATTTTCTTTTTCCTTTTTCTCTTTCCTTTCCTTCCTTTTTCTTCCTGTGGGTTCCTTCAAACCCATCTCTCTCTCTCTTTCTATGGGTTTCTCTTTCTTGGAGTCCCTACCGAAACAGGAAAGAGAAAAAAAAATGAAAATGAGAGAAATAGAGGAAAACGAACTTTAATCACTTTGAGGTAAATATTTCTTAAAAACCCATACTTGAATTTGAGTTATTAATTTGAGAATTTGAATGTTAGTTAGATTTGAATAATTTTGAGTTATGGTTTGGATTTGAACAATTGTTGTTAGAATTGAATTAAATTTGGGAGTTTTCAGTTATTGGACTTGTTGAATTGATTGAAAACTGGTTTTGATGATTTCTGGTAAATTTATTTTGAAATTGAATTTGAATTGCAGGTTTGACATTTTTCCTATTCATGTTGGCATGCTGCTGAAATTTCTTTAAAAACTTGTTTTTAAGCTGAAATTAAATAGGAAACCAAACCCATGAATTGAATTTTCAATTTTAAAGAACTCCCAAACTGAATTATAACATCATTTATGAAAACTTAGATTTGAGCTAAGGCACACTAATAGAAAACAATTAAACATGATTGAGCTTAATTCGTTTTAGGAATGAGAAATATATCCATGGAGAAGATCGAGTATTAAAGCTTAAAGGAAAGTGGAGGCTAAGGAGAATGAAAGGCTAGCTCATGTTTGATATCCGAGAGGTATAAAATTCTTGTCCATATCCTTGTTAGCCTCACTTTAAATAGTTTTGGCCAATGAAAATGTTTTAGAACAAAACATGTTAAAAGAAAATGATTTGAAAGGAATAGCATGAACAATGCTATTGAGTTTCCAATGATTTTTGAAAATGAGATTTTTAAAAGTATCATTTCTTAAAATGAAATATTTTAAGAAATGATAAAACGCATGGTGGCCACAGAGATTGGGATATGAGAATCGTATCCTTGGGGGCAAGTCCTGAAACCCGTACAGATCCACTTCTTACTCATGGTGTTATGGCTCTGCATATTTTCATTATACATATATTTTACTACTACTATGTGAGTATTTCCTTTTTCAAAAAAAAAAAAAGGATGATCAGTTCCGGGTGTATGTCTTCAGACCGTGAGTACCTTCATTTACAATGTTTTATAAAATTATATCATACTCGGCCTTCCACTCACTTTTACTATTATGTTTTCAATATTTTAAACCCCCTTTAGAGTTAGCGGTTTAGATTTATAGCATGACGAGTGGATGCTAATGGATTGAAGGCGCGAGATTCGAAGTGGTTAGTTTGTTTCGGATTTACAATTTTAATTCTGAGATGTACTGTATTTCTATATATAAACTGTATTGGTCGACATTATCCCATAGTTGCACTATTTTCTTTGGACTTTATGGACTGTTTCAAATATTATTTGTAAAAGAAAATCTCCATAACAAACAATATTGATATTTATGCATTTATTTTTGTGATTTTGGTTAAATAGTACAATTTAATTAAGTTTAATTAAGTTAAATTTTAAATTAAACTCTAAGAATTACGGTCTCATCTTTAGAGTCGTAACACATCAGTAAACAGATTTGAGTCTAGAATACCACAAGAACATTAAAGACGATCAACAGAACATTGTACTCTCTTGCAAATATCATTAATGGAAAGAGCAAACTTCAATCGTACTACATAGAGTCAATTTTCTTCCTCCTTCCAGTAAGAATGACCTACAAATCAGGATTTAAAAAAAAAAAAAAAAAATGATTTGAGGGAAAAATAAAAATAAAAATTGGCCACTTAAACCTTTAAAATAACCTAAACATGCATTGCACTCGTCCTTTTCTGTTAACAAATTGATAAAGGGGTAAATTTGCCAATCTGCATAGCCCACAGAATAAAGTAGCAGATAAAACTTCCAGTAACACATTTCTTTGACATCATCCAGGAAAAGGGAAAAAAAAAAAAAAAAAAAACTTTGGCTTCCATTAGATCAGCTTAAAGATTCGGTAGTGTAGAAATTTTACTAGGATATAAATATATAAATGGATGGAACATCTCAATCAATAATCACCCATAAAATATAATAATTTAATGACACGGCGTAATAAGAATATAATTTTATTAATTATAATAAATTTTTTTAATCGATTACTTAATATATTACAAGCATAAGATTAATATTTTAAAATTATAACAACAATATTTATGGATGGTTAAATATTGAAGTACACTCACATTTTAAAGTACTTTATCACAATAAAAAAAAAAAAATAAAAGTGACTTTCACGGTTTTACTTACACGTGGATCACACGCGAAGAGTTGGTAGAAAAAATTAACGCCTTTTGGGTTCACTTAATCAGGTGCTACATGGCGCACTTTTGTACAAGAAATATGTGGATACAGCGAAAATCGCACGATAATACAACCTTTAATGACCTTGTCCTAATTATTTTAGTGATTTTCAGCGAAGAAAAAGAAGGAAAAATTATTCTATTAATGCATGTTCTGGGGTAACAAAAAGTTCAGAAACTACAATAGAAGTACACGGTTTTGCGATTTTGTTATTTTTGTATGGACTAACCCCGTATTAACTATTACTTTAGATTGGTTTGGCGTGTAAGACGTAAGATTTTGTGATCGACTTCTTTTAGATGGAAAGTGACTTTTAAATTGATATTTCTGTCTTTTCCATTCGTTCAATAGTAGTTGGGAAAAAAGATAAGGGATGGTATATGTCACACTTTTTAGAGATTGAATCAGTACACTAATCTAGAAGAACTATATATATATATATATATATATATACACACATATATATATATACATACTTCTGTGTCGATTATAATATTAAACAGTAGTAGAATCTGCTAAAATCATAAATAATGATCTTGATGGATTAATGAAATTATGGCTTGGCCTTTCCATTGAATGGTAATGAATATATATACACTCAGTCAAAGAATCTAACGTAGAAAACTAACCTCCTACAATCCAGGGATTACAACAAATAAAATCCTAGATTTGAAATTACAATTAGATTTTAAATTTATCCTTATCACGTATCCTTATCAATAAACGCATGCCCAAAAAAATGAAGAATGATTAAGATATTATTGAATTGATAAATTATAATTACACATATTTTACACAACTAATTTGGATTGTGCACATATATAAGTTGGGGTTTTATCATTAACATAACATTAATACTTTGTTTTGTACTTTGTTACTTTCAAAAACATCATTCCATGTACCGTGAGCATGTTTTTTTTTTTTTTTTTTTTTTTTTTTTTTTTTTTTTTTTTTTGGGAACAAAATGAAATGTCGGACTTCCATTTTAATTAATAAACCCCAAATTAATTTAGTAAAAATATAAAAAAAGCGAAAAAAAAGAAAAATTAAACAAAACTAATCGAACAAAACTAGCTAGACGTACGAGTTTCTTCATTTTTTTTTATTTTTATTTTTAAGTTTATTTTCTTTAATATATAGTACATTCAGACTAAAGGAGATTTTTTTTACTTGTCCAAAATTGAGGACTTGTCTAGATGCCTCAACATAGATATCTAAGCGCTCAAAAATGGCAGTGCAGTCTTCTAAAAGCCACTCGGCCAAAGAGAATGCTGTCAATCGCAAAAAGAAGGTTAATTTGAGGGATTGACCTAACCATTGTCCTCTCCTCTCCTTGTATCTTAAAATAACAAAGCCGAGCGCCCTTTTACACAAAGAAGAAAAAGGTAAGGAGAAAGCGGGTCATGGAGACCTCAACTCTGGTATCATATCACCGTGAGGCAGGCCATCCGATAAGAATGAAATCCTAGACGTCATAAAGAGGCTGGGAACCTCATCTTTTCTTTAGAGCATCATCTTTATGAAGACTTTTTAAATTTTAGTTAAATTTTTAATTAAAATTGTTAGAAAGTTATTTTAATTAGTAATTTTTTTGTGAGTCGCTCTAATCATATTTTTTATTTTAACTAAATATAAATTATTTTAATATTTATTGAATTTAAAACATAAATACTTTTATTAAATTTATATAAGAAGCTTTGCATTTATTGTAGTTAAAAAAAATAAAATAATACAAAAAAATGAAATGGTCAGTCTCCGCATGCTAGCTATATTTAGTTAGTGTGGAAGACATTATCTAAAATAACTAAATATTTAGCTAGGAGTATAAAAAAATTAAAAAAGAGTTAAATCATTAGCTATTTTGACAAAAAAACGTGATATTATTAGCATAGTTGGAGTTGTTGAAAACCCACTCCACAGGATCACGGGCATTGCTCATATCTAGCTTGAGTGCCAAATGACCCTTATTTCCCCTATTTTATGAGGAATGAAGTGAAGCAAATCAAATCACAATTTTTTTTTTTTTACCTAGTGATTAAATGGTCTAACAATATCACTAATAACCAACGCAGGCGAAGGAAGAAGATATTAACATAATGTTTAGCCGCTTTTGACAATCAAAGAGTGCTGATTAGCATGATGAAATTGTTCTCCAAAGTCCCTTAACTACCATAATACCATTTAGAGGCCTTATGACTTATTCAAATTTACCACTAGAGCTTTGTGTACTCATATCTGAGTTGTACTTTAATTTGAATTGGTTATCTGATCAACACTATTTCCGAGAATATTGATGATATCATTTTCAAATGACCTTGTTTTCCTTTTTCCAAATCTCTAATGATTGCGTGTTTGGAATCATTTTTGAAAACGGTCTTTACGTATTTTGAAAAGTAAAAAATAAAAATGAAAATGAAACGATGTTTGTTTAGTAAATGTTTTGAAAATAAAAATGAAAATGAAAACGAAAACAATGAGAATAGTTTTTGTGAAGAAATTAAAAAATAGTTGAAAATTGTTTTCAGTTTTCAGTTTTCAGTTTTTATTTTTTATTTTTTAGTACTTATCAACAATAGTATAATATATTAATTAATAAACACGATTTGACTTTTTTATTATACTCAAAATAATTTTTTAAAAAATCAACCAAATGCAATTTTAAAATCGGTCCCAGAATAATTCTCACAACAATCTCATTTTTACTTTTTATTGCAAACAAAATCATTTTAAAACTAATTCCAAACGCACTTAAAGAATTGGGAGTTTTAGGTCTGTTTTTTCATAAGAAAAAAATCTAAAACTCCTGATTCTTTTGGAATATTATTAGTTGATAAAGTATGAGAAAAGTATATGATTTGTCATGATTTTATACACAATACAAGTCTATTATTTATGTTATTCTAAATAATTAAGTGTCATTGTAATCATTTATTTTTTTTATTAATTGAATGACAATTGTTTATTTTTAGTGGATAGTGACATAAATAATATATTTTTTAATGATATTTTTTGTTTTTTCTTATAAAGATCGTAGGAAAGTACTGTTTCAACTTTTGAGGTCTTTATTTCCTTTTTTTTTTTTTTTTTAAAAAAAAAAAATCTCATGCATCAGCAACAATCTCACTGCATGCTAGGATGATTCCTTAAGGTCAATTGTAAGATTCGTCAATTTAAAATATTTACTTTCACATTCAGATGCATGTGAATCATGCATAGCCCCTATGGTTCATTCTCCCTTCTGAACAAAACCATTTGCACATTGGTCTAGAATAATGCTCTCCTAACAAATAATTATTTGAACTTAGGAGTTTTTTTGTTTTCTTCTTCTTCTTTTATCTTTTGGCTATAGTAGTTGTTTACGGTAATTTCTTGACATTTTCCCACACAATAGTAGTCAAGAAAAAAAAAATTGAATATTGAGTATTATCAATGCTTGATGATTCCTTTAGGAGTTAAGGTCAACAATAAATAGTATTTCTTAATATAAAATATTATTGTTCATACGCAAATGTGAATCATACATACATAGGTTTCGTTCACTTCGTGGATTTGAGTTTTCGATTCGAGTTAAGATGTGACATTTTTTGAGAGCTTTTCACTGTAGCAGAAATTTTGATGTAACATTTTCTGAAAGTTTTTTACTATAGAAACCTAAAACTAAAAACTCAAATCGGTGAAATGAACGAGGCCATAGATCTAGCTCCGTTCACTTTACTGATTTGAGTTTAGAATTTGAGTTTTGTTACAGTAAAAAGTTCTAAAAAACAATCACATTTAACTTTTTTATTACAGTAAAAGGCTCTCACATAAAATCGCATCTCAACTTAAATTATAAACTCAAATTAGTAAAATAAACGGGCCTAAGTAAAAAAAAAAAAAAAATTGAAGCTTATATATATAATATATATTCGCTTGATAGTACATAGCTAGTTTTTTCATAGATAGTACATAGCTAGGTAGGAAGCATCATTAGAACATCATGCTAAAGTTTTGTAGATGTGCCCATGTGAGACATGCCCAAAAAGGAGACAGATATGTAAGGAAATTAATATTTGGACTTCTTCCAAAATATGATCTTATATATTTATTCAAAATTGTCATGCCCATATGATTCCTTAGAGCCTCACCTAACATGGGTTTAATGATCTTGTGCATTCTCAACGATCTCCATTCTCCAGCCATCTTTTACTAAATACTACGGAGGGGAAGACGCGGAGGGAACGAGCGTCGGCGTCCCTCCAGACCCGAAAATTAGTGAAAAGAATTAAAAAAAATCAAATTAAAGTGTTTTTTAAGAATACTATTTTACCTTTTTGAAAATTTATTGATAAATAGTAATAAAATTGGTAATATAGTAATTAAATGAGTAATTATTATTTAACGTCGGCTAAATAAGAAAATTATTATAATCCTGTCGGTTCTTTATTTTATCGATTTTTCAACTATCTTCATTCTTTTCAACTAAATAGAGTTTACGTTGTCTATTTTACTTTCTTCTCAAAAAAAGAAAAAGAAGAAAGAAGACAAATAATTATTTGATAATTATCGTCTGAATTTTAACCTCTTACTTTTCATTAATATTCTATTTATCAAATAATTATTTTAGTAAAAAAGAATATTAATTAATAATTAAAAATCAATATTCATATATTTTGAGAGTAATTTTAACAATTTTTTCATATGAAAAATTGAAAGATTTGTCTTCTTCAATCTTATCCAATGCCTACAATCTAGAAAGCAGTATACTCTCTTGGCAGCTTCAATCTTATCCAATGCCTACAATCTAGAAAGCAGTATACTCTCTTGGCAGCTAATTATAAGCTTAAAGCTCAAATGAAATTAGAATAGTTCAATTTTCTGGTATGAGATCAGAACGGTTCCATTCTCAACTGCTCAATAATTTATTTAGCCGGGAAGAGAGTAATAGAGATAAAACCAAGTCCAAGTCTACATTTTGTATGTCCAAAGAGAAGAAATAAAGAAAAAGAAAAACAATAAGGGGACAAAAGTGGGGCCAGATTATTCTTCGGAAGTGGGCGGATAAACACGGTTTTTCCACTCCATGTGAGTCCGACCATTTCAAACCTCGACTTGCAGTCTTCCTTTGAGGGCGACACATTTTGTTTCCGTTCGTTGTTTTGTTTTTTTTTTTTTGAACTTTCTTTGTGAATTTTTTTTTTTTTTTTTTTTTTTTTTTTATCCCTCTTATATGTATGTTTACTCCTTCGTGGAAGTAGTTATGCAAATAATATTTACTCTCAAATATGTGGTTGGAAATATAAACTAAAGGTAATTTCATCTTTGCTAGAAAGGGCAGAGTTTAAGTGTCAGTTTAGTATTGTTGTGTTGTTAAAAATTTTTATTGTTGTTGTACTGTTATTTAAAAGTTGTTATGATAAGAAGCATATATGTGTGTGTATATATATATATATATATATATATATTTTTTTTTGTCAAAAAGTTGATGTGAATACTATAAGTAAAAATTTAGATGTTTAGTAAATTATTTATAAATCTACTGTGAAGATATATAATGACTAAAATAGACATATTTTAGTGTGTGTATTTATAGTTAATTTCATTTCTATTTTTAAGATGAATATTAATAAATGCCATTACACCAAAATACTAAAAAAAAATATGATTTTAATTTATTATTTAAAATATTTATAAAAATAATTTATTAAATTTATTATTTGTTGTTGTTATTTTTAAACATTTTGATAAGTATAAAAATATTTTAGTAGAATTTAACACATTATTTAGTAAAATATTTTAGTAGTATAAAAATTCTATTGCAGATGCTTTTACACTTATTTCGGTCGTTCTATACTTGTATTGAAGTATATATTCGATTGTTTTTATGCACTAATTATATATAGAATGAAACACATCGAACAAAAGATCTTCCCCAGCTACAGCTAATTAACTCCTAATTTAGTTCAATTACTCTAAATATTATCTTCATGTTGTATTAAAAGACTTCATATATTATATGCATATATATTGAATTTTTGCACAAATGCTTAATGAACTTTTTGGTAATTCATAGGTAATTTGAACAGAAAATTTGAGCATAAATTTAATTTTTGTAAATTTTTGTGAGGAAAAAAAAAACGTTATAGGAAAATGAGATTTGAACCAAAACTTTTAATATCAAATTTATAAAATAAGCAAAGGTTAAATATTAGGTTAAAGAGGAATGATGTAGGAAACAAGTATCCCTGACTCCGATTGCTTGTAAATATTGCCTAATTACGAGTACATTAATTTTGGAATATATACTTAATTAACATTTAAACTAGTTCGTGATCATATGCAAGCTAATTTTAATACAGTAAATTCTTTTTTTTAGGGGAAAAACAAATGCCTATTGTTTTAATACAGTAAATTCTTGCTTAGACATACTCGAGTAAATTGAGAACATATATATACACACACGTAGGTACGTACGTAACATTCAAAGATGTGCTCTGAATTAATAATGTTAGTTATATATACATTGTATGGAGAACCAAGCCAAGAAAGGCTCGGACAAAAAAAAAAAAAAAAAAAAAAAAAAAAAAAAAAAAAAAAAAAAAAAACTTTTTTACACGCTAAATACACACACATATATATACATATTTATGTCATTATGACTAAGCTCAACTATTGGGGCAAAAAAAAAAAAAACAAAACAAAACAAAAGAGATCATAAAAAGAACTATGTATATTTAATTAAAAGATGGTCAATAATGAGATTAGTAGAAAATAAATCATTTAAGAATGACGGAGAGAGAGGTGACAAAACGACCTAACAATAGGATAGTGTTTCTTTGAAAAAGTGTTAATTTATGGTTTTTTGAATTGCCTCGGTGAAGAACTCGTGTCATCAAGACAATGACAGAATGAAATTATCCATTATCATAAGAGATTGTTTTACACACCCATGAATTAATTTATAATTTAAACTTTCAAACAAAACGTTAAATAAAGCATAAAATGTGGCAACAAAATCACACTAAAAAAATATATATTAAAAGAAAATGTTCACAGCTAACTTTGCAAGTTCTATATATACAAAGGTGGTAGGATATTATAAGTAATTTAAAGTGGCATTAAGCATGTGAGGCATATTGTATTCTTGATGGCAACTTTAATTAAAGATTATAGAGCCACTTAGTAACCAAAAAAAAAAACAAAAAACAAACAAACAAACAAAGTCGAATGTACTTTTATGACTATGATGAGGGGTTTTTTCATATCAAATGTGAGGCTTTTGAATATAAAGATTCTTTATCATTATTAATTTATCAAGTTTGTCCCGAATGAAAGATTGAATAATGTTGCATATTATGATTGATTCTTAATTAAAAACAAAAATATGCATTATGTATTAGAGCAGAGCACGTATTATTTAGAGAATAGCCCATATTGTTCTACGCGGTAATTCTTTTTTTTTTTTTAAGTGATGACGATTTCTAATTTACTTTTAGTAATAATGTACACATTAATATAATTCCAAAAGAATTGACCAAAAAAAAATTTAGATTCCTCAATGTCTTTTCGGCCCGTCATTGGTACACGTGAGCATGTTCAAGTCAACTTCACCATCAAAAAGCCATTAATATTTCGCCGCGTGTACTGTTGGATTACGACAACTAAAATATTATTTGGGAAATGACTCAGAAGCTCATCGACCTCTCAGAGAAAAAGAAGCGCCGATAAGGACGTGAATAATAATAATACTAATATTAAAATAAACATGGAATCATTTTAAATTAAATTATTTTTATTTTTATTTAAATAACTAAATATAAATAAAACCTACTCATTCACGGCGCTCTTGTTATGTGTGCGCTCTTGCACACGTAATTAACTGTACATTAACCATTTTTATATATCTGTTTTTTTTATTATTATTATTGGTTTAAATTTCTTTAATTGTGCCGATGAAAAACTTTTGCCTATATATATTGTCTGTTTTTGCCAGCCTATCATGAACCTTTTTTTGCCTCTAGAAGGAGAAGTTTTGGACACCCATTTTTAGTTATTTGTCCTGCCTGTTCTCTCATCTTCAATATCTCATCCTTTTTCTTCTTTATAGTTGGATTAAACTAATTAAGTTTTTTTTTTTTTTTTTTTCCCACTGCACGATATAGCCATATATATGACAAAGCCTTTCTGGGTTCTTCTCTGAAAGTGATCGTCAATATTATCTGTATATACATCTTCTGTATTTCTTCTTTTGCACATATATATATATATATACACACACACATATATATATATATATATATACACACACACGTCTTTCAGTTATATTTTGATCCGAAAACATATACAAGACCATGACTTGTGTGGTTTCTCGCACGGGGAGGGAGTTGCAGCGGTACAATCATATGGGCCGCCGCCAAGTTGTAGGGTGTGTATTTCCTCTTTCCCTTTTTAATTAATTTTGATTTTTTTTCCTGATTATTTCTTGGAATGGATAAAAATTATATATGGGTCCCGCTTTATGTATATACAAGTCAATGTTATCTTCTGGATTGGGGAAAAGTCAATTTTGATCATCCATCCATATGTTCATGAATATTTACGTTGTAAATTTATAACACACATATATATATATATATATATAAATATATATATTCAGCTTATCATCTGGGGCCCAGACTAATTTTGGTTAATACTCTTCTAATGTGAAATATTAATGTTACAGGTGCATACCTTACAGAATCAAAAATGGAAATGATGGTGCCATGTGCAACGAATTGGAAGTCCTTGTTATCAGTTCACAAAAAGGCCAAGGGTTGATGTTCCCCAAGGTGTTTAACACAATCATTGGCAATATTTCAATCTCATTTTTATCACCATTACTTTTTTTTTTTTTTTTTTTTTATTAAGAGTTGTACATCTTCTTCTCTCCTTTTTAAAAACAAAAAGATCAAGAATATAGACATGTCAAATTTTGTGTCGGTACGTGTTCAATAAGAAGTAATGTGAATCACGAATAATGAAAAAAAAAAAAAATAAAGAAAAGAAAAGAGGAAAGGGGACGATAATTAAATAATGTTAGAAGGACCGTAGATTTCATCTCTTGACTATGCACGCATGACTTGGCTTCACGTGGCATTTAATTAATTATAATTTACGTCCCTATTAGGGTGGTTGGGAGCTTGACGAATCTGTAGAAGAAGCAGCTTCTCGAGAATCTTTGGAAGAAGCTGGGGTACTCGGTAATGTTGAGGTAATTATAGTGCATTATTCTACATATAATTAATATTAATTATCATTGACAAGCAATAGTACTTAATTTTTAGTTAATCTAATCGAGCTTCGGTAATTAAGATCTCATGATAATTTTCATTCATGGCAGTGTCAATTGGGCAATTGGAGCTTCATTAGCAAAAGCCGCGGTACATACTATGAAGGCTACATGTTTCCTTTGCTCGTTAAGGAGCAACTTGATCTCTGGCCGGAGAAAAATGTCCGCAGGAGAATATGGGTGCGTATGTCACATATTTAATTTCTAGCTATTTAACATGTATTTATGTGTGGTTTTTTATTTTTTTATTATTATTTTTTTTTACAACATTCAAAATATATAGGATCAAGCAACCAAAAAAAAAGTATTTAGACACAAATCTTTATTCTCGCAATAAATACTTTTAATAACAATAGTAGTTTGTCTAAACAATAATTATAGTCAACTGGAGTTTTGTAATTAACTGGTCAGTTAATTACATTCTCACACTTTTGTCATGGAGTTTTGTGGTTTAATTCAAGAATTATTAGTCAGTAAAATTAACTTCTTCTGTACATATAGCAAGTACTAATAGTCATTCATAAAGGTTTTTACTATTATGATTTATGATTATGAAAAGATTAGTTAATTAAGCATATAATGAATGTTTAACTTATTAGACAAGAACAATATGTGTTACAGATGACTGCAGCGGAAGCCAGAGAAGTTTGTCAGCACTGGTGGATGAAGGAAGCTTTGGACATTTTGGTCGAACGGCTTTCATCTCCTAAAAAACAGCTTAAGGAAGATGAAGTACTGGCTTGTGCTCTTAGTTAATTAGCAAAGGCGAAAAACTAAAACGTCTTGTAAATAGTTCGTTAATCGCCTTTAATTTGGCAGTCTAATTGCTTAAAGGCCACGGAAAATCGGAGACTTCTCTGTTCACTTCACCGATTAGAGTTTAGAATTTGAGTTTTACTGCAGTAAAAAGTTATCATAAACAGTCACATCTAACTTTTTTGCTACAGTAAAAAGTTCTCACATAAAATCACATCTCAACTTGAATTATAAACTCGAATCAGTAAAGTGAACAGGCTTAGTTGGGGAAGATTTTGGAGGAAAGGAAAGTGTAGAAAATGATCAAAAGAGTACATTTTCCTGTTTTACTTTCCTTGTTTAGTTTCATGGTTTTGGAATTTTGTATTTGGCCTTGATGATCTTTCGGGATTTTCATCTCTTAATCACGATGATCATAAAAAAGATCAATGTACAATGTTAAAAGTAATTAATCAAGGCTTTAACATCGAGCTGATAAAAGGGTACATATACATATACATGTACATATATCAATCGATGTACAAATTGCAACATTTATTTTGAATTAGAAAATTGCTAACGATCGGCCATGAGTTTTTCACTTCAATACGTCATTGAATTTGATAGGCTTTTGTTTCTAACTTTCTACGTTTGCAATTTGTTACCGAGTCCTTTTCCAACCGTTTGCGCATTAATTATTATCGTTAATTATATTTATTATTCTTGTTTTTACTCTCTTTGGTAGGTGTATTTTCTCCATCATACAGCTACCTAGCGAATATATATGCAAAATTAATAAGTTCTGTATATATTTTGTCTTCTCTAATTTTTTTTCAACTGAAAATGATTATATATGATGGGAAAGGGTGAGAACTTATTATATTACTCCCTTTTCTGGCCTTTAGGATACCTAGAGGGATTATAATGTTACGGGATGTTTGGAAGAAGGATTTAGGCCTAGATTCGAATCATAGTTTATGTTTTGTTATAGTATTTTTTTTCATAAAAAAATACACGTAAATTAAAAATAATTTTAATTTCATAATTTTTTGAATTAAACGTCTCCTAGTGTAATATAAGTAATTTTCCTTGTGATTATAACTTTTTAATTAAAAAAGTTTTCGGCCCTACCTCGCAGTGTTTCTTTTTTATCCTCCATTATCACGCAGGTCTAGTTGTTTGTTGTCCTTTCTCATCACATTCAAATATATTTCATAATTTCAATTGGAGTTTAATTTTACCTCATTTGCAAAGTACATTCTCAGCGAGGATTTGCCATAGATTGAAAACTAGTTGTACCACATGAAAAGAAGAACCGATCTATTGATGGAGAACAAGAGAAAATATTATGAATTAATTAGGTTTCATTTATTTTGTGGATTTAAGTTTTTAATTTAAGTTAAGATGTGATATTTTTTTAGAATTTTTAATTTTAAAAACTTAATCTTGATCTGACATCATTTATGCTGAAAATACATGTTTCAATTTATTTTCTTTCTTTCTTTCTTCTTTAGGAAACTCAATAAATTTATTGAGAGCAATAATACAATTAGAGCCCTCTTTAAGCCAATATACGAATCCTGACTTAACCATAAAATTAAAGCAAATGTCAGATTAAATCTGAAGATATTCAAATCTAGCCGTTGGATCGTTTGTACATGATCAGATCAACGGTACGTATTTCATTTGAAAAGTTGCAATCATTTAAAAAAAGCCTCATTGTAACAATGTGTACATGCACACTAAACGCCCAACTATGTGAGCGCGAGAGGTGCACGCTAGCAGCATATACTCATTACATGTGATTTTTTTTTATTGCACGCAATTATGAGTAAAAGCACTCATTTTCTTTTTACATTTTCAACACGTGATATTTGACTTTTAATATTAGTTTTTAGCGCGCTCCACGTGCGCAATTCATATAAAATAATAGCTATACAAATTTTTTAAAAAAAATAAAAAAGAAAGAAAAACAAAAGATATACAAAAAAAATGAGTAAAAAAATGAAAAGATTTGAAGCAAAAGGTGGGAGAAAACTAATTATAATTTATTTTGTTGTGTTTAATATTAGTTTTATTTTGTTTTGTTTGTTGTGTTTTTAATTTAATTAATGTGGTTTTATTTTATATTAGCATATTTTTGTTTATTTTTATTTTTATTTGAATTATTTATAATATTTTTATTTGAGCAATTTGGCACAATGTGTTGTTAAAAGAATAAACAAAATGGGATCATAATTCAACACATTTTTTTCTTTTGTTTTAGTCTTTGTTTAAGTTTAGTGTTAGCTAAAATTTTTTCCCTCTGTCTTTGCTTAAAATTTTTCCCTGTTATTTTTTTTTTCATTTCTTTTATGTTATTTTTTTTGCTTCTTCTTTTTTTTTTTAAACAATTTGTATAGCTGTTATTTAACTTATTTAGTTATTTTTAAATTAATTCTATTATATTTTGTTTTATTTAATTTATTTTTTTAATTTAGTGTGATTTTATTTTATTTTAATGTATGTTAATTTAATTTAATTTTATTATTTATAGTCTTTTTATCTTAGCGGTATCAGATATTTGGCACAAAATGGTGCTAAAATGAACAAAATTAAACCACAAATCAATTCAGAATTAATAAATAAATATAATAAATAATACTAATTAAAAAAATAAACCGGAAATTTTTTCAAGTAGTCGGATCAAAAAATTCAACTGTTCAGATTCATCCATGAACCACACGCGCAGAGTGGAGCGCTTCTAGCTGGGAAGGGCACAAGCGTGTCAGCTAGCGCAACAGGCGGGCCTCGCCAGTTTCTCCTTCAGCTAATCACAGAGTGACACGTGGTAGATCTTTTGGCCATTAATCCAGTTGCGTGGGATTTTTTGTTGCATTCCTTCGTGACCTCGTTTCTTTTCTCCAATGTAATGTTGAAGCGTAGCAACTAATTTATGTAAGCCAATTGAAACTTGCCCCGTGGATTCCACTTAAATGAACAATAAATCATAGGGTGACGCACGGCGTTTTTGGTGAGGCGTAGCGCACCAGATTACTTTCTCCAGCGCCAAAAAAAAATACTAACCATGAACCATCATTCAGAATCATGTCACGAATTTATTAACCAAATGCACCTAAAATGTTTCATTCAAAACCCCAAAAAAAAACCTATTCTTCTTTAGTGGTATGTATGGATTGCAATCTCACTAACACTAATTTCACGTGATATTGGATGTTCCATCGTATTGAATGTAGGGCTGTGAGAAATTACTCCGAACCTGACGAATCCAGTTGAGTCGAGCCGACCCTACTCGAAAATTACAGGTTTTAAATTTTTATTTAATTTTCAGTTTTAATTATGCCCAAACCGCACTGTACAAGTAGGGACGCAGGGTGGGATTCTATGAACCCAAGATACCCGTACCTGGCCGAATATGTTCAAAAGGTAAGTAAAACAATGCACAACCCTAATGATAATAAGTTTAAAAATCTTCCAAACACAACTAAAGGGTTGAGTCTTTAGATAATTCTTGTTGATTCTTAATTATGTGGATGGTGGATTTGTGTAATTGTTAAAAATCTTCCAAACACAACATAAAGATGGTAAATCTGTGGATGGTGGATTTGTGTAATTGTTAATTAGACACCTTATAATTGGCTTTGTGATTTTACCTATGTCTCGCTAAAAAGATCCGATTTTTCTTATTTCTCTTACAATTTTGTTCTCTTCAAAATACTGAATTTGTCATTTTTTGGAAGTGTTTGATTTCAAAGTGTTTGATTATGCATATTGTGATAATTGGAAAAGTTCCCAAGCCTGTCAACCTGAGTAACCCGAGCCTACTCGAGATCACCCGACAGGTCACGGGTTTGTGGGCTTATGAGAGTGTTGCGGTCTAAAGTTTTATCAACCTGCACAGTGCGGCTTGCCCAACCTGAGCTTACCTGGCCGAATTACACCCCTAATTGAATGTATTATTTACATTTTCTGCATTCACATGATCATTTTGTGCGTGAATTTTAAATTGGATTTTTCTTTATTTTTTTTAAGTGTGATTTTGATTGTTATGTTTTGATGTGTATTTATTCACTTTCCCTACGCTTTTTTTATGGTAAAGCCATAACTCAGTGATGAGTAGATATCTAATTTAAGGTGATTGTTTCTTTTCTTTTTGCGAGGAAGTGATTTGTGCGGTTTATGACATTATCATCATTAACAAAAGTTTAAGTTTGAGTCATAGGTTATAGAATTTGGGACTTTCTCTGGTATGTTAACATACGAGTAGGTCATGTCTTCCGTCTGTTGAATCTGTATAAAATCACATAAAAATAAAAAAATACGCATATTCAACAATTAAAAATAAACTACTAATATACCAGGTGTATAAGAAAATCTCCCTTAAAATTTATGGCAAGAAAATCTCCCCTACCGGTACGCAAATCAGAGGCCAATACCGTACACGACTACCACACTACTTAGCAATTGTTTGGTACATAGGAGTAGAAATCAAATGTAATATTTTTACTAGCTACGCCTTTAGATTTCACTAGCGAAAGACGCGCGCGTTTGCGCGCATTGCATAGGAGATAATTCTGTATTTTAAAAAAAGTTGATAATTTTTATATAATAGAAGTAGATTATTTATGTATATTTATACATGAATATATACATAGAATATTGTTATGATGTTATTTACAATGTATATATATAAGATATTGTCAATTATGTTATTCAAATCAATCACTATCATCATAACAATCTGTAAGTAACAAATTTAATTAATAAAGCATATTTGCAACTCTTAGTTTTACTCGAAATAAAGTAATATAAAAAAGTCTACAATGATCACATGTTTACAATGATTAAAATTTTAAATTTACAATGCTAAGCAAAATTATATAATAAAAAAATGAATAACATAAAAATTACACATAAACAAAGTTCATATACAACTCAAGAAATAAGTACGAATTTTTATGTCCTATAGCTGCTTCCTCCTTCATCGCTAAACAAATAAATTAAAAGTCCTCTATAACTAAATTTGTCTGTATAAATTTTAGAGAAGGAAGAGAAAGAAATTTGAGTAAACTGAAAAAATATAAATAAATAAATAAGTAAATAAATCAATAAACCAAAATAAAAAATAAAAAAACAAAGAAAGAAAACTAATAAAGGATAAATATGATAATATTTTAATATAGTAATTGTGTCTAATATATCCAATATTCTCAACAATATGTGAACAATACTTTTGTAGCTGCCAATGTAATTGGTTTTGTTAAAATAAAAGACATCATTCAGCATCTACATAAAAGCACATAAATGAGTAATATATTACATCTGTCACATAAATTATAATATATATATATTTGATACAAATTAAATGTCTGAAGTAAAATATGTCTAAAAACTATCAGGTGAATTAAATAAGAAAGAAAAGTCAAAAAATGGTTTTAAAAAAAAAAGAGGGGGTAAAAAGTAAAAAAAAAAAAAAAAAAAAAAGAAAAAAAAAAGAAAAATATGATGACAAAAACAAAGTATTAATGGAAACAAAATTAATTATATAAAAAACTAACGAATATGGCCAAATGGAATGAATAAGCCAGGTGCAATCAAAGCATAGAAAAGAGAATCAAATGAAGGAATTAAAAACTGAAAACAAAACTGTATGATTAGCGGATAGAGCAATGGAAAATCCAATAGCTCTTGCGCTGCAAAGGAAAAAAGGAAAAAAAAAAAAAAAAAAAAAAGGGTATACTGAACAGCTGAAATTCAAGAAGCAAAATAAAAGTAGGAATACCAAAAATCCACAATAAGTAAAATGTAACCAAAGGAACATAGAGAAAATTCGAATTTAAATCATAAATGAGAACTCGAGAACAAAAAATGCAATATATAATCTAAAACCATGAACAAATTGAAAAAAGATAGAAAACTTTTTTTCCCTCAATTTTTTTTTTTTTTTTTTTTGTATGAAAAGATAATAAAAGAAGCTGGAAATCAGAATCCAACAACAGAAAACAAAAAATAATTTATGTGTAAATAAATTTTCAATAAAATACTAATGTTAGAAAACCAAAAGGATAAGAATAAAAAAAACATCAGAATAAGTTCTAGTAAAAAACAATAGACAAAATCAGAGTCCAAATAAAAAAAAAAAAAAAAAAAAAAAAAACATATCTGCAAATAATTTTTAAATGAAATAGTAATAAAAAAGAGCCTAAAGCATCAGAATAAGTAAAGAAAAACATAAGATAAATAGCAGAAAAAAGTATATATATATATATATATATAGAGAGAGAGAGAGAGAGAGAGAGAGAGAGAGAGAGCATTAAGAAACTAAACAAAAAGTCAATATCATTAGAAAAAGTGGAGAAAACATGAGGGAAATAGCCAATAAATTTTGGTGAAAAGGAATAGAAAAAATCAATATCTAATTAAAAAAATACATTCACAACAATAAAATATGTGAAGTAAAAATATGTATATATATACAATACTAAGAAGCAAATCAACACAAAATCAATACATAGCAATATCATCATCGCAAATTAATGCAGAGTCATAAAACACTAATTATCAAGGAGCAGTAAACGAATACATCCAATATCAACAAAGAATACTAAAGATAAATTATTTATGGTACTTGGAATGCTATAAATAGTGCCTTAAATACGGTACATTAGCCAACCAAATGTCAACGGATGCAGCGGAAAAACACAGAGATGAAGAAATAGACCAATAAATGATGGAGCAACAATAAATGATCGAGTGTGAAGTGCAACGAAAACAGACTCAAGAAATTCAATATTTTGTTTTTCCTAATTAAAATAATAAAAGCAGCATATTAGGAAAAAAAAAAAAAAGGAAACAAAGCATGAATATAACAATTATCTGGGGGAAAGAAAAATGAAAGGAAAAGAATGAGAAAAGTCAACATTTTGTTTTTCCCCTAAATTTTTCACACGTCTCAAATAATTTTCAAGGAAAATCAAAACTCCATTTAATACCCTGTAGCAAAGTAAGTACAGATTATGAACGTGGGAGGACAAATCAGAAGTGGAGGGGGCATGAATGATCAATTTAATAAATGCAGGGAAAAAAAAACCAAGATCAGCTAGAGAAAACATGCAAACATCTATGTAAAGCAATTGAAAAGGAAATAAAACATTATCCAAGAATTTCTGTTTACATAAAGAGTAACAACCAAAAAGAAAAGCCAAAGCTTAAGGGTAAAAAACAGAAAGATGGCAAATGTGTAAGCAGTTTTTGAATGAAACAGTGAACACAAAGAAGAGGAAAGTCCTAGAATAAGTAAAAAGACCAAAAAAGAAACTACCAAATAAGGACAACATATTCACAGCAATCTTTAGACAAATGACATAAAACTTCAACACATCAAGATCAATTATATTCATCATTGCCATGGCAAAAACTTACTAAAGTTAAAATTTGTTAAACTAAAGATATATATAGATACATTACTAAGAAATAGATAAACAGGTGGTCAACGTATGAGCATCACATACTACGAAAATACATAGAAAAATAAGGGCAAATAATAAAATACAAACTACAAATATTAATACCGCCTCAACAAAGTAATACATGTAACAACAACATCAGGGATTAAAAAGTATTATTAACAGTACCAAGAACTTTATAAATATTGCCTCAATTCTGAGATATCAGCCAACCAAAGATAACAAAAAGGAATCCAACACAAAAGGATGAAAAGATAGAGTAATAAATGATCCATAATAAAATGGAACAGTAAATGATCAGGAGTGAAATAAAGGAACGAATTCGTCAAATGCAAGGAAAAAGTCCGTGAGTTATAGATGAAAAACTCATGTGCAGGAGCATTGATAAATAGAGAACAAAAAAAATAGATGTAAACAGTAAATAACCTCTAAAAACATCACACGTAAGACGATAAAGCCGGTTAATATCAATGAAAGAACTAAAAATTCCTAATTAAATAATAAAAGAACACATTTTAACATTAACCATACCAAGGAAATGGATGGAGTGTGAGCAACATAAATTAAAGAGTTATGGGAAAAAATTATTAATAATACCTCAAACGCTATAAATCTTAGTTGAGGAAGCAAATATCAGCTAGTCAAACGCCAAAAGCAGCAAATGATGCAGAAAACCTTAAAAAATGCAAATAATAAAGTTAGTAAATCAGTAAATAAACAAACAGGCGAAAAAAGAAAAAAAGATTCATAAAACCAATCACTGTAGATACAACAATATTTTTATAGAGTAATTGTGGCTCATATATAAAATATTCCCAGTAATGTGTGATAAATAAATTGTAGCTGCCTACTAAGGGCAACTGCACAAAGAGAAATATATTATATTTATAACACACATAGGCTGCGTATGATACAAAATGAGTAAGTGGAATAATATATAATGTTGTCCAAAGACTACTAAATGAATTAAAAGGAGTAGAGGAAAAAAAAATATTAAGGAAACAAAAAAGCCTATTGCAAAAGAATGTAAAACAAATGGACAATAGAAATAAATTAAACAATAATAATACAGATTATAACTTATATATGACGTAGAGTAAGCAATTGTACTAACATATAAATGGAAAATAAAATAGTAAAGGAAACTTCACCCATGACTACCAGGTAAATTAAATGGAAAAAAAAAAAACAACAACAACACTAACAGAACAGTAAAATCCACAATAAAATAAAGGAAAAGAAATGAATAATAAAAACAAACTGAGGAACAACAAATAGGGCCATTAAAAAATGAGGAATGTCATGGGAGAAGTAAAACAAAATAGAAGGATCTTTGTTTTTCTTTTTTTTTTTTCCCTAATAATTCTTTTTCCATGAAACTGCAACAATAGAATAGAAAAGCTAAAATTCAATAATGAAGAAAGAAAGTTTATACAAAGATAAAGTATTTGTGAACAAAAAAGTAAATAGGACTATGCTAAAAGGCCTAGTATAAGTAAAAATAACAAAAAAAAAAAAAACGATGTGCAAAACATGAGAAAAGGAGAAGCTAGCGGAAAAAAAAGGAGACAATTGCATAGACCAAATTCAGGTAATAAGAGATTTTAAACAAAAAAAGAAAAACCTTTAAAGCAAAAGTAGTAATGCTAAAAGAAGAAAAATGATGGAATAAGTAACAAGAGTAAAACAGATATAAATAAAAAGTTCTAAATATGCTGGGGGGGTGGGGGGTGTGTGCTAATATTTGGATAAATTGCACAAAACTCAAGATATAAAGATTTATTGCAATCATCATGACCACATAAGAGGAGTAAAGAAGAGAAAAGGAGAGCAATAGTAAAATGGCCTAATCATAACAACAAAATAAAGAGAAAAGAGGTAAAAAGTTTTAACTCTAGGAAAAGAAAGGATAAATAGAATGGGAAAACAACTTAGAGATTTAGTGATTAAAACACAAATAGGATATAAAAAAAAAAAAAAAAAAAAAAAAAAAAAAGATATTGGCTACTAACATTGATAGAAATAAAAAAGAATCTTTCCCACAACTTGGCATTGACATCATTTGTTAATGGGGCCGAAAAGAACACATTTTAACATTAACCATAGCAAAGGCAACATAAATTAAAGAGTTGTAGGTAAAAATTATTAATAATACCTGAAACACTATAAATCCTGCTTGAGGAAGCAAATATGAGCTAGCCAAACACTAACAGTAGCAAATGATGCAGAAAACCTTGAAAAAAGTAGATAATCAAATGAGTAAATTAACGAATAAACACACAAACAAAAAAAGATTTAAGAAAACCAATCAATATAGATATAGCAATATACACAAAAACAAAAAAACAAAAAACAAAAAAGATTAAGAAAACCAATCAGTATAGATATAACAAAGTTATACATCAACAAAAACAACAAAATAAAGCTGGCATATTAATAGCAGCACGGGAAGGTAATATGCTGAATACCATTAAAAAACATTAAAAGACTACAGGTAAAAGCTATTAGGAATACCTGAAGTGTAGATATGAACCAACCAGGGACCAACACAGGTAGTCAAAGATAGAGGGATGAAAAAATAAAGCACTAAATGATCGACAACGGATTCAAGCAGTAAAGGAGTACATGTAAGATACAAACGGGAAAATGTCAAGTGAAAAAACAAAGCAGTAAATGGTTGACAACAAACTGAAGTAGTAAATGAGCATAGGTGAGATAGAAAGGAAAAAACGTCAAGGGTAAGAAAAAGAAGCAAAAATACCAGTAACAAATTGATGTAGAATAGTAGCATATATAAGCAAGGAATGGAGAAGCTAAAATGAACAGTAAATAGCCTCTAACCACATAACACGTGGTAAAGCATTGTCGGTTAACAAAAATTAAGAACTAAAGCATTGTCAGTAAGTGATAATAACAATAATATTGTATTTAGAATAAAATAAGAAGAAAAAGAAGCTAAAAAATTATCTCACGGAAAATTAGCTCATGGAGAGAGAATAAAAAGAAATGGTAACAGGAAAAAGCAGGAAAAATGGGGAAAAAATTTTCTCCGTAAAATTCCAACCTATTTCAGAGAGTCAAAGAAGAAATAATCACCCATGCATTTAATACATGCTGCAAAATAAGTACAAATTATCGTGCTGGCAATACAAATCAGCAGTACAAACACCACAGCTCAACAATTTAATGAATGAAAAGGCCAAAAAATCAGGTTTTACATACATGTGGCAGCCATTTAGTGACGGAGAGTAAAAAATCTGGAAGAAAAAATTGCATGAAATAAGAAAAGATAGAACAATAATTGAATAAATAAAAGGTAAGAAAATGAAGATTTACACACACACGGCGTGCAATCAGGGAGCGAGATCAACAAATCCTACACAAAAAAATATATGAAATCAGAAAACAAAATCTTCTAAAAAGTATTATTACAAAATCGAATATATTACTCAATAGGAAATTACAATGCATATATTCTTATGAATCCCAAAAATTTATACCAAATAGCGAAAGGAAAAAACAAAGGCAGGGGAAGGAAAACAACGGAAAAAAGAACGAAAACAAAAACTGCAAAATCAACACATAACCCAAACCAAAACCGCAATTGAAGCCAGCGCAGAAGCGTAAAAGAAGAATCAGCAAGTCGCGGACAACAACAACAACATATTCCGGAAGAAAATCACAAATCCAACCAGTAAAAGAAACCAAAAGAAAAAAAAAAGAATAAACTCCTAAAATTTCCACCGAAATCACACCAAGAATCAGCAAAGACGAAGGCACAAAACAACAAATGCAAGATCTGCAGCAAAACAAAAGTGAAGAAATGAATGAAAGCGAAAAGGGAAAAGAAAAAAGGGAAAGAGCAACAACAAAACCAAGGAAGCAACAGACAAAAAGCCGCGGAAGGAAGAAAAATCCAAGGGCAAAACGGCACAAACACAGTCCAAATAGTAAAAAGACCAAACCCCATGACCATAAACGGGAGGACGAAGAAGAAAGAACGAAAGAAAGAGAAGCACAGTGGAACAGAAGAAGAAAGAGGCACAAATGAAGGGAAAATGAAAAAGAAAAACGGGAAAAAAAACGCAAATGAAGGAAAAGAAAAAGCAAAAAGAAAAAAAAACCAACAACAATGAAAAGACCAAAATGCCCCTGCGCCAGACGAAGAAGGGAACAATAAATCGGGGGCAAAAGCGTCATTTCACTGTAAAAGAAACAGTGAACTGAGTCTTGATGAACAGTAAACCCCAACTCTCCTTTAGTATATTTAGGCCTTGTTCACTTCACCGATTCGAGTTTTTAGTTTTAGGTTTCTACAGTAAAAAGCTCTCAAAAAATGTCACATCAAAATTTTCCGTTACAGTAAAAAGCTCTCAAAAAATGTCATATCTCAACTCGAATCAAAAACTCGAATCCGCGAAGTGAACGAGGCCTTATAATGTCTTCTTTTTCTTTGTTCCTTTAAAAAGAGTTGCTGCTTCTTTTTTATGATGTTACAACAGATGAATTGACTACTGTTGTTGTTATTCCAGGTAGCAAGGAAAGCAATTATTGTCGTGTTTTTGTACAAATTTGTCCGTAAAAAGTGTACTTTGTAACCTACATATTGTATAAGCATCCAACCATGTTTTTATTCTTTTCCAAAGCATAAAAATGCGAATACTGAGCTTCTTTTCTAAAGTATAGGTGAGTGACGATATACTAATGGTTTAAAATAACTTTAAATTACACAGTGTAATTCAACCTTCACATATTGTTTTATACAGCGAGTTTAGAACTTGTCTTAAAAACATTTTTTTTTACGCTTTTTAAGTAGAAATAAATAAAAATGGCATGAAGATTACGTTCGGGGTAGTGTCATATGAAAATAAAAAATGAAAATATTTTTCTCTTTATCCCAAAAGATGAGACATTTATGAAAACGTACTGGAGTTGTTTTCTTTTTTCCCATTTTCATTTTCTCCGATCTTTGAGCTATTTTCTTTCCTCTACTTCTTCTCTTTTTTTGTCTTTATTGCTAATGCTAATTACTATGTTCTTATATATAAATTAACTAATAATATGTGTGTATGGTAATTGACATCCTAATTATTTACTATTTACATATGTCAAAACAACTTATAAGTAATAAGTATAATTACATATAATAGAAATGTATATATTAAATTAATTACTAGTGTATTGATTGAGGAGTTTATTAATTGTTTAATATATTATTTAAAATACTATTATATGTTTTTAAAAGTGTAAAACTAAACGGAATTTTAATTTTTTTTATACTGTCTAAATGAAATTACTAAACATATTTTTAAAAATAATTTTTATTTTAAAATTAAAAATATTTGTATTTCTATTTACATAAAAAAAAATTTCAAACACGTCCATGGCCCTTAACTAGTAATTAGTTAAGAGTAGTCAGTAGAGGACATTTACACCTCACAATTCACATCACCCATTTGTACGCGTCTTTAACCCGACAAAGCATTTTCCCGCCACCACCAAACATTACGAAATGCATAGGCTGTTCCAAACCAGCCATGGATATCTCTCTTCTACCCTCAGAAACTACTTCAATAACTCCAAAATCCTCTCAAACATTTCGCGGTTCCACGGCCGCAGCAAAAATCCGGGTCCCAATCCAAAGCTCGATTTTGTTCTTGGCGAAGTTAAAGAGCTCCAGTCATCGAAACCGGAGACCGGCGTTGCGCAATTGGAACCGGAATCGGAATCGGAATCAGACGAAGAACGTTCTGTCCAGATTTCGCATCCGTGGCCGGAGTGGGTGGACTTGATGGAGTGCTTACTGAAGAGAGGATACTTTGATGGAGACGGAAACCCATTTCGGAATGGCGAAATGGGTCACAAGGAATCGAAATGGATAAGGACTGCGTGCCTTAATTTTGCCCGGGATCGATATGATCTTATAAGGTAAGGTTTGATTGATTTTGAGGGTATGAGTTTGAATGATTTGGTTTGTTGTTTGGCTTCTCGCTTGCTTTGCATGCCACCTGTTTGATACTTGACTTTTATGAAATACGGCTTTCAGGTGTTGGTTTTATTTGACAAATAAAAGTGAAGGTTTTAGGATAAATTTTGATGTTTCTCCATATTAACCCCAGCTTTGAAACGTGTATTTGTTTTTTTTTTTTTTTTTTTTTTTTTTTGAGGAAATTGCGGACCTGTCACTTGGTTTAAGCTTATATGCAATATTTAAGGGTAAATTAGTTAGGACTAAATCTTATATATATTTGTACAGACTCGAATTTAATTGGGTTAGTTAAGTTAAAGTGAAAAATTTGAGCTCCTCACGTTTGTGGCCCGTGCTAATATGTCTGAAAAATAGTATGTTTCAAATTTAGGGGTGAAGTTGGAGACATAAATTACATCAGGGGGCACAACAGGTTTGTGTCAAAGTTCGGGGTGCATGTTGACATAGGTAACATAGTTCAGAGGGAATTCGTAAAATTTATCCAAAGTTTTATTGGTGGGTGTTACTAATTGTTTCTCTTATACAATTCATGGATTTGTGAGTTTGCCTTACTAAGTAAAAGGCAAGTTTGTGCAAGCAGGAGTTTGTTGCGTTGAATTTTCACCAAGGTTTTCATAGTTCAGAGAGTAGATTAGAACAAGGGGTCTCAAAAAGCTTTTCACTGTGTTGGTGGTGTCTCTGTATTAAGGAACAAAGTACAGAGAGAAACTAAAGAGGAGAAAGAAAGGATTTTTGGATGAAATAAACTTCTATTATTGAATGTCTTAATCTGAGACTTATTACAAGACTATTTAAATACAGTCTACTACGCTCATGGAGGATTTTTTTGGAAGTCCAAGCAAATAAATTTGGGCCAAAGTATATACCATGGCAAGAAGTAGATCTACGGTCAACCAAATCAGATGCCCAATCAGCATCACAATATCCTACTAAGCTCAGTTCCCCCATAGGTGCGCCTTTCAAATGTAAACCATAGTCCAATGTCCCTGCTAGATAGCTGAGTACATGCTTCACAGCTTTCCAGTGCACTTCAAGTGGAGCCTGCATAAACTGGCAAACCTTATTAACACTAAAAGCTATCTCAGGTCTTGTGATAGTAACATATTGAAGAGCCCCAACAACACTTGTATACAATTGAGGACTTTCAACTGGATCACTTCCATAAGCTGTTAGCTTCAAACCGTGAGTCATGGGTGCTGACATAGCCTTTGCGTACTGCATCTTTGCTTTGCAAAGTAAATCAGTGATATACTTGGTCAGGGAAAGATGTAAACCATCTGAAACATGCTTCACCTGAATACCAAGGAAATAGTCAATAGATCCCAAGTCTTTCAATGCAAATTTGCTGTTCAACTAAGTAACTAAAGCTGAGATTTGATCATTATCATTCCCAGTGATCAAGATATCATCCGCATAGACCAAAACAAAGATACAACAAGTTGAGGTATTCTTGATAAACGATGATTGGTCTGCCTTTGCAGAGACAAAACCAAAAGAGAGCAAAGCACCATAGAGTTTTTCGAACCAAGCTCTAGGTGCTTATTTGAGACCATAGAGAGACTTGTGTAATCAGCACACCAAATTAAGGACTTTTTGGATCTTCAAAACCTATTGGCTACTGCATATAAACCTCTTTAACCAAATCTCCATTCAGAAAGGCATTATTAATGTCTAATTAACGAATTGCCCACTTCCTTGTCAAAGCAACAGTGAGTACAACTCTGATAGTAATAGGTTTTACAATTGGGCTAAAAGTTTCATTGAAGTCAAATCCTGCAACTCGATGAAACCTTTGGCCACTAGTATTGCTTTATACTCATTTATTGTACCATCACGATTTTCTTTAATTTTGAAACCCATTTACACCCAATTGCCTTCCTACCAGCTGGTCATTCAACCAGAGACCAAGTGTTGTTTCGAATCAGGGCTAAAAACTCATCTGACATGGCCTGTTTCTACTCAGGTTTTTGCAAAGCATCTGCTACTGTTTCAGGCTCTTTGTTGCCAATAAAGACACGAGGTTTACTAGTACCATCTTTTAGACGAGTCTGCATAGGATGAGGAATAAAGTGAGTTTGCTTTTTCCCTTGTTTGGCCTTGGAAGCTGCTGCAGTAACCAGCAGTTCTTCAAGAACATTATCCACTGGTTGGTCAGAATACCCCTCTGCGATACCTGCATTGTCAGGAACACACTTATGTGCACAAGAAACATGTGAGATTGCAGGAACACAAGCATTAAGGTCATTGGTGACTGACACAAGGGAAGAGACGGACCCAATAGGACGTCTGACACATAAAGGTGGAACTCCAGGAGTAGAAGAATCAACTGCCTTAGCTGTGAGAGATTGTTTAGAAAAAGGAAAACACATTTCATAGAAAACCACATCTCTACAGACATAAACTTGACCATTAGAATCCAAGCACTTAAACCCTTAATGATTCAAGCTATATCTCAAAAAGGTACAAGGTGTAGAATGATAAGAGAATTTATGAGCATTATAGGGTCGAAGATATGGATAGCATAAACAACCAAACACCTTGAGTTGAGAATAATCGGGCTTTATATTAAACAAATTTTCTAAAGCAGATTTACCATGCAATACAGGAGTTGGTAATCGATTTGATAGAAAAGTTGCTGTAGGAAAAGCTTCATCCCAGTATCGAAAAGGCATGGAAGAATGAGCTAAGCAGAGTTAGACCATGCTCAACAATTGTTCTATGCTTACATTCTGCTAAGCCATTCTACTCATGTACATGTGGACAAGAAGTACGATGAACAATACCAAAAGCTTGCTAGAGATCAGTAAAAGCACGATACTCACACCACCCCCCCAGCCTGTTTGAATAGCCAAAATTTTATGACTAAGTTGTAATTCTACTTGATTCTTGAGAATAGTAAAAGCTTGTAAAGCATCTGATTTTTGTATAAGCAAGTACAACCAGGAGAATCTAGAAAAGGAATCAGTGAAATGAATGTAATACTTGTACCCATTAGTAGAAACATAGGGTGATGGACCCTACAAATCAGAATGCACAAGTTCTAAGGGTTTATGATACACTGAAGTAGAATGAGAAATGACATTTTATGTAACTTGCCAAGACAACCAGCTTGACAAACATACTTAGTTTTATTAACAGAAGTAATGTTACATCGTGACAACACTACTTTGACAATTTTAGATGAGGGGTGGCCTAAACGCTTATGCCACAACTCAACAAAATCTATAGCAGGCTGATGTACAACAGTATTAGTATGACATTTGGAAGGAAAAAGAGATACAGACTCTTTTGACAGGGAACTTGGTAGAGAAACAACGTAGAAGGTTGAGCATACTGAAATGGTAGAGCTGAAGAGGAGAATGATGCAACAGGCTTGAGATGCTGCAAGTTGATTTGTGAGCGATCAAAGACGTATAGACCATCTTTAAGTCTCCCCTCCAGTAGAATATGATGAGAAGTCTTGTCCTTGACAAAACAAGAAAAAACATGAAACTCAAAATAGACATTATTGTCAAGAGCAAACTTAGACACACTAAGTAGATTCTTAGTTATTTCAGGAACATGAAGAAGACTTTTTAAAGAGTTTTAGAAGACAAACGGAGATGGAAACACGGAATCACCAATGTGCTTAATACATATGCCCTTACCATTTCCCATAGGAACCTGTTCTGAGCCATGGAATTTGGCCTTGGTCATGAGGTTAGAAGCATCAGATGTAAGATGATTTGTAGCTTCAGAATCAGGATACCAGCTGTCATCAAGAATAGATTTAGGAGTGGCCATCATGGCAAACATAGAAGGATCTTCATAACCAAAAGCATAAGCGCCAGTGCCAGGTTGGCCGTGAATAGGAGGACTAAATGTGGAGGTAGGACTACTATACTGAGCAATATTGCCTTGAATAGTACCATGAAGTTAAGCAGGCCCATGAAAAGTGTGATCAAATTTGTAATAGAATCTTGCACAACTGACCAACTCGTCCACAGAGCTGGCACTGAACCTTCCCACCAGTATTCCAGTGTCCTCTGCCATGAGCTTGACCATGACCCTGAGAGAAGGAGCCTCTACCACTAGAAAAACCACCATGAGAAGAACCTAAATGTCCTCGAATGGAAAAGTGACCAGGAAAGCCATTAGAAGAACCAAAGGAAGACCGAGACCCATAACCAGGATGTCCTCCACCACCATAGCTAGGATGAGGACTATAAGTTGGACTAAAACTAGAGGGAGTACCAAATTTTTTCTTAGCAGCTAAATTGGCCTCCAAAGAAGTAGTATTTTTCTCAATCTTCACTTCTTGAGCAAGCAATAAAGATTCAATCTCATCCACAGAGTAGGGTTCCATACGAGAATTAACCGAAGTGACAAAAGTTTCGTATTCCGGAGGTATACCCTCAAAAATTGCATCAACATGATCTTTAGTAGTAAGATTGTGACCAAATAGGGCAAGAAGATCAACATAGCCTCTAAATTTGAGCAGATAATCATTGATATTCATTGAACGTTTCTTCGTATTCTGAAGAAGAGTTTTGAATTGTGTTACCTTTGTACGAACTTGTTGAGCAAAATAAACTTCCAAAGTACGCCAAACTTGGAACGGAAGAATCACAATTAACCATGCGAGTGAGAATTGAATCCGACATGGATGCCAGAAGCCAAGAAAGAATGAGCTGGCCCTTTTGTTCCCAATCAAGATAATCTGGATTAATTCTACCAGGAATCTCATCACCAGGAGCTAAGAACTTCGCCGGCGGTGGAATTGACCCAAAAAGATAATTTTGGAGTTGATGACCTCTGATTGTCGCAAGAACTTGCTTTCTGCAAACAATAAAATTGTTCTGATCAAGTTTGGAAGAAATCGGATGAGTAAAGAACAGTGGAACAAACTTCGAAGATGCTGCGTCCGCCATTGTTGCAGAAGTTGAGCTTCAATCTTCTTTGTCAACCCGCTCTGATACCATACTAAGGAACAAAGTAGAGATAGAAACTAAAAAGGAGAGAGAGGATTTTTGGATGAAATAAACTTCTATTATTGAATGTCTTAATCTGAGACTTATTACAAGACTATTTAAATACAGTCTACTAACTCATATGGTTAACTAACTAAGCTTACAGCTAACTATAGTTAAGCTTCTAACAAACTCAGACTAATTACAACAAAACCATAACTACACAACTGAATTAGTAACAAACTAACAACCTCTAACACTCTGTACCAAAAGATTTGGGAAAATAGGTGTGTTTGGTAATGTTGTTGTTTTACTGGCTCCAAGCCTGGAAGTTGGAAAATTAAGTTTGTTATGGAATGCGAGGTTTCTTGTCTTCAGAAACAGATTATATAAGGACTTTGCTGCAGGTTTTTATCGAGGAAAGACATTCAGGTCATTTCAGGATGCGGATGCCCAAGTCTAGACAGGAAAGTTGTGAATTCAGGGAAGCGGCTAAGGGCACACGTGGGTGTCAATGAAGGAGATGTATGTTGCCATTTTTCTCATTTATGCATTTTAGTTAAATTAACCTATTAAAGTTTTCCCATTAAGTAAAAATAAACATTTAGTAGATTTGCAGCTCCTGCAATTTGCGAGGTGACTGCGAAAGGGCATATGTAAGGGCACAGGAAGACGTAGGTGGGCGGACCGTGGATGTTATGCGTTTCTTGTTAACGTATGGGCTTGATCCCATCTCTGGTACAGTGGAAAACAAGCCGTGTCTCAACAAAATGGTAAAAGAATCGGTAAGAAGCCTGTTGAAGCAGATGGTAGACTATAGCACGCGGGTCATGGATTTTCATTCCCCTAAGTCGACAACATTGGAAAAAGGTATACCAGTGAACAGCCATTCAAGTTCACAAGGAAAAGCTCACGTAAATGTTCCGATGAAGCAAGGCGACTGGCTCTGTCCCAAGTAAATATGGAAGCGTCTTGTTTCTGATTTAACTTTTTCACGTTGTTGCGTCTTTTTATCTTGAACTGGTTCACCTTATTAATCTTTTATTTTTGCAGATGCAACTTCCTAAACTTTGCCAAAAATATCAAGTGCTTGCGCTGTGATGGTTTATACCATGAAAGACTGAAGCAACTTAGGGAGGATCAGGATCATCTTCCGTTGAAGAAAGGGGACTGGATATGTGACAAGTAATGGCTAGTAATCTCATAGACCTTTACCCTTCTTGTTGTTCTGTTTCTTATGAGAGTTTCTTATTACACAGATGCAATTTCTTGAATTTCGCGAGGAACACAAAATGTTTGCAATGCAAAGAGAATCCTCCAAAGCGGCATCTTAATCCAGGAGAATGGGAATGTCCATCGTGAGTTGTTAATTATTTAACGTGTTGAAGTATTTTTTTGGCTCTCTTTCTTTTTTCTTTTTTTGGTTCATAATATATTGCACTTGGAAATGGTTTATGTTTGAATCTTGTTTCACAAACAACAGACATATATTGTGTTCAGGTGCAACTACATCAATTTTAGGAGAAACATGGTATGCTTAAAATGTGACCACGGAAGGCCAAAGGCAGCAAAGTCTTCCGAAAGTTTTTCTGAAAACCAACTTGAAAATGTAGGCTACCGGGAAAACAGTAGTGTGAGTTCTTTTCGTAGTGACCATACCTATGTCAACATTCAAACGTCTTCATGGAGACATGGACAAATCCAAAACAATGGCGCAAACATGTGGAGATCTGTGGAAGAAAGTGAAGAACATAGTTATCTAAACTCAATGAATAAGGCTTCTGATTTTGTAGATTTTCCCATTGCCGGAGGGTTAAGTGATTTATCTCGGGATGCAGAAAAGAGAGAGAAATGGAAGTTGGAGATGATAGATCGTAGTAAAGGTGTCTTTAAGGCCAAAAGTGATGCTCAACCCACATCTATCAGTACTCAAAGAAGGTTAGAGTTCCCAAAATATGCTGATGATGAAGAAATGGCCGAATGGTTCGGACCTGGAAAGTAAGGAAGAAAAGCCTTGTGTCTCAAGATTGATTGAGATTTGCTTGAGGTAAATCGAAATCAAAACTTTCTGTTTGTGATAACCTTCTGAAAGAGATTCACCAAGAAAAATCCAATAGTAACAGAAATTGTTCCACCTCAAAAAGAATGAAAAGAAAGAGAAACAATTTGCTGTCTTTTTTGAGCTTTACTTCTTGCGCGAGGTTAATTTTCTTTTTCAAATAGATTTTTTTGTTTTCCTTTTCTTTTCTTTCTTGCAGGGGAATCATTATTTTCAGTCATATCACTTAACTGTTCATGTTCAATAGAAATTGAGCACAAGTATTCCTTCATTTCCTTCACATAGTATTAAGTATTAACAGCCTTAAGTGATTTCCCAAAGACTTGCCATCAACCTCCTTGGTGATGGACTTCTGCGTCAACTCCAAGAACTTAGACCGCATAAACCGGCGGTAGACAACCGGTTTCTCCTGTGATATCACCTCCGGCAGTAGACCTAACATTCTCTCTCTATCGCCCAGGCTGAAGAAAACTGAAACAGAAACTCATGGTTTGCGGCACGGATCGGCCAACACTCTGTGCTCCAAGTTTTTGTACTCATCCTTTGACATAATTTGAACAACCAAAAAATGAAAGCGTGAGAAATTTACATTTTCCATTTGTAATGTCTAAAATTATTAACAAACTCCTTAAGTCTTTTCATACTGGGTTATCAGTCATAAAAAGTTTAATTGAAAGTGATAGCCATGACTAGCTAAGAACCTTATGGATAAATCAAACCATTAATTAAATTATATAAGTCTAACTAGTTTGATGTTAGATATTGTTTAGGGAGTGTAACGCCCAAAAATTTTGTTTTAAATTTGAATTTATTGAATGGACTTGGTAGCAAATTTCTAATAATTGGGTCTAAAAAGCAAACTATTAAAATCTGGGATAGTTTTTGGAACATTAGCTTTGTAGAGCGCGGAGATGTTATGGAGGAGAAATCTTTGTGCTCAACGAGGACGACACGGAGGCCTTTCTTAACAGCAGCATTGAGAGTGATTCTGCTTTTGGTTGCTCCATCCCATTATTTCCCATTCGCGCCCCGTTCGGAATGGACCTCCATCGCCATGGGGATTATTTTTATCTCTATTTATGTGACGTGTTGTGAAGCCTACATGCTTAATTGTGCTAGTTCATTTTAATATTAATTTTCACAGTTTTTCATTTTTTTCTTAATTTGAAGTGACTATTTTGATTTTCTGTGAGATATAATTTAAATGCACATTACAAAAAATAGTATAAAAATTGATTAAGAAACAGAAACACTATTAAAATACATTTGATTTTATTTTAAAATTGTTGTTTTCTTTTATAGCAATGAGGATGGATTTACAGAGACCGGTAGGGGCAAATTCGTCCCTATTGCCTTTCAATCATAGTTATATGGCTATCTACACTGTTATACTATCACATCGTTAAAATTTATTTTAAGAGTTCTTGTCTGGTTTAGAATCATGATTTTTAGTTCGTTATAATATTTTTTTTACAAAAATTTTAAATTTTAAAAATCAAAATCATAAATTAATTTTAAATCTATAAACCAAACATCACTTTATTTTAAAGTTTTTAAAAGTTGAAAATTTTATGTAAGAGCTTTTCAATTCTGAAAAAAAAGTTATATGTGATTATTTGTGAGAAGAAAAACTCAAATTCTAAACTTTCGAATAAAGCGAAATCCCTCAAACTTTTTAGCTTCAGTATTTTATTTACATAATATACATATGTACACACACACACACACACACATATATATATATATATATATATATATATATATATATATCGTTCTCACAGATCATAGAAATTTGTAGCTTTCATCCTGGCACACATCTCTATAAACGTACAACAAACAGACACACAAACATAACAATTTCCTTTTTAAAACATGTTACGAACGTGTGCATCTTCCCTTATGTCCCCTTTATCTATACCTCACCATCTATTTAATCTAAATGGCGTTGAATTGTGTTGTTATTATTACCGCGTCACAACCGCACACTTTCTATTAAAAATTATCAACTTGACTTTTTGATTCTTACATAACTTGTGTATTTCACCTTATGAACATACAATAATATGAGAGCTGTGTTGAAAAAAGTAAACATCCTAATTATTATTGTGAGGAGATTAAACAAAAAAAAAAAAAAACTAAATACCCACTTATTTTTAATATTACAAAATTGCCTATTTTTAAATAATAAGGTGCATGAAATGCCGGATATACTCCTATTCTTTATCTTAAGTATGCTCCTTATATGATGTTTTCATTATTTGGGCTGATTTTTTTTGATAATTTACCCCGTTTTGACTTACCATTTTAACCCTAATTATTATTCTGTAATAACTTTTTGATTTAATACTGCTATTGTCTTTAGATTATTAGATTTTTCCTCTCATATTTTCTTTGAATTTAGACTGAATAGTATATGAATAGTGCAGCGTCATATTTGCAGCTACATATAGAGAAATCACAAATAATAAAATAAAAAAAACAGAGAGAGAGAGAGAACAAAACAGGTGTACAGTGCTGCGTGAATAGTTGTGTAAGGGGAATAATTTCTTTTTGTTTGCATGTTTAGATTTTTAGGTTCAATCTATTCTTTGTGAGTCTTTTTCATCTCTTTCTTTCTTTCTTTATCTTCGTTTTTTTTTCTGACATTGATATTTTTGCTGAACAGCTCTTTTTTTTTAATTTATTTTTTCCTGACGCTGATGTGTTCTGCAAGTTTTTTTTTTTTTTTTTTTTTGAAATATATGCAATTTATTTCATAATGATATCTCCATTAATACAATGAAAATGCCTTTTGAGTGACTTACCGATTTGGTATCATACCATATGAATGACTCAATTTTTCATAATGATATCGTCATTAAAATAATGAAAATGTGAGAGGTCATTTTATTCGTTGTTTTATATGTTGTTTATATCTTTATCATAATTTTCTCGTTTCTGAACATAATGAAAGTAGACAGATTATAAATTCATATTTGGCGCATTTTGATTGTCTCGATTGTTTGCAACTTTGTATTCATTCTTTTTTATAATGATATCATCATTAAGATAATGCAAATGCGAGAGGTTTTTTATTTGTTGTTTTGTTTGCTTGTCTCTATCTTGTTTTATATCTTTAAATTCCTTAAAATAAATAGATTACAAACTCATGTTTTCGGCATTTTAGTTGTTTTGAATTGCTTTCATATGAAAATGCGAGAGATTTTTTTATTTGTTGTTTTATTTGCTTGTCTAGAGGTTGATTTTGTTGCAAACTTGTTTTGTTTTTATTTGATAAAAAAGTATTTGGTAGGATTTTTTTTTTCTTTAAAAATAATTTTCTTTTCTTGAAATAATTAGATTTCATTAAATTTCAACTTTTTGTATTTAAATTTGACTATTCATTGTCTTGTCTTTTCTATTTTTTTCATTCATTAGTTTTTTCTTTTTTCTTTTCATTATGTAAGGATATGAACGTTTTCATATGAACGATAGTATGTGTTTTTATAAAGAAAATAATAAATAGACATTTTTAGATTTAAGATGCTCTAAATAGACATTTCTATAAATGACTAAGGAAGGAGATGAGAAGTAGAGAGATGTGCCCCGTTTATTTCACCGATTCGAATTTAGAATTCGAGTTTTGCTACAGTAAAAAGTTCTCAGAAATAGTCATATTTAACATATTTGCTACAGTAAAATCTTTCACATAAAATTACATCTTAACTCGAATTAAAAACTTGAATCAGCGAACTAAACGGGTCCGTAATTTTCCTATAACCCACCAAATTCAATCTTTCCATTAATTGAAGGATTCAAGGAATCTATCAACTTTAAGTTTTAAAGGCTATTTCATCCTCTAAAAGTTTATTGATGGATAAAGATTATTTTAGTATCTTTTTCGAAAGTACTGTTTGTTTTTAATGAGAAAACTATTTTTACTAATTTCCTCCCCACTTGGCTGAGTGCTCTGCAGTTCGTGAAGCTACCCGGTTACTTCAAAGAGAAAGGTTTCATAATTGGGTAATTGGGTCTGATGTTATTTCATTGGGGGATTCGTATTCCGATTCGAATTATAATTTATGATTCGTTATAATATTTTTTCTCATAAAAAAATACACGTAAATTAAAAATAATTTTAATCTCATAATTCTAATTTATGAACTAAACGTCTCAATTATTAATACCGTTCGTAAATGGAATTTGAGAGCCGCTTATCCATCATTAATGATATCAGAGATGTTATTTCTCATACTACCAGTGGTTCTGTTTGCTACACTTTCTATATGGGGAATTATGTAGCCCGTAGTTTTACAAATTATGCGTAGTCTCAAAATTTTGTTTGGTTTGAGCCTATGCTTTTGTTTGTTGGCTCTTATGTAATTGCTGATTTAGCAATCAAGTAATAATCCATTCATTCTTTTCAAAAACTATTTGTACTTTATGTTTCTTTATAATTTTTAAATAATTTAAAATATTTCATTTTTTTTTATAAAATAAATTGGTTTATATTTAAGTAATGCAAAAAAAAAAAAAAAATGTTCCAAATAATCGACCTGAGGGTATCAAAATAATGATTTCTTAAATGTACAATTACCTTTTTAATATTATTAAAAATAAAGATACCTTAGACATGTTTTTAAATAATAAATAGTACCAAAAAGATTTAATAAATGGACAATATAGTAATATTAATCAAATAACTATAATTTATTATTTCAAGCTCCCTTCCCTTAACAAATAAGATAAAAAAGAAAAAAGAAAAAAGAGATAAATACTCCTCAAATGCATGAGTCTTGAATTTTTATTCTTTGCACTTGATGAACCATTTAATTAAAGAACTATATTAAAGATATTAATCAAGAGTAAAAAGGTACAAACTTTAGAACAATACATTCAAAGGTCGAGCTCACAAATTTTCTCAAAAAAAAAAAATCTCTAAATTATTTTCTTATTCTCTATCTCTCCAACTCTCTCCGTTCTTTCTCCTCTTCATCCCTCAAAGTCCAACCAAATGACCTGAGTGTTGATTGAACTTGAAAAGCAAAGTTGAAGAATTAAGAAAGAAAATATCTGAAGCAAATCTCCAACTTTGACAACAAGAGCTCCAGGGACAGATAATATGAAAGAACAGTACTAATGCTAGTCTTAACTGCTAGTGCCCTTAATCAATGACGGGTTTTAGACGGTTTTTTGGTCTTTATTTATTGGTACAAATATCATTATATATTTATGGGCTAATTGCATTATTCAAGTGTAAGCACTAGGCTGAAGCAGAGTCTTTGAATATGTGGCGATAGTATTCTCTAGGCAGCAGAATATTTTAGCATAATATTCAATGCTTTTGAATTCATTGAAGAAAATTCTGAGATGGAAATCTAAATAGAAAGAATATTATGTCACATGATTGTGTATATTAATTAGCACAGCTCTTTAATCATCGCTTTAAGCTATGAGGAGAAAGATGCTGAAGGGGACACGCACCAGCAAGACATTATAGTGGGCTCCGTTTTTTCATTCTTCTTTTGTTAATTTCCTTCGGCTCAACTGATTAGTGAATCAAATTTATTCAGGCATCATTATAAAAAAAAAAAAAAAAAAAAACTAATAAATAAATTGGATTTACTTGAGAAAACATGAGCTTTTTTTTTTTTTTTTTTTTTTTTTTTTTTTTTTTGGCCAAGTTTCAGAGGACTAGCACTTGAAAAATTATAAAATAATGGGAAGAGAAAATACATCAAATAACATGTTTTCAAATCTCAATGGAAGTAAATAGAATGTCTTTTTAACATGCTAAGTTAATAACATTTTTTAGATTTTGTTAAGTTAATCTCAAGCTACTGGTGGTTCTTTTTGCTGCGTTTCTAGATAAAGGAATTCTGTAGCCTACTGTTTGACTAATTTTATATGTTTGAAGTTAATGATTGTTTCTAGTTTGATTCTATGCCTAATTTTATTAGTTCTCTTGTACTTGCTAATATTACATTAGAGTAATAAAGTTTGTTTTTCCTCAAAAAAAAAAAAAAAGAAAAGAAAAAAGAGCGGAGATAATGATATGAAAACTGAATTTCATTGACAAAAAAAAAAGGGAAAATTATGATAAAAATTTAAACTAATGTATAATTGCAAAACAAAAGACAATTAAAAAAAGAATTGAAAATAACATTTCATTTCAAATAGATTACAACATTTTTGAATATAAAGAATTTTACGTTTGCATATGGTAAATATGTTATCATTACGAGTGCAAAAATATTTGAACACATTCTGAATGTAAGTATTATCATAACGAATAGAAGTTTTATGATAACGACACTAATACAAAAAACCGTTAAACAAGTGCATATATCAAAGTGTTAATCTGAGCTTATCATAAAGAAGAGAAGGATTTTTTTTTTTTTTTTTTTTTTTGGGAGAATATAAAGAAAGAGAAGTTTTATGATAATGAGGAAAATGATTAAAAAAAAAAACACATATTAAATTGTACCGGATTTTTTAAGTCAATAGGCCCCAAATGTACACCCATTTAATTCGTAGACTCCTTATAAATAGAATTTCATTTTTCATTTTTTTTATTCCCAGAATTTAGCTGAATGACCAAAATATCCTTTAAATGGGGAGGGAAAAACGACTGGGAGAGGGACAAAACGACAATAAAGAAATGTTTTTCCTTTATTGACTTAAAAATCCGTTTCCTTTCCTTCTTAAAAAAAAAACAAATCCCAAATACCTAATTTTTTGCTGGATTTGCTCCTTTCCTCTCTTGGCCATGCTGCAAATGCTGCCGCTCTGCCCGGGCCGCCCCGCCCACCGCCGCAGAGCTCCCCTCCGACCACCACACTGCAGTTACCGGTCTTCTCCGAGCCTCTCCGGTAGTCTCCGGTCCGCGGCGGTCATCTCATCTGCGGTAATCTCCCCCAACCATTCTCCGGTCCGAGCTTTTCCGATATTCTCCTCAGATTCTGTGGATTGTCGGGCCTATTGAACGATTCTGTAGATTCTCCGCGCTTATCCGGTAATCTCTGGTCATCGCCGATACTATCGTCCAACCGCCGCAAAACTCGGCCCGCTTGTTGCTTTGGATTTTCAAAGGCGCCCGATCGCCCCCAAATCAATAAAGGTATGGCCTTTAATCAAGAATTTTTTCATGCTTGTTGATTTGGTATACCCATTAGTGTGGAATTTTGTAAAGTTTCTTTGGTTTGGTATGGTCAATAAGTCATGGATCTTTGAAATGTTAGTGAAAAAACATAGACCCGTGATGAATGAATGACAGGCATGATGAATGCACGAGTTGGACTTGTGTTAGATGTATGAATAGGTAATATAAAGATTTTTATATTCAAAGTGTATATATTCTATGAAACTCGAAAAGTTATTCGGATATATTTGGAGCGTGTTGCCTAAAATTGTGTTTATAGAATCTCGCAAGTGCACGAGTCAACAAGTAGTAAAATGATGAGATATCAAGTATCGTCCCACAGGGATTGTGTATTTTTGAGACCAATTTGCTAAATAAATTCTATCCAAGCAGTTAAAAAGGAAATTAAATTGATTTTTAAGATGTGACAAACTAATAATAACTTGACTACAAACAATTAAAACAGAAATAAAACTAATTACTAACAGACAGTGTGATTGAAATTGGCCGTCGTTGTGCGTGGCTTCTGAGTTACTAAACTGTCTCCCTATCAATCGCACGACGATCTTTTAGCAACGGATGATAATGATTATTTCTCGTTAACCGGATCTACTAAACCAGTGATTTTCCAATCCTTTGTCTCACCGATTTTTAAAGTTAAACCTCACAAATTCCTTTGCAAATCTAGACTCTAAAATCAGAGAATGAAGCCCTAGATCGTTTGGTTATGCAAGACACAATATATTCCTAAATCATGTGAATCAAGATCTAAACAAGATCTAAGAACCCGCACAATTCAAGTTAGGTCCACTCAACTAAATCTTCCCGGATCTAATCAAAGTTACACTCCTCTCTTATGATTTTCCAATCACAGTTAAGGCATGAATTTAACTTACTTGAATAAACAAAGAAACAACCATTAAATCCATTCAACATCAATAAACATTTCAATAGTTAACATTTCAGCAAAGTCAACCAACAAAAATACTCTCATAAAGTTATAAATGGAATCACGTCAGATTTGTGAAGAAGAGCATAAATATTCTTAACAAGATACACACAGAGTATAAAGAGTAAGAGAAAACTAGGTGATGAGGAGAGAATCCGAATCCCCCTTTTCCAAGGCTTCTTCTAGATTCTTTTCTTATCAACAGTGAGTCCTTCGTTTCAACACCACACCCCTTGCGGTATCGCCTCTTCTTCTTTCTCCCAAAGATCTTGGAGCCTGGTACTTGATCGAGAAAATTGGAGGAGGTTTTCCTTTTTCAAGTGCAGCCGCCTCTCTCTTACAAAATATGACCAGGACGACTTTTTCTCTTACAAACAAGAGGTATTTATTGTACCCTAATCACACGTGGCAGCCCACGAGGAAGTCTCAATCGGCGGTGAATCGGTACCATTCACGTTTAAATCAAGACAATCTTTCGGCTCGAGGCACATTTGTCAAGACATGTGATTCTCGTCGGTGGCGTTGGGCGCAAACAATGTGCAAAGAATGCACAAAGAATCTTGGTAGCTTTCTTTAAAAACTCAAAACGACAAATTGCTTTCTTCCAAAAAACGACAATGCTTTCCCAAAAGCGCAAATAGTCACCAAATGCAACCGGATTAGTTCTTTTAAAGATAAAAACGAGAGAGGGAGAGTTCAAGGAACCGAATTAACTAAACTAGAAACAAGGCAAAATAAGGGAAAAACCAAAACTAAATACTCTCTAAATAGTAATTTAAACCCCGGGAAATGCTTAATTAACTCTATTTTCATAGAGTTATCACACCCCCAAACTCAAGACTTTGCTTGTCCTCAAGCAAAACAAAAAGAAAAAAACTCAGAAGCAAGTGTGCATTTATGGATGAATTCTCATGAATAACTCCTCAAGGATTGAATTAGAAACATGGCTCAAAGAAAAACACAATTTTCAATCGACTTTTATTTTGAACTTCACAAGATTGCTTCTTCTCCAATTGGACCTTTCTGGTGTGTGTGTGATAACCTTGCGCTATCTCAACATCGGAAATCCAAATGAGATCATGCAAACATGCGTATAGAATATAGAATTTAGAATTTAAGCACATGCATGCAAACTCCATAGGCTTACTTCTCAAAACCATCTCCACTAATGTAGATTAGCACTTAATCAAGGATCAATAGGACTTTTAAAGCTTGTAACGTTAGGCTAGGGATTAAGGTAGGATAAAAGTGATTTTATGGTTCAAATCACACCATAAACACATTAGTTACTCTAAGACCATACGAGAGCTCATATAACTCTTCAAAGTACACCCTCAAACTTGATTTCCACTCTCTTTTGTCAACCACTTATTGAAGGAACAAAAATCTTTTTTCATCTTTTTTTTTTTTTTTTTTTTTTTTTTTTTTTAAATCCTTTCGCCGCCCGAGAATCGATATTAAATCTTGCAGCAATTTTTCTTTTGTTTACATAATTGCACACGCTATTTCACACCCACTGCATCATCTCACACCAACTCATATCTGACAACACACTCCCCATCCTTCCTTATCTCACATGGCTCATTCTCGTCCTCAAATAACTAATATGCTTATGGGTGAAGGGTAGAAAGTTGGAAACTTATTTGAAAAGCTAGGTTAAAGATGTGGGTAACAAAAGGAAATGATATATATAGGCTCAAAAAGGGTGACTAAGGATATAAAACTGTACACGGTTGGCTTAAAAGGCTCAATCGGTCCAAAGATGGCCTAAATCATGTCCTTACTCAAGTGCTTGCCTAGGATTTCGCCTCGACAATTCATCAAATAAGTTCTAGAGTTTGCAAAATCTAATAATTTGATATATATACAATCTTTTTGCATCACATTCACATGATCTTTCTCTAGAAATCCAATGCATCCATAACACAAGGCTAAGTGCTCAAAGTTAAGAAAAATCACAATCTTTGAACAAAACAATCAAGTGAAATCCAAAACAAAAAGCTGAGAAAAGAATATTTTTCTAAAAACTATGCTCAATCCAATAATTATCATCATAGGTCCAAGAGAATTCACCACAAAACACACTAAACAACGGAAAAAACACAAAACACAACCCCCCAAACTTAAAGGGGAAAGTGTCCTCCTTTGCAAAAACAAAAAAAAAAAAAAAAAAAAAAAAAAAATTTAATCATTCTTAACATAAAACATAGAAATAAAGTATATAGGAAAAGAAAACTCCCTCATCGTGCATCATCAATGCCATTTCCAATTCATCGGGTTCCGCATGGAACGCCGCCTCGGTGGTGAATCTTCAACCACAGCTTTGCCCTTCTTCTTTCCACGCAATGAAGAGGGCTCGGGAACATCCGCGACAACAGTGGCTGGTGGTTCTTCTTCTTGCTGGACACCAGCAGTGGTGTCCTCATCAACAACTCGCCCGATGCCCCCGGCATTGACGCCCGAACCTTGAGATCGCATAATTAACGCCTGGGAAAACAGGAAGGTGGCCATTGGCTTAGAAAAGTTCCGTTGAAGAGATCTCTTCAATGCCCTGTCCCCGTCACGAGAATACACCAGAATTGGTGTAATCGCTTCTTGCCGCTTTCGCAAAGATCTCAAACACTCATATTCTTGGACTTCAAACAGGCTCATTCGTTGTTCGAGCCAGGCCCGGCTTTGAGATGGGGCTGCAGATGGTGTAGAGTTCTCGGAGGGTCCGGTTGGCTCTTCCTCGTTTTCCTCCCTTCGCCAAAGATCCTCACCTTGTGCCGCTTTGTCCGCTTTCGTCCGGAAGAGATCCGTGTAATGGCGACCAAATCCATTGGGCAGTGTTTCTCAAACGCTGCTCGGTCTAAATCCCAAGGCACATTTGCACAATACACATCTCCGAAATAAGGGAAGGGAAATACAAACCTCCTTTATCTTTTTTCGCACACGCCCGGATCGATCAATGATTAACCGTCCCACATTGATCGGTTTCCCCACAATAAGGGGCATGACAAAAAATGGCTCTGTTTTCGGGATATTGTCTTCCGTGAGTGGAAAGCAAGATCCGGGGCCTTGAGAAAAATGGTACCAGACTTTAGCAACAGTGAAGGTCATGCCTGTTGCGTAATATGCTTTTACCGGTGGTGGACAAAGTCCACCGTGCTCGAGGGACGGCGATTATCGTAAAAACGTCATCAAGCTGCTCCTCCGTTATCTCGGCCAATAGGTTCGCGAATTCATCCTCTTGTTGGTGTATGCCCAACACGAATTTATGTGAATTGCAAGTGAAGGGAATGCGTACCTTGCGGACCACAACCGTGGCTTGCCTACGGGTTTTCGATTTGCATAAAACTCCTTGACAAGAGGGATAACGGGATCAATGGGGTGTTGACAAAACACCGCCATTGCCGTGGAATGATGATATCCGAGACAAATGCCTATTTTGTCCCAAAGTGGGACCTGCTGTGAAGCGAGAATCCTTTCTCCTTCACTAAATTCGGGCGGAGATGTTCCCGTTGTACCTATTTTTGGCATCATCGTCAACGAATCTTGGGATCTCCGGGGTACTCGGGTGGAGGGAGATGGGTCATGATGGCCTGATTGTTGTTCACGGTGGAATCAGTATTTACGGAGGAAAATGGCCTTTGGCTATGCTCTTCTTCTTTCCCATGGGTTGACGGGAGTAAGGGTGGTTGGGCGGACGGGAGTAAGTTTCTTTGGGTAATCCGCGGAGAAACAGGGATCACGGGTCGGCGGCGGTTCTAGGGCGTAAAAGAGATTTGGGGAAATTTTGGGAAAAACTCCTAGGGCGTAAAGATTTTTGGGGGGAAAAATTTTAGAGGAAAAGGGAAAGTGGAACTAGAATGCAGATTTGGGCGGGTTTTTTTTTTTTTTTTTTTTTTGACATCAATACGCCGGCGTTTCAACCGATTTGTCAATGCTCAAGATATTACCAAAATGCCACCGCATTAGATGACCAATATTACGCTTTCCCCTTTCATCAAAACGACGGGTCCCATTTAAATCCTTCAAGTTTTAATCGCTTTATCGCGAGGGGGAAACAATGCTATACGATCTTCGTGAGATCTTTGCAGCAAAAATTTTGTTCCCATTCTCCTCGCCCATGTAACTCCCGATGAATCAAAACAATTGTGATAAAAGCTGCATCGCCACTTACTAAAATAAGTCAACAATCTACTTGACGCTCAAAATCAAAATAAAATGGAAAATGAAAAAAGAAGAAGAATATTGCAACTAAAGAGAAAACATCAAAATGAAAGGAAATAGAGGAAACAGAAACTTTGGGTTGCCTCCCAATAGCGCTTTTGTTTTAACGTCTTCACCGACGTCTACCCCTTCTTTCGCTTATCCCTCAATGTGACAGAGGTCTTGGAACGTTCCATAAGTCCTCCCCAATAATGCTTGATTCTCGGCCGCTCACCAAGAACTTCCTCCCCGATGTCTCTTCTTGCAACTCCACCGCTCCATGTGGAAAAAAAGGGTAACCGTGAATGGCCCCGACCATCTTGACTTGAGTTTGCACGGGAACAATTTCAGCCTTGAATTGTATAACAAAGACCTGTTGTCCTGGCTCAAATACTCTTGGTTTTATTCTCATGTCATGCCATCTTTTAGTCTTCTCCTTGTACTGCCTTTTGCATTCTCATATGAGAACATCCGCATTTCTTCTAGCTCATCTAGTCGCAATAACCTTGCTTGACCGGAGGCTTGTAGATCCATGTTGAGCTTCCTTGTCGCCCAAAACGCCTTGTGTTCAAGCTCCAGCGACAAATGACACGCCTTACCAAAGACGAGACGGTGAAGGAGACATTCCCAAAGGCGTTTTGAACGTTGTCCTATAAGCCCGAGAGAGTCATCTAGTCGCAATGACCAATCCTTTTTCGGTTTGGATTCACGACCTTTTCGAATGCCCTTGATTTCTCTGTTTGAAATCTCCGCTTGACCACTTGTTTGAGGATGGTAGGCTGTGGCGATCTTATGTTTGACTCCATATTTAGCAAGCACCCCTCAAAATTGCTTGCTTCCGAAATGAGTTCCTAAATCCTTCGATTATGGCTCATGGAGTTCCAAAGCGAGTGAAAATGTTCTTATACAAGAACTTGATCACTACCTTGGAATCATTTGTGGGGAATGCCGATGCCTCAACCCATTTCGACACATAATCCATCGCTACCAATATGTAAAGATTGCCAAATGAAGGAGGAAAAGGTCCCATGAAATCAATTCCCACACATCAAACAATTCAACCTCCAAAATATTTGTCAACGGCATTTCATGATTGTGAAATATTGCCGACACACCGACACCTATCACATGCCTTAACAAATTCATAAGCATCTTTGAAAAGTGTGGGCCAAAAAATACCCGGATTGCAAAAAGTACCTTGGTCGCAGTTCTTGATCCCCAAAGTGGCCTCCATATGGTGAAGCGTGGCAATGATGTAGAATGCTCGAGACTTCTTCTTGGGGCACACACCGCCTCCAAATTTGGTCTGCTCCCTGCTTGTAGAGAAAGGGTTCATCCCAATAGTAAGACCGCACCTCATGCAGAAATCGCTTCATTTGTTGTCTGTTCAAATCCGGAGGTGCCTTGCCACTTGCTAGATAATTTGCCAAATCGGCATACCATGGCAAGGAAACTTGTTCCACTACGAGAAGCTGCTCATCAGGAAATCTTTCTTGAATGGGAATGTGCCACTCACTCCCCTTTTCTTGCTCAATTCGGAAAGGTGATCCGCCACTTGATTTTTCTGTTCCCTTCTTATCCTTAATCTCAAGATCAAATTCTTGAAGCAATAATATCCACCGAATTAGTCTCGCTTGGCATCTTTCTTTGAAATGAGATATTTAATGGTCGAATGGTCTCAAAAAAACCGTCACCTTTGTTCCCACGAGATATGATCGAAACTTATCAAAGGCAAACACCACGACCAAGAGTTCTTTCTCGGTGGTGGTATAGTTCAGTTGGGCCTCCGTGAGTGTTCTACTAGCATAGTAGATAGGGTGAATCGCCTTCCCTCCGCTGGCCAAGAATCGCCCATCGCATGGTCACCGCATCGCACATAAGCTCAAATGGCAAAGTGTCCAATCCGTGCAATGATGACAGGAGTTGTGACTAAAGCTTTCTTCAATTCGAGAACGCCTGCTGACAACTGCATTGAAGTCGAATGACCTGCTCGCTCCAAAAGAGAACATAATGGCTTGGACACTTTAGAGAAATCCTTGATAAAATCGTCTATAGAAACCAAAGATGTCCCAAGAAACTCCGAATTCCCTTGATAGAGCTAGGAGGAGGTAGTTTCTCAATGATCTCTATCTTTGCCCCTGTCTACTTCAATCCCTTTTTGTGAAACTTTGTGGCCTAAAACAATCCCTCTCAGAACCATAAAATGGCACTTTTCCCGCTTTAGAACCAAGCTTGTTTCCTCACACCTTTGAAGCACCTTAGCTAAATTCTTCAAGCAATCACCAAAAGAATCACCAAAAATTGAGAAATCATCCATGAATACCTCCAAAGTCTTTTTCCACCATGTCGTTGAAGATTGCCATCATACATCTTTGGAATGTCATTGGAGCATTGCACAAACCAAATGGCATTCTTCTAAAAGCGAAAGTTCCATAAGGACAAGTGAAGGTTGTTTTACCTTGATCCTCCTGGTGCTACGTTAACTGTTGTAGCCTCGAGTATCCGTCCAAGAAACAATAAAACTCCTTCCCAAATGAGCCTATCCAAGATTTGATCAATAAATGGCAGCGGAAATGATCCTTTCTAGTGGCAGCATTTAGCTTTCTATAGTCTACACATACCCTCCATCCAGTCACCGTTCTAGTTGGTATCAATTCATTGTGGTCATTGGCCACCACCGTCCTCCTCCTTTCTTGGGCACACATTGAACAGGGTGACCCACGAGTATGTCTCGAAATTGGGTATATTATTCCCGCATCCAGCCACTTAATGATCTCCTTCTTCACTACATCCTTCATGATGGGATTCAATCTCCTTTGCTCATTTGAATTCCGCAGCAATCTTCTAATGATTTTGTGCATGCATAGAGAAGGGCTGATTCCTTTTATATCAGCTATGGACCATCCCATCGCCCTTTTGTGCTTTTTGAGCACCTCCAGCAATCTATTCTCCTGTTCCTCATCCAATGTGGATGATATGATTACTGGCAAGGTGCTTCCTTTACCCAAGTAAGCATATTTCAAATGACTTGGTAATGGCTTCAATTCCAGCACCGGTGGTTCTTCAATTGATGGTCTAGGTGGCTTCAAACTCCTCTCAGATAACTCCAATGACTCGAATGGTCTTCTTTGACAAACAGCAACTTGGTTGGTTTCAACTTCTAATGCTTGAGACTCATCATCAACTTGTTCAACCTCCAATTCTGCCTTTGTAATATCCTCCTCTTCTATTTCCTCATATACATCCTTAGTCAGCCCTGCCAACACAAGGTCGTCTAACACTCCACGCACCGAGCATTCTTCAATCTCGCCCGAAGCGCATAGCGTTGAGGACATCAAATGTGACCCGCTCATCATCAACTCGCATAGTGAGTTTACCTTTTTGCACATCGATCGGTGTCTTCCCCGTAGCTAGAAATGGTCTACCCAAAATGATAGGCACCTCCTTGTCTCGCCTTCATAATCTAAGACAACAAAATCCCTTTGGAAAAATGAATTTATCAACACGTACTAACACATCTTCAATTTTACCTTCCGGATGAACAAATGATCTATCGGCAAGTTGAAGAGTGACGGTGGTCGGCCTAGCTTCACCAATCCCTAGTTGCTTGAAAACAGACATCGGCATTAAGTTAATACTAGCACCCAAATCACACAAAGCCTTACCAACATAGGTGTTGCCAATTGAACATGGGATTGTGAAACTCCTGGGTCCTTCAATTTCGGTGGTAGAGTACTACTGGGATATCAAGCCACATTCCTTTGTAAGTGCCACCGTTTGAATTCACCCAAACGCCTCCTCTTGGAAAGAATTTCTTTCATAAACTTTACATAATTTGGCATTTGCTCAAGAGCCTCCACCAATGGGATATTTATGTGAAGTTGTTTTAGCACATCAAGAAATTTCCCAAATTGCTTGTCTTGTTGCTTCTTCCGATACCTCGAGGGAAGGGCGGTGTTGGGGTGTTCGACATGTTGTTGCCTTGCCTTGCTTTGCTGCCGCACACCGCAGGACTTTGCTTGTCAACAGAACTTAGAGTCCGATCTTTCTTTGGTCTGGTTTTTTCTTCGATTTTTTTTGCTGCAGCAACACCGTGTTCCGCTTCATCTTGTGGTGGTGCGGGATCCATGCAAACGTCCTGCCTTTCTTTTTGTTTGGATCAAGAGGGCTCTTCATCTAGCTCCTTTTTCTCCTTTGGCTGCTCCAATGCTTTTCCACTTCTCAAAATAATTGCATTACGGTGATCCTTACCATCCCGCCTAGGATTTTTTACGTGTTGCTTGGAAGAGTGCCACATGGACTGTTGTTTAGAGCATTTGCAAGTTGCCCAATTTGAGTTTCCAAGCTTCTCAAGGTTGAATCATAGCTTTGCATCTTAGCCTCATTCTTCGTTATATATTCCTTGAAGAAGTTCTCCATGGAATTTGAACTTTCACCGGCTTGAATCCTCATTGGTGTGATGGTTGTGCTAAACCCCTGCTGAGGCTGGTCTATTGTATTGGGAAGCACCACTAGGACCTGCTCCTTGGTTATTCCAAGAAGAAATTAGGATGTTGTTTCCATCCTTGGTTGTGTTGATGGTTGTAAGCATTGTTGCGGTTGTAGTTACTCACATAACAAGCAAGCGGATTCAACGGACATTCCTCAAATAGGTGTCCCTCCCCACAATATACACAAGAGACGCAAGGGCTTGACCGGTTTCACTCCGGTTGGAGTGTTCATATTTTATCATGTTAGTCAAATTTGACACTTGAGCCGAAAGGGCTGTGATTGCATCCACTTCAAGAATTCGGTGTTTTCCTTGTTGGTAGTCTCTCGGTTGGCCATTGATAATGATTTGTAGCCATCCTCTCCGAATCTCATTGGCCTCATTGTAAGATTTGGCCAAAAGAGCGCCATTAGCTGCGGCATCTACCATTACTCCGGGTTTGCTCGTTAAGACCATTGTAAAAAGTCTCCATTTGAATCCAATGGGGATACCGTGTAATGGGCACTTCGGAGCGACTCCTTAAACCTTTCCCTAAGCTGCATAGACCGACTCTCCATCACCTTGATGAAAGGAGGTAATGTCATTTCTCAATTTAGCATTCTTTGTTGGAGGGAAATACTTCATAAGAAACTTTTTCAGCCATATCACTCCATGTAGCAATGGAATCTGCAGTAAACTGTTAAACCAAGTTCTAGCACGATCCTCAAAGAGAAAGGGAAAAGTGTTAGCCTTAGTGTTTCCGGAGGAACCCGGTAGCTTGAATATGTCGATGACCTCCATGAATGACCTCAAATGTTGATGAGGATCATCCGTCGCCATACCATTGAATTGTCCAACGGTTTGTATCATTTGGAACATGACCGGTTTTAGTTCAAAGTGTGGGGCCTCAATGTTTGGCCGAACAATCGCAGGATTTAGTCCATCAAGAACTGGGACTGCAAAATCTCGGATTGCTCGATCACGGTCATCAACCAAAAATGGTTCTGGGGCTGGTTCAAGAGCATTTTACTGCTGCCCCGATTTAGAAAAATCCCCCGAGCATCTTCCTCGGCCATTTCTTGTATATGGGCAAATCCTCATTGTATTCCTTCTTCTTCTTCTTACTGTTCTTTCGATTTCTGGGTCAAAAGGGAATAATTCACGTTCTTGCATACAAGATGTTCCAAAGACCTGCGTGACAATTCAAAACTCTGATAAAAATATACTAAGACAATACTTGAATAGTATATTACGTTAGCAATTAGATCCAAATAAAACAATTCCCCGGCAACGGCGCCAAAAACTTGTTGCCTAAAATTGTGTTTATAGAATCTCGCAAGTGCACGAGTCAACAAGTAGTAAAATGATGAGATATCAAGTATCGTCCCCAGTGGATTGTGTATTTTTGAGACCAATTTGCTAAATAAATTCTATCCAAGCAGGTTAAAAGGAAATTAAATTGATTTTAAGATGTGACAAACTAATAATAACTTGACTACAAACAATTAAAACGAAATAAAACTAATTACTAACAGCGGTGTGATTGAAATTGGCCAAATCGTTGTGCGTGGCTTTCACCGATTACTAAAGCTGTCTCCTATCAATCTTTAGACGATCGTCAGTAGCAACGGATGATAATGATTATTTCGTTAACCGGATCTACTAAACCGGTGATTTTCCAATCCTTTGTCTACTCGATTTTAAAGTTAAACCTCACAAATTCCTTTGCAAATCTAGACTCTAAAATCGAGAATGAAGCCCTAGATCGTTTGGTTATGCAAGACACAATATATTCCTAAATCATGTGAATCAAGATCTAAACAAGATCTAAGAACCTGCACAATTCAAGTTAGGTCCACTCAACTAAATCTTCCCGGATCTAATCAAAGTTACACTCCTCTCTTATGATTTTCCAATCACGGTTAAGGCACGAATTTAACTTACTTGAATAAACAAAGAAACAACCATTAAATCCATTCAACATCAATAAACATTTCAATAGTTAACATTTCAAAGAAAGTCAACCAACAAAAATACTCTCATAAAGTTATAAATGGAATCACGTCGGTTGTGAAGAAGAGCATAAATATTCTTAACAAGATACACACAGAGTATAAAGAGTAAGAGAAAACTAGGTGATGAGGAGAGAATCCGAATCCCCTTTCCAAGGCTTCTTCTAGATTCTTTTCTTATCAACAGTAGTCCTTACGTTCAACACCACACCCCTTTGGTCGCCTCTTCTTTTTTCTCCCAAGACTGGAGCTGGTACTTGATCGGAGAAAATTGGAGGAGGTTTTCCTTTTCAAGTGCAGCCGCTCTCTCTCTTACAAAATATGACCAAGGACAGCTTCTTCTCTTACGGTGCAGGTATTTATTGTACCCTTAATCACACGTGGCAGCCCCGAGGAAGTCTCCAATCAGCAATTGAATCAAGACCATTCACGTTAAATCAAGACAATCTTTTCACCGAGCCTGTTTGTCAAGACATGTGTGATTCGGTCCGGTGGCGTATTAAAGAATGTCTTGACAATGAATGCACAAAGAATGGCGACCGGCTTTCTTTAAAAACTCAAAACGACAGCAATTTGCTTTCTTCCAAAAACGACAATGCTTTCCCAAAAGCGCAAATAGTCACCAAATGCAACCGGATTAGTTCTTTTTAAAGATAAAAAACACGAGAGAGGGAGAGTTCAAGGAACCGAATTAACTAAACTAGAAACAAGGCAAAATAAGGGAAAAACCAAAACTAAATACTCTCTAAATAGTAATTTAAACCCCGGGAAATGCTTAATTAACTCTATTTTCATAGAGTTATCAGAGCGTTATTGATGTTGAGAGCACTTTTTGTTTCTCCTGTGAGTATGCTGTTAATGCAAGTTAGTATCATTATTTTCAATGGCATCGCGATAATCCCTTCGTTGTTTAGTTAATTTAGTAGTGATTAGTTGAATTCTCAATTCATTGTTGTTTCTTTAAAATGTATATTATTAGTCTGTCAATTGGTAGTTTAAGGGTTGATGTTAATTAAGTCTTGTTAATGGAAAAGGTATAGGGTGGTCTTTGTATGTTATTAGGTTTTGAAATGTTTTTTCTGTTTATGCATTTGTTGGTTTTATGTAAAAGCCGAAAAGTACATTTTGTTTGCTTTGATTCCCAATATGCAAATAAGATAAGATATGATCATCCATTGAGACATTTATTATCACTCAATGCTTTATTTCACCATTTTTTCACAGTTAAGGCATTACAGAGAGGAAGTTGGAAGGACTGACAGACATGGTCGCGAATCTAACTTCCTCTTCGTCCAGGCCGAATGTTGTTCAGGAAGAAGGCCGACACGAGCAATGTTGTTCAGGAAGAAGGCCGGTCAAAGTACAAGAAAACCTCATTCACCGAACCTTGAATTACAGCCCCCGACCATTGTGATGCGCATTCCTAGCTACAATACATATACAATTTTAGACTGTTTGTGAATGAACTGATCAGTTTACATGTTAGACTACTTTTTATATTCAGAAACATTAGTTGTATAACTTATTTTGGGTATGTAATTTAATTGACGAACTCAGGTTTTATGAATGTACCAGTAGCCCTGTAACTCCCCTGCTTTTGCACGCATATTCCCGCATGTTTCTCACAATTATAACCGTTCTTACCGGTACCGGTAAGAACGGTCGAAGAAAACCTGAATATTAGTTGCTCTCTGTTCGATTAAGCGCCTTTTCGGACCGTTCTTACCGGGTACGGTCAGAAACTTCTGCATGACACCATGATACGTCACTTGTGTTCATTCATCAACATCCAATCCACCATCAACCGGGTGGATACGTCACTTGTGTTCATTCGACCAATCTTACCTTTACCGGTGGGAACGATAAGAAACATATGTTTGCCCTACATAGGTTATTGGCCCATATCAGAGGATTGGCGACTTTGTAGTTATTCTGACCGCTCTGACCGGTTTCGGTAAGATCGGTCTGCATGTCGTTTGCGAGGTTATAGCCCATGCGGTCATTCCGACAGAGAGGATTGGCGAATTTGTTGTCATTCTGACCACTCTGACCGGTTCCAGTAAGAATGGTATGAATGTCGTTTGCGAGGTTGTAGCCCATGCGGTCATTCCGACCTATCTTACTTGTACCGGTGGGAACGGTCAGAAACATTAATGGGGTAATGATAATACCACTAAAGTGTTCCCACATTAGTGTAATGAAGATAAAACATGTGAAGATCGAAAATATATATTAATATGGACGTGCAAGCTTACGTACATACGTAAAAATGATGTGCATTGAACGGATATGAATAAATATATGAAGAAGAGGTCGATGAACTTAGTCTAGACATACCGGTTAAATTACACTTATGAGACTACAACGAGTATTCCTAAGTACATATGAGTTTCATTCCTGAGTTTTGCCTAGCAATCTATGTTTTATGATTTTTTACAAATTTTGTTATAGGTTTGTTCTTGGTCTGTTCTAGGTCTGTTCTATGTATGTTTTAGGTTGTTTTCATTTCTAACCAATTTTTTTTCTTTTATAAACTAAAAAGTTTAGTAATACCCAAAAAGACAAAGAGAATATGAAAAAATCTATGTTTTATAATTTTTCAATGATTTTGTTCTTGGTCTGTTCTAGGTCCGTACTGCTATAGTAGGAACGGTAGGAAACCATGCTAAAGGTGGCGTTAGTAATTTTGAACATAAATTATAACAAAACATATATATCCCGGCCCTCGCCGGTTCAGGAAGTCCAATAACGGTAAAAGTCACAACTAACACAAAGATAAACAAAAAATCATACTTAAAGCCCTCGCCGGTTCAGGAAGTCCAATAACGGTTCCTAGGTGTGTTGCGCTTCCAATTATATCGACTTCGTTAAGACTTCTCCGTAAGAAGGGTTGGTTATGACATATGTGGAAGATAGGTCTCATGAAGGGCCCTCGAATTGGCCATGCTACGCATTGAAGTCAAGCTTCTTACCATTCTGACCGATAGCGGTCAGAATGGTAAGAAAGGAATAAAGGGGTACCGGCCGGTACTAGTAAGAACGGTGAGAAGGGCCAAAGACCTATTAAGGCATGTCGGCGTGTTTCTTACCATTCTTATTGGGACGGTAAGAATGACCAGAATGCCACCGAGGATAAAAGCGAGTGGGGTTTGTTTCTGACCGTTCTAACTGGTACTGGTAAGAACGGTAAGAACGCAACAGAGCGGGTGATAGGCATGAGGTATGTTGTTGACCATTCTTACCGGGTACCGCACGCTAGCTAAGAAGAAACCCGACTTAGATGAGACCAATACTATATATAGGCAACATATGGAAAGGGAAAAAAAGTTATTCGTTTAGTCTTTTAATTAAACGTTGAGAATCAAATGTAGTTCAACGATAAAGTCCAATAACCACATCATCGCACCAAATACAAAGATATTGAAAAACAATGCCTACAAAGAATGATTTATTATTCTAATGGATACATCACTACGAGCTAACGTGAGAGGTTGTTGCATGACGAAGTTGCTTCCATTTCCCTTTCCCCTGCTCTCCAATCAAGGGAATCGATTTTTGAATCGCCCACGCCTTTTAATAAAGTTGGGGGGTAACACCACCTCATCCTATATATCATGGGGAATGTCCCAGTCTGACGAGATTGGTACAGGATATATGGTTTCAACATATGCCAATGCCCATAACTCTTTTAGATAGTATTTTGAGCACAACTTGTGCATATTGTTAGGGCCATCATCAAGTTACCGCAAGGACATGTACGCATGGAAACTTGTCTATATCATACACTTTGCACGAACAAGTTCTCCGCAACAAATCAACCAGAAAACTTTCATCATCCCCGTCACATAGTATTCAAGCGTGGATGTGTTTAGTTTGTTCACTTTTAAGAATGTAGACTCTTTGTACCTCGGATGCAACGTTCTCTCCACCCTTGGAGTTAAGCGTTGTGAGGAAGATCCCATAGTTGATTCCTTTTTGTGTGTGTTGAACCACTCGAAATTTTTCCAACTATCGCATCCATCAAGGGTATTATGCCCGATCGGATCTTTCTTCTTTGGAAAGACCGGTTGGCAATTTTTCTTCTGAGGGCATACCAAGAAGCACTTTCTCGATGGACTCGGGTTTCTTACCGCTCCCACCGGTGTAGCGGAAAGAAATGACAGGACGTGAGTTTCTTCGATTTTACAGATTACTCAACTCCGAAGAGGCCATGAAATAGCATGATTCTTGTTCATTTTTCAAATAAAATACCAAATCACGATTACCTAGCATTCAAACAATGAATTAAGCATAAAAAATACAAGATTTGAGAGAATACCAGAGGATCAAGCTTCGATTTAGCTTCGATTTCGTTTCCTTTAAACACCCAAAATAATGCTCGGATTGTTAATCACCATGAATGCCGGCGATTTTCGACGTCGGTAGGGGCATTCTCTGGCGGTGAAAGGCGGCGGTGCCGGTGAACTTTGGCCGGCAACGTTCCCTCGTGACTGCCTAGCGAAAGGAACGTTTTCTCTTTTAATTTCAGAGAAAATCTGAAGGGTATTTTGGGTATATATAAAAAATCATTTAATGAGAAGCCTACTCATTAAAATTTTCTATTTTGGAGCCTACTCATTAAACACAATGCACATTTTAAGCCTATTTTGCTAAAGGACCCAATTGTACCAAAGTTTGAACACAAGTATTATTGTGAAGAATAGAAATTTTATGGTAATGATATGCCAAAAGAAGAAACCAAACAACATATAAGAAATAAAAAAACATATATATCGGAAATGACAAAATAAGAAATTCAACGACATAATATGTGAATTAAACAAAGAACTGATCAACACCCAAAAAAAAAAAAAAGAATACGATAAATATAGAAAAAAAAAACAATGAATATGACATACCATATGTGAATCAACAGAAGAAACGTTGAAAGGGAAAAAAAAAAAAAAATTGAATACTATAAACCTGATTCAAGATATGCCGATCGACACAAAACAATAATATGTGAATAGCCAAACAGGAAACGACTCCACATGGTAAGATTTATGATTGATACCCAAAAAAAAAAATAAATAAATAAATAAAAAAGAAAATGATATGGAAGATTTCGTGAAGAGAAATACTATTGTTTCACAAAAACTTATTACCTGAACTTCACGAATTTGGCGAAAGTGAAGTGGTGAAAGGCCACCTGTAAGTGATATAGTGGAAGGTCACGAATTGGTGCATTGCTTTCCTAAAGCGAAGATAGACTCTTTCGTGAATCATCTTATTCACTGATATTTAGATGACTTCTCCACGATACATATTCCTTATATACATGATTAATAGGAAATTCTAAGCCGAAAAAACTGATTACAAAAATAATTATATAAAGAGTGTGCATAAAATACACAAAAAGGGTATAACGGGAATCAAAATTCCTATATTTTAAAAGAATATGACATTCCATATTCTACTTTTCACACATCTATTCTTAACCCATCCCTCATTCTATTTATTAATTATAGCCACTCAAAATTTTAAAAAATCCCAACAATTAAATTTTTTTTGTTTTGTTTTGTTTTTTGTTTTTTGTTTTTCACCCACCCAGAGACCAATTAAATTTATCCTTTTTTTACAGTCAGTTTCCTTTTTGAGCCATTTTCCTTTTTCTTTTTACACAACATGTGATCATTACACCAAAAAAAAATACAAAATAGAGGAAGAGAGTTTATATAATACTCCTAATGGTGGAAAATTAATGTACAATTAGTATATGAAAAAAGGGAGGGAAAAAAACGTTAACAATCAGTATATAAACCAAAGGAAATTAAACGATTTAACAATCATGCACTTTCCCATTTTTTTCTTCAAAAATTTTTTATGAATCAGGAAATTTTCAAACTAGCTAGTGGTAAACCATAAAAATTTGAATGAAGACAACAAGAGTTTTTAAAGAAAACTTTGACCACGTACCTTTTTGTGGACAAACTCTTTCACAATAGAATCCATCTCTATTCTTTTGAAAAAAGTATGGCACAATAATTTTTAGAAGACATTTTTTTTTTTGTTTGAAATAAGTAGTTCTTGAAAATACTTTTGTTCTCAAAAATAATTTTATTAATAGGTAATTTAGTAATAAGAAATTTTATTAAAATGGAGTGTTAAAAATAGAATGGGTTGTCAATAAATGAATCCTTAGATATATTTATAGCATTGAATAAAAGTGGACATATATATTTAAATTGAAGGTTCTCAAAAAAAAAAAAAAAAATATATATATATATATATATAGATATATATTTGTAGTATTATATAATTATTTCAAGAAAAAGCCTTTTGTATGGACCATAGAAATTTCAAGCTGATAACATCCGAATAAAAAATTCACTTAAGTCCAATAACAAATAATTTCTTCTACCCAAAATGGGGGGAAAAAAAAGCGAAAAAGAAAGAGTGAAACAAGATCTTTTCAAGCTAATGTAGCAAATTGTAAACATCTTATGTTTTCTAATCTTTTCGTTTTCTTTTCATCTAATACTTTTAGAGTGTACTGTTTTGGCGTGTTAAGTTGAGAACGTGAATAATAATAGATTACGATAAACCTACACACATTTTTTTTTTTTCCTTTGCATGATTGGTTTATACTATATATTTTGAATGCAACTGTTGGTTCTTTGCATTTTCTGCTTAATATTAACCTCTCAAATGATTTGTCCTCTCTTTTGGGCAGAATCTCTTGCCCAAGGTCTAATCTTCTTCACTAATATATATATATATATATATATATATATATATATATATATAGTCAAGCCACTTAACTAATTCATATTCAGCAGAAAGTGAAAGAACTTTTGTAAAACTGATCTTGTTGTTTAATTCAGAATTATTAGTTCAAGATCGCCCAACAATATTAGTTCGATAGGATCTTTATTTATCAGAACTTAGAAGTATCCAATCACAGAAGATAACGATCGCTCCATACATCAGATACTCATGATAGCAAGTAACATTTCTTTTACATGGCGTACACCGTTCACAGGCTAAAGTGATTAATCAAAGACTTGCCATCCAACTTCCTGCTGAAGAACTTGTCCATGAACTCCGGATACTTAAACTCCCGGTATTGTGCCGGTTTCTCTGGCGATACCAGCTCCGGCTGCGGACCAAACATACTTTCATGATCGCTTGGGTTGATGAAAATCGCAATAGAAATTCGCGGTTCCTTGTTTGAATTAGCAAACACTCTGTGCTCCGCGCTTTTGTACGCGTCATTTGACATAATCTGAATAACCAAAACCGAAAGAATGAGAAATTCCTCAACATTTTTTAAGTTGCATGTACTGTCTAAATTTGTGAACAAACTCCATAGCATGGTCATTTCATATATATACTAGGGCTAATTTCATTATTGTTTAGGTTAAAAATTTGAAGGAAAGTAATAGGCATGACTTATAGCCAAGAAATTTATACCAAGCGTACGAGTAGACTCTAGATTTTAATAACGACATATAAAGTTGAAATCAGTAGTTAAGTTAATTTATAAGGCGTCGTTTAGTTCATAAGTTAAAATCATAGTTCGTAATTTTAAAATTTAAATTTTTTGTGAGATAAAAATACTATAATAAAATTAAAAATTATAGTTTAAACTAACCAGAACTCCTGAAATAACCACACCCTTTGTGTAATTAGTTTTAATACCTGAAGTAAATCTCCAATGTTGATAACAAGAGCCCCAGGGACAGGCTCAATATCAATCCATTCCCCATTGTGCTTAACCTGCAAACCGCCCACTTGGTCCTGAACCAGCACCGTTAAAGCCCCCGGGTCGGGATGAGCTGAAATCCCAAGCGTCTGATCAGGTTCAGGACAATAAGGATAGTAATGGCCCACCAATGTCCTCCCGTCTAAACACGTCTCGCTAAGCCTCCCCACAGGCAATCCCAGCCCTTCCCCAAGCAAATCCAGCAACAAACCTCCCAGCCTCTCAACCTCCCGGTCCCACGCCGGCACCGCGTCTGCGCAGACCTCCGGCCACTCCTCCCGCTTCGGCGGGTTGGGACTCAGCGCCGCCAGCAGCGTGTCGCGCCAGCTGGCGGCCTTGGACCTGTAAAGATCGACGTTCGAGAGGTACGAAACTCCGGACCCGACCGCCCTCCGGTAGTACTGCGACCGGTACTCTGGCGGCTGCTCGTTGAAGGCCTTGATGGCCCCGATGATGCCGTCGACGGTTTCGTTTGGAATCCCGTGGTTGACGACTTGGAAGAAGCCGAACTCGCTGGCCGCGCGCCTCACGTCCTCGACGACAGCGGCGTGCTGATCGTCGGAATACGAGCCGGAGAGGTCAACGACGGGAATCGTCACGTGGCGTTTGCCGGGCTTGAGATCGGATAGGATTTCCGGAGGGTGGACGAAAATCCGGGGGAGGGTGGTAACGCCGGATTCGAGGAGGCCCTTGACGCCGGTCTTGGAGTCATCGAATAGCTTAAGCTCCTTATTTCTGTCGAAGTTGGCCGTGGCCGTGGTTGCCATCTCTGCGGTTTTGTGTGTGTTTGAAGTAAGAACTGGCGCGCTGAGCATTTCTTTTCTTTTACTACAAAATATGAATGTCTCAACCTCCGTATATAAAGGCGCCGGAAGATAGGATTTAGTGTGAAGGGACTTGGGAGTGGACTAGATTGTATAAAAAAATTTTTTTTAAAAAAAAAGAGATTTTATCAGGAAGGTAGGATAGGATTGACGTGGTGTGATCAGAAAAATCCATCAAGTTTTCTGGTTTTAGCAAAAAAAAAAAAAAAAAAATCATAGCAAAAAGAATCAAACAAAATAACACGTCCTTTTGTTTGTAATTGGAATCACGTCCTCTGTGTCTAGACTCTGGCCAAAAAAAAATATCGTCTTTTGTTTTTCATGAATTGTTCTGTTAGGATAAGATAGCGTTGGATACCGAGCAAGCAATCCCCTCCTCTCAAGAAAATCAATCATGTCATCTGTTTTTTTTTTTTTTAAATATCTATATATCAACCAATTAAAATATCGGTATTGTCTCCATCCCGCCTGTCAAAAAGCGACGAACATGTCGGGCGGTGCCGCAGTGGTTCCATACATAGGGGTTTTGAAAGAAAGGATAACGAGGCAAAAATATATTTTAGAAACGGTTCTTAAGGCAAAAAATATACAATATCTACCGATAAAACGGACGTACGTACTTTTGTATGAAATCTTTACCTTTCCCTTCTCACAACGTGGAGGTTACTTATCATTCATTTAACACCATTTTTAATACAAAATACTAATATCAATTGTATATTATGTTTTATAATTTTTAATGTTAACATTTATATTGAGATGATTTGATATAATATGTTATTTTTATTTTTATTTTAATGTATAATGTTATTTTTTTTATAATTATTAAGCTTTGAAAGTTGTAAAAATAAATTTTTATTTTTAAAATAATTAAAAAATACAAAAGTTGAAATGATTATATGAAAAAATAAACATTTCAATCAATAACAATAAATGTCAAATTTCTCATAAAATATATTTAATGGAAAATTTGTCACAAAATATAATATATGAAAAATTTAACATAACAAATAATATTGCATTGAAGAATATTTTTCTGCACTCAAATATTAAATTTGTAATTGATACATTAATGATAGCATTGCACTAGAGAAGCTATAAACTCCTTCAAAATCTCTTCTTTATCACTCATTGGCCTCTATAGAATGTCAACTTGCTTTTTTTTATTTATTTATTTACATTATGCATTTTTTTGGGGGACTGTCTCCAGCAAGCCATCCAGGTTGGATTAGTTTTTTAGGCTTTTGAGGTGAATGACCTCTTTAGGATTTTGTGGTAGTTTGGTTTTGATTTGTTTTGTCTTTGGATGATTCTGTGATGAATGACCGTATATGAAATCAAAACAACTTTTTTAGAATTAATTAATTAATTTTTTTTTTTTTTAAATAATCCTTTGGTATTGGATATTTATTTTGGTTTTGTGATTGTGTCGATCTTTATAATTAGGCTGTATATCTCTCTGTTTGTGGAATCAAGATGTCGATAAATGACCTTTTCTTTTTAAATTTATAATTGAGAATCGTTACTGCACCTAATTTTTGCAACTAAGGTACCTATGAATCCCCAAGATGAATCAAGACATCGTAGTTCTAAAAGTTGAGTTTTGATTGATTGGCATCATTGTTGCTCCATAGAGACAAGATGCAAGGGTGCCTTATATAGCTCTTCGCTTTGGAAGTCTTTTTTCCTTTCCTTGCTTGGTGAGTCCTTGTGTGGTGAACTTTGGAAGTTTACCCATTTTTGCAGAGTAAACTGACAGCTTACCTAGATTAGGCCTGCTTGGTAGTCTAGGCCTTCTTGAAGCTTACCTGGCTTGTTGGACATTTGGAAGCCATGGTAACCAGATGGTTGACTTATCCATACTGTAACTTTCTAGCTTACCGGATCTGTTTGGATGTGCTGATTCGGTTGGGCATCTATTGGCCGGAGTAGTATCCTGGCAGTTGACTGAAACTGCAGAATGTTACCGGTAGTTTACTGAGGCTATTTTTGGTCATTACAGCTCATATTATGAGTATCCGGCCTCAAAATTTGACAATGTTGACATTTTTTCATTCTTCTTTTATTTTGTTGCCGTCAGTAGGCTTCAAAAGAGACTTCTTTGCGATAATTCTTCTGTGTGTGTACGACTTTTAAATCTTAGATTTTCAAAAAAAAAAAAAAAAAAAAACACTTCTGTTTACCGGCACTTTCAACTTATATAGATTTCTAAAAAGGAAATTCAGGTGGAGCCATAGGATTTTCAAAGGAAGCAAAATTACAAATCCCATATCATATGATGCCCGTAGGATTTCTTTTCTTCAACAGAGTGCTAATCACAAATCCCATACAGAAAGTGTACATAGGATTTTGCCTTATTAAAGAGTGCTAATCACAAATCTCATATATAAATATTAAAAACATTTCACTTATCTTTTCTTCTCTCTATCTCTATTGCTTACTGACTTTTTTCTTTCTTTTATTTCTCGCTAATTTCACCATATACATGCTGCACTTTTTCGTTTTTTGTTTTTTTTTTCCTTGGGATCCTCCCCTCTTTTTTTTTTTTTTTTTTTTTTTTTTTTTCATTTGGTGGTCCAAACCTCACGCCTTTTTTTTTTTTTTTTTTTTTTTTTTTTTTTTTTGCACACACGAGGCCATTTGTTGGGCCTTCAGCACCCTTTTCGTTTTTGTTTTTTTGTTTTTTTTGTTTTTTTGTTTATTTGGGCTAAATTTCTACGGCTCAACAATAATATATTGAAATGGTCTATGTTCGAATCATATTTCACAAACAATCGACATATATTGTATTCAGGTGCAACTACATCAGTTTTAGGAGAAACATGTTTGTGTCCATCAAAATGATCTACAGCTCTAGCTTTTGAAACCAGAATTAGTTATAACATCCGAGTAAAAGATTCACTAAAAATCCATTTGTAATAGAAATTCTTGCACCTCAAAAAGAATAGAAAGCAAAGAAGAGAGAAACAAAGATAAATGTGGCAATAAACCTGTGCATCCTTTTTTTTTTTTTCCCCTGATTGCTGAATTTTTTTTTTTTTTTTTTTATACTCTTCTATTGGTTTTCCTTTAAACACCCTTTCAATGTGTTTTCACTTGTTTAGTTGAGAATATGAATGATAATAATCATACCATCAAGAAAGCTTATACAACTTTTTTTTTTTTTTTTTTTTTTTTTTTTTGCCCTTCATGCATGATTAGTTTGCGTAGTATATTTTTATACAACCGTTTGTTCTTCAAATTCTCTGCTTAATATTAAGCTCTCAAATGATTTTCCGTCTCCTTTAAGCAAGGTTAGTTTTCTTCTACAAATTTTATTTTCTTGGTACGAAAAATGATAGCTTTTGTTCAAATCACTTGACAATTCATAGTCAGTAGAAATTGAAAGAATTTGTGCACGGACAATACTCTGTCATTAAATTTAGACATGTTAGGTCAAGATCGCCCAACAAAATAGATAGATACACAAATACAATAGTCCAATTTTTCTTTTCATTTGTCAAAACTCTCAAGTATTGAAGCACAGAAATAACCATGTGTTAACAATATTCCTTTACATGGTATAAAGTATTCACAGCCTAAAGTAATTTCTCAAAGGCTTGCCATCCAACTCCCTAGAGAAGAACTTCTGTATGAACTCCGGGTACTTAAACTGCCGGTAGGCTGCCGGTTTCTCCAGCGATATCAGCTCTGGTAGTGGACCCAACATCCTCTCTCTATCGCCCGGGTTGAAAAAAACCGCAATAGAAACTCGCGGCTCTTGGCATGAATTGGCCAACACTCTGTGCTCCACGCTTTTGTACTCATCATTTGACATAATCTAAATAAAAAAAAAGAAAGAAATTCATCTACACATTTCGTCATAATGTCTGAATTAGTCAACAATCTCCTAAGCATAGTTATTTCATACTAGGATTTATTTCATTCAGTCAAAAACTTTTGTTCTATAGTACCTAGAGTCTAGTTATGACACTAATCTTGGTTCGCAAGTTTATCATATCATTTTAAAATATCACTCTGTTTCATTAAAGTAATTCATTACAGTAATTCTGGAACTATTAAGGTTCATATATATTTTGGCCTCATTCATTTCACCGATTCGAATTTTCAGTTCTAGATTTTTACAGTTAAAAACTTTAATAAAATGTCATAATTAAAAAATATCACACTTTAGCTCGAATCAAAAAATCGAACTAGGCCTTTGTAATTCCAATACTTAAGCTCGCTGGTAATTGAATTTGCCGCACTAATGCCGGAAAAGTTTCTTCCAGCATATTATGTTAAGAGCACAAAAACTTTAGACAACGTCTCATTTAGTCCTTTTATGTTAAGAGGTTAAAACTTTAATGGAAAGTGATGGATATGACTAGCTAAGAACTTGAAGTTAAAAAAAAAAAAAAAAAATTAAAATCATTGGTTATCATTTTAGTGCAAGTAGTTTACCTGAAGTAAATCTCCGATGTTGACAACAAGAGCCCCTGGGACAGGCTCAACATCAACCCAGACCCCACCGTAGTTAACCTGCAACCCACCCACTTTGTCCTGTATCAACACCGTTAAAACCCCCGGATCAGCATGAGTTGCGAGCCCAATCGTCCGATCAGGTTCAGGGCAATAAGGATAGTAGTGGCCCGCCCATGTCATCCCTTCCAAACACGTCATCTCCCTAAACCTCCCCGCAGGGAGCCCCAGCCCTTCCTCAACAAAATCCAGTAACAAACCTCCCAGCCTCAAAACCTCCCGGTCCCACTCCGCCACCGCGCCAGCGCAGACCTCCGGCAGCTGCCCCGGCTCCGGCTGAATGGGGCCCAGCCTCACCTGCAGCGTGTCGCGCCAGCTGGCGGCCTTCGATTTGAACAGATCAACATTGGAGATGTACGAAACTCCCGTCCCCATCTCCCTACGGTAGAACCGCGATCGGATCTCCGGCGGAAGTTCGTGGAAGGCTTTGAGGGCCTCGATCGTGCGGTCGAGGGTTTCCAGCGGAATCCCGTGGTTGACGACCTGGAAGAAGCCGAAATCCCTGGCGGCGCGGCTCACCTGCTCGACGACGGCCGCGCGCCGATGATCGGAATCAGAACCGGAGAGGTCGACGACGGGAATGGACACGTGGCGGTCTGCGGATGAGGGTTTGAGATCGGATAAGGTTTCGGGAGGGTGGCAGAAAATGAGGGGAATGGAGGTGAGGCCGGAGTCGAGGAGGCCTTTGACGCCGGTCCTTGATTCGTCGAATTGCTTGAGCTCCTTTATTCTATCGTAGTCGGCCATGGCCGCCCTGGATGTCGTTTTGGGTGTGTTTGTGTGAGAGCTTCTGATTTTTTGTGGGAATGGTATGAAATTGGTTTGGAATAAAGAACTGGAAGTAGATACGACCGGTTTTAGGCTGAAGCTGAACATCTTTTTTCCAAAAAAAAAAAAATAAATAAATAAATAAATAATTGGCTCGTATGAACGTACACGTGTTCGTTTTTCCGGGGAATTTATCGCGGAATTATTCTGGTTCAAAACGTTGAATTTTTAAATTTTGTACGTGCAAAACAGTTTAAAAAATTGTATTTTTATCGTCTTATTGTGATTTTGTTTAGTTGACTGTATTAGAGGATTGTGTTGTATACAAATACATTCAATAATATTCAATTTGTATAAATTAGTGTAAATGGTGAATCTAAAATTACGTACGCATAAAACTGTTTATAAAATTTTAGAGTCTGTTTAGTTCATGAATTAGAATCATGTGATTAGAATTATTTTTAATTTACGTATATTTTTTATGAGAGAAAATATTATAACGAATCACAAATTATAATTTAAATTAGGAAATAAATTCTTCTATCAAACATCACCTTAATTATAAAACAAACCATCACTAGGGGACATCAAGGCCTTCAACGAAAGTATATAGGCATAACTTGGCCAATTTGAAAAGCTTAAAGAAAGTATTGGACAACATTTGAAAAACAAACCATCACTAGGGGGAGATATTGATAGGACTTGTTTGTCGACTTCTTTCCACATTTGTACGTATAAACATTGTCCCAATTGTCTCCCTAAATGAATTAAGCGTTAATTTTGTCCTTGGTTGGTTACAAAAAATTCAAGAAGATTAGGAATTATGCATTTATAAACACATACTTGAATATACATAGTAGAAAATTCATTTCGTCACACAAAACTGCAATTAATAATATCCATGTACAATGCTTTCACAGCAGTATTATGTTGACTTAGATGAGTGTTTTGTCGTTTACGTTTGATTATTCATTTTTCTCGCATCAATTCAAAGCATGCTTGATTTTGTAATTTTTTTTTTTCACCTTCCCCCGTCCAAAGGGTAATACAATTTGAAGTCTACAACTTACTTTTTTGTCCCTTTTTATATTGAACGTGTAGAAAAGTCTAGCAAAATATAAACGTAGGTTTTCAAACGCTACAAAGGTCGATGCTACAACATCGAGCCTATTGTTGGAGAAGAAAATTAATTTATTGCTTATGTAACTCACCCTTTAGACCTTTTTAAAGAAGATTCTGTTACTAACATGTTTATTTCTATTGTGGGTAATGTATTTGGGTTTAAGGCCCTGCGTGCTCTACGTCTGGAAGATTTGTGAATCCCTAATGCTTATATTAAAACTTTCCAAGGACCACCTCATGGTATCCAAGTTGAGAGAGATAAATTGAACAAGTATGGCCGTCCACTATTGGGATGTACTATTAAACCTAAATTGGGGTTATCCGCTAAGAATTACGGTAGTGCAGTTTATGAAAGTCTTCGCGGTGGACTTGATTTTACGAAACTTATAGTCTTCGCAGACCAATAGTATGTTCATGTTACTTTTCCACTTAGCATAATTATCACCGTCTAATTTTTCAGTCGCTAGTAGTGTGATAATGGGATTCGACATATTGCTGGAAATAAATAGAATATTCATCTAATCAATTTATGTGCATGAATATCAAGGCATGTTAATTTTGGCACAATTAAATATGATGCATGATGCACATGAAAATACATAAATCGTGTTTTAATTTTGGGTGCCAACGATAATTCAATTTACCACGAATATAGTGCCGCCGTAGGGTAGGTCAAAATATCGCAAATTGAACCGAGACCTTCTCAATTAATAAATATAATCAAAATATCTCATATTTTCATATTTATCAACCATCGTTAATTTTGGTCAAAAATATAATCAACAATTTGATTATATCTCCATGAGTGTAACCCATCATTTTGATTCTACTGGACTTAACTCCCGAGTGCCGCCGTAGGGTAGGTCAAACCGAAATACATCCTTGAATCCTATCGCTAGGAAGTCAACCTTGTTATTGATCCGAAAGAACACTTTCCGTAGGGAGTGCGGAATCGGTCTTTGCCGCGAAGCCCCTTTCGAATCTCACGGTGTTGAACTAATGATGGAGACCAGTGGGTCGTATTGTCATACAACCCTCTCCCACTCATTATTTTGCAAACATGTATTTTGTTTGAAAAACATCTCATGATTTTCAAATCGAAAAATAAACAATTTATTTTTCGGATATGTGAAATTCAAAAAATTTAACTTTTAAATTCAATTTCACATGTAACATTATTTTGCAAATCAATTTTACAACTTAAATCAATTTAATCATATTAAATCGATTTTTACAAATAAGATAGTTCTTATTTTATTTTATTTTTCTAAAACACTTTTATAATAAATAAAATAAATAATAACAATTGCGCGTGTATGCATGGCATGTTATAAAAAACATATGAGTAGGCACATTATATCTACATGGCACGTTATATGCATGGACATATATAATATATAATTATCAACATAAAATATAAATATATGCAATCAACTATTGAGATGGATTTGACCGGGTCCCATGGAAAAATAAATTACAAATCAATCGAATCGAATAAATAAATAATTACAATAATTATATTCTTCCGTTACATCAACGGGTCTTCGATTCTTGAATTCTTTATTCTTCGGCTTCATTCTTTGTCTCCGGGTTGGATTTCACCTTCCTTGGGATCCGGAACTTTTCCGGGCTCGTCGGGCACGCTTTTACGAGGGTTTCGAAAACCGGCCCGTTCGGGATCAAATCGAACTTGGGCGCAGCCATAGGGCGGCCTGGGGCCGCCGGCCTGGCCACGATCGGGTCGCGGCCCGGCCGCAGCGGGGGCGGCCCCTGGGCCACTGGGCGCGTCCCCGCGTCCGGGCCCGGACGTCTGGGCCGCGATTCTGGAAATTTCTGGGCACTTTTTCTAGGCTTCTTTGAAGGCTTCAAACATGATCTTCAAGGCCTCCTTCTTGATTCAAAATCAAAAACCCTAATTCTACCCAAATCCTAGAATTACAATAATTCTAATCCCGAATTAAATTACAAATAATTTATTAACGAATGAATATAACCGATCCATGGAACCATATAATTAACGACCAAATCCATCATCCATACATTCATCATCATGAATAAAAATAAACATCCATAAATGCAAGTGCCTACTCATCACATACATACATAATTAAATATCACATATTTAATATCAATTATGATTATCAAATAATCGAAGCATAAATTAATATCGTCTATAGACCGCTCTGATACCAATTGTTGGTTGCCGAATCGAATTCGGCGGCGGAAACGTAGCGGAATAGCGGATCGTGTATAACAAAAATTTTCATAAAACTTTTGAGATACTCTATAGATTATATTAATTTATGCACCAATAAATTAATCTCATTAATTTATAAGATTCAAGGATCAACCGAAAAAAATACCTTGTAGCCGACTCGGATGATATCTTGATTTTCTTTGACCACGAGCAGTCCTAGCTCCAAGCTTTTGTGTTTAGAACACCAAAGTCTTCCACGTCAATTCCTTGATTCCACGTAGACGTGTGTGTGGGCACACGTGAGACAAAACGGTTTCTAAAACACTCGAATTTCCACAAACACCAACGCATGCACGATGTGGAATTTTTGGAGAGAAAAATTTTCACTCTCTTTTTTTGCTATATGAGAATTCCGGCCACACACTTTCTCTAGGGCTGAAAAGTGCTTCAAAAATTGTCTCACAATTTTTCATTTATCTCATATTTAAAGAGAAGAAGTCAAACTTCAAAATAGAATCAAATCCTTATCTCCAATTTTGAATTTGGAACAAAAAATCCCTTCCCCTTATCTCTTAGGTGGCCGGCCACACACTAGGGTTTTATCCCTGTGTGTGGCGCCTAAACATGATAGGGAAGGAAGATATTTTATCCATTATCCAAGAGTCAATTTTAATTGATTCAAATTTAATTTAAGTCAAACTTAAATTAATTTGAATTCTAAATTGAACAACTTATCAAATAAGTTTAAATGGATAAATCTAGATATGTTCAAATTCAAATTTAAATAATCTCATTATTTAAATAATAATTAATTCTCAATTAATTATTCTTGAGTATTTAATTTTAGAATTGTAATTCTAAAATTCCCATTTTGCCCTTTGTGTCTCGGTAGAATTACAAGGACGACGTGGGGACTAATGGACCTATAATTTTGAGCTCCAATAAAATTAATAATTAATTAAACACTTTAATTAATTAATTAATTCTATTAATTCCAATAGTTACTCCACTATAAACTTGGAATTGCACTCTCGGAATTATAGACATTAATTACTTCTAAACCGTGAAGTGTCCATTTGATATAGTCATTGCATATAGATCGATCCTCCATAAATAATTCATAATTAGAGTCGTAGAATCCGTTAACCTCTCTAATTACATCTTTATCCTTGAGTACCATTGATTCTCTAATGGATAGTGATTCATAAAACACATTCATGAACCGTAGGCGCTCTTACTAATCCAAATACCGAATCAACACTCAAGAGAATTATTTATCTCGCTTCTTTCTCAAGAAGGAATGGATTCCATCTCGTATAATAACATTCCAGCTACTACCTATTTCATTATGTCTCCAAAATACAAGGAATAAGATTCAGAGTCTTTAATCCCGTGCCTTAGTAAATCAAAAGACATAAATCCATAAATAGGAGTTTGTTAAGAACTCGGGATTAAGATCATTCTATATATGACCATCCGTAGACTCAATTAGAATTTCTATGCTTAACGAAAATTATTAGAAATTCATATTGTGTTTTGCGTCCATGTTCCACATAATCTCATTATGTGAAATACACTCATTCAATATCTCGCCATATTAATAAAAACCGGATAACACCGTTCCATTCTAAATGGGAATGACATGTATTAATAATGTTTTAATTAAAGATTCGAACTTTAATTAAATTCATTATGAACGATATTTTTGATTATTATCCTTAAACATTATCCTCTTGTATATAACACTTATATACCATGTTTAAGGTTACATAAATAATCAACGAATTTTATTTGATATTCATAAAATATTCATAAATATATGCACATAAAATGATGAATAAACTATTTTATTAAATAAATAATAAATATCCTTTTACATCTCATGCTTTCAGGACACTATTCCCAACAATTACTTGAATGCTACTGCAGGTACATGTGAAGAAATGATCAAAATGGCTGAATTTGCCAGAGAATTGGGAGTTCCTATCGTAATGCATGATTACTTAACAGGAGGATTCACTGCAAATACTAGCCTGGCTCATTATTGTTGAGATAATGGTCTACTTCTTCACATCCATCGTGCAATCCATGCAGTTATTGATAGACAGAAAAATCATGGTATGCACTTTTGCGTACTAGCTAAAGCCTTACGTCTGTCTAGTGGAGATCATATTCACTCAAGTACTGTAGTAGGGAAACTTGAAAGGGAAAGAGAAATCACTTTAGGCTTTGTTGATTTACTACGTGATGATTTTATTGAAAAAGATTGAAGTCGTGGTATTTATTTCACTCAAGATTGGGTTTCTCTACCAAGTGTTCAATTTCAATTACGTTTGTTTTACCGATTTGAGTTTAGAATTCGAGTTTTACTACAGTAAAAAACTCTAAAAAATAGTCACATTTAACTTGGGGGTCTCCCGGGGGTGCCTCGGGGGTGTCCTGGGGGTCTCCCTGGACTGCCTCGGGCCCGAGAGTGTCCCGCGGGTGTCCCAGGGTGCTTCGGGGGAGTGCTCCAGTGGTTCCTAATCAGTGCATGAAAATGCACCTTAAATACTGCTTTTGATTTATGTAATATTAAAATATTTAAGCTTTAATTAAGCAATTCCATTATTTTTATTCATAATATTTTTAATTGGAATTTGTCTATTTTTTTGCTTAATTATTTACTGATGAAAGCAGTGTAAAAAGCTACATAAAAAGAAGCCATGAAAGTCATATTTTTAAGCCTTTCAGCCGAGCCACACGTGAGAGCCGTGTCAGCCGAGCCGAGCCGCAGCAAGCCGAGCCACGCCACTGCACAGTCATCGCAGAAATTCGCGCCCGTTTCTTTCCGCCTTCTCGCGCCTCGCGCGTCACCATCACGCCCCACTCAGAGAGTGCGTTCCCTCCACGCCAACACCAGCGCGTGTCCAAGGCTTAATCCGCGTGGGACCCGCGTCTGCAGCCGACAGCCGGTTCGCCTCTCCGTACGTGATAACTGGTGTTCACTCTGACCAGTGCCAGCCCGCTTCCTCCACTCCGCGCGCGACACGTGGCAGGCTTCTCCTTTCCTCCAATCAAGCTTCGACACGTGTCCAGATGATGAGCTGAATCCGAATTTCTTCCTAAAAATCTGAGCGATTTCTTCCCAAATTAAATATATGATTTCTCCTAATTTATGTGTAATTTTATTTTGTTTCCTTTTCCTTTGTAATTTTCTATTTTTACTATTTGTTTCCTTATTTGACAGGTAACCTTTGAACACTATAAATAGAGGGGTTAGCCTAAGGTTTCAGGAGCTTTTGATTATTCAGTTTTCTGTCGTCTTGCTATCAATCTCATATTTTCTCTCTAGAACTTGTGAGAATGTTTTGCAAGATTGGCTAGAGTTCTTTTGGTGAGGTTAGAGATGAACTTCTGTTGAGCGACCCAATTCGGGATTTTGATTCCTTGTGCTGTAAAGTTTAACATCTGAATGAATTAAATCTCATCTATTTTTCTATTACTTTTCAAAATATTGTGTGCCAATTTTTTATATAAGTTCACCACGCTTTTCTTATGTAATTTGTCATGCAATGTTTTGTCATTCAAATTATTTTACAAATTGTCTTTTTACCGCAATATTGTCGATTGATATATTGTCGATTTTAGATAACTTGTAATAATAATATTTCGGAGTCAACATAGAGATTTAATCCATTCGGTTCTTTTATTTTGTGAATCAAAAGCGGAATTGGTGAACGAAACATTAGGGATTCTCGACACCCATTTTTTTTTCTTCATACAGGTTTTCTCCTTTTTATTATATTTGCAACAAAAATCTCAAAAACTATTCTTTTTCTTTAATTCACTTTTCTCTAATGCTCTTATTACATTAATCGTTCTTGTTATTTTGTTATCTCTCTGTGGATCGACCGCCCTTACGTGCTACAATTGACCGCTTGTGAATATCACTTTTGGGCGTTAATCGGTTCCGGAGGTGCCCAGTGGGTGCGGGGGGGGCGGGGGCGCCCGGGTTGTGCCAGGAGGTGCCCGGAGGTGTCTTGGGTGTTTCTGGGGTGTCCGGGGGCTCGGGGTTTCCCCTGGGGTACCTCGGGGGTGTCCTGGGGGTCTCTCGGGGGTGCCCGGGGGAGCCCCTTACCTTGATCCAGTTTAGGTTTTCTTGTGAGTGTCCCACCTCCAATTCAAATGATTAGCTCCGAAACCTCTTGTAAACTCTTGGAGCAGACCCTAAAACAATCCCGAAGGATTAGAGCACGGACTTATCACTAATCTTGAGAGAAACTAAACTAGAATCACAAAATTCATCTGCGCAACTCAGCTACTCAGCGATGGGGGTGTGTCGGCCAGAGTCGACGCCGGAGAAGTCGACGACGGGCGGGGAGATGTTTTGAACTCTCGAGTCGAGCTTGATGTACAATAGAGTGCTCGTCGGGTGATGGAAGAGGCATGGGATGGAGGTATGCTGGATTCGATGTGGCCTTTGACTCCTGTTTTTCTATCGTGGAACTAGTTCATTTCTTTTTGCTATGTCGTAGTTTTCCTCATCGCTATTCACTATTGTCGTTTTGATCATTATGTTATTGGTCTGGTTAATTGGCTATTCTGAGATAAATGATTAGAAGAAATGTAACGCGAGGCTTAGTTGCTAGTGCTTGTAATTAAATCCGTATTAGCCTATTAGGTGGTTCTTTCGGCCATGTTTATTATTAATTTAATTATTATATTATTATTATTTGCTAACTGAGTTATTCACGTGTAAGCACTAGGAACATGGGATTTGAATTAGCACATGAGTATTTTAGTATGAAATTCAGTGCTTTTAAATTCGTTGGATTAAATTTTGAGATGGAAAGCAAAAGCAATAGCAGTCATATCATCCATTTCTATATAAAATTTGATTCTAGCTTTTAACATGAACATGATTGATGTATAATCTGATGCTCCATGGTCATCTTTTCACGTGTTCCCCAAGCTCCTCATGAACACATGTTGGGGACATCTCTGTTTTGTTGGGCATTTTAACCTTTGCACACCGTAAATGCAATTATATTGCGGTTCATTGCCTTCTTAGGACAGCTTTAGTCTCTTCCGAGTCTGTTACCGTTTGAAGTCAACCTATCCCTTTTTATTATCTCTCAGCATACGTGGCTATTGACGAACTTGGATTAGCTTTATCAGAAAATTCACCGTTTCATTTCATACAATATATATATATATATGATTATACATGATTCCGTCAGTGGATATCGTTGTTTTAATAGTCTTTAAGTTAAAATAACTTAGATAATTGTGAATAATAAGTTATTAATATAACATTATAATAAATTAGATAATTGATGAAAAAAATTAATAATAATTGTGAAATTGAATTCTTATCACACTATATTTAATGAGCAACCACAGAAAAAAAAATATAATCATTAATAATATTTTAAGGTCCGTTTCGTTCATACTTTAAACTTTAAACTCATAATTTTAATTCAAAGTTTAAATTTTGAGAGAGAATCTATTAAGGAAAACTTTAATTATTCAAATTTTTTGTGCGCAAACACTTTTCTCTATTGAAATTTAAATCTGATCACCGAAACAGAGCAAGAGACTGCTTTTATAAACATGAGGAATTAATTATTATAGAAATGTTGGGAAAGATTATTATCATGGGGATATATGCATTGGTGAAAAAATTTCCCACATATCAGATGTATTTCTTTGGTTCATCATGTAATTTCTGCTTTCTTTATCACCTGCTATATATGGAATCGGACGATTTTATTCTGCTACATAAAGGTTCGAAGATGCATACATATTTTAGCACTATTTATGGAAAATAACTAGATTAATCTTATTCTATCTGCTGACACATATTCAAATCCTAAAGAAATTTTTCAATGATTTGCCATCCAATTCCTTAGTGAAGAACCTTCGCATGAACTCTGAGAATGTGAACTGTTGATACGCTGCCGGTTTGTTGGACGATATCAGCTCTGGCAAAGGGCCATATGTCTCCTCTCTTTTTCCAGGGTTTAAGAAAACTCCAACAGAAACTCGTGGTTCTTCCCATTGATTGGCCACTACTCTATGCTCTACGCTCTTAAATTGATCGTTGGACATAATCTGTATGTTTGAAAAAGAAAAAAAATGAAATTTACGAGAAAAATATAGTCCACGTGTTAAATAGACAAAAAAAATAATACTAGTATTTCTCTTGTTCTAATTAAGTTAATATTCACATTGTGGCAATACGGATCGTAGCTCAGGATGCAATTCATATTCATATTCGTGCAATAGTTACTGAATAAGTTGTTCATTTCTTCTGTACATACACACACACACACACACACACACACACACATTTTATAAGGCCAAGTGACAACTAACTACGTACATGGTGAAACTTTAGTTCTAGTATTTCTTAATAATTAACTATTTATAAAATTTTATTCAGTGTTTAACAACATTTTGTGGGTAGTGCGTATATACATTAGCAAAGAAAAATTAATGTTTAGGAAAAATATATATTAATTCGCAAATAATAATAATTTAGGAAAAAATATAGTAAGAATTTTTTAACATTATTTCAAACACTTGCCCAAAGGTATACATACGTAGTAGTGTAGTGGTAAATATGCACATTACATGTGATAAGCAAATACTGTACTCAAGCATGAGCCGAGAGTTTCAAAGATATGGTGGCGTAGCTCATGGCTAAGGATGTTCATATTCATAATCATGATTTAAGCGTAGTTGCTAAAAAAGAGATGGAAAATAATAGAACAAGGGTTTTTTTTTTTTTTATAAAAAAAAGAACGAGGAAATTAAAAAGATATAAAAGAAAGTAAGCAACGTACCTAATTTTTAACTGGAAGCATATAAGAGAAGAAAAAAAAAAAAAAAAAAAATATAAAACAATTTTTTTAACGTGTGTCCCCATCAGCCCTGGCATAGTTCTATTACTATTGAGGCCGACACATCAAATTATTAATTGTCCTTATATTAATATATTTCCAGAATTATTTAAAATTGGTTCTAAAATGATTTTTTTATATGAAAAAAGAAATAAAAACGTTTTTAATCTTAAATAAAAATTATTTTTAAAAATGCATTTAGCAGTGATATCAAGAGATTATTTTTAATATAAAAAAACTCGTTAATGTCTTTCTCTCTCTACTTAAGAGAGGAAAAATAAAAACAAAAAATAAAAAACGACTAAAATATTTTACACTAACTAAAAAATTATTTTTATTTTTATTTTATCTTTATTACATCAAAAGTTATTTTAAAAATATTTTTATTTTTTTATTAAAAAGCGTAAAAATTAAAAACAGAATCAATTCTAAACACAACATATTACTCAACTTCCATTTATGAAAAGAAAGGCAAAATATTTAAAAAAAAAACAAAACAAAACAAAAACAAACAACAAAAAACAAAGAAAGAAAAAATAATTTTAAAAAAAAAAAAAAATAACCTGAAGTAGATCTCCAACATTGATAACAATAGCTCCAGGGACAGGTTTAACATCCACCCATTGCCCACCGGTCTTAACCTGCAACCCACCCATGTGATCTTGCAGCAACACCGTCAAAACACCAGGATCAGCATGAGAAGCAAGCCCCACCGTCAGATCAGGCTGAGGACAGCGCGGGTAGTAGTGGCCCACCATAATCCTTCCCTCTAAACACGTCAACTCCCTGAACCTGCCCGCACGCAATCCCAGCCCTTCCTCCAACATTTCCATAACCACCTCTCCCAACCTTATCACCTCCCGGTCCCACTCCACAAGCGCCTCCCTACACACCTCCGGCAATTCTCCCGTCACCGGCGGGTCAGGCCCAAACCTCACGGTGAGCGTGTCGCGCCAGCTGGCGGCCTTCGATTGGTAGAGGTCCACGTTCGACATGTACGTCACGCCGATGCCGGCATCCCTCCGGTACAGCCTCGCTTTCACCTCCGCCGGCCCCTCGTGGAAGGCCTTCACGGATGCGATCGTACGGTCGAGCTTAGCCGCCGGGATCCCGTGGTTGACTATCTGAAAGAAGCCGTGCTCCCTGGCGGCGCGGGTCACCTTGTCGACGACCTCGGCCCGCCGAGGAGGGGAGCCGAAGCCGGCGAGGTTGATTACAGGTATCGATACGGGTCGGGCTTTCGGGTCTGGTTTGAGGTCGGATAAGGTCTCCGGCGGGTGGACGAAGATGGGTGGGATTGTGTTGAGGCCGGAGTCAACGAGACCTTTGACTCCGGTCTTAGTGTCATCGAATCGTTTTAGCTCTTTGGCTCTGTTGTACAACTCTTCATGGTCGGTCATGGTCGTTCGTTGTTAATATTTTTGTGCTCTCTGTATCTGTATGATTAGTGTCTACTTAATTACTATGGAGAACTTTCTTTGCAGGGAGGATTTCTATATATATATATAAAATAGGAAAAAAAAAGGGTATTGATTACAGGCTTGTATGAGAGGGGTTAGGGTCAAGATGTCGGTTTCAGTTGGATTAGAGTAGTTCCACACGTAACGCCTAGAGAGTTTTGTTCCTGTTTTTTTGAACATGACAACTGTGGATTATTTTGTCAATGATCCGTGCTCAAAAGTAATAACAATTAGTAAACACATAATAGTAATTTTGCGTTCGTTTCGTTAATTTAAATTTTAATTAAAATTTTTATTATAATATTTAATCTTATCAAAAATTTAAATTTAAATTTTTTTTATAATATTTTTATATAAATTCATTTTTTTTAAATTTATTTTTTTTTTAATTTATTTTAAATTAGAAGGTTCTCAAACTCAAACTAAAGAAGCATGACTATTAGGAAGTAGTACCTTAGACTCTAGAAAACGAAAAGGAGGTGGGTTTGTTACAAAATCTCAAATCAAGTAATAAAATTAATACAACTGTTGAAGCAAAATTCTTAGACAAATAATTTGAATTAAACGAACAAATAAACATTGTGATGCTTGAGTTCATCCCTTAGGATGAACATTGATGGTCGGTTATTCGGGTGCTTGGGTGATCTAGTTGTTCCAAGCAGATCAAGAAAATTACAGAATTTATTCTTAAGAATATAGAGTCTAAATTTTTATCATTTATTCTTGATTAATATCTTTTTACTAGTATTGCAATTTAACTAAAAAGGTTATTAATTAAGAGTAATAAGTAAAAATTCTGATTCACGTACTTTTAAGGGGTATTTATCTCCTTTCTTCTCAAGTGTTCTGGGTGCTCGAACACTCCGATGCCAAATCCATCAATGTTTGCCATATCATAAATATATTTCTATTATTGTAAACCTTCCGCCCAACATCAGCCCTAGTTTTCGGGAGTCACATGTCGAATGAAGGAATTAACACAAACAAATTGTGATTCTAACACAAAAATGTAAAATAATACTGTACTAATTAAATATTATATAATATATATCCATAGTTTATTTTTGTTTTTGATACCTAACTAGTGAAAGGGATTAACACATATAAATTGATAAATTGGAGATTAAATTAATTAGGACATTTAAAAAGTCAGGATTAAAATGAAATTGATACTGAAATTTAAGGTTGATTTATGCAATTAACCCTATTATGTCTCATCAAAGTAAGTCATGCAAAGTAAAAATGGCTTGTTCGGTAGCCTGCTTCTTGGTGGCTGGGCGTTGCTCAAAACTTATCTTCCCAATGTTGCATTTGGATGCCACTTAACAAGCGTAGTTAGTCATTGGGGCTTATTCATTTGCACCAAAACTTTAAAAAAAAAGGTTTAAACTCAAATTATAATGATTTTTTTTTTTTTTTTACATTTTTGAGTTAGGATGATTTGAGTGATGATTTTGAGTTGAATTTGAGTTATAACTTAAGTTGAAGTTATAACTTGAGTTTGTGTTTGGATGTGTACATTTGAGTTATGATTTGAATTGAGAATCTTTTTGAGCTTGTGTTTGGGTGAGTCAAAACTTAAATTTATATTTATATAGTATTTTAATAAAAGCTCAATGGTGATGAAAAATTTTAATATGGTATATGGGTGAGGTTTTATTCATCCTTTTGTTGTGAATGCATAGAAAAAAAAAATCATCTCAATCAAAATTAAAACGAAAAAGTTATGGCATTTTTAAGAATAAAAAAAATATTGTTTATTAATTTGAGTTCGAGTTTATAAACTCGAGTTGAAGGAAAAACTTGAACCCGAGTTTAGTTCTAAACTCGAGTTCAAATTCGAGTACAAACTCAAATTTTACAAAAGAACATGAATTTGAATAAAATTGTAACTCAAGCTCAAACTTTTTTTGAGTTTCGTTGCAAAAGAACAACCCCAATAACTTAAAAATACAAACAAACAAGCCCTAAATTCATTGGATTCACTGTCCTCTGTCATTCGGTCACCAATTTCCTTGACCTTCCAGTATTGTGCAAGCATTAGTCCTGTACATGGCCTTACGACTTTAAGTCATTTGTGTTTTTGATAAACAATGGCATGGGCAAAGTCAATGCAACCCATTTTGTGAGGGGGCATTCCTTTTGATAAACAATGTATTCCTCAATGAGAGTTGTTTGAGGCCCTTGGGTATTTTCTACCTACCCATCTGTGTTAGTTTCAGAAATAGATATCCTTTTATTGAAGGTTGTTCGCGGTTTCTATTTTTTTATGTATGATTTTTTTTTTCTCGTGCCTTTTATGTCGAATAGGTTTCTAATAATAAGAAATTTTGGCCCCACTTATGGTCGAATAAGCTGATATAATAGGCATTACCATGAGAAGAGCTTCTTATTTGAATCAATGACTTACGCTTAACATGGCATTACTAATCTATCTGTGAGTTGTGAACGAACATATTTGATTCAATTCCTTTGTGTTTAGTCTATATCCATAATAGATTGATTTTATTTCTCAATAATTATATTTGAAAACATAAAAACAAAGAGATGCACACCAATATTGTTTTAAGTTCCATTATCATACACGATACTAATTCAATGACATATCAATATTTATAAATGATATAATTTTTCAATTTTGATATATATATATATTTATAAATGATATAGAACAAAAATCTTCTTTTTAGTTATTATTTTTCTATAAATCTAATTTTCACCAATATTGTTTTAAGTTCCATTATCATACATGATATATATATATATATAAATGATATAAAAATAGTTGATTTTTCAATTTTATATATATATATATATATATTAATTTCCTAGCACAAGTCATGTACTAGAACATAAATGTTACTCCCATATACTCTTTTTTTTATTATTATTTTTCTATAAATCTAATATATAGTCTAACTAAGAGAAGGTTTGAAAACAAGCAAAAAACAAAACAAAAAAAAAAAACAAAAGAAAAAGAGGGGGTTTAAAAAAAAAAGTTTAAAGAACATGACAAGCCAACGCAAGGCACAAACGTTTAAAATAAAAGGATAGCCCTAAAGCACAAAAAATAAAAATTACTAAACTAAAAATAAAAATTAAAACAAAACAAAATTATAGAATGGGATAACCAAAGATCTATGTCACTCGAAGAGTAAAATCTTTAATTATAAAACCACAAAGGAACAAAAAAAGGGGGAAAGTGTGCATGATCCTGAGAGAGATGTACATAACGTCCACAAGCTGTGCCAATCCATCGTTGTAACCAATGTTGATCGATCACCTAAGAGGAATACAAAATTTGGAATTTTATATATATATGCCACGAAATGTAATCTTCATGAGTAGAAACAAAAATTTATTTTTGCAAATTGAATCCCTTCAACATTCTTCGAGCATGAAGTTCCAAGCTCTTTTCCTTTTCAGAATCATAAACCTCTTGCCAGACTATCAACATCCTCTAAATCATCCCAAGAGAGTCTCTGGAAACTGTCTCCATCCTTGTATTATAAGCAAGTGTGTACGTAATTGTCAATTTACATTTAACTATAACAAGTACTACAATATTACCAACATCATTTTCATTGCCAACAAGATGAACTGTGATATCTAATGAGCTTTCGCACAGCGGTTTTTAAGATAAGAAAAAAATATTCAAGATCATTCTAACGCTGTGACGTGATTATCAATTTATTGATAGCATTTTTAAAAATTCCCCTTACTCTAAATATGATAATCCTTGTCTCTAAAATTGTCATTATTCTTATGATCTTTAATCTGATCCTATCATTAATCAAGCCAGTCATAGAACTCGAATTAATGTAAACGATATTATCATCATCATTAGAAGAATCATTAGAATCCTTATTAGAAAAAATTTCAATAGCAATTACAAAAGGAGTACTCACAAATTCAGATTGCTTTGAGGAATGTTAAGTTTGCTTCATGTGCGATTGCTCCATCAAAGTCTCCTTGCTTTTCTCTTTCATCTTTTATTTTTCGTACAGATTTTATTTAAACGACAATTTGAGATGGCATATCCAATCAATTTAGTAGAACAAATCACAAACAAAAGAATTCCACCACAAAACTATCTGACAAATTAAGGATTGGTAAGATCAACATCAATTAAAACCCTGACATAAATAATAGCCAAAGGATCCGTCAATTGGTTTTCTATTAACCGTCAATTGGTTTTCAATCAACTCTCATTGGCATTCTAATCCCGCTAATCAAATTTCAGATAATTTGGGTGCCACTATTCGTGTCCCATATGGTAAAAAGTGTGTTTGATAGAAAGAGGGTACAAGGGGAGAGATGAGAGAGGTTAAATTTATTGTTTGGTTGGAAGGACGTTAAAGTAGTAAATTATTGTTGGTCCATCTCTTAACAGCTTTTGCTTTTAAGATTGATTGGTAAACGAACATGGTGTCATAGCGGGAGATCCTGAATTTAAATTCTCGTAATTGCACTTTTTATCCTCATTTAAATTGTCATCATATGTTAGGTCTTCAATAGATCTCGGGCTTAAATATTCACTTGTTGGGTTTTTTTAATTAATTTACTCACACGATTGTCTATTGTCCAGCTCATATATGAGGGAGAGTGTTAAAATATAAAAACTATTGTTAGTCCACCTCCTAAAAGCTTAAGTTTTTGGAATGAATTGGTAAACTAACATGATATTAGTGCAGGAGAGATGAGAGTGGTTAAATTTATTGTTTGGTTGGAGAGATGAGAGGAGAGAGATGCTCTCTCTTTGGTTCCACCAATTTGAATCTTTCTACTAGTAGAAGGATGAGATTACATTCACTGTGCATGCCACAAAAAATGGGTGAGGATTGACTTCTACCACAAGGGGGAAAAACTATCAGTGTTTTTGCCATCTGACAAAAAAAGAATTAAAGTAAAAAGACTAAAGTATCTTTAAATAAATAGACTTTTTCTAACTAAAGTTTCTTTTGTCTTCGCTCTTACTCGTTCTCTCTCTCTCGCCTTCTTCCCCACGCATACTAGTCTGTCGCCGCCACCAAGCTTGCTTATCGAAGCTTAATGCCAGGAGCTCTCGTGGATCTCCTTACTGCTTCATCGTGGACCTCTGACCTCGTGCCTCAAACAGATCTCACTAGAATCTCCTTTCACAGGGTGGCTACCTGGAAAAGGTCCTCCTCAACAAGGTTCTGTTATCTGAAGAAAAGCTACCTAAGAGAGGGGGGGTGGGGGTGAATGGGTTTTTCAAGAGTTTTCAAAATAATCACAATTATTGAATAATTAGAATAAATAACAATAATTAAGGATAACAATCGAGACATAGTAAATTCATTGAACAAAGTATAGGCAAAATAACAAGCACTTCAATGAAATTCAAGAAAAAACAAATAATTCAATTTCTAGATGCTAAACGATCAAAGAGCATCATCAATTAAGATGCAAATTACGAAAATCTAAAGAGAGATAAGGAAATAAATTGCAAAAGGAGTTTAAAGTTTTTTTTTTTTTTTTTTTTTTTTTTTTTTTTTATTTTTAAAGTATCCATGCATTGATAACTGTCATGCTACCCCTGATCATAGTGGTTGCTATCCGGGACACTATCGATTACTGGCCAGTCTGACGATGCATATTAGTAGGTGGTCAGTATTACGGTAGATACCGGTCGGCATCCATCGTGGATACTAATGGATACTAGCTGATATCATGATGGATATTGTCACCTATCTTATAGGTATATTTGGTAATGACATGGCGTGAAATTCTCTGTAAAAAAAAAATAAATAAATAAATGTAAGTCAATCCAAGCCATAAATTCGTAATATTTCTGTAAAGTGCCAGTGAAATAATTCATCGAATTCATCAAATTTAAGCTAATAAGAAGACCATTCAAAAATATATATATATATATATATATATTAACAAACAGTAGTTGAACAATATAGTAATTAGGTGAATAATTATTAGGTGAATAATTATTATTCAACTCTCTTTCAACTCTCTCCTATGAAAGAACATATATAAAAGAATAACTATAATATTTTTCATCTTTTATATTCTCTATCCTTTCAAAACTCTCTATCCTTCTCTACTTCAATTCTACCAAACGGATCCAAAGTTTCACCCAAACTTGATCATAATTGGTTGTTTTTCGACGATAAGGATTGGAATCCAGATCCAACGTACGTTGCAATCTTAGAATACCTAAATATGTACGATCGGTATATATCTATTTATTCCAATGTATTAATGTTTTGGCACGCGTTGAAATTGGTTTCAAAACTTAAATAACTGACTCAGAAATCATAATAGTTGTACAAAAATTTTCATACTATATCTGTTCATCAATAGTCCTGTTTAACCCTTATTTAGAACTACAGTGGTCTCTTAGTTATGATGAGTAGCCAAAAGATGTAGCATAAATTTTTCTCGAGAAACTAAAATTACATAACAGATTTTAAGTTTGATATATGGTTTTATAGCAGAGTTTTCTAGTTTTTGAAGTTAGGTGCGGTTGGTGAAGAATTAACAACATTAGAATAAGTGCTCAACAAAAAAAGCTGTAAAGAAAGAAAGGAGACAGTATTATTTGAGTAGGGAATTAATAGCGGAGCATACTATCTGATAAAATGTTTAAAGTCCTCTTGGTGTGGTGAGTAAATACTAAATAGCTACTGGAATTTGTTTTTAATGTACATGGGTACGGATTAACTAAATTCTGCAAGAAGCTAGATAGATGTAGAAATGAAAGTTCAAAAAGTTCAAATTAATATGTAATAATGGTTGGACTAATTCAAGAGAACAAATTGATGATACATATTTTATGTGGTGGGGGCAGGAAATACAGTGAGAATTTGATTATTGCCACTGATCAAACACTAATTGTTTAAGAAGGATTATCTTGAATTTAGTTATCTGTTTAATTTACTACTTATATAAGAATCTATTTTACAATGCCATTATAATTCTAACTATGAAAATTCTGACTTAATAATAAAACTACTGTTTAATGATTTCTCAAATATTTTACTCATCAGTGGGTATTATTATTTTAATAATATGATATTAATCAGATAGTTGTAATAAATTAAATAGTTAATAAAAAATATATAACAATTAATGAGATTAGATTCTTATCACGCCACACCAGTAAATTTATTTATTTAATTGGTAACGACCTATAGAAATGTAACAATTAAAAACTCATATATATATATATATATATATATATATATATATAACAAGTTTAGCATTGCATCAGATATGGTTTATGGGATGGATCAAGTTGTATCATTTATATCCTCATCGTAGCCAATTTACCTATCACATATGGGTCTCATTTAATATTTGACAATAAAGTGGAATGATTATTACTATAAAAAGCGCGTTTCTGAAATGGATGTATATGAATCAACTTAGCTCAAGTTTCCCCAGCAAATCTATATGCGTACTGTATCTGACCAATAGTGATAGATAGAGACGTCAAAACATGAGAGCTGCTTCTTTGACAACAAGATAGCTATGAAAGAGACCATTGGAATCAAGCGTCCTCATGCACCAAACTATGATGTACAAGACATTTTTCTAATCCCTCTCTTGATTACCAATTCTCTCTTTTCAATTTAAGGCTTAAATAGCATATAAATATGTCTGTATACACAAACATATATATATATATATATATATATATATATATATATAGGCTAGAATTTGTGTTTCTTTGACATTGTCATACTTATTCAGAAGCTCAAGCTAATAATTCTCTTCCCAGCAGCATGGTAAATTAACTGACTTTTATGAGGTTTTTGTTTAAATGTGGATAATTTGCAGAAGAATTACATGATAGTGCCGAGATGGCTAAGTGTCATGTACAGCACCATATTCTTCAACACCTGCATACTTCATCCGAATTCGAAGAAGAACGATTCCGACCATTTCTGCATCGATTGTCTTCTCCCTTTGTGCTTCAATTGTCTCCCTTCTCATGTGTGTCACAAGCATATTAAGGTACATACGTATTATATCTTCTTCCATTTTGTCATCTTTAGTAGATTCCAAATTCCTATTTAACTGCCTATGAAATTTTCATATTCTAATCCGTTTCATTATCATTTTGCATTCTCCTGGTTCCCGTATGTATTTCAAGTACTTAAACATGAGTTTTTGTCTTTTTCATGTCCTTTTAAGATTCGAAGATACATTTACAGTGATGTGATTAATCGGCAAGACTTGTGCAAGCTCTTCAATTGTTCCGGTATACAGGTAGGGCTCCTTTATAAATTTATTTTTTTTTTCTTTTCGTAATTATCTCTAGTTAAATGCAAACCAATCGCTAATATCAACAGAAAAAACAATCTCTCATATTTTATACAATGGTTTTTCTGCTGCTGAATTCTAGAAGGCATTATAAATGGACATTAAAAAATAATTAAAGTTTGAAGTAGGTTAGCTGCGTTATGGTTTTGTTAGTTGCTGTCACGAAAGGGGTTAGTGCAAAACGAAATACGTGTAGCCAATACCTAAGTAGACTCCTCGTAGTTTACGAAATATATTATAAGTTAGGTAGTTGTGGCCATAACTGTCATCACTCACCCGTATTAGTGCCTTAAAATAAATGTTAGGTTATGCCTACTGATCAAGTGAACTATTCTGTGATTAACAATTTCTTACTATTTCTTAGCATTGTTTTATCTAGAATATTTGTTAGACTATTTTTAAGCTATTTTGATCAGTACATCAAGATCTGATGAAGTATGGTCCTTATGTTGTTGATTTGTTTATCTAATTATCACCATTTATTGGAACCAAGTTACCAAGGGACAATAATAATCCTTATATGTCTCCAAAAGTTGGAACCAAATTACTAATGATATGTTGGTGTAGTTGATGAACTTTATTGTATCTAAATTAAAATCCAACAGTCACACAACAACTTTGGGTTGTTATGATGTTATCCCATATTCATGTATGAGTAATAATGTAGACCAAATTTGGTAGCCCAAAGCTTATTGATGACCGTAAAGTACGGCTGCCAACTACAGCTACATTAATTTCGAAATATTGTACTTGTAATTATTTTGGGCAAGTTTTAGCCACAGAAATATGTACTGACCCAAAGTAACGAGTAGAACTGTTCTATCTTTAGCTTTAATTTTGCCTTTTTCGTCTGCAGCAAGCTGATTTTACATAAGTAAAAAGGAACAAAATTTATTTGTGTACATTTTTTTTCTTGGGTAAGCTATAGTAAGGAGCAGTATACGCTTTCTAAATTAGGTCAAATAATATCAGGATTGTATGACAATATGTATTTTGTAAATCTAAAAACAATTTCGTGAAAATTTAATTTCAAAATGTATATTATTAACAAAAAATTAAATACTTTCTACTTTGTAAGAGTTAAATCATCAGTTCAAACTTAGCGTCACAAAATAATACTTTCTCTTAATAATTTACTTTAAATTTTTTTTGGTGTTTTCTCTCTCTCTCTCTCTCTCTCTCTCTCTCTCTCTCTCTCTCTCTCTCTCTCTCTCTCTCTCTCTCTCTCTCTCTCTCTCTCTCTCTCTCTCTCTCTCGTTTTTGTTTTACTAATTCTAGTGGCTATATAAGTTAAGTGAATTTTGTTGTTAATAACTATTGTTCAGACGTATCATACAAATAAAGCCAAAGTGGTATTCTTGAAGCAACGACGAAAACAACAGCAACAACAACAACAAAATAGTTCAAAGGAATACAGATGTATAATCTGCCACAGGAGTTTGCAGGATAATTCACGCTATTGCAGTATAGCTTGCAAGGTCAGTTATATATAGATATGCTCTCTTTCTTTCAATGTGGATGATGTACATAAGAAGGACTTTACGGAGATATATACGACGATATTTTTAAAAAAGGCACGTTTCTTATGTAAATTTCCACCATTCATACCAACTAATAACTTTATAAAAATCAATAATTCACTACTATTCAAATTATTATTAACATTTCGAAACCCCATATTAAGGTTTTTTAATAACGATTTTGATCATGCCCAAATCGTTTAAAATGTTATTAAAAATTAACATTTTTAACTACGGTCAAACCTGTTGCTAAATATTTTAATGACATTTTTGGTTCAGAACCATTGTTAAAGTTGTTTAAAGACATCAAACGACCGATGTTAACAATATCCAATGCAGTCTTTAACTTTATCTTCGGTTTTAGTTTTAAATGAAAGTTATGAACCCTTTTATATCTTGATCAGTAGTATGCAACATATTGCGCAATAGTATGGCGAAATGTTATGTAAGTAAATAAAAGCTGGATCGAGAGTTGCTTAGTATTATTTGTATTTCAATTCATCATCAAAGTTCTAATTAGTATCTATGATGCATAAATCCTAATATGATCAGCTTCCTACTGTTGATCAAACTCAAATAACAACTTTAAAATAACTAAAATCTGACAATAACCCCAAACTAATCCTATATTTAAATTCTTAATATATTTACTTTTGTTCCCTCATCAATTGTAATATACATATACTAATTATATAATAATAATAGTAACCTAATGATCAATCAGTAAATGGAAAAAAAAAAAAAAAAAAACCAAGGACCTGTACCCATAATTCTCTTATATATAATATTGTATGTGATTGAGCTAAAACTTATATGTTGTAAGCACTTGGAATTTATGATAATATTGCTATAGAAATTTGATAGTTCACCCTTCAACCAATTATTGCATAATTCTCAGGTCGTCTTATTATTATTATTATTATTATTATTATTATTATTATTATTATTATTATTATTATTATTATTATTATTATTATTTTCAATTGAAGATTTAAAAGGATTAAGGAAAATGTTGACATTAATATTAAAGGGAACTTCTCCATGCTTAAAAAACCAACTGAAGGACAAACCAAAGGAGTGTTATTTATTTATTTATTTATAACTTATTTTTTCGGGGTTCAGTCGTTTTTTAGAACTCTTTCTATTATATATATATATATATATATATATATATATTAATATATATCTTTCACATTAACAGTAGATCTGATCTGCTTGTAATTAATTGTTCATAATTAATTACCAGGTTTCAGCGATATACGGAGATGACCGCAAGCGAAGAATCGCCTACAAGGATAAAGATGGAGACCTAAAGTACTGTTTTCAAGAGGGAACTGATCATGAAGAATACCTTGCTAATTTACCATTTCCAAAGAGGCACAAACTCAGAAGAAAAGGAGTTCCTCTACGCTCTCCCTTGTTCTGAACTCCCCATCATAATATATATATATATATATATATATATATATATATATATGTGTGTGTGTGTGTGTGTGTGTAAAATATAACTAGATGTGATTTCTCATGTAGAACCCATGCCTAATTATGTATCAGTGTATATCAGTGTATATATATGTGTTTTAAATGTTCTGAACTCCCCATCATAATATAATATATATATATATATATATATATGTGTGTGTGTGTGTATAAAATATAACTAGATGTGATTTCTCATGTAGAACCCATGCGTAATTATGTATCAGTGTACCGTATTTTGCATATTCTATATATATATATATATATATATATATATTAATGTTGATATTCATGAGCGGTGCTTTTGATCATTACTAGAGTAGCATAAAATATATGTAAATTAATATACATACATATAGTAGTTAAAAAATCGTTGCATGTATCTGAAATCATGTTGGTGCTTGGTTAAATAATCGTGTGATCTTTTCATGATATATAAAAAAAAAAAAAAAAAAAAAAAAAATCCCGATAACGTGGGAACTGAAATGGACAATGGTGAACTCTCATAGATAATGTAAACGAAAGAATCAATACACTAATACAGAAGCAATTAAAAAAGTTTCAAGTAATTCCATATTTAATGTGTCAAAGCATCAGAAAAGCAGTATCGTCTTATTTTTTGGTTCAAAATATTGAAAACTAGAGGGTAAACCTAAAATAAGTTTTTTCGTTCAAAAATCATTGGTAGAACCAAACCTCTAAAAATTTTATTAAACACCGGTTCAAAACAATTGAACCTGTTTACCAAATCGACCCTAAGTTTGACATGTCACAATCATCATTTTAGTTAATATTATTTCATAAAATATCTTTTACAATTGTTAGATGGATCCTCTTGGAAAGAGATTCTTTCATTAATGGACGAGGTTTGGTATATATAATCATCGTATTTGAAAAAAACATATATAATGCTGAGTGTTTTAAAGATGTTGTAATTAAGCTTATTCTAAATTATGTTTGATACTGACGATTTCTGTTTTTTCACAGAACAACACTCTTGGTCTCTGATTGAGCTATGAGTAAAGATGGTAGTAATCCTTAGATGGATTGGAACACGTGGTGATCTACTCCTAAAGAGACTGAGACAAAGGAAAAAGATGGAGATGAGAATAAAATCTTGTCTCCTAATTAAAACAATGCCCGAATACATATATTTTATATTTCATATAAATAAATATATAATATTTATAACTTTCGCATAAAATAATTAGTTGAAATTTTGATTTTGATTTATTAAGCGAAAATTATTTGACTTTTACAAATATATTTATCCCTTATTTTGTGTGTGTGTGTGTGTGTGTGTGTGTTTAGAACTTTGTTTGAATTAAAATCTTTGATTTTGATTAAAAATTAAATAGGAAAATTATTAAACTTTTTTCAAAACTTGTGTTATGAACCATAACTAGACAAGTTTTATTCATAATTATCCTTAATTAATCCAATTTTAACCATAATATAATTATTTAATTATAAAAAAATAACAATAAAGAATAAATTTTAAAAATCAAAAACCATACTATTTCTAAGGATATTTGATTTCTTTTAATTTAAATTTATAGTGAAAATTTAAGGATATTTTACTTCTTTTTTCCTTAAATTTTTGAAATTGCTATAATTTAAAATGCTTAGTTATATAAGATGGGGAATAAAGTAACTGTAGGAAGGGCCTCCAACAAATGGCCCCGCTTCTTCTAAAACGGGAATGAGGATGGGAAATTATTCCCTCCTCATTGCCTAGCTATGAGAACAAGTAGGTAGGCATCTAGAGGAGGAGGGGTGATTGTTTGTGCCTATTGCCCAGAAGATGACTACTTTATTAGATTAGTATTAGTCGAATATCCCAAAATGATATACGATGGTTGATCAACGAAAATACAGGACAACGATGCGATGCAGGGGTTGCTGTGAAATTTAGGGTCAGAGCAAGAAAAAAGTTTGCTGTTTTTGAACAAAATTTTAAAAAATTTAAAACCACTTTTGTTTAAATGAACTAGTGCTCTTTATTGACAAAAGTATTAAATTTACAACTTATACAAAGCTTGAGGATCAGTTTTATGCCATTTTAAATTATAAGGGATAAAGTGAGGTAACTCTTATTTTTTGAGGGTCAAATTCAAAATTAACTATTCCTTTTACCAAGTACTCATATGACTAGCATGCGATGTAAAATGTTTAAAATTGGCATTTCGTTATCCGAATAAATTAAGTTACAAATTATAGTAAATTTAGGAGTTAATTTTGTACCATGATGAATTGTATAGGTAAATTGATAAAAAAAAAAAAATCAAGTGGGGATGCACAAGAAAGAGAATATAAGAGGCAAGAGGTCAAATTGTACGGGCAAAGTGGAGAGAATATTTCATTGACAGAATTATTAAGATCCCGTTTATTTTATCGATTTAAGTTTAGAATTTGAATTTTATTACAATATAAAGTTTTAAAAATAGTTACTTATAACTTTTTTGTTAAAATAAATTTTTTTTACATAAAATCATATCTTAACTCAAATTAAAAATTTAAATCAGTTAACTAAACGGACCATAAAATTGTAACTTATGAAAAACTCGGGATCCCTTTATACTACGTTGAATTGTAGGAGTAAAATGAGATAACCCAATTCTTCAGGGGTCAAATTTGAAATCAACTCAAAATTTCAAGCGATTTCACGGGAAAGAGAATATAAGTGGTAAGAGGGGATCATTTACGCCGACTCCCTTCTCCTGCTCCCCTCCTTTTATCCTCCAATGTTGGACCTTTCCTGTTCAGATTAATCGTACTCAGGACTCGCCTTACCAAGTCTTTTCTTTCTCATCGAACCTCTCTTTCTCTCTCTTGAAATACTCTCTCAATTCTCATTCTCTCTCTAGAACGAAAGAAAACCTCTGCTTCATTTCGTCGGGGTCTAGAATTCATCATCGAGATGGGCTCGGAAGGATCGCGTGTGGTCGGTGAGCTTCCCAAGACCTAGATTTCTTGCCCTATCAATTTTCATTTTTCCTCAAAATTCTCTGATTTCTGTGGATTTATACTATGTGATTTACATTTTGATTTCGATTCTGGTCAATTTTTTATTTTAGGAGTTGTTGGCTTTTAGGTTTTGTGATTCGACTGTTGATCGGTTTTGCTTGTTCTTCGTTTCTTAGCTTTTTGGAATGCCTGTTGGCTTGATTCGTGATCTGCGAGTTGAATTAGGAGGTTGCAGTTTTTCGGGGGTGGGAAACTGGAATGTTCATGATTGATCGTGATCATGATAATGATCATACCGGTCTTTTAGGGGATTTCACCTTTTTCCCTTTTTTTTCGGCTTTTGCTGAAAACGTGCATGAAAAATAATTCTTCTGTGACTGAAAAGGGGTATCCTTCTAATTGCTAAACTCGCATCATTATCTTCAGCTTTCAATGGTTAATGTCATTGCTAAACAAGTTTTTAAACAAGCTTTCTAGTCCTAGTGAGGATCCATTGTGACATTAATTAGGTAATCTGAAGTAGATATGGAGAGCGCATTCATCACATATATATGAGGAGGATCTAGTATCGTGTCTGAGAAAATAAAAGGTTGAAAAAAATTGATTAGAGGACCCATTATTATATGTTTTAGAAAAGAGAGATTGAGAGAATGAAACTAGGTTAATGTATTATATTGATGCTATGCTATGACATAAATGATGTATGTTGCATCAGTTTGGGGATGCTAAGATGAGACTGATATTGGTTTGGCTTATTTCACGCACACTAGGTTAGAGCTTCATAATTCTCACTGGAAATTCTCCACAACGCTTTAAAGTACCTTTTGTCACATTTGTAAATGCCTCTTCCAGTTGTACAATTCCTCTCAATAAAAACGTAGCATTGAACATCCATTCGCTTTTCGTGTCTTAATACATCGAACAGAGAAAAGTTGCAGAGTGTATTACCAGGGGCATTGCCATACAATTCCTTTACTTAAAATAGTTTTAGCTTCACAAAGGATATTTCATGTTACCTGCTATGAGTCATATCTAATGTTTCATATTCTTCATCTCTTTTTTCGTATGTTTCAACTACTTTGCACCTTTTGCTTAGATTTCAGCTACACTGAATTTCTTTGTGGGCTCTCTTCCAATTCCCTGAATTTTAGCCATACCACCCTTTCTCACTGCCTAAATATTACATTAGGTCAAATGAAATCATATCAGCTAGGCCTTCATTATTATTACTTCTAAGAAATAATCCACATTAAGAATTTGGCACGATTCATTTAAATGATATACTTATTACTAAATTATTAATGCTGATAAATTAAACACAAACTTAGATTGAGAAATGCACGTGTAGTACCAAGTCTGAGAGACTTGGTCTGAATAGTTTTGTGGCGATTTCATTTGATTTAGCAGAAGGTAAATATAATTAACTGAACACGAGTTTATGATCTAATTATATACTTACTGAGATGATAGAACCTCCATTATTTATTGTTGTTTGTGGTAAGAGAATTGGAGTGTCGTGTGGCATCACTTCTGTGATGTGATAAGAATTCTGTTGTCTTTGAAAAATAGGAGTTAAGTGACATATCATTTTCAGGACTAAGTGTATAACATGGTAACAGTGGTTGAGTATGCTGCATGTGCAAAAGTGCCTGTTTAGAGACGTAACTTTATTCTTTAACGGACTTGATTTTCTGTTCGAGGAAAAAGAAAAAGGACCTACCTAATTATGTCTGAGTTTATCCTTCTAAGTCGCCTTTTGATTTATTATTCAATATTTACATTCCTTACAATTCAGTGCCTTATGATTTCCGGATTTTGACACAGCTGTATAGACTGCAAAACCATTTCCATTTTGAGCTTTCATCTGAAAAAGAATGCAATCTAAGAATTTTTATCATAACATACTTGGTATTTAGTGGTTGTTGATTTTTGGTTAAGAATCATTTACAACATGATCCGTTTAGGAAATTAGAAAATGCAACTGATAGATGGCATCTGATAACTTGCAGCTTTAAAACAATTAAAAACTTGATACTTCTGTGATGAAAAGAATAAAAGTTGTCCTTTTCAGTTTTCCTATTACTTTTGTAAATTTATGTAGACTGGTGAGCAGTTTGATAGACATAGATTGTATTACATAAAGTATATATGAAAGTTGCATTACAGAAGATCTGTTTAAATACAATTCTTCTTAATTTCCAGAATATGATTTGCAACAAATAGAAATGTTTTGTCTAGGAAATTTTCTTTTGACATGTTGGAATTAGTATAATTTGGAGCAAATTCTTATCAGAAGCATTTTGTTTTTAATGATGATGATGATAGATGTTGTATTGCTATAAGTGGAGGGATTGATGACACTTTTCTGGGGGTTAATATTACACTCTTGGATGGAATAGGATAGTAATGATTTTTAATATCAACATTCTTATTAGATTCAAAGAACTCATGGATGATCAAATATGGTGGTGATTTTCATTTTGGCTTTTCTTTAGATGAACAATGTGGAAAGTAGCTGTCTATTCTGAATGGGGCCCTACCCCAATGGAATAAACCTAGTGGGGGAAAAAACAAAAACAAAAACGGAAAACAGAAAGAAGATGTTTCTTTTGGTGGTAGAAGATGTCTTAAAGAATTTTCAATATCCTTTTGTTTCTGGCTAATGATAATGTTTAGTTTTTCTCTTACAATTAATCCAGTTGATAATTGCAAGTCAGAGCTCAACTGAGCACGCGAGAAAGATATAGATTCTCTTTTAATGTACTAACTCTCTATTGAAATGAGTTCTAATTTTGAAAAACCTTTGACCCTGGATTGATGAAAAAGTTCCTACAAGAATGAGAGAAATTTTGATTGGCAGTTTTCCAGTGCACTGTGCTGATTCCGTAGAATCATCTCTTTGTGTTTGTTAGGAATATTTACATACGCAATCTAAGTACGAGTAACTTTACACATCATAAAATTTTGATGTCTTATTATTTATATGGTTAGAAGCAATTGCAGAAACAAATATATTTTTTATATATATATATATATATGTATATTCATAATTAATGCATCTATTTTTTGCCTGATTTATTCACAATTGCTACGTCAGTAGCCACCACCCATTCAAGTTATATATCTTGACAAATACGTCAAGATCATTAGCATTTTCCTCGAGTGTTCACTGCATTTTTTTTTTTTTTTTTTTCCATTTGCAGTTCCTAGGAATTTCAGATTGCTGGAAGAGCTTGAGAGAGGTGAAAAAGGAATTGGGGATGGAACTGTTAGTTACGGAATGGATGATGCTGATGATATATTTATGCAGTCATGGACTGGAACTATTATTGGTCCCCCTAACGTAGGTTCTAAAATTTGTTCATTTTCTTTTTCCTGGTTCTCTTATGTTATTTTGTATTTTAGTTGCCTTTCTCCTGATGTTGTTTATCCAATGATGGTTCAGGGTCATTTTAATTTAGTTTATTTTTAGATTTACATATCAAGACTTTGACAGTTCCCACTATCTTGTTCTCATCAACTGTTCTTAAAAGTTAGTTTTAGCTATGTGAGTGGTGTTCCCACTCTCTTGTTCTCATCAACTCTTCTTAAAAGTTAGTTTTAGCTATGTGACTGGTGTTTTTTAGGGCTATTAGATTCTTCTTCATGCCCAGTATACCAGCATGATTTCCTTTGTCTTGCAATTAGTTTATCTTGTTCAAAAACAGAAAGGCACATAGCTAGTATGACATGGGCTGATTCTATTTTTTGAAGCTAGTTTCCCGCAAACGAGAAGTTATGTATGTATTAGAAGCAAAGTACAATAGAAATCTTGATGGACTAGTTGAGATTTAAAATGCTTGCTCAAGCTGGATTGAATAGGAAGAAGACGAAACTTATCTAGGGACAGTTACAAAGACCCTCTCGTGTAGGTTACTTGTTTAGAAAATCCACCTCTCGTTAGGAATCTACAACCTAGTCCTTCAAATTTAAGTTATTGTTTAAACGTGACCCCCTGAGCCTTGTTAGATGAAATGTAATAACAAAAGGACATTTATGTCCTTTATAAGTTAAATATTCTCGTTTTATTAATGGTGAAACTCAGAGAAAGAGCTCTTTTCCTCACGCATAAACACACGAATTGTGTTTTACGAATTAAAATAGCCAATTAAGAAATCATTTTTGGAGGAGACAATTTATGATTTAAAAAGTCAAGAAGAAAGAAAACGAAATCAAATCCCTACGACCATACTTAATTGGAAGCTTTTTCCATAAATTCGAAAATCATTGCAATTTTCACTCCAACATTTATCAATCAGGCTTTAAAGTGGGGTTTTTCGGGTTTGGATAAGACATAGGGCTTGTTCTTTTGATGTTTTTGAGTTAGGTAACTTGAGTATAAATTTTGAATTGAGTTTGAGTTATAACTTGAGTTGAAGTTGTAACTTGAGTTTGTGTTTGGTTGTGTACATTTGAGTTATGGTTTGAGATAAGAATCTTTTTTGAGTTTGTGTTTGAGTAAGTCAAAACTTGAATTTATTTTAGATAGTATTTTAATAAAAACTCAATGCTAATGAAAAATTTTAATAGGGTATATGGGTCTAGTTTTATTCGTCTTTTCGTTGTCAACGCATAGAAAAAAAAATCATCTCAATCAGAATTAAAACGAAAAAGTTATAGCATTTTTAAGAATAGAAAAAATACTGTTCATTAACTTGAGTTCGAGTTTCTGAACTCGAGTTGAAGGGAAAATTTGAACTCGAGTTTTAGTTCCAAACTCGAGTTCAAACTCGAGTTCAAACTCAAGTTTAAACTTCAAAGAACATAAACTCGAATAAAGTTATAACCGAGTTATCTTTTTTTGAGTTTTTAACTCAAAACTCACCCTGCCGAACAAGGCCATAAAAGCGGAGATAATGAAGTGAACTGTTAGGAAATACTTGTTTAATAGTAGTTGTGGCTTTTTTTGTATAAAACAAATTATCACCTTGATGGTTGACTACTAAAAGGAGCAAAGACTGAAACCAAAATATGAAATCTGAAGAACTACACTGTCGTGTCCCAGAATGTGAGGTGGATTTTTTAACTAAGTTGAACTATAAGGGAGGATTTTGTAATTGTCACACCTATAGATATTTGAAACTAGAGTATGTTGCATGGGCATCATGAAGACATTAGCATAACTTGACATGGCATCAACAAAATGAGATCTCCAAAGGTTCAGACAACTGCAGATATAGTTTGGCATTTTCGTTCTTATAAAAAATAGTTGGGATTTACTGATAATTGATAATATATCTCCGTGATACATTTAACTATCTCTGACTTTATATTCTTACTGATATTCTGTAGATTTTTCTTTTTCTCCAAATGAAGTAGGAAATCCAATTTTCACGATTTTGCGCATTTAAAACCATAGGTAGACCAAAGCAGACTGACTTGTTGAACATGAACTGTGTTTATGGCTTTATAGTTTTCGCTTCTGACGTTGATATGGTATTTTATTTCTTGTGTGCCACTACTGTACCTTTAACATCATCCTTAGAGGAGAAAAACTGATTGTTTTTCTATCATGTTTCATACTAGACTGTGCACGAAGGGAGAATCTACCAGTTGAAACTGTTCTGTGGAAAGGATTACCCAGATAATCCACCAACCGTAAGGTTCCAAACGCGGATAAACATGACCTGTGTTAATCAGGAAAGTGGGATGGTAAGTGCTATTTGTTAGGTGTATGTTGCAATGATTTGTTTAAATTAAAGCTCATGGATGGACAAATTTCCAGGTTGAACCAAGTCTATTCCCCATGCTTGCTAATTGGCAAAGGGAATACACAATGGAGGACATTTTGACACAATTGAAGAAAGAGATGATGTCCCCACAAAACCGAAAGCTAGCTCAACCACCTGAAGGTTTGTTTTAATTTGTCTTATTTCATCCCATCTACACCCGTTTTCGTTGACTTGCTTTAGTTTATAAGTGTATATCTACGTCTTTTTGAAATCACTAGTTGTATGGTATAGATAACATAGCCCTCGTTTGGTTTGCTGGTTTGAATTTTATTGATTTGAAATTTTTGATTTGAATAGAAAAATTAAAACTGTGTTGTTTAAATTGTAGTTTGAATTGATGTTTGGATGTGCAGTTAAAGTTTTAATTTGAACAGGGGATAAAATTTGAATTTGTGTTTAGTAAGTGTGAAAAGCAGAGAGAGTGGGTGCCTTTTAATTGTTCAAAAATGGTTTGAACAGTTGAACTTGAGGGGGGAGCTAAACTTTAAGTTGGATTGTTTAACTCAGTTCAAACGGAAAATATAATTCAAACTACTAGTTCAAACTGTGCTCACTGTTCAATTTGAGTTGAACTAAACTAAACCACTGAAACAAACGGGGGCATAGCTGTCTTAGGCAGCTTGTTATCTCTGACATCAATGGTTCATGGCGTGATAAAAGAGATTGCCAATGTGGCTTTTAGGATTTTGCTTGCTTTACACTTAACCAAATAAATAGAGGGTAACGAAATGATTAACAGACATGGTATATTGGACTGCTTAAATTAAGTTGTAAAATAGGAATTTTTAAGCAATTCTATCTCATTGTGGACTTGTAATACTCTGAAATCATTCTTCAAAGAAATACTGCTACTTGGATCGTGGAAAATATATGTAAGAATGCTTATCCTTCATTCCACAGTTGCTTGTCAACAAGAAGCCTGTGGGTTTAGTTGATTCTAGGTTGAGAGACTGATGAAAAAAGTATCATTACCATTTTCTGAGCTTGTGCATTTCTTTTATCTTTTGACTTCTGGAAACTAGGAATGAAATGTAAAGTTTTGACTCATCAAGTTTTAATAAAAACGACCCCATATCTGTTGATTGATCGTTTTTGCTACTTTTTTCTCCTGGTGAGTTTTCAGGTAATGATGAGGGAAGGATTGACCAAAAAGGGCTGGTGCTGAAATGCAGTATTATGTAAGATGCTGAGTGGATTATGCTGATATTGTATATAAAGATATAACTGGATAAGACCAGCTCACGAGCAATTTATGTGCCAAAATGTCTTTAAAATGTAATTAAGGACCATTTGCATCCGGGTCCTTGAGCTGCTTGAGACAAGTCATTCTCTAAATCTCGACTACGTTGTTCATCAAAATTTAGTTTATTAATGCTTGTATCAGGAAACCTTGATTTGCCAAATTTGAGACCTGTTCTTGATGTTTAATGGAATTCTCTCTCTCTATGTTGTAAGATCATAAGGCGAGATCAGTTCCGCAGAATTTGGCGATGACTCGCATTGAGGAATCTGAATACGTATGCTTGAGCCCCCTTCTATGTGGCATCTAAGACTAAAGTGTGTTTTGCGGTTAAACAAATTATAGGTATCAACATAATTATGAATACAGGACATGAATACAGGACTAGTAGCACTACATAGTATGAAAAAAGAAATTACAAGTGAAAACCGACTTAGATAGCGTGACTGACTTTTGCTGGAATGTAGTTGTGAAAAGAAAAATACAACTAGCGTATGTTAATGAGTGCCGGTATTAAAATTATAATGCGGAGAAAATTGTTAAGTTTGTTTTGATTTTTATTTTTTATTCTTGATTAATATTCTTTTGATTAATATAATTATTTAATTATAAAAGGTGTAAATTAAAAATAAAAGGTAAAAATTTAAAACTAAAGGGTATTTATTTTCTTTTTTCGTCGAGTATATATAACCAATTATATCAGTCAATTATGGAAGATAGGCTTCCAGCAACAAATAGAAACTAGAAAAACTTAAGAAAAGTGTGATTGTCCTTTTATAAACTGAAATGATATTATTTTGTCTCCATACGTATCATCTACAGCCGTTATATACCAGAGTTAAAACTCATTTCAAATGACGTTGAAGTTAGTTTGCAGACTGAGTTAATGAATGTTGGCATTTTTTTGGTAAAGAACGTTTTGATTGTAGTTGAAGCAAGGTAGGGTTGGTCCGTTTGGATTAAGAAAAAAAACTAACAAATCAATTGTAGTTCGGCTTTCACATGCCACCCAACCAGCCTTGTTTAGATGTCCCTATTCCTGCAAGGGTGGGTGGCGTGGGTTTGGGGCTTTTGCCTTTGTTCGGTTAACAAATTTTAGCCTTTTTGAAAATACCAAACAAATTTCAGCTTTTGCAACACTGACGAGGGACAGATGTCAAACAATCATTAAACTTAGAAAGTAGTAGCATTTCTCTATTAAAAAAAATACAATTTTTGATGAATAATGTTAAGGACAAGAAAAGGTTTTTTAATTTTATTTAGTCAATATTATTTTTTAATTATTGGATTAATTTTTTAACAGTTAGATTTGCAATTAGAAGTAAGTTTTGCGTCATGTGTTTTAAATATTTACATGGACACTTACAAATTTAACCGTTAAAAGTTTAATTTAACGTTTAAAACAACATTATCTATAGGTAGAATAAAAAAAGCCATCCCAATCGTCAAAATTCCCTAAAACAAACAAAGAAACAAACAAACGGGAAGCTTAAAATCAATTAAACCACGTGAACTTGACATTGTTACAATCCTTAGTTCCTTACAACAGGCGGGATCCATATTAAATATGGCTGCAATCAATCAAGGAAATACTTGATAATTTGAAGGACATTGAAACAAGATCGGCATAAAGCGTAAATTAGATCTCAGGCTAACCTAACAATCAGAATAAACACATGGCATTAGAGCCTTCAATTTCTCTTCTTTAACTTCATCTCAAAAACCAACAATTATTACCACGGGGGACTTTTTTTATTTTTTAAAAAAGATTACTTAGATTCTCATCCTTTTTTGTTATCTTTATATTTATGCCTTTCAAAATATAAGTTCGTGCTATTTAAGTGAGATAATAAAAAGTATTTTTATTTTCACTTAAGTTGCATAAATTTTATTCAATAGTATGTTGGACGGCATGTTTTATTTATCCTTTTTTTTTTTTTCTTATATCCAACACATAAAAAGTTTCCGGTGAAAACACTTATCTCTTCAAAAGTCAAAATTTTCTTGACAAATGAAGCTTGATTGTTCATCACGGACAATCTTCATGAGAAAATTGGGTTGTTGAGATTTGATCCTTTGCCCCAATAGACCGCCACTGCATCTTGAAGACGGTGGGATTTGTTGAGTCGGCATTGTATGTTCCAAATAGGCCATCCCTTGAATACAGATTGTGGTCACACACTTTTTTAAATTTATTAAAATTTCTATTTTTTTTCTCATCCCACTCATCATCCGAGAATTGATTTTCATACGTACATACATGCAGATATATATAGACACATATATACATATATCTTCAAAAAAAAAAAATGTTTGCTGTGTCTGCTATATATATACATTAATGTTGATAACGGAAAATGTGAACAAATATTTTAGGCTTGTGGATTCAAATTTTTAATTTAAATTGAGATATGATATTTTTTTAGAGTTTTAAAGTGTAGAAAAAAAAGTTAAATGTGACATTTTATGAGAGTTTTATCTGTAAAAACTTCGACCTCGTTTCATTTCACCGATTTGAGTTTTCAGTCTTAAGTTTTTACAGTTAAAAGCTCTAACAAATGTACATCTAACCTTTTCTACTACAGTTAAAAGCTATTAAAAAATATCATATCTCAATTTAAATTGAAAACTTAAATCTATAAAGTAAATAAAACCTTAAAACTGAAAACTTAAATCGGTGAAATTTATTTGGTATCCTAACTAAGAGCCTATATTTAGCCCATAAAAAGTCTTTGAGATTGGATTGTTACAATCACCGACTACGCTGGCACAGCTTGTTTAATTGGACGAATTTGTTCACCTCCCATATGTTTTAATTGCGTCGCTGCTTTTCGTAACGGATTCCTGCTATTTTTTTTTTTTTTTTTTTTTTTTTTTTTTTTTTAAGGTTTAAGGTTTCCTTGTGAGTAAAGTTTTTATTATTTATCTATTTTTTATTATTTTTTTTTTTTTTGGTTGCTGGGGAAGAATCCTTGTGACTAAAGTTGGATAGACATCCGAACTTCTCTTTCAAAATGCAACAAAGAAGTAACTGAAATAGTTTACATGTATTTTGCAACCCTTAGATTGAGTGCTACTATCTGGGTCTTGATCATTCAAGAGCACGAAATTAGACGAAAGGGATAAGCCCCATGCATAAAACTGGGGACCACTTTGTCGTGTCTTTACGAATTCTAAAATAATTAATAACATTATATTGTTGTATATGTTGGATTATATATGTGGGAACCTTCAATTCATTACGTTAGATATAACAATACGTAATACTCGAAAGATATCGAGCGATTGTTATTCTGATAACAAAACTTAAAAAAAAAAAAAATAATTCGAGTTATAATTTTATTTGAGTTTATATTCTTTTAAGTTTAAACTCGAGTTTAGAAACTCGAATTTAATTTAATGAACAGTGTTTTTTCTATTCTTAAAAATATTATAACTTTTTCGTTTTAATTCTTATTGAGATAATTTTTTTTCTATACGTTGACAACGAAAAGATGAATAAAACCCGACCCATATACCATATTAAAATTTCTCATCAGCATTGAGTTTTTATTAAAATACTATTTAAATACAAATTTAAATTTTGACTCACTCAAGCATAAACTCAAAAAGATTTTTATCTAAAATAATAACTCAAACGTACACAACTAAATACAAACTCAAATTATAAATTCAATTCAAGTTATGACTCAAACTTAACTCAAAAATTATACTCAAATTAAACTAAAAGAATAAGCCTTCGAATTATTCAATGATCAGATTTTATTAGATGTAAGTACTGTATGATGTAACATGATTGCCAGTTTTGATAAATATGAAATAATATTGGGATTTTTTTTTTTTTTTGCTGATAGAAATATTATTGTGATTGTTCCCCTTAGAAGTCCCCTTGTTTTATCTTCTAAATCTTTTTTGAAGGGTGAAATTTTATCTCTAATATAATATTATAATTAATGTGTTCATTATAAATTTAATATTTAAATGTAAATTTTTTTAATACAATATTATTTATTGTGTTAAATTTTTTATATATTATATTTTGTAATAAATTTCCTACTAAATATGACATATGAAAAATTTAACATTTAAATTATTAATTGAAATATTTACTTTTTAATATAATCATTATAAATTTTAAATGTTTTAATTATTTTAAAAATAAAAATTTACTTTTACAACTTTTAAAAATTATGAAAAAAAATAAATTTAGCATTTCAATAGTATTATATATGAGAGTAAAAAAAAAAATAATATATCATATTATATTTTTTTAATGCAATGTTAAATACGGTCTCGTTCAATTTATAAATTTAAGTTTTTAATTTAAGTTAAGATATAATTTTATGTAAATTTTTTATTTTAATAAAAAAAATTAAATATAATTTTTTTTTTTTTTTTTAATAAAAATAAAATTAAAAATAAAAATTAAAATTAAAATTAGTTAAATGAACGGACAAATAAGGCCAATAATGTTTTATCTAGCATTACATTCAAAATGTTCTCGGACAGTAGAATCAGAATGGCGCATTTAGTCACGTGGTTCAAGCCATGGAAACAACGAACGTGGAATGATCCACGTAAGTACAGGCTGTACAGCTTCTGGAGTTCTGGAGAAGAGCGGCAAAAATATCACTAATACGTGTCATTTCAAGAAGTATCGTACTAAATCAAAATTCTTATAAAATTTGGTTTTAATAGGACACGTGTGTGACAGTGTCTGCTCTCTATTTTCAAAGAGACGGTAAGTTAAAATGAGAACTTTTTTCAAAACCGCAATCTCTCTCTCTCTCTCTCTCTCTATATATATAGATATATGTATCTTTACTGCTTAAGTTAAACGCTTTATTTTCATTATTCTTTATTTAGCATATCTCTCTCTCTCAAGTGCGATTTGGGGTATTTTTCTGAATTATGTCTTCGACTGCTCTATCAACCAGCAATATTAACAAACAAGGTATTAACCAAAGCTTTCTCTCTACTCTATACCTCTCTCTGGTTTTTTTTTTTTTTTTTTTTTTTTTTTACGAAAATTCTTGTACTACTTTGTGTCGTTTTTATGTCTATTTTCTGGTATTATTGAAGTTTACAATTTGTGAATTATGCAGGAAATGGTGAGAAAATATTCATACCCAGTAACGAGTTCGTTCTGCAGAAACATGCTGCATTCTTCGACCGGAATCATGACGGCGTCGTTTATCCTTGGGAGACTTTCAAAGGTTTTTATTCTTTGATGATCGTATTTAATTGTAGTTTAATTTCTCTTTTATTTCTTTTTTTTTTTTTTATTAAAGCTTTCATTAAATCTTCATTTCTTAAAACAGGATTTCGTGCAATTGGGAGTGGCATCCCATTGTCTAGCTTAGCTGCACTCTTCATCAATATTGGTCTCAGTGGCAAAACTCGACCTGTATGTGGCTTTGCTTTTATGATTTTTATTTTTTTATTTTTATTTTCCTTTCTGAGATCTTGTTGATAAATTTGGTCTCTAATATATTACGTTACGGGTCCGTTTATTGGGTTAATTTAACTTTTTAATTAAGTTGAGATAGATTTTTATGTGTGAATTTTTTATTATTGTTTTTTAAGAATTTTTTATTATAATAAAATTTAAATTTTAAATTTAAATCAGTGAGGATGCCTCATTTAGTTGGAGGAACATGATTTTAATTTATTTTTAATTATTTTTAATTGTAATATTTTTTTAAAAAAATCATTTTAAATTATAAAAAATGAATCCTCCTATCAATCATCTTCTGAATTTGAGAAAATTTACATTTATTGTGGTTCCTAAAACTTGGCTTAAATTTTACATTTGATTGAAACACTTCACTAACCATTAGCTGTCATCTCTTGACACTTTTTTTTTTTTTTTTTTGAATTATTGGGCACCACAAATAGGAGAAATTTCCCAACCTACTTTTCCCCATTGAGATTCGAAACATACATCGGGGAAAACATGGGAGTGACACTGGTGCCTACGACAGCGAAGGAAGGTACATGTCATATATTATTTTTTTTTTTTTCTTTTCCCCTAAAAGCATATAGAAAATTTCAAAAATACAATTAATAGAATAACACTATTTTATTTATTATGTTATTGTTGTTAAATTTATTTTTATTCATGTCATTATTGTTAAATTTATCTTATATGATTAATAATTTATCAGTTATTTTTGCACTAAAATTTTGTATAGTTGAAAAAAAAAAATTAGTTAAACTTAAAATTTTATTTATTATTTCTTTTTACGTCACGATTTTAAGCTACATGCCATGACTAATATTGTTATTGGGTACCAGTGGTAAGAACCACCCACTAATAAAAGATAGGTTCCAAATAAATTTTACAATATAAGATGGTAAAATCTACCTTCTATTAATAGTAGTGGATGGGTGGTGTTTAATATCGGTGATTTTTCCGAGCATTTCTCATATACCATTTCTTCCGTGCGCAGTGGTGAAAGAAAAATTCTTATAGCATTGTGTAGCCAGTTTTGCTATGTCTACTTTAAATAATTCAGTGTGGTTAGATCTCATGCCTTTATTTTTGGGACCGTTTGTAAAAGCAGATTATTGTTTGATTCTTTTTTCTTCTAAAATGAACGCAAAGAATAATTATGTTTGTAGAAAATGATATGTTTGTTCTTTTATTAAAATGGATATTAATTTCATGTAATCCGTAAGTCGAGTAATTACGAAAATCATATAGACCAATCTATAGTTTTAAAATTAAAATACACAGTTAATATTCATCCGACAATAGAATTTCCCTTTTTTTTTTAGAGAAATAAAATTTTCACTTTAATTGTGTTCTTAAACGTTTTCCGCATGGTACATTGTTACTGCTTGATTTATTCACTGCATTTCAATGTTTTTAGGTTTGTTCCCTCAAAGTTTGAAGAGATATTTATCAAGCATGCACACACAAATCCTGACGCATTAACAAAAAAAGAACTAAGGGAGCTCTTAAAGGACAATAGACAACCCAAGGACATTGCTGGACGGTGGGATTTTTTTTTCTTTTTTTTTTTTTTTTCTCTTTTTGATTTTGAATATCAAAAAATGTAACTTGACCCATCTTTTCTTTACCTTTTGTCTACATAAACATGAAATTAACAAAAAAAAAAAAATGTCAAAATTGAAATATTGCAGGATCGGTGCCTTGGCCGAGTGGCTTGTACTATTCCATATCGCCAAGGACAAGAATGGGTTGCTTCAAAAAGACACAGTCAGAGCTGTTTATGATGGAAGTTTGTTCGAACAATTGGAAAAAGAACACTCAGCATCCAAAAAGAAAGAGTAATTTCAAGATTAAACCATCTTTTCAAAGATGCGCTCATTTCTTGCTTCTTAGATATATAGGGAGAAAATTTCTTTCAAAAAAAAAAAAGAAAAAACAGAGAAATTGTTTTATGTATGTGGAAAATATGTGCAAAATCGACATTATTACTTGTATTAAAGAAATGAGAAATTGTTTTTACATTTTGTACTAAATTTGTTTCATGCAGTTCTTCTGCCGTTTAAAGAAAAAAGCCATGGTGGTGGGATGCATACGGTATGTACATGTCGTTGGTCCTACTCCGTTATTGGTGTTTAATATGAATGTATTTAATTTATGAGTGTAATTTTTCATATTTGTATGAGGCACCAACTGTTAGTTAATGTCTGTTATATAAGATTATGTCCTGTATTAGTGAGCAGTTATTGGAATTTCATTCATCGTTTTTTGCAAGTATTAACAACAACCAAAGCCTGATATATTAAAAGTATAAATATTAGGCCCTTTTTTTCTTTTTTCTTTTTTCCTTGAAGCAACATGCGTGTTTGAGATATTACAAGACTGAATTGAAGGTCATCACCGCCGAATGATTGGGTTTTTATTAATATATATATATAACATTGCTAAGTCCACCTATTATATTAAATAAAAGGTGGGTTCAATTTATAAATTTCACACGGTAGGATTTCCGACGTCAATAATATTATTCTTAAAATATGTTATTTCTCGTGTATGGTTTGAGAGGACCGAAAGGGTAATGGAAGAAAGAAAGACTTGCAAATAGCGCAAGTGTACATTATTTGGAGTGGGTAATAATGGTGATCGTCTCGTGTAAAGTTCTAAAAGAAAAATGCTGATGCTAAGAGATAAGCATCAAAACTAATAAAATTACCCTATGTCATGCGGTCCATCTTCTAGTACGCGCGTCATTTTTCAAAATAACATTAAATTTTGAAATTAGTAACGTGTACAGAGCATCAGCAATAGCTTCCTCAACAAATTATTCTACCAGAAACCGCCATCTTTTTTTATGGAAATTTAATATCACATAAGGTCACCCAATGTGCCTTGCTTCTCCCATATTTATTTGACGTTAACGCATAGTCATTCAACTGTCCAATATATATCTTGTCAAACTCTAAGCTCTGATGGTATGTTTTGGTTTGTTTTATCTTACTTTCTTTTCACTTTTTTCAGTGAACACGATAACGTTAGCTAGTTCTTATCATGTGTTTATAGTTACCTTTGGTGACACAAAGGAAGCTTACTTTTGCTTCATTTTTTAGAAGCTTTTATTGAATTTGGAGGTACGTGTTACTTTCTTTGTACCTAACGACTCAAGTCTAATTTCCGTCTAGATAAGGTAATTTTGATAAATACTTTTTAAAAATACATGAATCAAATTTTTTATTTTTTACTTTTAATTTATAACTTTTTTTTAGTCAAATAATTACACTAAAAAAATAATATTTATAAAAAATAAGAGATAAATGTTTAGATTCATACTCTTGAGGATAAATTCTCAATTTTTTGCTATGTTCGTGGACAATTATGGCTTGCTCGCCACATAGCAAATTGAAAATGCTGAAGTATTTATACAAAATGATCACTTTTATACTTCACGTTTAGAATTTATCTTTTATTTAAAAATATTACTATTTTTTTTTTTTTTTTTTTGTGTTGGTGGTTATGGAGTGGTTAACAAAAAATAAGAATGTTATTACGGGCTATTATGTGTAAATATTACAATTTGTGGACATTTATTTTTCAACTCATGCATAGACATATATGTAATTAACTATTGAATGCGTCCCTTCATCCTTATCCGAAATTGGATTTTAGTTCCACTGTCCCATGATCGTTTGCATTATTTGGCACGATCATTCTTTGGTATGTGAAGTGGTACATTGGGTTTGGGTTTGGGTTTTTTTTTTTTTTTTTTTTTTTTTTTTTTTTTTCTCGTCACACAAATGGAAGTGACTCCATTTACAACTTTCCCAACATGAATAATGGTATTCCTATTATCCATTGAAAAAAAAAAAACAAATATATTCAGCAGTCATTAGTATTCTTCTGAATTTTGTTTCTAATTATTCCTTTTTTGTTTTTTTTGGGTTTTTTTTTTCCCCTTTTAATTTGTTCCGTTTTTCTTTTTTTTAATGAGTGCAATGCAATATCATATATATGCGGGACCCTCTTTTCTTTTGTTTTTCTTTCCGCTACTCTCTATTCTAATTGTTACCGCAAATTCACACAAGTAATTGCTTTAAGATTGCATAAAAAATAAAGATAATAATAATAATAATTGCTTCAAGATTGCTTGCATTAGGTTTGCCTAACACTCTTTGTTTAGGTTCTAACATAAGAAAGCGAAGCTATGAGAAAAGCGATTCCTCGAAATAACGTCGATTTTGATAAATCCAATTCCGTGCCTCAACAACTAAGCAATTATGTGTTTATAATATATAATTGCAGATAACAAGGCAAAGCCATTAGAATGGAAAACTTAAAAAACAAAAAAAAAAAAAAACAAAAAAAGGGAAAAGTTGTGTATGTGCAGATTAAAGTTTATTTACCGACGTGGCCTAATGTCGTTCTTGTTCTAATTGTTGAGGAAGAAGTTAAAATATATATGACCTAGTTGCGAGACTATTAATGAACTTATCGATGTTAAGAACACTTAGACTGTTTTATAGGTTTTTCTGTAAAGTCAATATGATTCCCAGTCAATGAAGTATCGTCCATGAGATATATATATAGGGATGGCAATGGGGCAGGGTGGAGTGGTGGATGAGTTCCCATCCTCATCTCCGCTACTTTAAGTTATTGTTATTTCCGTTCTCATTCCCGTTAAAGGAGGAGCGGAGTCGGAATTGGAAATTCCTCATTAGAGGAGCCTTTCCTATACCCGCCCTATTCTCTATCATATATAATTATACATTTTAAAATTATGGCAATTTAAAATAAAAGTGAAAAAGAAAATCATTATAAATTTAGACCAAAATCAAAGATTCTATGATAAAAACTAAACTCTTAACATATTGCAAATTGAATAAAAAAATAATAACTAACATATAAGCGAAAAAAGTTTAAAAACATCAAAATTTAAACATAAATTATTATTTCTTCTTTATTCCTAAAAGCGTTAATTTTTATTGCATGATTGCACATTAATATGGGGGCAGAGGTCGGGTGCGGGAGTATTTCTCTTGTCCCCACCCCATCATGATTCGGGGACTAGATTTTGTCACCATCCCCATCCTTGATAATTGTCTCCTATTCCCGCCCCATTTGGGGCAGGATCCTATCCCATGAGGAATTATATATATATATATATATATATATATATATATATATATATATTACATAAATATAAAAGGCAAATGGGACAAGAACCCTTTAAAATGCATTCTTAATTAATACTTTTTAATCAAATAATTATATTAGCAAAAGGATATTTAATTAAAAGTAAGAGGTAAAAATCCAAAGTTCCAGACCTGTACACCCTTAAAAGTAAGTTCAGTAATTTTCTCACATAATAATAAAATATATCTACACATAATTTGTAACTTGTAAGGTCCCAAACCCTTAAAATTTACGTTTTTCCAAGAAAAAAAATATAAGAACAGTTCGACTAAGTAGAATCCAGATTAAATTTAGTCTCATTAATTTTTTTTTTCTTATTATAGATCTTTTATACGTAAATTAAGTTGCACTCCATAACATTTTTTTTTTTTCTGTTTTGGCTAAAAAACTGACTACATTGATCAATTGTGAGAAATAATCCACACCCAATTTAGTGAAGTACTAAATATATAAACATTGATTCATTAACTTATTTTTCATTCTGATTATTATATTCCTAATATATTATCAAAAACAATAATATTCCTAATAAACATTTTACATTTTAAAAATAAATATAACATCAAATCTTATTATTTATGTTATTAGAACATATTCTAGTAGAATATGAAATGTATTCTTAGTGTCAAGAAAAAAATACCATCTTATCAAAATATTAATAGCGAAAATGACAAATTTAAAAGTGATGACATAAATAAAGTAGTGTTATATTTTTAATGCATTTCTTGAAAAATTTCCCTGATACCAAACTGGGTGGGGCAGATCAGTTTTCTTTCCAAGAAGAAGAAGGTCTATTATTTGTCGTTCTTTGATGATAATTACTTAATTTAATATGTTTTGTGTCGCATATAATTCGCTGCAGTTTGGAATTTAGCTCAACTTTCTTAGTTATAAAAGTTCATTCAGTAACGCCATGAATGAATGAAACATATTGTTTGAAACTCAAACTTGATAACTGAATTATAACCATTATTATCTTATTCATTAACTAAAATATTGTTAGAAACTCAAACTAGGTTATAACACGAATTCAAACCAAATCTAGAAACTAAAATAAGATTGGTTAAATAATTAGTGATATATACGTAGCAATATTTCTCTTGACATCATCAATACAAAAACGAATGGTGTTGTTTTAGCCTGTGAACATTTAATTCTTGAGTTCATAATTATGATTCAGAATCATTCTTAATTTATGTGTATTTTTTATGAGAAAAAATATCGTAACGAATTACGAATTATGACACAAATCTTTACTCTAAACGCAGATGTTCAAACTATGCGCATCGCATGATTTGCCAAACTGTCGAACTTGAAAAATTATTTGGCAAAACTGGTAATTGCTTACCGTGTGAACTACTGCCATAATTAATTATTTTTTTGGGAAAAAAAAAGAAAAGAGCATAAAGCGTATTCCTCAATCCCCCCACCCACGAGTCTTCCGAGTTTTGTATTCTGTTGTTAATGTAAAGCAAAAGCATTATCCCCACAGGGGCCCACTTCTCTTCTCATCTCTTGCTTGATCCGTCTTTCTTGTCCCCCAATTATTATATTATTCCATTATTTGAGAATTATTTGCTTTCACGTTTTATTCTTTCATTCTTTTAACTGTTTGGATTAGGTTGTCTTATACTTTTCGTATATTTAAGAGACGTTTGGTTCATAAATTAAAATTATTTTTGATTTACGTATATTTTTTATAAGAAAAAATATTGTAGTAAATTACGAACTATGATTCGAATCAAATGCTGAATCCCCATAGATTCCAATGGAAAGGGAAGGTTAATTTATGAAAGCTATTGGTTAAGTCAAGTTTAATTAGCTACAAAAAAAAAAATTAAGGTTGCGTTCATTTCACCGATTCGAGTTTAGAATTTAAATTTTGTTACAGTAAAAAAATTTTAGAAATAATTATATTTAATTTTTTTACTACAGTAAAAGTTCTCACATAAAATCATATCTCCACTGAAATTAAAAGTTCGAATCAACGAATTAAATAGGCTCTAAATTCCATGTTGTGAATTTTGTTTTGTTTTATTAATTAGTGATGAACACATGCATGCGTGTAAAATCCAATAAGATATATATTGCTTGGTGACTTTGACAGGTACGCTAAGGAATACTTGGAAGACTAGAATCTGGCTATAAGACAACTACTTGAAAAGAGAAAAAAAAAATAAATAAATAAATAAATAAAGTACGACTTGCATGCATGCGGATTACAGCTAATTGTTAATTTTTCATTACAAAACTAATCTATTGCTAACATATAATAAAGGAACGGAACTTACTTTTGTGCCTATATTTTGTTATGGTCAAAATTAGACGAATAACTTAAGGGATTGAGATAGTTACTTCAAATTTAAAATAAATATGAGTCTGATTATATCATTTAAATATAATTATAAACACTAATTTATAAGAACGTTAACTTGATGGAAATTCGTAGAAAATTCGAGTAATCCTCTATGGAAGACACAGAAATATGAAATATATATTCTGGACTTACAAATCATTAGTGTATTGTTTTTTTTTTTTTTTTTTTTTTTTTTTTTTTTTGCTGAATGAAAAAGGAGGATGGTTGGTGTTCTTATGCCCTCATTCAGTACCTATAACTAAAAGGAATCAACAAGTCCCAGCGGTGCAATAATTGACAGCATAAACATAAGCCGTGTTTGGAATTAATCCCGTTTTTATTTTTCACCAAACGCAGCCATATATTTCTCCTCCCGCTCACAACTTTGAGGTACCAGTCCACCACTAGCCCCTTATACTCGTATTTGTCTTGTAGAGTTTTTGTATAGTTTATTGTATATGGTTGTAAATTGCTTCCTTTCCATTCATATTTATTTGAACAACTACTATACATGTCAACAAACTCGCAAAAGCAAAACGGTGTTTTCATAATCCATTTTTTGGACGAAGAAAGAGGCACTTACAATGTATGATACATTCCATATTGAGCTGTGACAATCATAATTATATGACGACTTAAAAGTGATTGTATTGATTTACAGGCCTTTTGATAAGGCTAACACTAATTATTAGTTTATGATAAACATGTAATTTATCAGATAGCAGTACTTTTAAAAGAATTTATAAAAAATTAGAAGGTGACTAGCAGAAAAGGAGCCACATTGAACTTCTTTTCTAAACTTTAGATATTGCACATGCTATATAAGGAAGTTTATAAATTGGAAGGTGCCAAAAAAAAGGAATACATTGAAGATTGAAAGGAAAAGTAAAGTAATAGGATTAAAAATTATTTATTTTCTTTTAAGTGTTTACTTATATAAGTTATTAGATGGTGTAATGGAAAACAAACTCATTTCCTTTCTTATGTTTACTAAAATTAAAAATAATAATGTTATGAATGTAATCACTAAAATATCCTTTACAATTAATTAATCTTTGATTATATAATAATTCATTAAGAGTAGATAAATAAATTTAGCATTATTCTCTTTGATATTATTCCCTTTTGATATGACATGAATGTATATATCTCTTAAATGCCGTCTATGCAATTTAAGATGAAAGACAACACAAAACTGAAACTTATAATATTGTTTACCCGTTACCGGTAAGCTATAGTATTACGTTTCGAGTAAGGATTAAGAGATACTTGTTTGGGAAGAAATTAAAAATATATTTTCCTATTTTGAGGAAGGAAAATCATTTTATTCCAAGTTTTAGGCCTTTATAAACTGACAATCTGCCACGTTTAGAAACCGTAAACACTATTCTCTCCTTCTCATAGGTTGTCCCTCAAGATTCGTTTCCTCGCATCCAATATTCATCATCACCCTTTTTCCTTATTTCTTGGGCTACTGTGCAAAGCCTTTGTCACTTTTTTTTTTTTTTTTTTTTTTTTTTTTTTTGCTGAAACTCTCTCTCTCTCTCTCTCTCTCTCTCTCTCTCTCTCTAAAAATTTTTCATTTTCCTACCTTCAAAACTATGGCTTCTTCTTCTGTGTCATCCACCGGTACGTAGCAATTTTCAACCAATTTTACGGAAAAATAAAATAAAAATAAACCCACGAACTCTTTGTTTCAAGTTTATCATTTTGATATGAATTTAAATTAAGTTCATAAAATACAGATCATGGTGGGAAATTAGCGCCTAGTGAACAGTACGTCTTGCAGAAGCATGTTGCATTCTTCGACCGGAATCACGACGGCGTCGTTTACCCTTGGGAGACTTTTCAAGGTTAATTTTTCCATTAATTCTTTACTCGTATCTTATGGTTTTTTATTTTATCTCATGTTATTTTATTTATTTATTTATTTCAGTTTTTTTTTTTCTTGTGGCTTATGCATATAAAAGGATTTCGCGCAATTGGATGTGGAATTACGTTGTCAACTATTGCTGCGATCTTCATCAATGTGGGTCTCAGCCAGAAATCTCGTCTTGTATGTGTTTAATCTCTCTTTCTCTATTACAACTGTCCCTTAAAGTCAAGTTAAATATCTATATGTGTTTTTAGAAAGTTGAGATATTCCTCTTCTGTTCATTCTCTGAAATAACAAAAATACACTTTTAATTTCAGTCAAAGTTAATTATGCAAAAATATATTTTGGTCATGTATATGTAAAAGCTTGTCATGCGTTTGATTTTATGGATTAGTACAATTTTGTTGAGTCTAAGGAAAATAACACTTTCGTCGAAATCTTATTACCCTCAAATGTTGGAAAACTTAAAATCAAAGCTACCCATTCTTGGGATTCTTTTTTAGAATCATTGTGCCTTTTGGAACCCTTTTTAAAACGGTTTTTACAAATTTCAATAAATAAAAAATGAAAATGAAAATGACACGATGTTTGTTTAGCAAATGTTTTAAGAATGAAAACAGTAAAAATAATTTTTGTTAAGAAATTAGAAAACAGTTAAAACTTATTTTCATTTTTTAGTACTTATCAACAATATTATAATATATTAATTAATAAATACGATTTCACTTTTTTATTATACTCAAAATAATCTCTTAAAAAACCAGCCAAACGCACTTTCAAAATCGGTCCCAAATTGATTTTCAAAACAATCTCATTTTTACTTTTTATTAAAAACAAAATCATTTTTTGCACAACTAATTTTACATAAATCTGATTTAAGAAATAAATTTTGTGTGATACGTAGAAAAACGAATGAACTTTGTTTGTTTAGAAAATCTCTCAAAGAATTTCATTATTTTTAAAAAATACAAAATAAACTCTTAATTACATTTCAATTAAAAAATATTGTCATCATCACTAATTTCAGTATAAGCTGTTTGCTTATTTGTTTGGATTGTCTTATCATTGATTCTCTTCTTCTCAACTATTCTAGTTTCGCTTTCCAGTTTTGTTACTGGTCGGGAAATAATGCTACTTAACATGAATCATTTTGGCCTAATTGTGCTTTTACTCATCCAAACTATTAACTATGGTGCTTTTGGCATATCACCTCTGGTTAAAAAGGTTTTTTTTTAGCTTTAAGGTTTCATTTATTTCGCTCGTTTGAGTTAAAAGTTTGAATTAAAAAATAAATTTATGTGAAAAAACATTATTATAAAAAAATTAAATTTAAACTATCGTAAAAAAAATATTATATCAAAAATTTGAGTTGTGATTCGAATTAACAAAATCTCTTAGGATCTGTTTAGTTCTCTAATTTAAATTTTTAATTCGAGTTGAAATGTGACTTTATGTGAGAGTATTTATATTTGTCAAAAGCACTTTTGGATTCGTTGACACCTGTTTCCAAATCATAATTCCGGAAACATTGGAATAAAGTATCGTGAATCGTAAAACTTTATATATATATATATATATATATATGTATATATATATATATATATATTTGCTAATCGTGAAACTTTTTGAATTATCACGTTATGTTTGTGAAATATTTGTGAAATACTTGATTATTTTTCTGTGCGTAATGACAGATCAAATTTTGTGTGCGGCCTCTTTCTTTAAAACGATAAATAAACTTATTTTTTTCGTTCTCTTTCCATTTTCAAACTAATTTTTGCTCTTTCACTCAATCCTATGTTTTGTTCATTCTACAGCGTAATTTTTTAGAATATATAATAGAAAGTTCTAAAAAAATCTAAATAAGAACTATGATAAAAACAAAAAAAAAATGGAGGCAAATTGAAAGAAATAGTAAGAAGGGGGTAATAGTGTAAAAGTCTTGGGCATGCAGCTGCCCCTAGAGCTAAGCTGGCTCTGCCCATACATAGACCAATCTTTCAGTCCAAAAAACTCTGATACATGTAATATGTAGAAGCGAGATGTATAACACGAAATCTTTATTATGGCATATTTAAAAAGACATAACAATAGGAAATTTCGTTATTCCGTACTAATGCTACACATTTATAACTTGTTATGTAGAATAAATACCATGTCACGCTTTTTAAATATAAAGTACCCTTTACGAATGTACTTTAGGATGAATAGCATTAGCCATTGATTGTTGTGATGATTCCAATTCCAGTGATGATGAGCTTTTTGTCGTGGATACCATGGAAATTTCCTTATAATTTTTTTGGGTAGGAACAAACTTCCGGACATTTTACCCATAAGGATTTGTGAATCAGTTTGAGCTGGCTGGCACAAAAGTAAAACCAATGCTTTTTGTCATTGCGTGCACGTGTAACATGTTTATCGGTTATTCTTTCTCTCTCATTTTTTAGTTTTTTAAGAGTACTGTGAGAAAGAAATTTAGATCTCATTTATATTATTGATTTAAATTTAAATTTTATTACAGTATAAAATTTTTAAAAATAATTATATTTAATTTTTTTATTACAGTAAATAATTCTCACATAAAATTATATTTTAATTTAAATTAAAAAAATTAAACGAGTCTTTAATTATAAAGAACAATTAATTAAGCAAAACACGGAAGGCATACGTTTTTTGAATACGAGAAGGGATTATATTAGTTAAAAGCTTATCGTTATCGTTATCTTTATCTTTGTCTTTATAATAGAAAAGGACTGATAACAATAGCAAATTTTTTTTTTTCTTTTGGCGTTGGATTAATTAATCCATAAATAATAAAATGAACAGGATGTTTTGATTTTGCATGAGATGTTTCATTTTATTTAATTGCATTTTCTTACATATTTCACCGTTGTAATTATTATAGCTCGCAAATCGATGAAAGAACACAAAAAAGGACCGATAACAATAGCATTTTTTTAAAAAATAATAAAATGAATAGGATGTTTAGATTTTGCATGAGATTTTTCATTTTATTTAATGCGTTTTCTTAAATATTTCAGCATTGCAATCAGTATAGCTCACTAATCGATTAAAAACATAAAAAAGGACTGATAACAATAGCATTTTTAAAAATAATAATAATAATAATAATAAAATGAATAGAATGTTTGGATTTTGCATGAGATTTTTCATTTTATTTTTCATTATATATATATATATATATATATATTCCACTCCATGTGAATTCTCCATCCAAGGGAACGATATATATTATATATGTTGTAATTGGCTTTCGCTACTCAAATTATGCTATTTCTAAAACTAGTTCTAGTTGTTAATCCTTGACCTTATTTGTATGGTGTAGGGGAAATTTTCTCCACTGTTCCCCATTGAGATTAGAAACATACACAAGGCTATCCATACAAGTGACTCTGGCGTTTACGATAGCGAAGGAAGGTACGTCGCCTTGTTTGCATTCATATATATATATATATATATATATATATATTATATGCTTTAGTACCAATTCCAAACGTGACAAATAATACGACATGTCACATTTACTACGTCTACGCTTTTCCACCTGATGATGTACCAAGTACATGTAGTGCCTTTTAAAAGTGCTCTATTATTGAGTTCAAGCTTTTCATCTCTGACTGAAGCTAATTATAAAATGATGGCTAAACCCTATTAATTAAGAATCTAGCTCATGTTTAAAATATAAACTCTTAAATAATTATAGTTTTAGTTAATTGTGGAACCAGTAACGATTCCTATAATCTGTAGCTTAATTATTAATAAATTGCTGAGGTCCACCATGGGGTGCTTTCCACTAATTATAGTAAATTAATAATCAAATTTTTTTTTTTTTTTTTTTTTTTTTTGTTTTCCACCATGTAAGGAGCATTATTTCTATTGAGCTCCCCAGAATTGGGAAGCTTGCAACCCTATTATTGTTTATTAAATGAAGCATACAAAATAAAATGAAAAATGAAAACAAAGAATTTAAAAATGTTATGGGGATTAATCTCAGTTTGATTTTTCCTTATTTTTGAACGATCAATTAATTTTCAGGTTCGTTCCTTCAAAGTTTGAAGAGATATTCAAGAAGCATGCTTGCACACATTCTAATGCCTTGACATCAGAGGAAGTGTCGCAGCTATTGAAAAGTAACCGACAACCAAAGGACTACAAAGGATGGTGGGTTTCTCCTTTAGTTGTGATTTTGACGTTATGCCTAACTATCTCCTTCACATTGTTCGCGTAAATATTTAGGTCTCGTTCATTTCGTTAGTTGAAATCACAACTCAAGTTTTTATTATAGTATTTTCTTTTATAAAAATTCAAATTCTATTTTTTTTACTACAGTATTTTATCTCACATGAATTTACTTTTTAACTCAAATTCTCAACTTGAATGAACAAAACGAATAAAGCCTTAGTACTCGTAATTAGTCAAAGATCACAAACATAGGATAAATCCCAATCATAAAGAAATTGTGGTGTAAATAGAAATACATAAAAAAAGTCGTGGCATACTACCTAATATTGTGATATAAAATGTTGTTGTGATCTAATTATAAATTGCAGGCTAGCCGCCTGGACAGAATGGAAGATTCTATATATTCTTTGCAAGGACAATAATGGTTTGCTGCACAAAGACACAGTTAGAGCTGTTTATGATGGAAGCTTGTTCGAGCGGATGGAGAAGGAACATTTATCAGCCAAAAAGAAAGAGTAATTAATTCCAACTAGAAACCATATATACAACACTACTGGAGTATTACTAAAAACAAGTCACATGATTTTATTTATCCTTTGGATTTATATATATTTGTTCTTTAGTTTACATATGCAAAAGTGAAGTGCATGTGTAAAACAAAATATGGTTTTTATTATTTTTGTTGTATTTTTCCTTTTTCTGTGCAGTTCTGTGTCTTTTGCGTAAAGTTGGAGAGTTGATGGGATTTTCTGGGTGTCGTTTAGCCTAACTCAGTAGTGATGTGCATGTGCTTTGTAATGTGGAACTTCACGTGTGGAAGAGTTTGGTTTTAAAAAATAAAAATAAAAAATAAAAATCTAGAATATTGGGTAACTAGTTTGAAATTTGTTACCTCTATTCTTTATCTCGATCATTGGACAAAAGAAAAATGGGTGGAGATGATGAGAAATTTGCCAATGAAACTTATGTAATGTGTCATTCTTGTACAAAGAATTTGTTGTTTTAGTACATTAATGTATGTTGGAAATAAGATCGGAATGGGATTCTTTAGAAAGTAGCTTCTTTCTTCTTTTTTTTTTGTGTGTGTGTGTGTGTGTGTGTGTGAGAGAGATGTAAAATGCTGACATCCCATTTAAATCACATCCAACAGACAATATTTTAGCTACTCCCTTATTTGGTTAATCATATGATGAACAAGTAACGTGACATCCATTTAAAATATATATATATATATATATTAAAAGAAAGGACATCATTTACAACGATTTTCAAAGTTTAACAAGGATGATAATTAATACATATCATGAACTAAAGCTTAAGAAGCAAAGTGAAATTGACGCTATACTCTATAGTTAGAAATATAACTCTCTCTCTCTCTATCTTTATTGAGATAACAACTGGACAACTACTAGACAAATAGAATTTAGAAGATGTTTAGTTTATGGATTAGAACTATGTGATTAGAATTATTTTTGATTTACGTGTATTTTTTGTGAGAAAAAATACTGTAATAAATCACGAACTATGATTCAAATCAAAAAATGAATTTATATACCAAACATCCTCTTAGTATTCAAAACGAAACAATCAATCAACCAAACGAGTCTTAATCCTTGTACTTGGAACTTGGAAGTCTTAACTCTCATTCTTAATTTATTTTTTTTTTTTTTTTTTTTTAGTTTTCTCTACTTAGTAAATAAAACCCCGTAGTTACTAAAGAATATTAAAATCAATGACTGATTGAAATGTTACTTATCCTCATTTCTGGAGCGCGAGAAGAATTTCAAGGGGCCAACCCCCCTGGCCCTGCTATGATGGTGCTGCTACCACCACTTTGAAGAAATGTTCAGCCCATGTCAATACTTGATGCATTTCCCAAAGCTAAAACACGGTCCTAAGAAGGGGTTTTCGGGTCTCATATATACAGCAATTCTAGGCCCATATTATCTAATGGAAGGATTTACATGAAATGTATGTTTTTAATTCAACAATATTATTAATCTGTCCATTTTATAGCTATTGATATAATATAATTTCAAATACGTCATTTTATATCTGGGTAGTTGTAAATTTGTATAATTGACTTTAAAAGGTAATTAACTAGGAATAAAAATGTCATTACGGATTATTTTACAGATTTATATGCAAATATAACAACGTGTGGACCATTTTTTTCCATCTATGGTAAAATAGACATATATATATATATATAATTAACTCTATCTAATGAAGGGTATTGGTAAAAATTATGAAACAGCGCTCAATTGTAATGTGAAAATAATTCTAAAGAACGTCTCAATTTTCAATTTTGGCTGTTCATGGCCATTTTTACCGTTTCTAGGAAAAGTTCCCAAAAGCTCTAAAATACCCCTTTGTGACGGCGTCTTGAATGCGACGGCCTAGTCTCAAAAGGTCACTGCGTGAAGTTGCTCGTTGCGATGATGGTAAAGCTCATCAGTCACGACGAGCTTCATCATGAAGGTCCTCATTGGTAACCAAAGGTGGATCGCCTATCGGGCTAGAGGGCGGTGGCGGAAGGTAGGAGGGAGAATAGTTAGGGTTTTTTAATTCACTGTTAAGATTTTTAAATTAGTGCTTTTTCAATTTGGGGCTCAACATGGATCTTTTAGGGTGAGAATTGTTCTTTTTTGGGATTGATTTGGAGTTTTAGAATTTCGATTTGGGATTCTTTTTCCTAATTTGCAAATAAATACATTATTTACATTAGTTATTTAATATGCACTTTGTAAATACATTATACTAATTTGTTTACTTAGTACATGTATTATATATTAACATTTACGAATTTATTTATTTAGTAATACGTTGTTAGGATTTATTAGTTTATTTACGTAGACATATATCATTCCAATTGTCTCTCTTGGTAAATACATTATTTACATAACATGTATCAATTTATTTACCTAAAATTACTTAATGAATACACTCTTTATAGCTAATAAAAAACATTATTGACCTAATACAATAATGTATCTAGTGATCAAATACATTGATTTCCTAATAATACTAACATGACATGTGAAATTTTAAGAAAAATCATTATTTTCAATTCTGTATAACTTTTGATATGAATCTAACAAAAAAAAAAAAAAAAAAAAAACCATAAAATTTGAAGAGAATTATCAAATTGGTTAATAATAATGACAAAAAAATAAGACTACAAAATTAACTACAATCATATATAAAAAAAATTATACTGAAAATTTATAAATTATAATTTTTCTTTTCATGTAATTTAAAACGAAAAGTACCCTTGAAAGGGACAAAATACCACCAGTTCTACACATTTTTCTTTTTCCCTATCTACATACATTTATAAGGACATATAAACATCCTATAATCCTATTTGATACAAAACCTTAATAAAAAATAAATGCAATTTCTTCAAAATAATTCACGGATCATTGCAAACAAAACAAAAAAGTCGAGCACTATATTCAAATCGATCATTAAGATTTGCACTATATATGAGTGAAGTATTAAGAAAACAGAAATTTTTGTAGAACTAGCTTTGCGTACAAATGTTGCAGATTAATGCATGGAATGCTTTTTTTTTTTTTTTTTTCTCGGTCATTTGATATTTTGTCTTCTTTGTACCTGTTTTTCTTTAATTTTTCATTATATGTTTTTGAATCTTTTTAACAAATTTTATTTTGTTTTATTGCTTTATAACATTTTTTCACTTCTATATAAAATGGACTGACTAAATTTTAGATTCAGTATTTTGATTAATTTTTAAAGTTTTAGTCTACAATTTGAGGGTATAATAAGCAGTCAATTGGACTTTGTTTTGATAAGATAATTATAATTCGAGTTAATTGACTTGTAATTAGATTTCATGGAGGTGTGGATATAAATTTCATTAACAAAGAGCACAAATATATATTTTTTAAGAAATTAAATATATATATATATATATATATATATAACATTTGAAAATTCAGGGCATGTCCGTAATCAATCCACCTCTATTAAAAACATGATTGGTGAAATTTTGTAATGCCACTTAGGGATCCCCCAACAGAAAATGCATGGAGACGGGAACAAGTCCGTTGTCCTCAAATTATCTTCCACTTTCTTTTCCATATAAAAAAAAAAATACGCTCAATTTATTTTCTCATTTTAGAAAACTCAATAAATTTCTATGATTAAATTTAAGTTAAGATAATAATTTTTGATTGGTGAGACAGAAAAATGAGACAACAGATCTTTATTATAAGTCGCAACGCAACGATCCTCAAAAATATAATTAAAAGGAAAAAAAGACATGAAGCATGGGAGCTACAACATTTCCCAAAATATATCAGTTTACGACCAGAAGCAAGGCACATGAGGTTGGCCAGCTCACAATGTCCAGACACCAAATTAGTCAGAAGATCGCTACTTGAGTTCTTATACAAATCTGAAGAGCCCAGCTAGCGATATTCTTGGCTGGGAATCCTTATCTGCCGGGCAAAATGACAATCGTTTTGGTCGGAATCTTAAAGTAATTAAAAAGGAAAATAGTAAAAAAATTAAAAATCACATGAACTTGTTAAGTTATGGTTTATAATCGATAAGTTATGGACAAACACACAAGTTATGAACAATTATGGATAATAACATTCATACAAGTTATAAACAAAAATATAATTTTATTTATTACTTATATAAACTATAGTCTATTAATTTTAATTCATCTCAAGTCTTGACTTATTTTCCTTTTTCTCTCAATTAAAAATCACATGAACCCAAAGACAAAAAAAATATTTCTTATATTATACATACAAATTATTGTCCTAAAAGAAAAAAAATATTAGTGTTTTTTTTTGTTATTTTTTTATTTATTTTTAATATATGAATTTTATTAATATAATATATTATTTAAATATAAAATAAGATAATTGAGTTCACACGTTAAACAATAAATTTAAAATGTAATAAAGAGAGTGATAAAAATGTAACATTAAAATGTCAAGAAACATAGGCATTTACGTTGAAAACAAACAAAAAGTGTACATTCATAATTGAAGGTGAGCTTCCTTTCTCGGCTTTTTTTTTCTTTTGGTCGGCACCAAATTTTTATATACTTTTTTTCTTGGGAAAGAAACAATCATCGATTGCTGTTGATGAGCTAATTCACGACATGATATGATGGTACAACCACAACGAGAAGAGAAAAGGAAAACAACGAGAAAGCCTCCATGTTTGCGTGTTTTAAGGTGTTTAGTAGTCAATGATACGTTAAAGAAGTGGCATATTTTTATTTTTATTTTTATTTTTATTTTTATTTTTGGAGGAAACAAGAGGCATATTCTAACAAATGTGACATGGATTAATCACCCATTTGCATGTCTTTTCTAGTCTTGTTCATTATAAAATATTCTCTCCCTGGGTTAAATCGTTAGGCAGATTGGATACTTTTCCAAAATAAATAAATAAATAGGAAGATTAATAAGTTAGTGCTTTCATTTTCCTCCTATTGGTCCAACATTAGAAGAGACTGATTTTCGTCCATAAAGAACCAAAAAACTGAATCATTACGTTTCTTTATAATCTAATAAATAATAAGACAACCGGCCGGAAATCATTTCCTCTGGGCCACCTTATTCGATGAATAATCCAAAAATTATTTAACATTTTTTTTTTTAAGATAGAATTTCGTACTTAATTAACTTAATTTGTTTAGTATGAGAATTTAAATTAGAGTGATTCTAATCATGATTTTACATGATTTTAGGTTCAAATCATGATTCTGAACTAACTATAATTGAATTGGGGTTTAAAATTGAATCAAGAGGGGTTTAAATCATCTTGAATCAAGAGGGATGATTTTTTAGAATTTTCTATTGCCTGTTTGTTTCTTATATTCATCATAGTTTAAAATTATTATTATTAAATATTTTTCTAAAAAATGACACGTAAAATGAGAATAGTTCGAATCTAAATCAATATACGAACCAAACGAACAAAATCATTAATTTAAAATCACTATAAATCATCCAAACCAATTCGTGAAAATTAAAATTCAAAAACTATAAACAAATAATTTTGACTCGGGATCTAGAATCATAATTTTGAATACATTTATCAAATGAGCCCTTAATTAGTTGAAACATATTATAGCATGGGAGTAAAAATTCAATTTAATCCTTTAGAAGCGAGCAAAACCATATATATATATATATATATATATATATATATATATATATATATATATTCTGTGTTTGCTATATATCATAATTTGTAAGACATAATCAACAATATTGGTGCATCCAATAAGCACTAATATGAAATATATTTTCCGATGCAACAACATTTTATAATTAAACAAACCCTTCTTCAAACAAACAAATATTACCATTTATTTTATTTTTTCCATTGCAATAAAAGCTTATAGAACCCTCTTCAAAGGAACTATTACCTTATTTGATTTTTCAATTTCTTTATTTTTTAATTCTTCTTTTGTTTATTTGACTGAACCAATAGATAAATTGAACAAAATTATCTAGTACTGGACGTCTTTCGTGGGTCAAGCGGGAAACTTCAGCATCAATCTCCTTGAAAGAAAGTTGATGTTGATCATAAATAACAAGTAGTCATTGTATTCGAAGTGTCATAATTAACACCAAAAGGTAATTAAATAAAAAAGTCATATCGTTATCTAGAAAATGAGAGTCGTCAACTCGTAGCACACAAGTTTGTCTTCGTCCTTGTCTTTGTTCTGTTTCTCTATGGAAAAGCGACGTGTTAGGAACAGATCGATCATATATATATATATATATATATATATATTAACTAACACTAATATAAATAATATACATGCAATATGGGGCTTATAAAAGTACTTTGCTTTTACATTCAATTTCTTAAGAAAATAAAATAAAAAGAAAAGAAAATATTCTCTTGCCCAATCCTTGTCGTTTCCACGTGCTCCACAGTGGCCTAATTATTGGTGGCGACATAATTTTATCCTTAATGTTGAAACTTATTCACCTATTATACAGTGAATGAATCATGTACACAATTATATAATTTTTAAATCAAATTGCTAAGTATAGAATAAACTCATGAGTCAACCTAACTCTCAGATTCTCATTAAAAAAAAAAAAAAAAAAAAAAAGTTAATAATTTCTACTCGCTAGATTTCCAAGACAGCCTGTTTCTATAGCGTGAGAGAAGATAAATGGGCAAAACACAACAAACTTATCTTTGGAACTTCTCTCTCTCTCTCTCTCTCTCTCTCTCTCTCTCTCTCTCTTTTAAGTTTTAAATTGAAAATAATTTAGGGTCTGTTTAGTTCGTTGATTTGAGTTTTTAATTTGAGTTGAGATGTGATTTTATATGAGAGCTTTTTACTGTAATAAAAAAATTAGATATAACTATTTGTAAGAATTTTTTATTATAATATAAACTCAAATTTTAAAATTAAATCAGTGAAATAAACAAGATCCTAAACTCATAGCATGGCTTTCGAAAAAGCTACAGAATACCACAAAAATAAAAATAGTTGTTATATTAACATGGCAGCCATTTTAATCATTGAAATTGGACCACATGATGCTCCTTTTTATCATCCCCTGAATGTTTTTCTTAACCACTTTTTAAAAAAAAAAAAAAAAAAAAAAAAAAAAAAAAAAATGTTTAGAAAAAGGCTAAAGAAAAATGTTTTTCTTTAGCCACGAAAAAAGTTGAGGCAGAGCGAGAACCAAAATCTGGATGGATTATTGCAGCATTAGAATTAATGGTTAGAAAATAAAGGACCTATTATGATTCCATATATTCACCGATAATTACACTAAAGCAGAAAATTATTATGCTTATTCGTAATTAGTCAATTTTTGCATGCCTTGACTTCAAATGTTAAAAATAGTCTATATTCTCTGAAAAACGCTGCCGTCACATAAACGCCTTAGACTTCCAATCCATCATGCATGACCCGAACGTAGAAGCTACGTTTCCACGAAGACTGGAAAATTAATTGAATAATTTCTGGCTTCTGCAGTTTTCATTATATATATATATATATATGGCTTCTGCGGACCATAATTATATTTTTTTTTTCTTTCTAATTTTCGATTTCTCTCATGGAACATGGCTTGCTCACCGTGCCCCACTCTACTCTTTTTTTTTTTTTCATTATTTTTCTTCTGTCTAAGTTATCATAAATCACAACTTATAGATACATATTTTTTTTAGGTGTACCGTTAACGCGTGTTAATATTTTCAATAAAAGAAAACGAGCATTTTCTGAGTAACTTATAAATGCTTTTTGTTTATTTTAGCCAGTATTATCCAAACACTAGCTAGTAATTGTTAAAATATAAAATTATTATTAGCTCACCTCCTAATAACTTAAGCTTTTGGGATGAATTGGTAAACTAAAAAAGTTGTGAAGAGAAGGCATTAAATGATGAGCAAAAGGAGGAAGTAAATCTTGCCATATTACCATTAAATGCATTTGAATGTTGGAGCTAAAATATGGCAAGTGGCTATAGAGATTCTTTAGATGATTTGTTACCGTTGGTAATTTAAGAGATTTCCTTATTAGATAATTTGTTACCGTTGGTTTTTTATGTATACATACTCTTATTTGAACAACTTGCTCAAAAAAAAAAAAAAAGAGTGAATAGAAATCTTTTTTTCAATTCATTGCTTCTTGCATTTTTTTTATTCATTCTATTTAGTGCAAAGTCATTATAGTATCAGAGCGGGAGATCCTAAGTTTAAACTCTCGTAATTGTACTACTTATCTCCATTTATCATCATGTGTTGGATCTTTAATATATCTCGGGTTTAAATATTTACGTATTGGGATTTTCAATTAATTTACCCATATGATTGCCCATTGTTTAGCTCACACATGAGGAAGAGGTTAAAGTATAAAATTATTATTAGTCCACCTACTAATAACTTAAACTTTTGTGATGGATTAATAAACTAGCAGTAATTACTTCTTGAGACTAATATGACGTTATACATATGGCACGCTAAAAGTGTGTAAAGAGAAAGAGTGTAATAAAATATCTTAATTAAGTTAGAACAGCATTTTCTTAAAATGTCAGGTAATAAATCACTAGTTTCCATAGCATTTTCATGCTATATGTGGCTGGCAGGTCCCATGTAATAAATTAACGTTAATCCTCCTTTTCCTAAAAATTGTCGGACAGCCTAGGGAGGAAATGACATACCAACTCTTGAAAAATAAATAAAATCGAAAACGATTTGGATGTTCTTTCATATTATCATTATATATTCGTTTGAAGAAGTTTGGTATAAAGTACAAAATAATAATTGATTTTAGAGTAAGTTAGATAGCTCACATGTAGACAGGTACACAATTATACTTGAGCTGTCAAACCATATCTAGAACTAGCTACCTGATAATTTACATTGATGCTCACTTTTCATGTCCTAACATCGTATCTAATGAGAAAAAGAATGTACTAAACATATTGGTTCCCGATTATATTTTATATATACATGGATATTTTCTTTAATTAAAATAAAAATAAATAAAAAAAAAACCTAAATGTTATTGCTTTTAGTTCACTTTACCCTTTTTCGATCCCATGCCAAACACTTTGAAAATTTAGCAGAGTTTCTCATAATTTCTTTTTATGGGTTTACTAGGAGTTTCTTTAGAAGTAAGCTAAATCCCCAGAAATTCACTCATCACACGTTTGTTGCATAACAGCATGTAATTGAACTGAAGTTTTGTACATGCTTGGCTGAACAGTTTTATTTATACCACATTGCATAAACATACGTGCAATGAAATTTAAGTAAGAATTAATAGTATTTGTTTGATGCTGAAACTATGGCCGTGTTTGAAATTGATCCCGTTTTTATTTTTCACGTTTTTCAAAAAAAAAATAAAAATGTTTTTAAAACAACATTTGGAGTAATAAAGACAAAAAACGGAAATGAAAACGATTTTTTAGTTTAGTGTAAAATGAAAGAGAAATAAAAAATGACTTTTAGTCATTTTTTATTTTTTGTTTTCTTTTCTCCTCTCTTGAGCAGAGAGAAAGAGATACATTAATGGGTTTTTTATACTGAAAACAATCTCTTGATAAAACTACTAAACGCATTTTCAAAAATGATTTCTGTCTGAGATTAAAAACGTTTTTATTTTCATTTTTATACAAAAAATAAAATTATTTTAAAATGAGTTCTAAATGTGCCCTATACATCATTTCATGACGGATTATTGCCTAAAAGAGGGATTTGTAAGACTAAATAGCAATACTATAAATTTTAAAGCTCTAGCATCACACAGGTTGTCTTGCCTTCGTAATTATCTACAATACTTGGTACTACCCCGATTGCTAGTCTTAGATTGCGCTTTACTCCATTCAAACTTTTTTATTATAGTATTTTTTTTATAAAAATTAAATTTTTTTTTTAATTTTTATGATTTAAACTTATGAATTAAACGACGCCTAACTTGTTAAAATATCTTTTCCCACCTAATTGATTAAAAAAAAAAGTCCACGGTGAGTTGTAGGGCTATAATTGATACATAAGTAGACGTGTGTCGCGCTAATTGAAATTTCAGATCATTGAAGGGGAATAAAAACTGGTAGTTGTATAATTTTCTTTGGTTTTTTTTAGAACGACGGAGGAATGTACGTTTAATCCAGCACTCAAAAATTGTACATAACTGCCTGCCTGCATGCAAGGTCTAGTTGATAAGTCTTGAGATTGCCCGGGGAACACCCTGCAAAGCAATTGATTAGCCAATCAATTGAAGTTAATGATCAATTGTTTGACGTTGATTTCTTGATGGACCCAATTAATTAACCCCACGGAACGGAATATTAGGGCCCCACAGAGAGAGAGAGAGAGAGAAAAGAGGGCAGTAGGTAAAGTTTCGACTGTAGCTTTTTCACGGTTTGGATATCTGTCTTCCGAATGTGATGTAGTCAACTATAACTAATCCCTCAACCATAAATTGACTTCAAAACCTAACGTACGTCTCTCTCTTACTGGTCACATGAAACCAAGCTGTTGTGTGTAATCTACTAATGGCTATAAAGAAAAATACTAACATTGTTCGTATCCACTTTCTGTATTCACACGTTGAATTTATTAACATAATATATTATTATTAAAATAAAAAATAAAATTTACATATAAAATAATAAATAAATAAAAGTGACAATCAGAGTAATAAAAAGAATAATATTCACATTTCTCCATCCATCGTATTATTATGTTATGACAACAAATAATCTTTTATATCATTAACCACATATCGTCCAATCATAGAACCGCACGCACCCAACCCGGACGCATACACATGATCGAGTTCCTCAGTTTCTTACGTAAATTCCCCTTAAAGCAACCATACTATACTATTACTGTTCTAAAATCTCTCTCTCTCTCCCTTTCTCGCACGCGCACGCAGAGAAAAATAGTTTTGCAATTCAGATGGTAAGAAAAACGTTTAGTTTATGAATTATAATCACGAGATTAAAATTATTTTTAATTTACGTATATATTTTATGAGAAAAAATATTATAACGAATCACGAATTATAATTTAAATTGAGATACGAATCTCTTTATTAAACAACTCTTAAATATTCATCGCACCCCACATCATCAACCTCTCATATTCGCACTAGCAAAACCCATCACACACACTCTCTCTCTCTCTCTCTCTCTCTCTCTCTCTCTCTCTCTCTCTCTCTCTCTCTCTCCAGGAAAGAAAAGCTCTGGAATTCGATCGGATTCCTAATACTTCGAGCAATAGATCCCCCACGTTAACAACTTTCCATTTTCACACTCAACTAACCAAAATTTCAAACAAGAACCTCTCTCTCTCTCTCTCTCTCTCTCTCTCTCTCTCTCTCTCTCTCTCTCTCTCTCTCTCTCTCTCTCTCTCGATATTACTCTGTTTCTTTCTAAAAACACAGAGTCTTTGCAACTACAATTCCAGGAACCAAGCAAAACAATCTGCAGGTTCATTTCCTCAAACATGTGTCCGACAAAAACACAAACCTCTTCTCTCTCACTTCTCTTCTTCCTCGTCACCGCTTCTCTCCTCGCCGCGTTGTCAACTGCCGCCACGGAAACCTTCGTGTTCGGCGGTTGTTCTAAGCTCAAATACACTCCGGGGACTCCGTACGAGTCAGCGGTCAACTCAATCCTCACCTCGCTGGTCAACTCGGCCATGTTTTCCACCTACAACAACTTCACCATCCCTTCCTCGTCCTCATCGAACGACGTTGTTTCCGGCCTCTTCCAGTGCCGCGGCGACCTGGGCAGCGACGCCTGCTCGCGGTGCGTCGCACGCGCCGTCAGCCAGCTGGGCACGCTCTGCCTCGACGCGTGCGGCGGCGCGTTGCAACTGGAGGGCTGCTTCGTCAAGTACGACAACGCCACGTTCCTCGGCGTGGAGGACAAGACCGAGGTCGTCAAGAAATGTGGGCCGTCGATTGGGTACGACTCCGACGCGTTGACCCGCTGCAACGCCGTTTTAGATTACTTGCAGAATCCCGCCGCCGTCGCCGGGAACGGTGGTACCCTGTTTAGGACCGGTGGGTCTGGGAATGTTCAGGGCGTGGCGCAGTGCGTTGGCGATTTGAGCCCATCTGAGTGCCAGGATTGCATCTCGGACGCGATCCAACGGCTGAAGACCGAGTGTGGGCCGTCCTCGTGGGGGGACGTTTACTTGGCCAAGTGCTACGCGCGCTTCTCGCAAGGTGGATACCGCTCGCACGGCAAAAAGGGTAAGACGGTTAGTTTTGGTTTGGCCACTCTTGTAGTGGTTTGGTTTATTTTGGTATTTTTACTTTGATTTTAGTTTTTACTCGTTCAAAAGGCTCTAGTTGAATAATTTTGAATCTTACCCAAGACCCTCCATGAAAAATTTTAAAACGTCAGCTTAATTAATTGCATGGTGGTTTTGCGTATGGTGGGTTCTTATTGTTCAAATAGAGTTTTTTTTTTTTTTTTTTTTTTTTTTTTTTTTTTTCAACATTTTCTAGTTTTTTTTTCTTCTTTTATTTATATGTTTAATTATGAGCATTTCTTCCTGTGGTGCGTGGGTTTGTTTGTTGGACTGAATGTAATGGTAAACTTTAGCTTTTATAATCCATTATTGCTTGCCTAGTGATGAAGTTATTTGCTTCTAGAACCTTTTTTTTTTTTTTTTTTTTTTTTTTTTTGGTGGGTAGTGGGTACTTTGGAATATTCAACTTCAAGTGATTTCTATTACGTAAATTGATTCTTAGATTAGCTTAAAATCTTATCCTCTGACGGGATTCTCAGAGTTATGCAATTTCAGCATTTTGTGCCTCATGGGCACGGAAGAGGTTCTTTTCCAAGTGCGATATAGCATATTATGTAGATGTGGTAATTTATTCTTTTGCTAAAGCTGGTAAAATACATTAAAGAGAATAAAAGTGAAAAAGAAAAGAAAAGAAAAAAAGGGCTTGTATTTGTATTCAATAATGTTGACTAGATCGGTACCTATAAGAGCCAAATTTTCAATGCAACTATTTGAATTCTAATAAATCAATAAAAAGCTTGCTTTCTTGTAAAGTTCATGGTTACAAAATTGCAGTCCACGGGACAAGTAATTAGGCCCCACTTTGAATTAGAGTCACTCACAAGGAACTTACAAGAGAATCCAATGCCATGTTGAGTAATTCTTGGTTCAAAAAAAAAAATCTAAATACTTACATTAAGACTTGAGCTTAAGTTCTACCAAGAAAAATGCCTCACATTTATCGTTTCATTGAAACAGAAACAACTAAAACAATACAATTGAGTCATTTTAGTTGGGAAAAGAGAAGTAACACAATTTGGTCACGGCCTTGAGATAGATGACAAAAATTCTAATATGACACCATTCTCTACAAATGGGTGATCTTCATTATTCCAATTTTGGAGCTTTCAAATCACAATTAGACAAAAAAGTTTAGTTAAATCCTATTTTGCTTTATTCAATATTCCGTTTGCTTTCCTTTTGCTCTGTAGATGATGACAACAATGACGAAGAGATTGAGAAGACTCTTGCAATATTAATTGGACTCATAGCTGGAGTTGCCCTGCTTATTGTGTTCCTTTCTTTCTTGAGAAAACTGTGTGATACTGGAAAAGGTACCAACTTTTATTTTTGTCTCTCTTTCTCTTTTTCTAATCCTAACCCACTTTTCTTTATGCCTTTTCTAATGGGAAAACTTTAATAAAAACTCAAATTTTTATTGCTTTTTTTTTTTTTTTTTTTGGTCAGGTGGCAAGTGAATTACAGTTTGTGGATAGTTTTGGAAATGCACACCCTCTGGTAAATTACATGGCTTTCAGTGGCTCAGTTTTTTTTTTTTTTTTTTTTTTTTTTTTCCTTCCCTTTTCTTTTCTTAAAGCTCTCTGGTCCCAATTACAATTCTTCTCTTACTATTTCTTTTATATTTCTTCAAAAAGGAGACCTGAGGGTAGATAGAAAGAAGTGTATTTTATAAAGGTACCTTGAAACAAGTGAAATGAAAGTTGCAATAAGGGGAAAGAAAAGAGATAAAAGATTTCCAGATCTTCAAGCCCACTTAGAAATATTGTTATAGTGTTTAGCTTGTTTAGCAGTGTATGAGCAGTGAACAGTGATAAACTTTAGTGAAAAAAGTGCACTTTGTGAATGCTGAGTTAGACTAGCCTTAGCTGGCTCTTACCAAGGATTTTTGTTGCTTTTTTTTTTTTTTTTTTTTTTTCTGTGAAGTTTGCTTAACCTTTATGTCAACTAAACTTTAAAATAATGGCATGCCAAATCAAGCTCATGTTGTTCTGCAATTGAAGTAGTCCCTGATTTTACTATGATATTCGCTTTTTTGTATGCATTTCCAGTCATTTTTTGCCGTTTGTGTGTGTGATTTTTCACATTCTAAGCTGGAAAATTAGTTCTGGAAAATTTATAAGTTTCTCTACGTTGCATGATCCAATTGTCTTTTGTTTTATTAATTCGAATCATAATTTAATTTTTTACTTCAGTATTTTCTCTTAAAAAAATTTAAATTTAACTTTTTTTATTATAATATTTTTTTTCACATAAATTCACTTTTTAACTTAAATTTTTAATTTGAACGAGCGAAACAATGAGGTCTTAATTTTGATAATCGAAAGCAAAAGGGTTTTGCAATCTGCCAAGTGCCAACCCATTTTTTGACCATTCTGTAAAGTTTTAGAATATCAAGGAATTATTTGAAGGACACATACATCGGACAATAGATAAACTATGATTAAGATTTGACGGACTTTATTCTCTTAACAATAATTAAGATTTAAGACAAAGCTCCCCTAATAATAATACGCTTTTTGAACAATAGATAAACTATATTATTTTAAAGAGGAAAATCCTTATATTCCAAAAGAAAAATAAACTATAAATATTTTAAGAGAAATCATATTGCATTTCAATTGAAAAGTCAAAAACCATGATACCTCTTGGATACTCAAGAAACACGTAGTTAGTGTAGAACCTTCCGCTCTTGTCCATTATCCATTCAACTTGCCTTATTATTATGCTATACTCATATAGATACATGATCAATTTATACAAGATCAAACATATAAGCACTCAAAATATTTTATATTTTGTGGGTGTGAATGTGTATGAACTTTGATATAATTGAGGGGCCGTGTGAATGATGGAAGCAAGATGTATAAAGTTGCAATTAGTATAATTAAACATGGTAAATGCACTTTTTATATTGTTATCTAATTAACAAATGGATAAAGCAGAAGAACAAATGGATAAAGCAGAAGATATCATACAATGGGCGTCAACAAGGAAATAAAATAAGCCATAAAAGCGACAAGAGTCTTCAAGAATTAAAAGAGTAGATTAGAATAATTCTCTTAGATAAACCGCCGAAAAGAATAATTTAAACAGAACATGTATATAAACAAAAGAATCTTCTATGCATAATTAAGTTACAACATTTATACCATCTGTCCCATTTGGCACACGTGGCAAATTGAATATAAAAAGTTATTGTTTCTTTCATCATTGCTGATTTTTGTAATGATCACATTAACCACTCTATCTGAGAAATATTAAATTGGGCATTTAGTTAGGAAATGAAGTTACTCTTTGGCCTTCGCTTGTTTACTTTCGTCCACCTTGTCAATCTCCGGTCAGTGTCACAGGATAAAAACTCCTAACACACTCGAAGCGCGGTTTGATCTTCACCCTTGGAAGTTTAGACGGTTTCACGGAGGTACATCTTGATTCATCTAGAGCGAATATGCCGCTGATGCATAAAGCTGTGTGGTACCTGCTGAATCATCTAGAGTTTGTAGCTAGGCGTCACGCACACAAAGAAAAGACCTGAACATTTCGTTAGACCGGTCAAAATAGAAAAAAAAAAAAAAAAAAAAAGACGAGCTGCTAACATGGTACAAGCCTCTCTTCCCTTGCTGCGGCTGGTCGCCTTAGTTCAGTCAAATGAGTTTTGAGAGGCGAAACCTAACCGCCTGACATCTATACAGCCGCACTTCCAAGGATCTTCTGATCTACGACCACCCTACCGTTCGCACTCCTACTTCCCCTCTATACCCTAAAGCCTGCACCAGCCAACCGAAATAAAACATTCGGCTTCTTTATGATTTCGTGCTGAACTTGGTAAACGAACAAATAGGTGGTTTTTCCGGAAATGTTAAACAAAAGTTTTTCCCTTGCATCTTGGTCACTTTTACTTTTTTGTTATTTTGTAATCTTCAGGGTATGATACCTTATAGTGCTTCGCTAATTTGAGTTGAGATGTGATTTTATATGAGAATTTTTTATTGTAGTAAAAAAATTAAATGTGACTATTTTTAAAAACTTTTTACTGTAATAAAATTTAAATTCTAAACTGAATCGATGAAGTGAACGAGGCTTTCTTGATCCCACTTCCTTTTTTTCATAAGCATTTTTTTTTCCAGTTTTTCCCCTTGATGTTTTGTGAATTCCTACTCAAATTGAAATATAAATTGGCTGAATGAATAGCTCTTTTCTCAAGTCCTTTGAATTCAATAATCTTATCCTTTCATTTTTCATTTACTTTTAAAAGTTGACGAGAAGACTTAACACTTAACAGGGTTAAGTCAAGGAAAATGTACATAATTTTATAATAATGTTCCGGCCCTTTTATTAGACTTTGGCGTAGAAGTCTACGACACTAAGCACGCATTGACGTCTTTTGCATAAAAGATGTAATACACACGCGCGCGCGCACATATAGCCTCGTTCTAGCTTTCCGCGGAGGGATGTTTAAGGGTGGTAATTTACGTTAATGGTTATATTTGTGTCAATTTATTTATTAATTATGTCAAAAAATATCAACTCAAACACGATATGTTTATTAAACGTGTCAAAAATATCAACCCAAACACGACTCATTTATTAATCATATTAATCGTATCAACTCATATAACCCGTTTAAATTAATATATTGAATAAATAACTAATATAATAATGATTTATTTAATACTCTAAATACCCCTTTAAGAAAAATGAATGAATTTTACCTATAAATATTAAAATTCACATTATTTATATTTAATACGTCATATAAACTTTCATATTATATCATGTATCATTAGATTGTAGGTGACACTAAAAATTAATCGTGTCAATTCGTGTCACTTCATGTTAAGAAGTCAACTCTAACCCAACACATTTATTAATCGTGTTAATTGTGTCAATCCAGTTGTGACTCAAACTTATTTATAATAAATTTAAACTCACTAACTTCATGCAGATTTTAACTGGTATTATCGTATCGCTACCTAAATGGTCAGCCTTAAACTCCCAGGGTCTATTTTGGATATATTATATTGGAAAGGCACTTCACTTATAGGATGAAAATGGAACGTGGGCAATTATTATAGAAGTTGTTTAAGCTTTGAGCTTGCAGTTAACCAGTTGGCGTGGGTAGTATGGTGAAGTTGATTTCGTTCATTTTATCGATTCGAGTTTAGAATTTGAGTTTTGTTACAGTAAAAAACTCTCAGAAATAGTCACATCTAATTTTTTTGCTACAGTAAAAAGCTCTCACATAAAGTTACATCTCAACTCGAATTAAAAACTCGAATCAGCGAGCTAAACGGGCCCGTGGTGTAGTTGTAATTATGTGCATGAATGCTAGGCTCTGAAGTCAATTCTCGATGCATGTTTAAATTTTTTCCACGTAAAATGAATGCTTCCATGGACTGAATACGACATCGTAATGCAGGATGTCAAAGACTCAACAACTAGGCACAAAAAACGTAAACATACAATATGAGACACAAAAGTAATTCGAAACAAAAGTAATTCGATGCATATGTAAATAAGGCAAGTTTAATTTAAATTGAGTTTATAATAATAAGAGTCCGTTTGACATTATTTTTAAAGACTGCTTTTAACTTTTTTTAAACAAGTTACAATAATTTAGAATGTTGGATAAATCATGATTTTACTTTTTAAAAATTGTGATCAAACAATAAAAATTATTACATTGGGCAACATCTAAAGGCTAGATAGCTAACCTTAGATGTCGCTTAAAACATGAGCGAACTCTAAGAGCTTATTAGATTGACATCTAAAACATTAGACTTAAATTTAATTTAGAATCTAAACAACGGCCAATTGATATATTTTCCAAACTCCATACATTTTTATTTTCCTAATTGAGATCTTCTAATAGAGTTATTCCCTTTTTTTTAATAGAAAAAGTAAGTTATTCCTAAAAATTAAGAAACTAGCCTTTGATTTATTTTTTCTATTAGAAAAAGGAGGAAAAGATCCATCACCGTTTTAAAGTGCGTAATGTATGGAGGACTGAAATAGAAAAGTGCAAACAGTAATTACCCTAAATCAAAAACACTGTTGCTCTCTTCTCTCCTCTAAATTCCATACTCTCCCCACATGAGACATGAGGTCTACGACGCTATCAGAGTTCTTCTCTTCACGATCTTTTCTCTTCTTTGATCGGTACGATATTATTCGCTCGCATTTTTCTGCACTTGTAAATCTCTGTGCGTGTGTTTCGGGCCGGTGATTTCAGACACGACACGATGAAACGATACGAAAATTATACAAGATAAATGAGTTTATACCGCACGATTTTTAATTGGGTCATTATCAAGCTAACACGAATAACACAAAAATAAATAGACTGGATTCTTGCCAACCCATTTAACACACTTAACCCGTTTAGTTATAAGAGCCGTTAATGGGGCAACACGATACGGCATGACCCGCCTATTTATAACTCATATATAAAAATGCAAATGCAAATTACCAGCCCTATGTGTGTTAATTTTGAATCAGAATTTTAAATTTTGATTTGTTTATATGAATTTTATTTTCCCTTTTTCTCTGTTCCTCATCGCAGTTCGCTTATTGAAGCGTAGAAAGTCTTAACACCATTGTACTCAGTGGCGGTGGAAAGACTCTTTTTTTCTATCAGATAAGCATTCTCGATTTTTGTTAATTTTGATAATTTACATTTTAAGTTCTAACAGCTGTGTAGAATTTGATGCCATTTAACGGTTCTTCTACATTTATTTACTCGTTAGATTATTGGGAGTTGGTAATTAAGCTTCAATTGCAACCACTAACTAGGTTTTTTTTTTAATTTTTTTTTTCATCTGACCATATGGCTATTAATCTTATAAAATTGGTTTTGCTTGTCAAAGTTTTGTATATTGCTTAAGACTGATTATCCTATGTTGGTAGCTTTTTTACTTGTGTGTTTTGTTTTGTTTTGTTTTTTTTTTTTTTTTTTTTTTTTTGATTTGATGCACTAGATGAGCAATTATGAATGTTATTTGTACTTTTTTTTTTTTTTTAAGAAAAGTGGATCAAAATTGGTTCTTTCGAGTATTGCATGTTCCTTCTAATTGCAACAATTGGCTCATGCCGGTATTGATTTTCACTTTTGGAACATTTTTCTTAGTGATTATTCAGTATTTCCATTGAAAACTATGTATTAGGAGTTTCTAATTAAAAGAATTTGTGATTGTGTATACAAACAACAAAGAAAGAAATTGATGCTCTTTTCCGAAATGGACTGATCGTGCAAGAGTTTTCTTACTTGTATGAGTCTATGAATGACCTAATTAATGAGGTCTTTGTTTAAAATTTTTCTCAAAACTAGCGCCCTATTTATTTTATCGGTTCGAGTTTTATTATAGTAAAAAACTTTCAAAAATAGTCACATTTAATTTTTTTATTATAATAAAAAATTTTCACATAAAATCATATTTTAACTCGAATCAGTAAATTAAACATGCCCTAATACTAAATCTACTATTTGAAGTTGCTTATGTATATTTCCACTGTTTTCAGGACGTGGGAATTCATATTTTGATTGCTGCATAAATTATTGGCCTTACTAGCTACATAAATTATAGCCGCCTACTCTTACCTTTCTTTTATTCACAAGTCTCAAACCTAACCTCTCGACTCACACCATTTTCAAAGTTCAGACCTCTTTTATGTTAGGAGAGGAGGTAGATGCCAGAAAAATAAAACCAGTAATCGAGGTCTCGTTCACTTTTTGTGAATTTGAGTTTTAATTTGAGTTAAGATGTGCTATTTTTAAAGTTTTAAACTGTAAAAAAAAAAAAAATTATATGTGACATTTTTTAAGAGCTTTTGGCCTCATTCATTTCACCGATTTGAGTTTTCAGTTCTAGATTTCTACAGTAAAAAATTCTCAGAAAATGTCACATCTAACTTTTTTTACTACAGTAAAAAAGTTCTTAAAAAATGTCACATCTCAACTCGAATTAAAAACTCGAATCTGTAAAGTGAACAAGACTAAAATTATAAAAACTTAAAATTAAAAATTCAAATCGTTAAAATTAATTAAGCCTGAATTATTGAAGCAATGACAAGGACCAAGAAGCTACCAGAAACCATATTCATTCATGATTTTGTTGTATTTGTCTAAGAAGGGAATCATAGTTTTGGCTTTATTATAGACCTAACTTTAAAAATGAACGAAGAAGTTAGGATAAAGGTACTAAGCAAATAGACAATAGGAATTGGCCATTTAGCAAGCACAAGGCGCCAATATAGATAACTACAAATTCATATTTTCTCTGCTTTGTTTATCCATAAGAAACGGCACCAATTGTTAAGAGAGACGAAGCTTCCACTTTCCATTAGCAAATTATTGGTGTGACTTTGTGTAGAGTACATATAAAATGACTAATATTAGGCGCGTCAAAATTTGAACATTAACTGAACGTTTTTTTCTTTTTTTTTTTTGGGTGCTTTTTATCAAACCAAGCACAAAAGTATCATGCTTATCCTTCTAATAAATGGAAATATTCATTTTTGTAGGGAAAACGTGTAAAGATTGGAGGAAAAAAAAAAGGTGGGGACAAAGCGTGTAAAGATTAAAGGCGAGTCTAGTCTATGTATTGACTACGGAAGTTTCCTTTTATTTTTTTTTATTTTTTTTTATTTTTTTTTTTTTTTTTTTCTTTTTTTGCCCTTTAGCGGAGGTTTCTTTGAACGCACAGTAACATTTGAGTGATTTTATATGAGAATTTTTTATTGTAATAAAAAATTTAGATATGATTATTTTTAAAAACTTTTTACTGTAATAAAATTTAAATTTTAAATTCAAATTAGTGAAATGAACAGGACATTCAATATTCTAAACATTCAGAGTAAAAAACAAAAAAAAACAAACAAACAAAAATAATGAATTCCTTACTTGCCAGGGCTTATGCAATTTATGCCTTCTTTCAATTCCACCATTTAAATGTTGTTCAGTAGTTTGGTGTGTTCATTTGTTTGTTTTCTACTTGAATGCACGCCGAGTAAACAATTTTTCAGTTTGAAACTACGCAAAAAAATAAATAATAATAAAATTAAAGAAAGCTTTTATTAAATGCCGAAATAGTTAAATATTAATTATTGCTGCAAGTAATAATTACTCTTAGAGAGATACATATTAATAATTTAATGAGATCTTAATTATTATTTTTCTTATAAAATGAATATTAATTATTGCTGCAAGTAATAATTACTCTTAGAGAGATACATATTAATAATTCAATGAGATCTTAATTATTATTTTTCTTATAAAATGAATTAAAATCTGAAAGTTGGGTGGAAACATGTGCTCAGTCATTTCAAGACATTATTCAAATGAATGGTTTATTTATTTAAGTGAAAACTTGCATTTATTTCAAAAAAGGCTAAATCAGCTTGAACAAATACAGTGATGAATCTAGAACAAGAGTCTAATAAAAACTGTGGACACATCGAGGATAATGTAGCAAACAAAACCACAATGAGCTAATAAAATTCTGAAAATAAAATATCATGGATAATGTTTGAATTGGATGAACGAGAAGATGGACTCTGAACTGCACAAACCACGATTATCGCGTCCGATTCTATCACCCAATTAGAGAAACCTTGAGCTTGAGCGTAGGAGAACCTGGACATGAATGGGTTATGTCAAGAAAGCATGAATATTTGCAATGGGAGTTTTTTTACTAATCATGTTAAATAATTATACAACAGAAAATGTGATTATAAAGTTACTACGTTGTTATAGTTTTAAAATATTTCAAAAACTTTGCTATATTTTTTAATTCTACCAGGTCAAATCTCATAATTTTTACAATAGGAAAAAGAGAAAAATTCCCCTTAGAGTTTGGGTTGGGTTAAAATGGCCAACCCGTGACTTGATACTGTTGGCAAGGTCTCAACTTAGTCCGGCCCACTTAAGTGTTCGGGTCGGGAACAAATCTTTTTTAAATTCTCTTAAAAATATCTTATAAAATTCAGATCCATTAGGCTCTAGGGTTGGGCCAAGCTGATCCTCAATCTTTTAGGGTTGGGTCAGCCCAACCGAACATAAATAAGGAAGAAAGAGAAAAATAGACTAAGACTTAAGTTGAATTAAAATTAATAGGTTAATAGTTTACATAAGTTAATAAATAGGCCAAATTACTATTTTTATCTATAACTTGTCTAGTTATGAACCATAACTTGATAAGTTATTGTTCATAATTACAGTTTTTGTCCATAACTTATCTAGTTATAAATCATAACTTAACAAATTTATCTATAACTTATCTAATTATGAATTATAACTTAATAAATTATGACCTATTAATTTTTATAATTAAAAATTAACCTATATACTTCTTTAAACTTTTTATATTAACTTATTGGGAGAAAGAGAAAAATATGCCAAAATTTAATATGAATTAAAACTAATAAGCCAATAGTTTACATAAGTTAATAAATAAGCCAAATTATTATTTTCATCTATAACTTGTCTGGTTATGAACCATAACTTGACAAGTTATTATTCATAATTATCCATAACTTGTCTGGTTATGAACCATAACTTGACAAGTTTGTCCATAACTTATCTGATTATGAACTATAACTTGAAAAATTATAGCCTATTAATTTCTATAACTAAAAATTAACCTATATACTTTCTTAAACTTTTCATATTGGCCTATTTCCTACTATTTCTCTAACTTATTTTCTACTAATTCTGCATAAATAATAAGTCGGACTAGCCGGCCCAAAATTTTCATTCATGCCGTTGAGCCCAGGCCAAGCGGCCTGCCTCTTTTTCCCCTAATAAGAAGATTCCTCAGTAGGCCCAAAAGTTTATGCACATATCTTAGTTCTCAATTCTAAAATGTTACAATTTGAGAGGACACAATATATATATTTTTTAGAAAATTAGATGAAGTGCTGTAACTCTTAACATTTATTCAGATTTCTTCCAAAACTTATTTAATTTCTTAATTGGCAAGTCTTCTGCAATTTTCATAAACTGAGGTTTTGCTAACCTTTTTTTTTTTTTTTTTTTTTTTTTTTTTTTTTTTTTTTGCAATGCTTCTATTAAGCACGAAATGATTTCAATTTCATTGTTTACTATATGATGTTTACTATTTAAGATTGAGATTTGCAATGTGGGTATAGCCATTGTTGATTGCTCTGTGATTTAGGGTTGGTAAATTTTCCGTAACATTTCTATATTATCACCCGTAAATCATGATATTTTCTTGTCACGCGAATTTTAATCGTCTTAATTATTAAAATTTGAATGTTTTTGTTAGTTAATTAGAATTCCTTGTGTATTAATTTTTTTTTTTTTCTAGCAAAAGTAATATTTTTAGGAAACTCGAGAAATTTTTACACGATCTAAGTATTTTTGTAAGATTAAATTTATCACCTCTTAAAACTTTTGAAAAATGGAAACTCGAGAAATTTTTACACAATCTACATATTTTTGTACGATTACATTTATCACCTCTTAAACTTTTGAAAAATGAGTTTCGGCTTCAATATTTTTTGAATTTGTAAAGGCCTTATTTGGTTCAAAGATTCAGGGTCCATTTAGTTCGCTGATTCGAATTTTTAATTCAAGTTGAGATGTAACTTTATGTGAGAGTTTTTTACTGTAGTAAAAAAAAGTTAAATATGATTGTTTATGAGAGCTTTTTACTGTAACAAAATTCAAATTATAAACTCAAATTTGTGAAATGAACATGACCTCAAATTATTGATTTAATTTGAGTTATGGTGATTTAAATTGCAGTGCATTGAATTGTAATTCAAATCAGTGTTTGGATATGTAAATAATATGTAATTTGAATTAAGAATAGAATTCAAACTGTGTTTAAATAAAGTGTTGAAAATTGTCATTAGAGTTTTGTAACAAATCTTATAAAACCTCATTGTAAATGACATTTAAAAATACGCAATATGAATGAAGATTTGGTCCTCTTTTCATTATGAAAACATTAAAAAAAATTATATCAATCAGAATTAAAATGAAAAATTATAACATTTTTTATGAGTTTGAAATCAAAGAAAGAGAAAAAATAAAATTAGAATTGTTTTTATTGTAAAAATTAATTAAGATCGTTAGAATTTAGAAAAGTGATGAATTCTAAAATAAGAATTTAAATCATTATTAATAATTTAAATTGTCTTCGATCAAATATTAATTTGAATTATTAGTAAATCTTAAATAACAATTCGGATAGTTGAAACAAACAGAGCAAAAATGACCCAAACTGACACATCCTCCCTCGGGTAGACTGCTGACCACCTTGGAGACCACGTTGTAAGTCCATTTCTTCTCAAGATCCACTTGGGGGCTCAAGCCCAACATATCTTACATTTATGAATCCACTTCTTCCTACTCTTTCCGGATTCAGGCCCATAAATTGCAGTTAGCGGGCCTAAACAAGTGTTCCGAAAAGCCCAGTCAAAAACTATCAGCTGATTCGTGAACATTTAAAACCACAACACACTTGATGCCACCTAAACTCGCCACCTGTCCCATCTCACACTAATCCAACCTCCAAACACCAACGTGTCAGACTTCCATATCCTAACCGCACCATATCATCTCCCCCACAACCCGGTCCTCCATTTCACCCCAACACGCGTACGCTGACTGATCTATTCTCAGTTTTCCTCTCTCCCTAAGCAAAGCATCAAAATTTTTTTTTTATAAAAACAAAAACAGTCAAAAGGAGAGCAGAGAACGAAGAAAAAGCACACAAATCACAAGAGAGAGAGAGAGATCTTCCTTCTAAGGTTTCGGTTTCTCCGCAGAAAAAGCAAAAATGGCGTTGGAGTGGGTAGTTCTCGGGTACGCCGCGGGCGCAGAGGCGATCATGGTCCTTCTCCTGACGATCCCCGGCCTCAACGGCATCCGCAAGGGCCTCGTCGCCGTCACCAAGAACCTCCTGAAGCCGTTCCTCTCCGTCGTCCCGTTCTGCATCTTCCTGTTGATGGACATCTACTGGAAGTACGAGACCCGGCCGAGCTGCGAGGCCGAGTCGTGCACGCCGTCGGAGTACCTCCGCCACCAGAAGTCCATCATGAAGAGCGAGCGCAACGCCCTCCTCATCGCCGCCGCCTTGATTTTCTACTGGCTCCTCTACTCCGTCACGCACCTCGTCATCAGGATCGAGCAGCTCAACCAGCGCGTCGAACGCCTCAAGAATCGCGACTGAGTGTTAGGGTTTGTGATTTGATATTTTCCAATCGAATTGACCTTTTCTTTCTGTGGTACTACTGTGTTAGGTTTTGTTGTTTGGTTGCGTTCCAATCGGATGTTTTCTATGGAGTACTCGAAAATTTTTTTATTGTATCTGCTTAATTTCAATCGAAGTTAATGGAGGATTTTCTTCGAAAATGTGTTTCTAGTAGATGAAAAGGCTATATCAATGAAACACGCGTTTCGATCTATATCGTGGAATTTTCGTTGTTGCTTTTTGGATGTTAGGTTTTGTGATTTGGTTGCGTTAGGATCTGTTTCGATCTATTGAATGTTCACTTTTGTTGTGTATCGCACTTGCACCTGTACTTAGGGCATTTCGGCTCCTAATTTGTATTTTGGGCTTCTATTGTGACGGAACCAAATGAATCTGGATAATGAAAATGGTGTGTTATTCTGAGCATTTGAATTCATTTTGGGGGAAAATTTTTAATTCAGTGACGAAATTTTATTGCGATTGGGGGTTTTCGCTCCTAATTGTATTTTGGGGCCTCCATTTTGATGGAATCAATGCGTTTCAGTGGGGCTTGGCTGTTCATTTCCTGTCTAATTACTATTTGACATTGTTGAAGCAAATCGTTCTTGCTTCTGAGAACGTGATTGAGTTTGTTTTGTGTTAGAAGTTAGAATCATAAATTGATTTGCGCGTTGCAGATGCTGGATAAATGTAACTTGGTACATGATTCATGATTGCTTATGACTTATAGTAGACATGAAATAGGGGGTCAAATTCAAGCTCTGGCTTGGCGTTATGTGTAGGTTAGGAATTTTTTGTTTTGGAACTCTGCTTTAGTTGCTGGTTCTTGAAGCATATAAATTAATTCTCAAATTATGATTGTGGGTTTCAGCTTTTAAGTTTTCGGAATGATGTTGCATTGACTCGGTAGTCTGGTTATTGGAATCACATTCATAATGCGACTTTCCAAATTCGAAATCCATTTGTTGTTGGCCTCAACACGATGCAAGAATAGGTCTAGGACATTGTACCAATGAGTTTCTTTGTCCTTTCCAATTCAATTCCCCTTCCCCCTCTTTACAGATGCCCCATTGTGGGTTATATATTGTTATTGCATCTTGGTATTTATCTAGGTAGCCCTGACTGGTTATGATACACCTCTTCTCTTCAAGAAGAGACATAAGTATCAAGAACACTCTTCAAGCGAGTGCCGACTCCAAGAATATGAGAGGAGGGAAAAGAGTGTGAAGAACGGAGAAGAGAGGAAGGATAGGAAATGAGATTTCAATTCATTCATTCGATACCTTAAAAGTTGATCATCTCTAAACATATACCCACAATCTGGGGATGCTCAACAACAGAAACAAAAATAGCGCCTAACAGAAATTGGTTACAATCAAAATGGGTGAGAAAAAGTAAATACTGAAAATTACGGGTGGTCTCTGCCATTGAGGCCGGTCCTCCCTTGTTCATGCCTTTCAGTCAATTGAACAACCGTTTCACTAAACGACATAGCTGTTTATCCAAACCGGTGGTTTTGACTCGGCTGTTTGGTGAACTGCTCTTGGTGGGCCGCGTCCTCTCCAGTAGACGGGTTGGGTTCCTTATTGGGCTGCTCATCTAGTATAGAAGTGGGCTGATCCAACGAGATGGGTAGGGACGTATCATCTCTCTCTCCTTGGACAAACACCTTGTCCTCAAGGTGAAGATCTGGATAAAGTGTACAGAAAGCTTCAAAGTCTTCCCAAGTGGAATTCTCTAGTGCACTATCGGTCCACTGCACGAGAATCTGTCGGAGTTCCTTCCCTCGGTTGAGGACGGTCCGAGTGGCACAGATCGCGGCAATAAGGGACAGGGGTTGGTTCTCTACACTCTCTGAGGGCAACGAGTGATGAACCTCAATGCTAGTACCACGATACGGTTTGAGGGTCGAGACATGAAAAACCGGATGGATTTTAGATTCCCTCGGCAGATCGAGCTTGTACGCCACAGGTCCAACGGGAGCAAGAACCACGAAGGGACCATAGTACCGTTTAGCCAGCTTATGACTGGAGTGATGAGCCATGGTGGTTTGGCGGTATAGCTGGAGCTTAACAAGGATCCTATCTCCCACAAAAAACTGAACTTCATGGCGATGCACATTAGCCTTTTGAGCCATGCGGTGCTAGGCTTGGCGCAAATTCTCCTTCAAGGAGCAGAGCAGAGCAGCGCATCACGCTCAAGCAGTGCTTCCTCAAGAACTTGGATTGAAGTAGAGCGTCGAGAATAAGGGGGAATAGTCGGGGGTTCGCGGCCAAAAGCTCGAAACGGGGACATCTTGAGTCCACTGTGGTAGCTGGAATTGTAGCAGAATTCGGCCCACCTGAGAAGTGACGCCTAGGAGTGTGGTTTCTCCTGAGTGAAAGCCTGAAGATACTGCTCTAAGTCACGGTTCACGACCTCTGTTTGCCTATCAGTGTGGGGGTGGTAGGTTGTACTATGGCGAAGAGTTGTTCCGCTTAACTCAAAAAGCTTTGTCCAAAAGTTACTTACGAACACCAGATCATAGTAAGAAATAATGGAGCTTGAAAATCCATGGAATTTAATGACCATATCCATGAACAGCTCTGCAGTTTTTATGGCGGTGAATTGCGTTGGAAGGGGTCAAAATGAGCAGATTTCGTAAGTCGATCGACAACCACCAATATCACTGTGGAACCACAAGATGAAGGAAGGCCAATGATGAAGTCCATAGTGACTTCGTCCCACACTAGGTCGGAATCGGGAGAGGCTGCAGTAATCCAACTGGAGCTTGTGTGGAATACTTGGTCTGTTGACACACAAGACACTCCGCAACAAAGTGCTCTGCATCAGTACGCATTTTTGGCCAATAAAAGGTGGAAGATAAACGTACTAGTGTGCCCTGCATGTCGTGTGAGTGGTGTAGAAAAGTTTTCAGAGCGGAGGGTGGCCAATATATCAAAGGAGAGCCGACTGAGGAGTAAAAAGGACATCGTCTCCATCGGCTTGTCCATAACGACATCTTCATGGACCCGTGAGAGGGCATCTGCTGCAAGATTAGTACGATCTGGCTTATACTCAATTTGGAATTGATAGCCCAATAACTTCCGAATGTACACTTGTTGGTTTGGAGTCTGAATGACTTGTTGGAGGAGTTCCTTAATGCTTTTATGATCCGTCCTAACGATAAAGGAATGGCCCACGAGGTACTGCCACCACTTTTGCTCGACCTCTGAGAAAGCATGCAACTCCTTGATGTAGGTGGATGAAGCACGGAGCTTGGGGCCTAACTTCTTGCTAAAATAAGAAATGGGATGCCCAGCCTGCATTAGCACGGCCCCAATGTCGACGTTAGACGCATCAGTCTCAATGACAAATTCGGAGTCAAAATTTGGTAAACGCAAAACCAGGGCTTCTACCATGGGAAATTTATCTTTGATCGTTCCCGCGTTCAAGGCCCTGTAGTCGACACAGAAACGGTAGGTTCCGTCTTTCTTCTTCGCCAACAAGACCAGGGAAGAAAATGGACTCTGGCTCGGCCTGATGATGCCTTGGTCTAACATCTCGCGGATCAACTTCTCCATTTCGGTTTTCTGAAAATGGGGGTAGCGGTATGGCCTCACATTTACAGGATTGGTGTCGGGCAAGAGGTGAATCTTATGGTCTATCATGCGGTAGGGTGGAAGGCTGGTGGGGGGCAAAAACAGGGTGACGTACTTACAGAGAAGGGCAGTGAATGGCTTGGGTAAGGTTGTAGCGAGTTCGAGTTGAGAAGGATCCTCTTGTAGCCGCATAGATTCCTCCTCAGGTGCGAGTAGCGGATGCAGGGAAAACAAACTAAGGACATCGGCTCTGTGAACCAGAGCTTGAAATTGATGAAGTGTAATCAGGCTAGGAGTATTAGCCAGATCGTCGTGCAGAACCACTGGTTGGCTATTCCAACATAACTCTATCAAGAGAGCAGAGTAATCGTGGGAGACACGACCGAAGAGTTGGAGCCATTGAATGTCGAGCACCACATCGGGCCCTTCGATAGGAAGGACAAAGAGGTCTAAACAAAAAACGGTGCTTTGCAAAGTCAAATCAACCTCAGGACAAAAATATTTGCACACCAAGTAATCACCATTGCCGATGAACACACAGAAGTTGGTGGTTGGCTGAATGGGTATGCCTAAACGCTTCGCCAAAGCTGGTTTAATGAAATTGTGAGTACTACCACTATCAATGAGGACCTGAAGCTATGGGTCCCGATCTAACCACGCAAACGGAGCGAATGTGGATTGGCATGCCCCGCCAGTGCATTCAGACTAGAGATATCCCCAGCGATAACCTCCTCCACTGACTTAGGCGACGAAGAATCTTCACAAGTTTCAGCTTCCCCATCATCAGTATCCAAAAGAAGCAAAAACTTGCTGCGACAACGGTGGTTCACGCTATATTTTTTTTATCACAATTGTAACATGGGCCTTTCTCACATTTCTCACGAAGCTCAGCTGGGGTCGGGTGACGAACTGGTAAGTTTGGAGTGGGTAATAAAGGGGGCAATGGATTTTGTTTTGATGGGTGGGAATTGGACAGGGTCGTTGAAGTAGCCGTGTGGGTTGGCGAGGGTGTATATGGGGTGGCAGCTGGTTTTGATTTGGTGTGGGTTGTATGGTTTGGTGATGGGGTGAGGCTCCATTTAGGCCAAGAACGAGACCCCTGATTAGCTTCCGCAGATCTAGCTGCGTAAGCACGAGCTAAAGCAAATGTTTCCATAAGAGAGGTAGGACGGGAAAATAGTAACTCACGACGAATATTCGGTTTCAGTCCCGTAATAAAAAAACTAATCAAAAGAGGCTCAGAAATGCCAGTGACTTTATTCATCAAATCTTCAAAAGCTGATTGAAACTCGGCCACAGTGGTGGTTTGAGTCAATTTTGAAAGATTACCTGGATGGTCCTCGTAAAAGGAAGCACCGAAGCGATGCTTGAGGTTGAGCATTAACTCCTTCTAGGTAGTTAGAAGATGATTCGCCTTCATCCATTGGTATCACGCAGACGCACGACCTTCCATATGAAATGATACAATCCGGAGACGTAGATTCGTAGGTGTGCCGTAAAAACCAAAGAATTCCTCAATTCGGAAAGCCCAGCCATTCGGATCGGAACCATCAAATTTGGGATCCTCCATTTTCATGGAACACAACACCGGCGAGATATCAGTATAGCCGGCAAACACATAGGTAGAGTGATCCACTGGAGGTTGCTGACCAAAAACTCCAGCCGAATTCCCGAGAGAGCCATGGATCTGAGAGCGCATATACTATTGCAATGTATGATGTAGAGACAAGGTTTGACCCTCAAACTGCGCTTGGAGCGCCTTCAACACTGACAATACATCAGAATTCACCGTGAAAAACGCAATGAAAGCACCAATGATACACCTCTTCCGTTTAAGAAGAGAAGTAAGTATCAAGAACACTCTTCGAGCGAGTGCCCACTCCAAGAATTCGAGAGAAGGGAAAAGAGTGCGAAGAATGGTGAAGAGAGGAAGGATAGGAAATGAGATTTCAATTCATTCATTCGATACTTTCAAAGTTGATCATCTCTAAACATATACCCACAATCTGGGGATGCTCAACAACGGAAACAAAACTAGCGCCTAACAGAAATTGGTTACAACCAAAATGGGTGAGAAAAAGTAAATACTGAAAATTATGGGTGATCTCTACCATCGAGGCCAGTCCTCTCTTGTTCATGCCTTTCAGTCAATTGAACAACCATTTTACTAAACAACGTAGTCGTTTATCCAAACAGGTGGTTTCCTCATACGGCTCGGTCGTTTGGTGAACTGTTCCATGGACTGCTCTTAGTGGGCCATGTCCTTTCCAGTAGACGGGCTGGGTTCCTTCTTGGGCTACTCATCCAATATAGAAGTGGGCTGATCCAACGAGATGGGTAGGGACGTATCAGGTTACTGTTGAAGAATGTGAACTTTGGCTATATTTTGGCTTGATTTCCTTTCAAGTGATTGACTAGAGATGGTAATTATAGCTTGTTATTATTTTGTTATTGAATACTGATATATTCATCTAGTTAGCCCGCTCTGGGTAGTGGGTACTGTTGAAAAATGTGGACTTTGGCTAATTTTTTTTTTCCATGAAGTAATTGCATAAAACGTCTACTATGAAATATTTGAATCTTAAAATGTCTATTGTTACACAATATTACAAAAATGTCTATTTGGTATAAATATTGAAGTTGTTATTACCTATTATACTCCTTTGCTATATTTTGAGCACTTTTCTTTACATAATTAAGTGTATATCCTGATGCATTTTATTTTCCAGTTTCTTTTTTTTAGTTGACATTGCCTTTTTTGTTGGGGGATAATTAATACGATATTTTTGTGATTAAATGACTTATTGAGTTGACTGATTTCATTTTCCCTTCCATATTTATCGTTTGAATTTTAATTTAAAACTCAATTATGCTCAACGTTTCAGTTTTGCTCCATATTCACTTATTTTGCCTTCCTATTTGCTTGGCTTTTCTTTCCAGCAGGTTTGCTTGTCCCTTTTTTTCTCTTTCCTGCAATTATTTTTCTTTTTGTTCAGTTTTAGAGGTCCGTTTTAAGTTCCTGGACGATTTAAGCTTTTAGTTATCAAATTTTTAGTTGAGGTCTGCTTTGTTGTCTTCTTTTTCCCTCATTCTCTTTCTGTTTTTGTTGAGGTGAGTGTATTCTCTGTTGTTTGCTTTAAAATTTCTATAATGGTCTCGTTCACTTCGCGGATTTGAGTTTTCGATTCGAGCTAAGATGTGATATTTTCTAAGAGCTTTTTCCTGTAGCAGAAAATTTTGATGTGACATTTTTTGAGAGCTTTTTACTGTAGAAACTTAAAACTAAAAACTCGAATCAGTGAAGTGAACGAGACATAAGTTTTTGATGTCTTGTTTTTTTATTTTATTTTTATTTTTTTGTTTACACTTGTTCATTTTCATTGTTGTAATGATGTCATTACAACAAGGAAAATGAATTTATTTTTCTTTGTAATGACATTATGATTATTACATAAATAATCAATCTTTACATTATTGGTTTTATTCTGTATATAAATTTTATATTCTTTTTCATAATTATTATCACTTTGCAGCTTGTTTATATTATTTTATCCATTCTGATTCATTATTATGTAATTATCATTCAAATAGTGAATGTGTGAATTAATGAAATTGAGCTTTATTTTATCCTTTACAATCATGAAATGTCTTTCTTTATGTGTTTTTGTTTCAATTTTGTTTTTATAAACTTTTATATTCAATCTGTTTCATAATGACATCTCTATTAAAATAATAAAATGCATTTTATTGAGTATATTTTCATGTTTCTAATGTATTACAAGTTATATTTCATAATGATATTATCATTATATTAATGAAAATACATACTCATTTATACATTATGGTGTTTTTTCGGTATTATATTCATTTTGATAATGAAGATTAATTTACTAGTCTCTGATCTTTCATATTTTTAGATGATTACTATTTCTTTGCGAATTGTTATATTCATTATTGTTTGATCGTTACAATAATAAAAAAATCTTTCTTTATCATGAGTTCATGTCTCTTGTATTATCGTTTTAGATTTTTTGTAAACTTTTATCATCAATCTGTTTCATAATGACTAATGACGTATCTGCTAAAAGAATGAAAATGCTTATTCTTGATACATTTATGTTTCTTATGTTTGACAATTTCTATTTCATAATGATATTATCATTATCTTAATGAAAATGCATATTCATTTGTATATGGTGGAGGGGGTTGTAGAAGGACGTCGTTTATGGAGCTGGTGATTTAAATTTTTCTTAATCAAAAAGTGTGTTTTGTGTTTAAATGGAACGCGTTTTCCCAATATATATATATTTTTATGAAAATTATGTGATGCTTTAATTATTTTTTAAAGAAAGTTTACCTTTATTTAAATAGGCGTCTTTCATTAAATGTAACATTCAAGTTTCATTTGATTTTCGTATTCAAAATCAAATTATGATTTTATTTTGAAGACTTTCCCTCTTTTGATGTTTTATTTTTTTTTTTCTTTTTCATTGTATAAAGGTATAAGCATCTTTATATGTATGTTAGTGGATATTTTTGTAGATAAATAAATAGGTAGATATTTTTAGATACAGGATGCTCAAATAGACATTTATGTAGATAATTCTTTTTCGATGGTTTCTTTTCAAGTAATTGAGTAGAGTCGTGTCAATTATAGGTTGTTCATTTTACTTGCAAAACTTATGTTTTTTCCTTGTCTGGTTTTTTCTCTGCTTATAAATAATAGTCAGATTCTTGAGCTGATATAAAGAAGTTGAGGTGAGTTTTTGAGAGAGCCAACATGGAAAATCGATTGTTAACAATGTAGAACATGCACAAAAGCAGACTAGTTTTCGACACGAAAAATTCAATCCAAATCCTGTTTTTCTTAAATTTATAGTAGGTTCCTTGCATTTTTTCCTTCGAATGTTTTTCCATAAATGTGACTCTCTTGGCCCTTGCCCGTGATGGTTGACATAATAGAAGTGAGCTTTTAAGCATATTTGAGCTTTATCAATTTGGCATTGCTAGAACGGGCCCAAAAAAGAAGGGTAAAATCTTTGGTGTTACTTTAGTATTTGGATTCACATTTAGGGGGATGTATTCTAATAGAGCTTAAGAAGTTGCGTTTCCGGAAGGCCAAACTTTTTTAAAGAACAATCCGAACAGGTAAAAATAGCTTTCGGGGCTTAGGAATGCAGAAACTGCTTCTTTCTAGTAAGCAACGTCAAAAATTCACTTCCCTCTGCTTGTTCATCAAATTAAAATCAGATATGTTGGTTTTCCTCCTAGTAGGCCTATTTGTGTATTCAATATGACCGTTGGTGTTGAATGACCAAAAGAGGCCTAGTCGGGATGAATTTTTGTACTCAATATTTTTAGGTTTAAGTGCATAATATCCCATAATTTGGCAAATGTCTTCCGTCTCTAATATCGCTTTGACGAATGATATTGTAGATATTACTACCCGTTTTCAACCCAAAAAAAAAAAAACACTGTTCAAAGGGTGGTTATAATGGATTCCCTCTCACTTGTTCTTTTTCTGATCACGAAGACGGCTTTTACATGGTTTCGTTTGGAAATTTTGAATGTGATAATCACACTACATGGCATAATTTCATACATTGTTTTGAAATTTTGTAAAATTTTCAAAATATTACAAATATAGTAAAAATGACATAACAATTATCATAATGATATCATATTTTGTATTACAAATGATATAAAAATAATATAAAATTTTGTTATTCTTCTAATATTTTAAAAGATTTGCTAAATTTAGACTTTGATATTCAAATTTTTACAGTCCCCATGCTCGAAACCCACTTTTGGAGAAATAAAAAACAAATAAAAAGTTTAATAGTCTGTTTAATTTGCTAATTTAAATTTTTAATTAAAATTAATATATAATTTTATGTGATAATTTTTTATTATAATAAAAAAATTAAATATAATTATTTTTTAAAATTTTTTTATTATAGTTAAATTTAAATCAATGAAATAAACGGAGGTTAAGAAAAATTTGCGGTTCCACTCTCAGATCTAGGGCTTATAAAAAATTCTAAAAGTAAAATGAGAAAAAAAAAAAAAAAAAAGGACGAAGAAGAAGCTAATTTGCTGATTTGGCTTGGTGTTATTGGAGGAGCATCAAAAGCTGTATTCTGCAAGCATCACCATAATACGACCAAACCGCCAATAACAAGAAAATCTCTTTTGGCTCGAACAAAAGCGCCAATTACCATTATTCAACTACTGCTTCTTTCTTCTCTGCTTTCCAATTAGATTTTTCTTTCCTTTTGTTCCCTCCAAAGGCAAAACACTATTTTCTCCAAGAAAATACTCCCACAATTTTCCGAGAAAATCCTCTTTAAACCTCCTGATTCCCTCCTAAAAGTAGACGACTCAAAATAAAATCTGTTTGTGTTTCCTAGAAAGTTTGATTAGATTGCTGATTTTACCTTTGATTTTGATTTCATTCGCATTTTTTCTGATAAAAAGCTCACGATCAAGAAATGGACGACGTGAAAGGCAAGGTCAAGGGGTTCATGAAAAAAGTCAACAGCTCGTTGTCGTCCTCATCTTCCTCATCTTCCTCTTCCGGTAAATTCAAAGGCCAAGGGAGAGTCTTGGGATCGGCTTCTTCGGGTCCTTCCAATCCGATTCCGCATCGTTCCTCGCAGATTCCCCAATCAAAGCCCCTTTCGGCTCCGAATTCGAAACCCGCGAATTCCCCGAAAACACCGAGTGTTTCTGATCAGAGGAGGTCTGATTCTTCGAATCCGGATCGAGAACCGGCTAATGGGTTCGACCCTTTTGACACGCTGATCACCACCGGGAAGAGATCTCAAAATGGGTATTCGGTGCAGGTTTTCGAGTGTCCGATTTGTGGGCGGTCGTTTAGGACAGAGGAGGAGGTTTCTGAACATGTTGAGAGCTGTGTCAATAACAACAGTGATAGTACAGTTGAAAATGGGGATTCGAATAACGAGAATGCTTCGTCGGAGAATGAGTTGGAGGCTTGCATTGGCGCGTTTCTTTCGGGAGAATTGGTGTCCGGGTCTGTTGAGATTGTGCTTAAGCTGTTGAACAACATAGTTAGGGAACCTGAGAATGCCAAGTTCAGGAGGATTCGGATGGGTAATGCGAAGATAAAAGAGGCGGTTGTTGATGTCGCAGGAGGGATCGAGTTGTTGGAGTTTGTGGGGTTTGAATTGAAAGAGGAGGATGGGGAAATGTGGGCAGCAATGGAGGTTCCCTCTGAGGAGCGAATTCGTTTGATAAAGCATGCAATACGATTGCTTGAACCGCAGAAAGTGCAAGAACGGGAGAGGACAAGTGACTCCAAGCCGGTAGCTTCAGTTGAGGTGGAGGAGAAGGTTGAGCCAAAGAAGATTGACAGACAGGTATGTCAAGCTCTTGTAATGTCATTGGTTTCTGTTGTTGAATTGTTATTCTGTGTTTACTTTTGCAACGTTAGCGTTTTATTGGTTACTGGTTGTTCAGTTTGTGATTATTGGATTATTTGTTACTCAAAAAGTATTGAAATATTAGCGACTTTAAAGTTATATGTATTAATTGATACAGAACCTTTGAATGGTGAATTCTTTAGTAGATACAGAACCTTTATGTGGTGAATTCTTTATCTTTTTATATATGGTAAAGATTCTCAAAATTCTTTATCTTTGTATATATGGTAAAGATTCTTCAGATTAAGAGAAATTTCTGAAGTTAACAAGCTGATTTTTGATTCGAGAGAAAGAGAGAGCCCTATATCACTCGCTAGACATGAAACTTGTGGAAAAAAATTTCCTGCATCAGTACAACAAGCTGTCATTTTGTGATTACAAGAAAAGAGCTCTTAGGAGTTCAAATTCTCACAAGCTCTCTTTGAATTCTGCTCGAATTGGTTTAGAAACCAAAGCAAGATTTGAGGAACTTGAGATAGTTTATTATGAGTTGGAAACCAAAATTTGCATGAGATGTGTTTTCTTTCCCTTGACGAGTCAAGCTCGCAGGCTAAATAGTCGTACACTTCTAGTCTGATTGCAAGAGACTAGCAAGAGGACAATTAGTAAGGTTCATCATTTGAACAATGGCATTCGTGAGCAGTTTGTGGTGGCCTTATCATTTTTTTTTTCTCAAGATAGTGTTATAACTCTTGGGTAGAACTCATCCCCAAAAGCTAGCTTGTAGGGAGAGGGTGCCCAAATGGTTATAAACTCACATGCTAAGCCCATACTTTAGTAATGTGGGACTCAACCAGGATCCTAACATACCACCACGCTTCTGACATCGACATCCACGGCGGCCCACTCTGGCCTTTCCAGGTCGCCCCTCTCCAGGTCGCCCCTCCCCAGGTCGCCCCTTCCAGAACGTGGGCCTGAGGAGAGGCATGCTCTGATACCAATTGTTATAACTTTTGGGTAGAACTCATCCCCAAAAGCTAGCTTGTAGGGAGAGGGTGCCCAAATAGTAATAAACCTACATGCTAAGCCCATACTTTAGCAATGTGGGACTCAACCAGGATCCTAACAGATAGCTATTGCTTAAAACTCTAATATGAAGTATTTATGATCTAGTCATCGTGAGGAAGACGTTTGGTTTGGTAAGTCAAAAAGAACTAATCTAAAAGCGAAGCCACATAAAAGTAAATGTGGAATGATATTTCAAATATTCTTAAGGAGGGAAATTATACGATGAAATCTCAATGACAATTATTATTTAAAGTGGCCATTTTTTATATGAGTCCTCATATGCAAGTATTGGCAAGAGCAAATTATTCCATAAATTAATCTGCTTTTCCCATCCTAGGGGAAAGAACTGATCTCATATGGTTTCTTCATTATTTGACTTTCCGTACGTTTGAAATAAATTTGGGGTGCTAGATGTGGTAATTTTGACATATTTGCAACGTAGCAGAGGAAACCGGCATGAATGAACGATGATGGTGGTGGCAAAGTGTTAAGTTTTAACAACAATTGATATGGGTAATGGCAATGCTAAGATGATGGAAGACAGTAATGTGTAATGGCAACAATAGAATTATAGACGTGGTACTGTAATGGTAGGAGAAAAGTTTTATTGCTAATTCTCCAAGGAAAATGTAGTCTTTTTGCAGCACAGTCGTGGAAGTCCTTTCAAGTGTGTTCAAGCAAGGGGCACCATACAAGGGTGGAACTTCGCTCTGGTTTCATAGAGACAAATAGCACCTAGGGCTTTCTTGGCTATACAACTATGTACAATTAAATGCCATACAATGGTGGAACTAGTCTAGAGGACTTTCTTTTTGCATTTTGTATGTTGTCGTTTTTGCTCTTGCATATGATTCGTGTTTAAAGTTTAATGAGGTATTCTGTTGAAAGTTTTTTCTTCTTTTGGTGCTTTATCATGTTTGTTAGTGTTCATAAGAACCTTTTATGACCGTTGACTGGTTCCTATTTTCTTGCATTTTTGGCTAGTTTAGACCAAGGTCTTCTTTTCTGTCCCCGAAAATGTAGCAGCAAAAATAGAGCTACCAGATTCGTTCTACAACCTCTCACTTGAAGAGCTGAAAAGAGAAGCTGAGATGAGAAAGAAAAAGTTGGCAGATTCACAGCTTTTGATCCCCAAGTCCTACAAAGAAAAGCAGGCAAAAGCTGCTAAAAGGAGGTATAAAAGAACTATTATCCGGATCCAGTTTCCTGATGGTGTGGTGCTCCAAGGTATTTTCAATCCATGGGAGCCAACAAGTTCTCTCTATCAGGTTAGCTATTCCTGGCCTTTTTCGTAATGGCTTTTATTTATCCCGAGCCTCCGTAAATGTCATTTATATGTCAGTTAGGATAATATCATTTGTAAAAAGATTGATGTCTAATTTGGCAACAAGTGACACACACTCGCATGCATAAGAACGAGTGCTATAATGTGAAGAAATTTATGCTTATGGTAAACGTTATTTATATCCTTTATCAGCTACAAGTTTGAACAACAATTAATCATTCCTAAACGTTGATATCTGCATGCCTAAGTTTCCAGTTTTTAGGATACATAAAATATCCACACAAAAAAATGTTGCTCGTTAAAGATTATAGAAATTTTACATTTTTGCACCTTATAATTTCCATATATATTGCTGCTCAGTATAGTCAAACTCTGCCTCTTTTAGGAAGTTTGCTTGATAAACAATTTACTCGGTCCAAAATAGAAATAATAATAATTGCACAATAAACAAACGTAAATATATCACCGAGTATTCTTGGTGCAGATGTGATTGATTTTGACTTGGTTCTTTAGTGTCCTGGCTTGTGCTTGAGATATCATATCTAATTTTTTTTATAATCGTCAGTTTGTTAGCTCAGCATTGAAAGAGCCAAGTTTGGAGTTCGAGCTATTACATCCGGTGGTTATCAAACGGCGGGTGATCCCTTGTTTTCCTGCAGCAGGACAAAAACCAACAATACTAGAGGATGAGGATTTGGTCCCTGCGGCTCTCGTCAAGTTTAGACCAATCGAAACAGATTCCCTTGTTTTCACAGGGCTGCGCAATGAACTCCTAGAAATTATGGAACCGCTTGTAGTTGATACAGCTGTTGCTCCTGCATGAGCCTGAATCCAGGTAATAGCTTTACTTGACCGTCTTCAGTTTGGAAACTAAAGCCTTCAGAATCAGCCTGTGTTCTCTCGTTTGTGTTGTAACTTTTAGCTGATTACAATTTGAATGAATTTTCACACTTTTATATACGCCCTTTATCAGAGCCTAAAATGTCTGGGTTGTAAACTAAAATAAGTTGATCTGACAAAGAAAAAGTATACTGGAGTTTGATGTTGTCTTTATTCATTTACAATCATCTGATATGTTGCTAATGGACCAAGACAATGGTGCCTTTTGATAAATCTATTGGAGCGTGGTTTTTGTGTTTTGCTTCATTTGTCCAAAATATTGTGTAATAACACATAATATCTACTTTCTTCCTTGTACAATCTTTTGATCAAAGAGTATATGGACAGCGTTTACACACGATTGGTTCTAAATAAACTCATGTACACGTTAAAGAGAGAACATCTATTCATACATTTTGTCTCTGAATGTTTTTGCTTTAATACAAACAAGAGCATTGAATAATGCACCTCTTGCATGCTACCAATAAACTGCAGTTTTTTTGTTTCTTCTCTTGTTCTTATGGACAATAGCCCAAACAAGTAAATATAAACAGACGATACTCACATGTATTGAAAATAGAAGTTAGGACGCCTGAAAATCACTTGTGGGGTTTATACAATTATTCAACTCACACGTTTGAATTGATTTTTTCCATGAAGAAAAATGTTCTTACAAAGAACGTGACAATAACACATTCGGAAATTGAATACCAAAGATAACCCCGGTTGTAGCACTGAAGGATACCATCCTATCATATGTTTGCGTAGGAAAACATGGAATTTATTGGATTAACATTTTAAGAATAACCAAAGTCCGATCTATTGGTGTGAAGGATACAACCATTCCTCAAACCACTTCGCCATCAAATTGAAGTATCCAGACCGGTTATTTTGGTCTGTTTGGTTTGTAAATTTTTTGGATATAAATTAAAATTTGTTTAAATTTTAATTAGAGAAAACACAACAAAATTTTTTTAGTTTAACCCGTGAAACAAACAAGGGTAAGCAGCAAGCTCATGTACCTTTCTGGACTGTGTCTAAATTCTAAAGATTTTGATAAGTAAAAAAAGATGACGTTCAAAGTTAATTGTAGCAGAAGCCAGCGGCAAAAGGGATAATGGAACAAAATTGAAAAAGAACAAAAGGAGACCAAGTAAATTTCAGCCCCTTTTCCCTTTTTTTTTATATAATTTAATATGCATAAGGATATGAATAAAGTGACGAAGAAGACTCAGGGTCCGTTTGGTTCATAGATTCAAATCATGTGATTTGAACCATTTTCGATTTAAGTGTATTTTTTATGAGAGAAAATACTGTAGCAATCATAAATCATGATTCGAATCAGGGATTCGAATCTAGGAACCAAACATCCCTCAATTTGCTATGAGTTCTAGCACTATTGTCATTGATAATACTTGTGCAATTGTTATTTATCAGGATCCTACTGTTAATGCAAAATAAGGCTGTGGAAGGAGAAGCACACAAACATAACACCTTGAGTCACAACCACACATTGACAATGTGACAAAATCTCCGGTTTTTTTAGCTAATCAAAATTTCTAAGGTGGGGTCTTAGTGGAAATTTCTAAGACTTTTTACCCAAAAAAAAAAAGGGTAAAAGGAGTCCCCATGATGAACATATATGCTCTAAAAGGGTTAATTTGACTCGTTTTTTTTTTTTTTTTTTTTTTTTTTCTAAAAAAGGATTAATTTGACCTTCGTTCTTATGTGAGTGTGATTTTCTTGCTAACCAACTTATGTGAGTATACTTATTAGTCCTGACCATATATGACCATAATATGCCTCTTGGCTCATGAACAAGGGATGCTAACATATCACATGGAAAAATCTTTATTGGGATCTTTGATTCCCAAATGAGGATAGGTCCCCATGTGATGCTAAATAATTCAATAAAAGCGCATATGATTTTTGTGGGTCTAATGACTTTTATCATTACATCTCTGTCAAGTATTTGATACGAAGAATTTTCTCAGTTTGTTTTTTTTTTTTTTTTTCCCCTCTTAAGAAGGACATAAAAATTTCGAAATAATCTCTTCCATACGAACATGGCCTGCTGGGAGGGGACCAGTGGTGGGTTGCTTTCTTATTGAAGAGGCGAAAAATTGACATGAAACAAAAATTAGATATTTACTTATAAAAAAAAAAAAGATGTTTCGGGAGCATTTTTTTTTTTTTTTTTTTAAAAAAAAAGTAAAGAAAGAACATAATTTTACATGTCGAAATATAATTACAAATTTAAAATATTTTACAAATAGATAAATTAAAATGATTATAGAAATTACTATTCAATTTTATAACATGCAAGTCATTATAAAAATTATTGTGTAATTTCATTTTTTCTAAAGTATTTTAAAAAAAAAAAATTTGATGTATTTCTTCAACTCTCCTTTTACAAAAATGCCATGTCGTGTAATTTTAATGACAACCTTTTTTATGTAATTAGCAGTACTTGAAACTGGTCCGAGATAGAATATCGCAACACATTATAGGATATAGGAAAACTAATACTGACTAAAACCCTCTTATACTTATTAAATTATAACCTCTTGACCGAACATAATTAGAATGACCCTATCTCAACTGTTAAAATTTTTCAAAATGCCGATAATGCCCATGAACCAATAAAAAAAACAGTTTGATTCCTAAATTCTGCATAAAATAACGATTTTACTCTCAAATATCATACAACTAATATTTTTTTTATGATTAATTTCATTTTAGTCCCAAACTTTTAAAATGTCTGGAAGTTAATTTTTAAGGTTTTACTACAATATTGTTTTTAAAGGGCAAAAAAAAAAAAAGAGCATACTACAATATTATGAAAACGTGCAATAATTTAATATTGCACGTTGAAATTTTCTAATTTGAGCCGCTTAATTGAAATTTGTTCCTGGTACAAAATGGGACAACTTTGGATTGAGACTGGAATTATAAATTTCTCAACCCGACGACTGGAAGAGAATTATATAAAGACTCTAGATAGAAATAATTTGGCCATTAAACAACCATCCACTTATATGGTCCATTATTTGATATTGGTCAAGAAATTTAATATAGCTATGAATGAGAAAACAACACGAAGAAGTTGTATGACAAATAATTTAAATAAGTTGTTAGCTTATTCTTGTCCGTGGTTAAGTCAATTGAGCAAAACCCACTTGACTATAGTCTTAGGTAAATGACGGGGAAAAAAAAAAAAAAAAAAAAAAAAAAAAAAAAAGCCTTCTGTTTTGAATACCAATTGCCGTTAAAAAAAAAAAAAAAAAAAAAAAAAAAAAAAAAAAAAAAACACATATTTTGTAAGTAAGTGATGTTGTGGAAGATAATAGGCTTAATCTGTCCACTGGATTTATCTATTAAAGATAGTGGTTATTTTTAATAGGTTTTGATTGCGCTCAATTTTATATGTCTAAACGGGGGTTTTTTTTTTTTAATTATCGACACTTATGTTTATATGTGTACTTTATTAATTTTTATTAGTAGATCTTTTTCATTTATAATTATTTTTAAGTATATAATTTGCTAAATTTAAAATGAAAATTTTCCCTTTAAAAAACAATAATAAGCTTTATCGGACATATTTTAACAGCCGAAAACAACTATAAAACGATTTGTTAGGTCATCCTTTCTCTTGTTTTTACTTTTCCTTTGTCTTTGAATTCTTCGATTCTTCCTTCGCACAAGAGATTTCTTTTTATTTTTTAATGTTGCTCTATATAGCAATCAAGTTATAGTAAGAAAACGACTTTCATATCTAATATATCGAAGTTACTCATATCAAACATGTGAAGTTACTCATGTAAAACATGTTTAATTACTTATTTTATGTTTTAACATAATTTTCTCCATATTGTGAAACTCTCAGTAAACGTAACTCTTATATCAAGAGAGAAACACCTATAAATTTATTTTGGTCTTACTTTCTGCAATTTACTTTTATTGTTCCTTCATAAGAGATCAACTTGGATTAGACTATGTGTGAGTTCATCTTATTTGGCAATTTTTCACCATCAATAATGCTCCGTAATCATTTTATTGAAGGATAAATATCTATTAAAGTATATGAATTTAAATTTTTAGGTATTATTTTAGATTAATATTTTTTAATCAAATAACTATATTATTTAAAAGGTATTAATTAAGAATTATAAGTAAAATTCAGACCCATATACTATAAAAATAAGTTCAATAATTTTTTCTTTTATTTTTAAATTGGAAAAAAAATACATAAAGCCCAATTTTTTTTTTTTTTTTTTTTTTTTTTATAGTTATACATCAGGCCCAAATTAGGCAGTATAAGTAAAGAGTAATCTTGATAAGTATTATTTAAAAGTATTAGAGAAAGATTTTTCTCCTTTATTCTTGATTCATAATCTTTTAAGTCAAATAATTATATTAATAAAATGGTATTTATCAAGAGTAAATAAAGGGTAATCTTGACAAATACTTCTTAAAAGTAAATATGTCAAAATTTTTACTCTTTACTCTTGATTCATAACTTTTTTAGTTAAATAATTACACTAATAAAAAATATTTATTAAGAGTAATGAATAAATGTCTACACTCATACACTCTTTTAGATAAATTCTCATTTTTTTCATAAATTTTTAAATAAATTTTATAGAAGTTCAGAATTCATGAGTCATGACAAAACAGTTAGACCACAAATCAACAATGAAATACTCGTGCCACTTAGAACCTAGCTAAGATTTTTTTATTTTTATTTTTATTAGGCTTTCGGCGAAGCTTAATTTTTATATATATATTGAAGGATAAATACCTCTTAAAGTGTATGAGTCTGAATTTTTAGGTATACTTTAGATTAATATTTTTTAATCAAATAACTATATTATTTAAAAGGTATTAATTAAGAATTATGAGTAAAATTTAGACCCGTGACTCTAAAAATAAGTTCAACGATTTTCTCTTTTATTTTTAAATTGGAAAAAAAATACATGAAGCCCAAATTTTTTTTTTTTTTTTTTTTTTTTTATAGTGATACATAAGGCCCAGATTTGGCAGTATAAATAAAGAATAATCTTGACAAGTATTCTTTAAAAGTATTAGACAAAGATTTTTCTCTTTTATTCTTGATTCATAATCTTTTTAGTCAAATAATTGCATTAATAAAACGGTATTTATCAAGAGTAAATAAAGGATAATCTTGACAAATACTTATTGAAAGTGCATATGTCAAAAATTTTAATTTTTACTCTTAATTCATAACTTTTTTAATTAAATAATTACATTAATAAAAGAATATTTATTAAAAATTATGAATAAATGTCTACACTTATACACTCTTATAGATAAATTCTCATTTTTTCATAAATTTTTAAATAAATTTTATAGAAGTTCAGAATTCACGGGTCATGACAAAACAGTTAGACCACAAATAACAATGAAATACTCGTGCCACTTAGAACCTAGCATTTATTTTTATTTTTATTAGGCTTTCGGCAAAGCTTAATTTATATATATATATATATATATTTTTTTTTGTATATACAGGCCACTCATACACAACCCCACTACTACCAAACTACTGCACCGGCACGTGTCAAACAGGCATCCACATTATCCATCCATGATTTTCATTTATAAGCCAGAAAAAAACTAATTTTCATATTATAAAATATATATTTTTCCTTTGGCAATAAATACGCGTTTTTTTTTATAGAACCTATCACTGTATTAAATATTTTTTGTTATTCAGCAAAAAAAAAAAAATCATTTTTGTTAAAAATATGTGTTTGTTGCGTAGCAAGAAGATATGGATATAGATTGGGGCATTTTGGTAATTAAAAAATTGCTGTTTGGTTGACAGATATGGGAAAGAAACTCGTGAGAGCATGTGCAGAGCAGATAAGCCGCGTCACTAGACACCAAAACGACAAACACGTGACTATTTACATTTACATATTTTAGAGGGAGAGAGAACTTTTGCCCATTTTTGCGCCTTTGTTTTGAGAGAGTTTAAGGTTGTTTTGATTTAATATATTTTATGATCAAAATAACAAATTAACTGCCTTATCAATTAGTTACTAAAATTTGATTAAAAAAATAGTATAGGCCCTACTAATGCATGATGTTTCATCAAACTCTGGGTGTTCTTTTTACAATTTAAATAAAAATTTAAATTTTAAATTTAATTTTTTATAAAATAAAATATTATAATAAAAAATTTAAGTTGTGATTTGAGTTGTAAAAAGAATAAGGCGTCTATATATTCATTTGCCTTTTCCCATCACGTGGGTTAATTCTGTTGCTTTGAGGTTGATTCTCCCGAAAAAAAAAGAGAGAGAGAAAAAAAAAATACCGCTGCTTTGTTTAATTAATAAGTTTCTTTCATAATCTCCAATATGAATTTTGTAGTAAAAACGTATTGAAATATATGCAGTAATAGAATAGAAGAATTTTTTCTGACATTAAGAATTATATGCCCTAGTTTTATATTATTGAGTTCAATAAAAGTGCAGAAAATAAATCAAACAAAAAAGAACAACGAATTTATAGAGATTCACTTTAACGTGAAATTACGTCTTTTTTCAACTGTTGTAGTTTTCTCTATGATAAAAAATAAGTTTATAAGAAAATATTGCGCATCTCACAACTCTATATTTTTTCTAACCTCTCAACTAAAATTGGTGTCCCTTTTAATATATATAAAAAAAGAGTTTCTTTCGGAGGTCTAAAAAAATGAAACTATTAATAATTTTATTTTTTTAACAGTTAGATTTATATCAAAAATTATCTGTTTTACATACTTTTTAATCACATTTAATTTTAACAAAATTTAAAGATTAAAATGCTGATTCTGCTAATAAAACAATCTACCAAAGACAGTCTCAACTACAAAAAAAAAAAAAAAAAAAAAAAAAAAAAAAAAAAAAAAACAACAACAACAACAACGATTCTTAGATACAATAAATTGCTAGGGTATAATTTTTTTTTTTTTTTTTTTCTTTAGACTTCACTACTTAACATATTTTCTTGCTACGGAGTCTGGGAGAAGGGAAACTGTCAAATGATCATCGAAGAAAAGGTTCAGTTACACTATTTGTTAGATGGCACGTGATCCATTAGTACTGATTGCATTTGTTTAATGAAAATTAATTATTGGTAGTGTTTTTTTTAGGGATAAACTATTTGAAGCGGTTTGTCTCCTTATTTATTTAAAAATAAACGGATGAAGCTTTTCGTTTATTTTATAAATTTAAATTAAAATATAATATTTTTTAAAATTTTTTTATTATAATAGAAAAATATGTTTGATTGAATGATTGAAAGCAGGAAGCGGTGTATTATGTATTTGAATGCTAAACTCATTATTAGAGGTCAGTGTGGATTTACTATTAAGCTTTACGTATATGTTCCGTACTATATCATTTCAATACAAAGACAATATCAAGTTCTCTAAAAAAAAAAAAAAAAAAAAAAAAAAAACGATGTTAATCCTTTTAGTACAAAATTTAAATATATATATATATATATATATATATATATACGTTATTGGATTTTGTACTCCATTATATAATACTATCTTTTTATCTATCTTTCGTAATAGTGTTTAAGCTATAGAAATTAATTATGCATAAGCTACATTATTTTCCGACTAAAGAGAAATGCAAAAGCCGACAATAACCTTGAAAAAAGAAGAAAAACATATCCGTGAAATAAATTATTTAATTTACTATGTTTTATAATCACGAAATACTTTTCTTTGTTATGTTAAAATTTGATCATTAAATAAACTCTTTAATGGTTCAATAAAGCTAAGCCATGCACTAAGGGCCGGCTATATACCCTGAAAACTCTTGGGTAGGGCCCATTTTTATTTGTTACGGAGGTTGAATTCCATTTTCCAACTATCCTGGTTTTGACGAGAAACGCAATGTTAGAGATTCCTCACTATTCATTAAAATTGTGTCATTTTATTTAAATTATTAATTTTGTTATAATATTTTTTATTTATAAAAATTTAAATTTTAAACATCAAAATTAAAAAAAATAATTTGAGTTTACTTTCTACACGGATCTTAATTATTCTCACCGGTGAAGTAAAATAACATGCTTTATTATAAAAACTCTTTTAAAATAGGAGTTTTTACGATGGAGTAACATATTTTGCTTCACCTGTGGGAATTGTATTTTTACCGTTTTAATAATTTTCAATGGTCAAAATTGCACTAAAAACAGTTATGTGTGATGCATTATAAATTTTTAATATGGACATGCATAAATTTAACTGTTAAAAAACTAATTCAATAGTTAAAAATAATTATTTTTTTCAAAGATGCAAATAACTTACTCCACCGTAAAGATTCTCTTCTTTTGCATGAAGTTTTCTAATGAGATATTAGGAGTACAGAGTGCCTTATTAATTTTCTCACTTACAGAGTAATTATCCAATATTATATTATGAAAATTACAGTAATCCAAAAGGAAAAATGAGATAAATATCTCTTAAAATGTATGAATTTAGATTTTTATTTATTACTTTTAATTAATATTATTTTTAGTCAAATAACTATGGTCTCGTTATTTTTGCAAATTTAAATTTTCAATTCGAGCTGAGATGTGATATTTTTAAGTGTTTTTAATTGTAAAAGAAAAAGTTAAATGTGACATTTTTTTAGAGATTTTAAATGTATAAACTTAGAACTGAAAATTCGAATCGATAAAATGAACAAAACTTATATTAATTACAAAGATATTGATCAAGAATTAAAAATAAATATTTAAATTCATACACTCTAAAATTAAGAGGACGTTTGGTTAATAAATTAGAACTATGAGATTATAACTATTTTTAATTTACGTGTATTTTTATAAGAGAAAATACTGTAACGAATTGCGAATTATAATTCAAATTAGGAGATGAATCTCCCAACTAAACAACCCATAAATTTAACCATTCGCTCAAACCCTCCAAAATAACACTTCTAAGTACATATTATAATACACTCTTCTCAAAATTAAAGATTACCATAAATTAAACTTAAATTGTGCACCAAAATAATAACGTCTACTCGCACAAAGTCGTTGTCCACAACAACTCATTGGGAGTTGTCGGAGTTCGGAATTGGATAGATAACTTCTTAAAGGTTAAAAAAAAAAAAAAAAAAAAAAAAAAAAAGAGAGAGAGAAAAAGTTCAAAAATTTAAAAAAATGTATAGAAACAAAAATAAAAATAATAAAAATAATCATAATCATAAATCGTCGTGCGTATTGATTCACAAGACAATCTCCTTCACGTGTGTGATGCACGTGTCTCGTTTTCAGGAGAAGAACAGTAAAAAGAAACTATTCCACCGACAGGTGGGCACCAAAAACTGGTAACGCGTGAGTTAATTCGCGAGAGCACGTGCTAAGTTACCGGACCAGCCGGTCATCTCCACCGGATATATCGGTAACTAACGCATGCACATTTTTTATTTAAGGAGAGAGAAAAAAAATAAAGGAATTAACGGTCAATATCTTATATAATACTCCGTGTGAATAAAAATCTGTGTTGTCTGCCTTTTGCTGTAGTTGAAAGCTTTTCTTTTTAATCAGAAACTTGATGTTTGTTTGAGGGGCGAATTGGGTTTTGGTGGGCAGTGAACAAGTGTGAATTTTCGCTTGTTTTTGTTGGGTTTTTGGGGTGGGACTTTGCTCCTCTTTTTTTGTTTTGTTTTGTGAGTGACTTTGAGGGTTGAGATGGAGAGAGATTTCATGGGGTTGAGCTTAAAAGAGCCTTTGGCTGTGGTGAAGGAGGAAATTAATAATGATGGCTTCAAAGACTCAGGTGTGTTTACATATATATATATATATTATATAAACATATATACACACAAATATATATTGTGTTCACAGCCGTTTTGGGACTAGAACTCAAATTTTTAGTTGTTGTATGGTGAAATTGTAATCTTCTTTGGGGCTCTGAATTGTGGGTTTTCTCTGACTTTTTAAGTAGTTGTTGTTGTTACATGGTCTGTGCTGGATTAAGAATTTGTGAATTGAATATGGGGAAGGTGAGACTAAAATGGTTTTCTAATTTCATTTAAAGCCCTTTTTCTTTTAAACCCACTTATAACTGCCAATGAAATTCAGTTATCTGTTATGAAATTTCTTAATTCAATTGGATTAGATATAGTATTCCTGTATGTTACCAAATTCTGATAACAGTTTAATTTAATTTTCTAGTGATATGTTTTTGCCTAAAACTTTGTGTTAGCATAAGTTTTAACTGTTTTCAAGCAATCAGCTAAAGAATAATAAGAAACCACAGTAATATCAAGATTTATTCAAAGTTTTAGCATCTTATGGCCGTTTTGAACTTTTTAAGTTATTTAACAATATTTGACTATAAAGGAGAGAGGATTTATGTTTTTTCATGAGAGTATGGCGTTTTTGCTAACAAATTATTTGTTTATTGTGTCCAACTAACAGTTGTTTATCATCATTTTTTCGCGATTTGAAGGTTATACCAAGGGGTCTGTTGTGCAATGGCCTTTCTCAAACGAGGTCTCGGCTTTACCCCATTTCATGTCTTTCAAGGTTGGTCAAGAAGATAAGATTAGAAAGCCTACCTCAGAGACACACATATCTTCCGGATTCGGGCCTGTCTCGACTGCAGATGCATTCGACCAAAGCCAAAAACGCGCTATGCTTGAATTCCAGGTTTGTATCATCATTTGCAATTTGGAGTTGGGTCCTAAAATAAAACTAGATGTTAAAGCAAATTTTCTATATGCCGTATTTAGATCTAGTTAATTTTTTGTAGCATAAATAGGATGAAAATTTTTGTGGAATTTTTTCTTGTTTGAATTTTGCACAGATCTTGCTTTTGGGCGTATTTGGTTTATGTTCATTTAGTAACTTTTTAATGTAATTGGGGAAAGATAATGGTTTCTGCTAGTATCAAAGGATCCTCTTGTTTTGCTTTTTTCTTATTGGTTTTTGGTCTTTTACCATCTAGAAATCCTTCAATCACGATAGGCAAGGTGGTCCTCATTTTTCCCTGACAGCTTATCCTGTGCAACATGATATGTATTCTGTGCACCGTCCTCATGATGTGAAGATGTTTTCAGTTCCCAATCAAGCAATTTCTGTTTCTATGGGCAACCCTTTCTTGAAGGATCAGTTTCCCTCTGCTGGACAGAATTTGGCTGCCGCCACTACCATGAAGCAACAATTGCTCGGAGGAATTCCCGTGACATCCCCGCACATGGTTCTTCCAAGCGCTTGTTCGATCGCTGGTATCACTGAACCATGGTAATTTTGGCTTTAGGCTTGTACTACAAATATAGAATTTTCTAGGAAATGTAATTTTAAAACTAAGGAGCACCACTTCTAATGTGGAATATTTCTGCAGGAATAGTTCCAAGGCATCTGGATCTCCTGCTCAGTTAACAATCTTTTATGCAGGCACCGTCAATGTCTATGATTGTATCTCCCCTGAGAAGGTTCTCTCTCTCTCTCTCTCTCTCTCTCTCTCTCTCTCTCTCTCTCTCTCTCTCACACACACACACACACACACACACACACACATGCACACTTGTGCCATTCTGGTTATCAAACCTCAAATGGGTCATGTGATGGAAACTTATCTGGGTCGTCTTTTACAGGCACAGGCTATTATGTTCTTGGCTGGGAGTGCTTCATCCATGCCCTCTAATGCAGCAAACCTGAAAGCTCAAACCCTGGCACCAAGCTCAAAGTTGGGAGCTGCCGACGGTGTTCCCGTGAATCAGCCCATGAATACATCCAATTCTCCACTTTCAAGCCCTTTGTCCGTGTCTTCACATACCAGTCCCCAGTCAGGGAGTGGATCCACTAGCACTGATGAGCTGATGGCAGCTAAAACCACGGGAATTCCTACTACTGTTAGCAAAATTGAGCCTCCCAAGATAATGAATGCAGTTGGATCTGTTCCCGCAACTGCTATGATGCCTTCAGGTATTCCACCATTCTTTTTCAGTAGTTTCAGCAAAACAATTCATGATTATTTCATCTAATACGAGCTTATATCTTCTTTTTATGCAGCTGTTCCACAAGCTCGCAAAGCATCCTTGGCTCGGTTTTTAGAGAAGCGCAAGGAAAGGTCAGTAGTCATGTAGATATTTTCTGCTGGTTCTACTTAAAATATGCTTCATAACCGTTATTTCTACTGGTCTTTGAAAGTCTTAGCAACAGTTTAGGTCTCAATTTTTTATTGGTAAATACCGAGAAGGACCCTTCCGACCTAAGATTGTTTCATCTTGCTCTCTAAGCTACTACACATAATTATAGATTGATTGTTTTGATGTTCTTTCTTCAAAATTCGGACTGCATATCGTTTACCGTTTGTTATAGGATCTTCTCTTGAACAGTTGCTCGGTCTCTATGTTAAAATGTTAATGCAAACGAGCCGAGAAAGTTAATTTTAACTTGAGGTCTTGTGTGCTTTTTCATTGCAGGATGATGAATGCAGCTCCTTACAACCTCTGTAAGAGCTCTTCGGAATGCACCGCCGCTGAATCCAATGGTGCAAATTTCGCCGCAAGTCCGGTTGCAGACTCTTTTCGTTAGCAAGGAAAGTAGCTGAGATCTGTGATTCAAATTATTGGAAAACGATTATTGCAAAATTTTATGTAGCAAGTGAAATATGTAACAAATGGTTCTTGCTACTATTCTTCGAAAGTGAACTGTTTTTATCTTTTGACTGTTTTAGATTTTTAAGTCTTGACAGTCATTATAATATGTAGATGATGGGGTTGGAGTCTTTCCATCACTATTTTTAATTTTGGAAATTTTAGTCAGGATTTTTGCCTCCCGGCTGTAGAACATTGGGCACCATTTTGTGTAACTAAATATAATTTCTTTTTTGTATTGTGGAAATAAATACCAACTTTAAGTTATTATATTTAGATGTCTCCCACTGGTATTTTCTTCCTCAGCCTATCTGGTCTGAAAAGCTTTTGCGTGGAGAATTTAGGATAGTTTAATTCATTAATTTAAATTTTTAATTTAAATTGAAATGTAATTTTATATGATAATTTTTTTATTATAATAAAAAAATTAAATGTGATTATTTTTTAAAATTTTTTATTATAATAAAATTTAAATTGATAAAATGAATGACAATCATTCTTTCTTTCTTCTTCAGCTGTGTTTTTGAATGTTAATTGATATTATATCAAAATGAAAAAGTACAAAAAAGTGACAGAACTTATATAGATCCGGTGTACAGGATGCAAATCTTTCAAGGAAAATTAACCAAATTTAACAAACAAAAGTTTGCAAGGAATTAACCAAATTTAACAAAAGTGTGCTAGGAAATTAACAACATCAAATTAAGATTTGACATTTTGACCCTTCAACAGAAGAACTCACCCTTTTCTAACATATTAGTCTCTAATAGTATTATAATAGTATTATGACGTTTGATTTATAAATTTAAAATTATAATTTATGATTTTAATTTTTAAAATTTAAATTTTTTATGAGAAAAAATACTGTAAAAAAATTATAAATTATGATTCAAAATTAAAAATGAACCTTTAAAATAAACATCTCATATATATTTATTGGAAATATCCCATGTCTTAAAACAGAATAAAAAAAAAATTACAATTTAAATCTCTGCCGCTTGATGATGAAAATATTCGATAGTGTTAAAACAACGATATCAGCTAATAGCTGGGATTTTTTATAATTATTTTTTACTATTATTATTATTTTTTTTTAAAGTTGTTGTAGCGACTTCTTTGGACCACAAAAGCTTGTAGTAGTTCTGTTTATTAAAATTTCACCCTCATAAATAAATCAATTTACACAGTTGGTTAACCAACTTTTTTTTTTTTTTTCCTTAATGGGTTAGCCAACTAGTTACTAGCCTGTCTGGACTGTTACCCGAAATTTATGAAACTAATCGTGTGAATTGAATTTTCTTTTCTGTTTTCTATATTATTGGCAAACAAGCTTGTCTTCCGTTGAAGAGGACAACCAAATTAAGATAATCGAATATACGATTTTAGAAAGAAAAAAAAAAAAAAAAAAACCCCCCTCTACTACTTGTATATTATGAACCTTAAATTTACACAATATTTATTGTTAAATTTATACCATATATATAGTTTTTTATTTTTATATTTTGTGAAAATTAATAAGCTTAATTATAAAGAACTGGTTATAAAAATAGAACTGACCAATGTTGTTTTATGTGTGCGTCTAATACTCAAAGAGGTGTCACGTTCTTTAGGTTATCCAATAATTGTGTGGACCACTTTGTATCGACAAAGTTGTCCACTTGATGAAAATAAATTTATTAGAGCCATGATTGAGACAGGAACCTGTGCCTTCTTACATCATTACCTGCATTTACTGCCTCATGCTAACTTTTTTTATTAAATAAAAGGGTATCTTGTAATATAATCTCTAAGGCTTATTTTTTTAAAATGTGATTTAAGTGTAGTTTTTAAATTAAATTTAAATTATAATATAAGTTAAAGTTATAAGTTGAATAAAGTTGAGTAAAGTTAAATAAAATTAGAATTTAAAAAAATATGAATTTAAATAAAATTATAATTTAACTTTTAATTTTTTTAAAATTTTATTACAAAAAAACAATCCCTAAATCTCTCTATCTCTCTCTTTTTTTTTTTTTTTTCAAAAAAGAAGTATAATCCAATGAATTTTTTTAATTCTTCATTAAGGACATCACAATTTGCATGGCAATTTGCCAAATTGCAGTGTACACAGTGAGATCCATTTATTTACATGCACATGCTTTTCTGTAAAAGCAATTTTATTACAGTAATCTCATTACTATTAATTATTAGCCTGTCATATCAGACCACTTTTATATTTTAATTGTCTATATTGATAAATAAAATCTTGAATATTTCTATTTTTATTTGATGTTATCACAACTAATTCCTCTACTACTAGTAAAAGTTTTCACGTAAAGCTACAGCATAAGAGTATAAGATAATTAAAAACTAGTTACGATGGGAATACTACAAGAATTCTCCTTTTCTGCTCTAGACTAGATACGGCATTTCTTTTTTTTTTTTTTTTTTTTTATAAATAGAATATTTCATCCTTGAAAGATGACATATTTGCTTTGATACGGGCAATAATGAAGGGGAAAGAAATAGAGACTCTTAGGGGCAGGACTGATAATATGGATCACGACACGACAATACGACTAAAAAATGACACGAATTTTGTAAGTTAGGGTTGAAAAAAAAAATTCAGGTCAGAATTAAGTCGACCTGAAATTGACACAAAAAACACTAGTCAATTTTAGATTGGACCCACCTAACCAGAATATGATACGAAACTCATAAAAAATTTAAAAATACACATATTTTTCATTACATATTTTTTATTTTATTATGAACTTGTGATATCATGATAGTTATACTCAAAATCTTATATTATTATTTACTTAATTTCAATTGATGTTATTGTATATTAGTGTGTTATGAATTTTAAGTTATTTTTAATATGTAAAACACTAAATAAAAGTATACAATTTTCGTGTCAATTTCGTATTACGGGTCAATTTTTGTGTCGTGTCAACCTGTAAAGTAGTCGGGTCGAGTCGTATTAACCCGTAAAGTGATCGTGTTGTGTTCGTGTTACGGTTTTTATAAAATTTCGTGTCACGGGTGATGTTTAGATTAACTATAAATTTAAAAAGAAATAATGAAAATACGATACGAACACAATACGTGACATGAATTACTACCACTACTTAAAGGATAGGATCTTTTTACAAAATATATATATATATATATATATATATATATATAAGTGAAACTATCTTATACGCTCACGAGCAGCCCGTTTTTCTGGCAGGAAAAAAAAAAAAAAGTAAAGAAAAAATAGATATCCTAAAAGAATTGTGCAGTGGGTGCAATAATATTATCAACTGTAAATGTACGATTTAAATTGACCGATGGTGATGAAGCTGGTGTAACATTATTGCTCAAAGAAATTCTCTCATAGCATTCAACCTCACATGATGGTCATGGTTACTAATCTTTTACTTCTTTTAGGTGCTCTGCCATAAAAAGTCCATTAATGTTATAATTTGCAAGGAATAATAGCTTCTGCTCTCTTATATATACACAAGGATGAAAATATCAGTAAGTATCGATAAAAACATTAGTACTCCAGTTTTACAGAAATTTCAATATATATATATATATATATATATATTAATATTAGTGGAAATATCGAAAAAAAAATCATAAAAATTTACATGAGAACATATTCCTAATATTTTATAGTAGAATAAATATTAAAAAGATTCATAAATAAATAAATTTTGCATAAAAAAAAAGAGACTATATATATATATATTAGATTTTTCAATATTTAAAAAAAAAGTTTTATGAGGTTCAAATCTAATTGTAATTTTATTTTAATTTAAACAATATTAATATCATGACATATTATTTAAATAATAATGAAAATAATTATGAACATGTCACGGAAATTTATAAAAAAAAAAAAGAAAAAAAAAACTTTAAACGACTAATATTTTTATTTTTTAAACTTTTTGAAATTTTTTTGAAATTTCACTCAAATTATAGTACTATATGCGTAATTATAGTACTATATGCGTATTGATATCGTTATCTTGATCAATATTTACTTATATTTTTGATATTATTTTGAATATTTTGCCGAAACTAATTTTGTGGCGGAAAAAATTTCAGGACATTCAAAAAATCGAAATTTCGAGTGAAATTTACATATGGAACAATATTTCTTAGAAAAGGGTCAAAAAAAACAAAGGTGGCTGTCATGCCACTATGACGGTGGGCAGACATGAAATTGAAAGGATGATGCAACAACATTGCCACCATAACACAACATTCACGTGCGCAGATAACGACATCGTTCAGCTGACTACCAAAAACAAGTGGCTGTCGTGTTTAGAAAAAAATTTATGGCTGTGATTTTAAAAATCTTTTTTTTTTTTTTTTTGTTGTTATTCTCTAATTACAAGAAATATGATTTGAAAAAAGGTTTTCCGGTGACCGGTAATTCAGTCACGTTTTCAATTTAACGCTATTTTTAGTTGTGCGGGGTCCACCTTTGCCCACATGACGTGCAGTTTTGTCAAATGCCTCCAACCAATCAATGAAAGACTTTGCTTTGCAGTAATGTCTTGCCTTGTCACCGGCTGTGGTGTCAATTTCTGGCTGATCATTGCGTCCTGAGTAAGCTTTTTCACTTTTCATAAACGAATATACACCAATACATACATATCCCAAAATATCATATCATGTACGTGATACACACCTTTTCGGGTAGAAAAAAGGGGAGAATTTTGTGAAATTGTGGAGAGAAATACTAGTTTTTTTTTTTTTGTCATTTTTTATATATTTTTTATTTAATATGTGAATTTTAACATTTTATTTTAAATTAAAATAATAATATATTATGTTAATAAAATTTACGTGTTAAATAATAAATATAAAAAATGACAAAATAACATAACAGTAACATTTTTCTCATGAAAAAATACGTTATTAGTAGAATGCTACTTTAGTACTTATCAAGTTTTTTAAATTGTCTCACTTACTTTTTAAAAAAAAAATAAAAAATGATTGTTGTAAAAAAAATATAAAAATGATTACGAGGTTTTCATCAAATTTTGAGATGCTAGCATTCCACAAAAAACTCAGGGACCTGTCTCAAAAAGGGTAGATACGAGGGACAATAATTGAGGGTAGAGGCGGGGATAGCAATAAAATCTTATCCCTAAAATGTAGCCGGAGACGGGAGACGCACTCCCAACCACACCTCCACCATGATATATATATATATATATATATATATTTAACCTTTTAAACATTAATAGTTATTTTGTGACTTTATTATTAAGATTTGACGTGCATATTTTTAGAATTTGATTTTTGTTCTACAATTTTTGACTTTAGTTTAAATTTATTGTAATGTCCATTTTATTATTATTTTAAATTGTTATAATATTAAAACGCATTATTATATTAGACGGGAAATTTGACGGATATGAGGAACAAAAAGGCACCCCAAACAGAGAATTCCCCATGCCAATTACGCCTCTATTTAAGTGAGGATGTGGATAGAAATTATTGCTATTCCTAATCAAATTTCATTGATTACTATTATTTTTTAATTAAAATGATTTTGAGATGAGTTAACAGTAGGAATTTGCATTACAAAATTTTCCAATATGTACTTAAATATATATATATATATATGTGTGTGTGTGTGTGCCGATATATATAAGTAATTACGTAAGATACTTTTGTTAGGGAGTAAACTATCTATTTTAACCCCATTTTTTTTTAAAAAAAAAAATTATATTTTTTAAAAATATAGTTGATTGTGGTACTTGTTTTGCCCTTTTGTATATTATGATGGTTTATCATTGCGGCAAAGTTGCAATTTTTATGATAAGAATCCATTCACATCTTGTAAACAAATATTGCCAAACGTTTAAAAGTTTTAATCTTACTTCATTATGTGTTGCAATCTAGATGCTCATGTTCTTTGATTACGATAAAGTTTGTGTTGTTCGGTTCTGTTGATTGACGTTAAATGTTATCATAAAGTACAATTTCAAATTTTAATTTTATTTCATTATCATAAAGTTGCGGTCTAATATACTTATATTTAGAGAGTTTAGAATAAGATAAAAATATGCAACACTTTTAAAGCGAATACTAATATTTTGACATCTATGTCATCCACACTAGTAAAGTTAATAATCAAGTCAGATGTTGCTTTTGCAAAACTGCGTCTCTACTATCAAGATTGAAATACTAAAATATCTCTAATAATGAATTATAATTCAAAATCGACCAATTTTATTTCTTTGTAACAAATAAAAGAAGACGACGTCTTCAAAACCAAATAATAATAATAATAATAATAATAATAATAATAATAATAATAATAATAAAAGATGACTATGCTATATATATATATATATATATATTTGCAAATGAATGCTAAATATATGCTCATAGACTACGAACTACAACTAACAATTCTTTAATAATACACTATCAAATTTATAACTATATTTACAAATATATTTTTAATAAATGAAAATAACACGTCTAATTTAGTTATTTATTATTATACATGATTATAATAATTTAATATGCAAACCTTAATTTTGCTTTTAAAAAGCCAGACACATGCCTACTTCTAGCGACAACAACTTTACACTCAGAACAAGTTCACAACAAATATTTTCACAAGACAACAATATCAAACGAGCTCAGATAAATGGACAAATAGATATTAATAATAAGTAAATAATCTCATGCCAGCACATCCTATAAGGTATATATTATGACCTTAGTAAAAATAAGTTAAAAAAACATTAATAGGCTTTCTATGAAAAACGACATATAGAAAAGTGAGAATTCCAAAACGAGCCAAACTCGAGATTTATTGGTAATTTGGTTTTTTGGTATTCGTGTGGATCTTACCGTTGTCTCAAATTGCTATCCCTTTGTGCCCTTTTTATTTCTTTTTGTGTTGCTGTTCTATTATTACAAGTTAAATGGAAGTAGGGTACTCTTCCAAAATAAGAAATTAAGAAAAGAATAAAGTGAAAGAAGGGGCTCATGGAAAATTTAATTGCCCCACTCAAAAAGAAAAAGATGATAATCAAACCAATATGGTATTCTTGCTTTAATATGGCTTTGACTGTTGGTTTAAGTTTATCGAATGGTCTAAATCGCTGTTATAAAATGGTATGCCCTACTCAAGAAGTGTTTCGTTGGAGACAATAATATTTGACTTCTAATACACACGACATACACATGTCATTACCATCATTTGTGATGGCCTAGTAGTAATAAAGTAGTTTATTAGGCTTGTGGTTACAAATTCGAGTGTTAGGTTACATCTTTTGGGTTCATGCGCTTCTCATTTGAAGGGTAGGGCTCGTGTATAGGACTTTCAACGAACATTCTTATAATTATTAAGGGTATGCTAACGCTGATCGTCCTTTTCTTAAACTTAAAATAAACACACACATGCTATCTTCTTGAAATACACAACACACGTACACATGTTTGAGTTTAATTATTTGTTCAACTTGGATTTTCTACCAATTTGTTTAATTATTTGTTCAACTTGGATTTTCAACCAATTTTGTATCTTGCCATGTGAGCTTGAAGCAAGCCAACCCATGCGAGAAGCACATGATGCGCCCCATTCAACTTGCGAGAACCACCCTTGGTGACCAAAGGGGTCCAAGGACTTTTAAAGAGACTAACGCCAAATGGCATGCGAGACATCTCACATTAATCAATCTCACTTCTGTCTCCCATGACAAGCGGCTCATGCAACCGAGGGCACTTACAGAGCAAAAGTTGTAGCTCTGTGAAGCTACGACATTTCTCACCTTTCTCTTCCCACGTATTTTTAACTTGTGTTCTTTTTAAGCACAACTCAAAACTTTTTTACTACAATATTCTCTTTTATAAAAGTTTAAATTTAACTTTTTTAACTTTAGTGTTTTTTCTCACATTAAAAAAGTTGAGTTGTGATTTAAGTTATAAAAAAAACATACTGAGTTTTGTAAATACCACGCGCATATTCTCTTAGGAAGTAAGAAGCATTGGGTGTGGTGACTTTCCGTTTTAACCTAATCTAACACCGGTTTTAGGAAGTGTCTATGAAGACACCTCGAAAATAAGTTAAGGGGACATTTGGCGAAAAAGCAATGAGGTTCCGCCCGAGGGGGAGAGGGAAGAGAAGGAAGAGAAGGAAGAGAGAATATATAGAAAGGCTTGTAATAATTCCGTATTAACATAACGTAAGCCATAAGCCTCCTAAATGGTTAAACCATCTCTCTTTAAAAATAAAAAAAAAAAAAAAAAAACATCCTTTAGTTTTCTCTGTTTGAATATTTTTATCTCGACACCTTTCTCTCCATTTATCATACTCATCATAACATATTCCATTTTCTCATTAAACCAAGTGAACACGTGCTGGACGAAGAATATCATCAACACATCTCATACCGAAATTTGATACGGACATTCATACGTTACATTTCTCATTGTTAGTGCAAATTCCAGAACCATCACCTTCATTATTAGCTAACAGAGTTTGATGGATTCTGGACCAGCTTAGGATGAGTAGCAGCATAAATTGAAGAATTTACATCAGGTCTTAAGTGGGAAAGAAGATGCTGAATATCTGGTCTTAGACTTTCTGATGCTCTTCCAAAGAGAGCCAAAACTTCTGTTCGAGGCTTGCTGTTAGGCTGCACAGGCCCTCCCTGACCTTCGTAATGAACAACGTGATGGCTGCAAAATACATAAAAAGACATGCATATGTGAATATCGCAAGGCAACAAAGGAGTAATGTATCACACCAAGTAGGAAAATATATTTGGAGAGAATTAGTACTGACAGGAAGTCGATTAGATCGGTTATTTCGGATGCTTCAGCTGGTGGATTTGATGGCTGCGAGTTCTTCCCGAAGACATCCACCAAGATATTTAACAGCAATGAGATGGTCTGCAAGTTCGTCAAATAAATAAAATAGTGATATTAGAAAGTAGAAAAATGTACCAAGAGGGCTTTTGTTGGCTGTAATGGTTATGGCAGATGGTTTCGGAAAAGGCAAATTGCCAAAGAAACAATACAGCAAAGTTGGACAAGAATAATTATCAGAAACATAATACACGTGATTGAGTGACATGAAAATAACTGGACCTGAAGCTAAATCTGCATTCTCCACCAATTGTCAAATTAGTTAAAATGTGCAAAAGGTATCTCAATAACCGTTTTTTTTTTTTTTTTTTTTTTTTTTCTTGTTCCTTTTGCTAGAATTTCAATTTCTCAAAAAAAAAAAAAAAAAAAAAAAAAAAAAAAAGAAGCTCCAGCTGTTTCTACATTAAAAAGTTTGTGAATTTGTTAAAAACATTTACAAACAGCCTTGTCTTCTTGGAAGTAAGACGAGAAACATCATTTAAAAAGGGGTAACTGGAGATCTGATGCTTTGGAAAAATGCATACCAACATTACCAAAGGATTTGTTTCTAATATTGCTATGCCACGATGAAGCAAAAAAAAGTTATAACCCATTGTTTTTAATAAGAAAACATCGATAAAGTTACCTTTAACTATGCAGATTTGCAATTGTTTCTATAAACAAAAGTATTTGAGTGCAAAAGATGAGGGATTGTTTCACAGGTTATTGGAAATTACAAAACAGGAACAAACAAAAGAAAGATCAACGTTTTTTTTTTTTTTTTTTTTTTTAATTTCTTTTTTATCACACTTGTAGGAACATTATCTAAAACAACAACTCTAGATAGTTGGTTATAATCCCACTTAGAATGCATCCACAATGATTAGAAATAAGTCAGTTTACCTTGCTGAAAAGTGAATGAGCATTGGCAAGTCTTGGGAGCAATGGACCCATTATGCGGAACGCTATTCTCAACATTGCAACCGATTGCACTGGCCTCAGATGTTTGACAATGAGATGGGTCCCTTCTAGCCATTCCTGTGGGAGATTACTGAAGAAAGAATGAAGCAAGGCAACTATGTTGCCTGGAAATACGACATGAATAGAGTTAGTATTCCGGAATACATATGGACACCAAAAGATCAAGTTCGATACATAAGTAAATGAGATCTATATTCATTATATCGGCATAAGGCTGAAAAGGGGAGTTCACATAACCCACATGCACTTGTGAAACAGCAAACCAATCTTCATACAGGTTCAACAAGAGCTACATTTGATACATGTTACTTGTCGGGACTGAAGCTTGAGAAATACACTAGGAGTCTTTTCAAACCAAAGTATTGAAGGCAAAGAATTACAATCTCTGATAACTTAATCTTGTATGCAGAAAGGAAATGGTGCCCACCATTTTTTTTTTTTTTTTTTTTTTTTTTTAATATCTCAGGAGGTCCAAGCCTCTTAGAGCACTTGGCAACTCCTGAGGGGGATTTAGACCTTCCTATCTGGACCCCCTTGACAAACTATGGGAGGTGGCCCCAAGGGGATTCGAACCCAAGACCTCCCTCTGGTAAGGTGAGGTCTGTGCCCACCATACTACTGTACTCTATGGTCTCAACAGTAGGTCTCCTAAATGTTTCTTCACAACTGAAAAAAGTTTTCCCCAGGATACTGCATGGTATGGAAAAATCTATGGCTACAAACTTTGACTGTTACTTTCAATCGAGCCAAGAATATGTCTCCTAAAGGCTAAAGGTTTCTTCAAAATTGACCATGTCCCTTGTGGAGCATGTGGCAAAGAGAGATAAAGAACCTACTCATAACTTCAGCTTTCATCCCCTAGAGATATTGTAAAGAATCTAATCATAACCCGTTACTTCATCAGGTCCTTCCCTAGACATATTCTATTGACAAAGGGGCAAAAAGTGAAACTTTTGGAAAGGAAGATGAGACTAGGCATTTTAAGTTTCCAAATGATTGAGGCTTAACATTTTGTACAAATTAAAATGTGAAGACATTTCTAAACAATAGTACTTCAGAAAAGGAAATTGAGGAGGTTTGTTGGTCAAGAGCATACCAATTGCCGTTGAGGTGTTATCTTGAGCAGCCCATGTTGGATCTAGTAAAGCATAACCAACAGCCGAGTCTAGTTCTCCCTGTGACCTTTTCCCATCAGTAAGCCACCAAGTTTCTTTTATTATTCTTGATGCCTCAATATAAAGTTGTATGTGAAAATCCGGAGGTAGCTGAGCCAACAAAAGACCACAAGCTTGGATCATTAAGCAAGATAATTGTTGGCAACTATAACCACTTCTAGATACCATGTTAGAGGTATTCATTCCTGGAACCGAAGGAGTTGATCTACTTGCACCCAAGGAATCTGTGCTTCCGCCAGAAGGTGATGTTGGTAACACTGACCCTTGCGCAACACCATTTGGAGCTCCCAGGCCATTGCTGGATTGAATTAGTGTTGCTTGTATATTGACAATGACCTGTACGAGTGATGATACAATCTGGGATGCAGAAACTGGGAGTGATAGTATCTCAATAACTGCCGTTTCAAGAACCAGTTGAGTATACGTGCCAGGATCCTGAATTTGATAAAAAGCTTTTTGGCTATCAGAAGCATTTGTTTGTCCAGACTGAGATGTTGCTGGATTCTTGCTATGCGTGGCTCGTAACAAACTACTTGAAGCATCGCACACTGATCCTGATTTTGAGTTGTTATGTAATGGGGGTATAACATTATTTACAAGTCCCAACAAAAGAGTTGCAAAATAGTCGAGAGGTGGGCACATAACAGGATTTGATGAACTAATGTGTTGTGGAAATGACTCGGAAAATGGGATCTGAAACAAAATTTTAAATTGATGAAGTAATTATAAGAAGCAAAAAAGGTATTTTCCGTATTATCAAAGGAATGAACAGGAGAATAATGTCTTTACCTTGCTGAGATCAAGAACATTCAATATTCGGACTATGAGCTTTCCAGGAAGATGGCCATAGAAATATGCAAGTATGTCACGTACAAATGAAAATCTTAGGGGGTGGTAAGCAAGAAACGCTGAATACTTTGCCAGAATTCTTTCAGCTGAATCAATGGCATCGTTTTCAATAAGTCTATAAACTATTAATGGAATAACTGGAAGCAGACGAGCCACAATATCGTCAAAGAATGTGGGATGCCTGTAAAATTTAATGACAGTCTCAATGACCATTCAGATGCATCATATTCATTAGAGATGCATATAAATCTTACTTATTGTACACGTGCCAGAGAAAAACTCAATGGCAATTAATATCAAGTGTATGAAAGCTGCAGAATATAATTGATGAAAGCATAAAACAGGTCGTTAGTGCCTCTTTTTACCATTGAAGAGTACGGTAATTTGTATATGAGCAATAACATCAATAGATCAGACTTGCCATTTTAATAATCATGTAAAGCTTCAGCAGAAAAAGAGTAAATATATTCCTACGTTAGATTGAAGTGAATGCAAGACAAATTTATAGGGAAGATAGCAATGAGAATATAGATATATATATATATATATGTGTGTGTGTGTGTGTGTGTGTGACTACAGAAGGCGAGGTTATCACATATTCACGGAGTGTTATTTCATAGAGTTGGATATGGTCAAGATGCACATCTTACAGGTTTGATCTCACCATATAGGCCACATTTTACAATTTCAACTAAGCAAGTTAAAATTTATAAGGTATATCACCTGTCCTTCCATGAAAGGTGATTCCCCAACGCTTTCTGCAAATCCATTCGCTTGAACATTACATTGTAAAGCCAATGCTCTGGAGGTCCTCGATTCATACAGTATAATTTCACTCTTGCCTGAAGTTCTTGCCTATCAAGCAGACTAATCTGCAAATTATACCAATTCCATCACTACTGCCGCAGCAAAAACATATATACTCAGTTTTGACTTTTTGAAGATTAACTAGAACCATGAAATTGTTTCTAGTAGATGATGACAAGGAAAAATCAACATCAAAACTAAAGACCTTGAACGAAAAACACTAAATCCAAGACAACAGTGAACCGATATAATAAAAACAGAGATTGAAATTTCATACCACAATATGCAAAGCATGAGGATCATCATCACGGTCAATAAGAGCCAAAAGCAAAATATCCAATGGAAGCAACTCGTGGGTCCAAATAAAAAATGCTAGGTTTGTAGAAGCTTTCATCAAAAGATCCTGAAAAGGAAAAGATGGAATGAAGTCTTATACAATGTAGTAGACAATGAAAACCCAAAAGAAATTTCCAAGCGGCAACTCTTGAACCTGCAAGGAATGTCCATGCTGAAGTTCTAATTGCATGTGATGAAGCAGTACATCCACCATTGTGTAAATATTTGATGTCACCTCTTCAGGAGAAACCTCTCTCAAGACACGTGCCTAAACGCCATATAATATAATAGACCTTTTAGAAGTGATTCTACAAATATATAGCAGTTTCTCAGGGAAGAAAAATGAATGCCTGTGAGGAAATAGAGAATATCTGGCGATCAATGAGGTAACTAAAAAATTAACATAGTCATTCAGGTTAAGCAACGTACCAAGTTTACACTGTTAATACTTTCTGGATGCCCCTGCATCAGTATCCATGCACCAGCACACAGATACTGTCGATGCTGAAGAAAACTATGACTTATATAGGTCATAACATAAGTAGGATCAGCTGATGGAGAAAGAAGTTGAGTACACTGATTAATCACGGTAGTTTCTGCCTGTAAAGGGAAAGGGGATTCAGGTGTCATGTTGATGTTTGAAAAATTAATCCAAGAAGAAAATCAGTAGCCAAACTCCTACCATCACTCAGTGACCCTAATATAATCTATAATACATGAGTATATGCTCCCCCTACTGACAAGTCGATCCAATTTAAACACAATGAACGGAGGGGATCATAGTGACATCGGAAACTTTCCACATGTATAATTTGAGGATTCCAATTAGGAGATCATGATAAAAGAAGGTGGTGGGGGATTTTGGATGGCTCTGGTTGTTGTAGGTAAGATGATTCCGCAGCAGGGATTTGTGGGGGTATTGTAAAAGAATAATTGAAGAAAAAATAGGATGAGAAGTAGGTAAAGAGGGAAAGGAGGAGAGACAAAATATTGCTTTTTTTTTTTTCCCTTTCTCTGGTGCGATGTTTACTACTTTCATGATTCATCTGTTACTACAATGTCCAAAACCAGTAAATATTGTGTTTTCAATTTTGCTTATAGAATATTCTAGAAGTTGCCACCTTTTTCCCTTCATTCTGAAAACAATGGTAGTGTAACCACACTAATTGTTCTATTTCATTTCTAATTTAAGAGAATGTAATTAACATAGACCCTTTGGGCACTACGGCCAAGTTCAAGTCTTGATATTGAAAACTAACTATATATGACGGAAGAGGAAATTATAGATTGAAAAACATTTGAAAATACAAAACAAGTTTCAAATTCTTTTTCAGATTGAGAGCAAGAGCAAGAAGGGAGAAAGGACCATCCGGTGGGGAAGGAAAGGACCTGTTGCCATGCTTGAATCGCGAGGCCCCTCTTATCCATTCGACCAATCAATGCATCACGAAGGACTGATGGAAAATAGCGTAATGTTTTCTCCGACCATGTATGTTGGCTACCTCCCAAAATCTGTTCTAACATAGTTGGAAGATAAAGCAGGTGATCGGCGTCAGCAATTCCACGTGTTTTAATGATTATAGCAAGAGTAATGACAGTTATCCGATTCAAAGTTTCCGTAAATTCAGTTGGACCCTGCCAAAAAGTAGAGAAACATGATTGTCAGTTTATTTTGTTGGGAAACACAAACAGATACAGGTTTCAGTTTGAAGACAAACTCACCTTCCCTTCCCTTTTCACAAAGAAAAATTCTCTCAATGACAAAATAAGGTTCATGCACAAGTTCTCGGCTAATCTAAATGAACGATGATCTCCACGTTTCCCTTTGAGTGCAGAAATTATTTTCGTAACATCATACATCAAGGCTTTGCTTTTCCCTTGGTACCTATAAAGAAGAAAAAACTTTTTTGCAACTTAACTTGCCACGTTATCATATCAAATATAAGTGAAAATGAAAGATAGATATAAAATGTAGCATCTGAAATCCCAGGACCTAAAGAAGCAAACAAAAGACAATTCTGGAATCCAGATAAAAAATTGTATAATAGAAAACATAAGCCACACATCAGACTAAACTGATATTTCCTGATATGGATTATTTAGATAATTACCTGTAAAGTGGAAGCAAACGATAGTTCAGAATTTCAAGTACCAAAAGAGTAACCCCAGGCTTGCTCAATACTGACGGATTCTTTTGCGCTAAACTCTGAGGTAGTAATTTTTAGATAGGCTAGCATTATATTAACAAATAAAAAATGAAATTACAGTTAATTATGAAATTGACTTTGCGGAAAGTACTAAGAAGAAAAAAATATAAAAAGGAGCTTCAAAGATAAAGGAATGCCTTATGCTCTCTTGTTACCCTACAATATCTAAAAATGAAAAAATAGGTAAACCTAAACGTAATGCTCTATTCCTGAAAAGTGAGACGCCTAACAATTATAGAAGCACAAATGAATAGAAGGTAAATTTTAGTGACAGCTCCATCACAAATGAACTACGCTTTTAGCGTTTGTAGCCAACTGAGGAAAATCAAAGATACAGGCTGAAGGCTAATTCATGCTGAAGATCTATAAAAATGTTTGCTTAGTCTACAAGTTCCCCGGTTATAACAGTGACACAAGATTTGACTTTCTATTTTCTGCTCATTAAAGTCATGGCCTACGGCTCTGTACGAGTATGGATAAGGGAAAGTACTTCTGTAGTAGCATGACAGAGAGTTCCTTTCCTCTACTTCGAAATTTATTTTTTCTAAAAAAGAAAATGGGAACTTGATGGTTGGTGTGGGGGAGGCCTGGACAGAAGCGAAGGATACGCAAGCTAATCTATGCATTTCCATTCGTTATTTATCAAAAAGCCATCACTATCAAGACTTATAAGCAAAGAGTCGTGAAAAATTCAGAATAATGAAAGAAGCATTGGTAACTGGAAGTAGTTAGATTACACTGAAATGAGAGCGAAATAGGGAATGAGGCGCAAGGAGCAATAACCGTGTATATGTTTCGACCATTGCAACACTGGGCACAACCTGTTAATTGTTCGAAAACAAAAAAGTCAAAGAGGGTTCAAAACTCCATAGACAAAAAATGAAATCAGTGAGTCCGTTGAGCATGCAACAGTATAAGAGTGCAAAGAAGGGAGCATCTAGCTCATACCTCGTATGCTCATCTGAGCAGTGGCAAGGAAATCAACTAATAGGAGTAAGCAAATAATTAGTGGGCATTTCTCTCGTTTTAAGGTTTTCTAAATTGCATGAATTACAAGTGTTCATTATTTTGTATTGAAGATCACTCTTCTATGCTGAAGATGTGCTAAGGTTGATGCCTATCTGGCATTTAGTAATTTTACTATTCTGCAAAAATTTCAGAGTATAGAAAACTATAACTCTTTTATCTTAAGCTATCAAATGGATTGTTGACAATCAATTGACCACCAATATTTAAAAGCTTTGGGTTTCATTTACCATTGATTCTGTCATCTACCGTGAACATGTCCAAAACAACAATATTTTCACTTATCTGTTCATTTGCCCTCCATACCAGTTTTAGGTATATATTTTACATAAAATCTATAGAAAGTTCACACTATTGAAAACAGAAACTCTCTATCAAAGTTCCCACACTCTCTGTTGTCAACTTTCTTCCATTCTAGCATTAGCTGTATTACTATTTACATGTAGCGATTGTTTCCTAGATATGCCTTTTCTATTTCCTTTTTTGCTTTTTTTAAGCAAGGATGTCTGTAATAGAAAGAGATTCAGAACCTACAAAACCAGACAACTAGAAGTCCTACCTAACAAAAAAGAGAGAATTATAGGGCATATTTCCAGACCAAATACTAACAAAGAAGAGCCCTCCTTCCCTTCATTTCCAATGGAGTTAATTCACTAAGACAAGCCAGAAAGTACGAACTAGCCCAAGTATCTTATCAAACCTTTATAACTAATCCCCAACAACCACTGAAAAAACAAAGAGTACCTGTCCAAAAAATAATGAGTCTTCCATTTGATATGCCAGCTTCAAACACATGTTCATTGAGAAGCCCGATAACAGTGACATCGGCAGAGGACTTACTTCCCGCATAACCGTTAACCTCTCATTGGACTGTAGGTTTGCTCCTGGTAATAGTTCTGTAACTCCAGCAGAGGATAACCAATTCATCACTGTTTCACAAGCTGGCTGCGCCATGGTGTAAGAAACAACCCAAAACATTCCAATTGACCTATCATCCATATTCATATAATCCATCATACGATCTCCTGATTTTAAAAAAAGGAAAACATATATTAAAAACAGGGCCCCTTGATACACACAACAAAGCATATCAAAATGACAGTTACGACCATGTCTCATCTGTTAGAACGATGTTATGAAAGCAACGAAAGTCCATTAAATTTTAATCTCCTAGAAGGTTTCATCATTTGGATATAGAGAAGAAGATGGTGAAGAACTATGCTACAATTAACACAGGGATACCTACTTTCTCTATATAGTATATACGATTTTCTCCAATCTTTCAAAGCTGGAAGAGAAGCTGTTATTAGCTGTACGTCATGGTAACTTATTAAATTGATGGCAAAAACAAACTCTTTACAAACAAGATTCAAAAGGGGATCAATGAAGTAAAATTGATGGAGAACAAATCAATTAGCTTTAATATTTAAGATTTTATTAGAATTTATGTTATTTTGAAATTAGGTTAAGTTTCCCATTTATTAAAGTTTCCTTATTTTGTTTTCATTTACTTTCCTATTTCGTTATTTGGTTGCCTATAAATATTGTAGCATTGTAATTTCATTTCAGAGTATGGATTATGAATATTGAAATTAGTGTTTTTCTCTCTTGAGTTCTTATTTCTCTCTAGTGGCTTTTCTTCTATTCTTCTATCTCTATTCTCATTCTCACATTGATCCTACATCAAAAATAATTACTTCATTTCCAATATGTATCAAGCTCATCTCTGTTTATATCAGGGATATGTCCGATTTCATAGGCTGCATGAACTTATATGTAATAGATAAGGATTGTAAAGTGTAACCCATAAATATACGTGTATTTTTCACAACCACAACACACTTTATTAAATAATGTCAACTTTGACAAAAATAAAATAAAATCTAGATGTACCTTTGCTTGCCTGCCTCCACCATTCATCTATTTGCTTTCCTTTCTGAAGCTGCTCGCTGTTTAAATATTCCCTAGTAGACGTGTTCAATGACCAAATACGCAAATTCTGGCAACTGCTTATAAAATCAAGCAAGATGCCTTGAGGACTATTAGGATCAGAGCTTCTATCTTCCCTATGAAATGAAAGAATCTTTCTTGTTGTCTCCACCTACAAGAAACATTGTATTTCAACGTCAAAGTTTGTCAATTTGAACAATGTGCCCAAGAATCAAAAAGTAGCTTCTGAAAACCAGATATCATAGTGCCACACGTTATTTCATTAGCGTAGTTGATATGGTGTACAAAAGCCATGGACTACAGATAAAAATAATGATATCAAATGGGATCTTAGTAAAGTAAGAAGAAGAGTGGCAGTGAATATTCAAATTTCAAGAACAACCTTTCTAGCATCAGTATTCAGAGCATTCATCACAAGCTCAACCCGAATAATTTCTGCTATTAGCAAAGTCACATGATTTGTCCTAAGAATATTGTTGTCACCCTCTGTGATACGTGAAACTAGCTTGTCCACAAAATCGACAAAATCAATACACCCACTTTTTATAAGAAAGAAGAAAATATCTGAAAAGACGCGCCACTCTTGCCAGCAATTGATCTCTGCAAGAAACAAGATATGAGATATTCTCTTAGCCAAAAAACTTGTCAGCTGTTCTTTTTGTTCCTTTCTATCAATTACAAGCAACTACTATAACAAGCATATGGCATAGTGCTTTCAAACGAAATAGGAAAGCAGGACTAAAACGTTTAGTAAGAACAAACTAAAACAACATTGTTAACTGTAGTCACTTTTCCTAAACAAGCAAGCTGTGAATTGCTGCTTTAAAGTTTTTCCTCCTTTTTTTTTTTCCTTTTTTTTTTAACAAACGTGTGCCATCAAGCACATTCAGATCTTGAAATTTTAAAACTTAAAACATACCTTATAAAAAGTTATTAAAAAAAAAAAAAAGAATCACGCTATTGGAACAATCACGGGTCCGTTTGGTTCATGGATTCAAATCATGTGATTTGAACCATTTTCGATTTACGTGTTTTTTTTGTGAGAGAAAATACTGTAGCGAACCATGAATCATGATTCGAATCAGGGAGCGAATCTAGGAACCAAACGGACGTTTAATCCTTTTCTTCAGCTGTATAAAATAAATAAATAAAATTAATTAATACATGAGAAGGAAGATAGAATTGCCTGAATTTGTCAACTTCAACAGCTCAACTATTCTATCAATAGTTCCCTCACAAATCATTTCAGAACTAAAAACAGCACCAGGAGTAGATCCATGAGAAGGAGACCTATAGCAAGGAGCAACAAGCAACACACGCTTCCACCAATCAGGAGATGGAGTGCTGCGAAAAGCGTGTCTTATACAACGCAAAGCTCTCTCCCAATCTAAACTTCCTTTTTGAATAGAAGTTGCAAGATCCTACAACAGCGAAAACAGATAAATCCAATCTGTAACATGAGGATAATGTTTTTCTATTTCCAGAAAATATTCATGACTAGCAGCCATCATAAATAAATTCCACCTTGTGGCATGCCAACTGTTTCGTTTCTTGTTTATTGGCATTTTTTTTTTAATTTCCTTTTAGGATAAATGAAAGTTCAAAGTTAGCCATTAGCTATTTCTGGAAGAATATATCAGCAAAGGAATCAAACTCCATGAGATGATAATGTACTTTCTCACAAGAAAATTTTAAAATGGATCAGGAACCACTGAATATGAAAAAAGTTAAATTTTCAACTTAAAAGGATGCATGACCGAACATAGAATGTGAGTCCTGTTTTTAAGCTTCCAGATTTAGGGCTCTCTAGCATGTCATTTCCCCAATCTTTTCAAGTAACATCGTTTTAGGATCAACTAGAATATCACAAGATAAGACGCCAAAAGACAACCAATAAAACACAGAACAATAATGTAATTTAATCTTTTAATCAATATAAACAAAAACACTGAATGGCAGAGACACGGATCTTTAGACAGGATTTTTCTTTGGTTAATGTGCACAAGTAAAAGACTAGCAAAGTTCATGAACACTGTAATTGTAATTAAACAGTGTAACGGTTGTGTCCTTTATTGAAATCCCAGACTTATGCCCCCCTCTTAAAATTTAACTAAATGACAAAAGGGCCCTACAATAAAAGATAAGTCGGGCAAGTTGATATGAAAGTACACGACCAATTTCATGTTATTATAAAAGATTGGACACAAGCTACCGACTTCACATTTATTGTGCAACCACCAACAGATTAGAGTATCCTAATCCTATTTCAACCAATCTAAACTAGTTCCCCAAATATGAATCATATCGTCTTTCCATTTTTTAGAGAAATTCATTACCTCTCCATGCAATGGTTCTCCAAGTACACTTGGATATGTTATTGGAGAATATCTTAAGCTTGTGACTGCTTCACCAGAAATATTGGGAGTGATGTGTGAGATAATTCGTTGAGTTCCAAATGTAGGGCAGTGAAGGTGTTGGTCTAACATTTGCATATGCATGGCCATCATATCCCGCCTCCTATGGATCTCCAAAATAAGTGTAAATAAGGCTTCATCATCGGGTATGTTTTCTATAAACTGCAAGCCACTACGCAGTAACTCATAAAAGGGCACTCGACATTTATCCTCCTCAACCAAAAGCCAAATCACATCCAAGCAGCTGTGCAGCCACTCAATTAACGACTTGTCCGGTCGACCAGGTTTTGCAACATCAGATTCATCAATCCCCTGTTGCTTCTGATCCCAATTAACCAGCCAATTCAGCATATAAGAAAAAATCTCAGCAAGAGTTACTGGTTTCAAATTAAATTCGAGTCCAGCTAAGATAATCTTGCAACAGAGTTGCCTTAAACTGCTTATGGCGTTATCTCTGATCAACGAATTCACCCTTGAATTAGACTGTTGTGCGCCGGACACATCAGATGACTTAACCGGTGACAAAGTTACACAAGAAGCTGGCTCAATAGCTGACAAGGCAGGGGACCCAATACCATGCACTGAAGGTAAGGGAGAGGCAGGATTTGAAGACTGAAAGTTAGCAGAAGTGGTAATTGTGCTCGAAGATGGCAGCACCCCAGGCTGTGAAGAAACGGCAGTGATTGATTGAGTCCCCTGACCCACCGACATTTCAGCTGTAGAGACCGAAGAAAGAAGTGACGGCAAAAAGGAGTCCCAGTTAATATAACCAATACTGCACAAGCTACGTAAGGCAAAGAGAAGAAAGTCTGCTCGTGGGGCATGACTACTACACTGCACAACCAGAGATATGAGAACAGATTCTGTGACAGCACGCAACTGTTCTTGGTCCTGAAGAATGCGGCACAGCATAGACATTCAATAGTCATATATTCAATTATTCATACCAAGGTTAAAGATATAATTGAATCAAACACAAAAGAACGAAAGAAACGATATATGATACTAAGAAGTTCGTTGAAATTCCGTCGCTTACAGAAAACTGGCTCTGAATCTGCTCAAAATCTATAAGAAACTGCTCATTTCTAGGAGGAAGCTCTCTGTTAAGAGCAATCACACGCTTTTGTGTCTTGTTTCTGTAAGACATCAGAGAGAGAGAGAGCCAAAATCAGCTCAAAGAACTAATAGGGCAACTTTAAACAAAACAGGATAGAAATAAAAGCACAAACTTTGATATAAAAAATAAATGTAACAAAACCCCAGTTTTAATTCATTTTTCCTTATCCCGAAAAGGCGCACAATAAGGAAACGAAGATCACTTATCGATCAATTTCTGCTCTGCTAATCCCGAAAATTGGATTGGTAAATCCATAGTACGAGCTCTCATGCCATATGAAGTTTCAGGCACTAGCCACTAAACACAAAACTATTCAGTACTAACAGAACAATGGGTGAAGCTTTTTTCTCATTCCATGTGTATCAATCATCAAAATTTATATGAAGTTACCAAATCACTCTCATTTTCCTCATATTTCATACCAAAAAAAAAAAAAAAAAAAAAAAAACCCCGAAGTTCGTATGTGTGATCATAAGTATAAAGTACACACATCGCACGTATTCATACACATAAACTTATATTTCAGCTACTCATAAAAAAAAAAAAAAAAAAAAAAAAAAAAAAAAAAGAAGCAAACAAAAAAATGTGTATTAGCTAATAATCACTAAGCACTATCTCAGATTATGCAAAAATTGAAAATCAAAACACAAAGTAGACAGAGAGAAAACGGAGTATGAACTTACGGAGGTTCTCGAGTTGCATCGTCAGGTTTTTGGCGGCTACTTCGCTGCAAGAATTGAATATTGCACAAAAGAATTAGAAAATGGAAGAAAACGAAAAGAAATGAAATGAAATGAAAACGAGATAGCGAAGGTTATATATATAGATATAGATATACTCCTAAATAGAGATCAAAGAGATTGATGATAGCGGCTCGGCCTGGGTGGAACTGGTAAGCCCTCGAAGCTGAGGAAGGTCTTTGGTTTTGATCCATTTTCGCATTTCAAGTCCGACAACCAAAATCCTAGAGAGAGAGAGAGAGAGCTGAGTAACGAGAACTGTCAGAGTCTCCGGAGGTTTATAATTCATGAACAGGGAACGGCTGGGTTGAGTTCCGGAATCGGCCGAGTCCCGGCCCAAAATGAAAATGGGAATTTTGGGATATGGATCCCATAGTTTGTAATTTTTGGCACTTAAGTCCCCATTTTAATAAATTGTGCATTCCAAGCTTTTAATATGTTGGCATTGCTAGTCTCCATCTTAAGAATTTGGACACTTAGGTCCCGTTCATTTTGTTGATTCAAGTTTAAAATTCGAGTTTTGTTACAGTAAAAAGCTCTCACAAACAGTTACATCTAACTTTTTTGCTACAGTAAAAAGCTCTCACATAAAATCACATCTCAACTAGAATTAGCGAACTAAACGGGCTCTTAGACCGTGTCTGAAGTTGATTTTATTTTTATTTTTCACATTTTTTGAGAAAAAAATAAAAAATAGAGAAAAACGGCATTTGACATAGTTAAGACAAAAAACAGAAATAAAAATGATTTTTTGGTTTAGTATAAAATGAGAGATAAATGAAAAACGACAAACGACTTTTAGTCGTTTTTCATTTTTTATTTCCATTTTATCCTCTCTCGAGCATAAAGAGAGAGACATTAATGGATTTTTTTATACTGAAAATAATCTCTTAATAAAACTACAAAACACATTTTTAAAAATAATAGTTGTCTGAGATTAAACATATTTTCATTTCTATTTTCATATAAAAAATAAAATCATTTTAAAATGAATTTTAAACGCACTCTTAATTTCCCTAAACTCTTAATACGTTGGCATCATTAGCCCCATTTTAAGAATTCAAACATTTGCAGTATCCAAACTCTTGATGTGATGGCATCGTTAATTTCCATATTAGGAACTTAATACTTGAGTCCTCAAACTTAATATCGAGAGATGTCAAAATGTCTTAATTTCATTGCTAAATGTCGAGGGATGTCAATCTTTTGAGACATTTTTGTACCTTATGCCCCAAAAGCGTTTCTTTTTTACGAAAAGATCTACAAAAGTTCTCTACTTTTTAAGTATAACATTATTTTTCATCACAAACTAATGTTAAAATGCTCGGGCATGAAGTTAATTATGACAAATAATTCATATTACAAGAAATTCATAACTATCATTATGGATCATCCACTCCATTGTACTTTGGATAAATTGGTTCCACATTACAAGGATGTATTTATAATAATTGTCTATTATAATTGTCAGTTTTTATCATTTTACGTGATATTTTTTTTATGATAGGATATTTTAATTTACAACGATGTATTTATAATAATTATCTATTATAATTGTCAATTTTTATCATTTTACATGATATCTTTTTTATGATAAGATATTTTAATTTAAATGAAGGTGTGGAGAAAAAAAAAAAAAAAAAAAAAAAGAGTTAGAACCACCCATTGAAAAAATATTGATCGGGTTGAACCGATCGCTGCAATTTTTTTTTTTTTTTTTTTTTTTGTCTATCTAACCTCTCTTTTTTTTTTTTTTTTATAATTTTCTTAATGATTACTATATCTCATAAACTTACTTGTTTTTCAATTCAGATATTTTACACATTTGTCTCTAAACTTGTATGGCTTTAACAATTTACTCCCTAAACTTTTAACATTGACAAGTTGCCCTCAATTTGTAATTTGTTACAATATACTCCATTTTTTACGATGATTGTGTTAAATTAGTATCGTAAAAACATGTTCTACAAAAAATTCTACCAACCCAATTCAAATGAAACAAAAATATTTCAATTACTCAAATTTAATCGCTTAAATCTAATAAAAAAATTGAGCAAATTTAGTTAAATGGGACACATTGCAATAATCTTACAAGTTTAGAGATTGATTGTTAAAATTAAAAATTTAAGGAGTAATTTGTTAAAATCACGATAAATTTAGGAGCCAATTGTGCTAAAAACTCTTGCAATTCTCATATTGCCTTTTTAACTAGTTGAACTCCACATGCTATGCTTGGGAGGGAGTAATTCTTGTTTTAATTTTTAATTATCGTGTTATTATTAAAAACCTATAAAATCTCAAAAAAGGAAAAAATGAAAAAAAAAAATATAAAGTTTTAGGGCAAGAAGCTGAAAATGAGTAAAATGAAGATATAAATAAGTTTAGCAAAATAGACAAAAATGAAAAAAATAAATTTTTAGGGAAAAAATAAAAAAAGGAGTAAAAAACTAAAATGAAGAAGGAAATAAGTTTTAAGGTAAAAGAAATTAAAATGAAAAAAATAATTTTCACGATAAAAGTAAAAAAAAAAAAAAAAAAAAAAAGAGTCAGAAATGGACTCAAAAGAATAAATAATTAAATTTTAAGACAAAAGAAACCAAAACAAAAATTTAAAACTTCTAGGACAAAAATTTAAAACGGTCAAAAAAGGACTAAAATTAAGAAATAAATAAGTTTTGAGATAAATAGGAACAAAATAGAAAATTAAAGTGTTAAGAAGGGACTAAAATAAAGAAATAAACAAGTTTCATGAGAATAGTAACCGAAAAAAGGTGTAAAAAATGACTAAAATGATAAATAAATAAATTTTAAGACAAGAAGAAGCAAAAAGGCAAAAAAAATAAATAAATAAAAGAAGGGGTAAAAGAGGCCAAAGAAAGATATAAGTTTTGAGGAAAAAAACTGGGAGGAAAAATTAAATAAAATTTCAAGATAAAAAAAAAAATTAATAAAAATGACTAAAATAAAGAAAGAAATAAATTTTAAAATAAAAGGCAAAAAGTAAAAGAAATGACTGAAAAAAAGAAAGAGATAGATAGATTATTTGGTCGAAATGCCGGCAATGTATCATGACACTTTTTTATAAAGATAGATTTTTTTTTTTTTTTTTTTTTTACAGCTGTTAATCGTTGATCGAAATCTTGTGTTGTATAATAGGTTTATGCTGCTCTTATTGTTTGCATATTTTATTTATGTTTATTAATATCGCATATTGTGTTATGCTCAAAATAATCAATAATACAATAGTTGGGTAGATTTTTTTTTTTTTTTTTTTAAATGTCTTTGACTCTCAACAACTCTACAAATACGATTGCTCAACCATCACCCCTCCACCCCATCCGTCAAAACCTTCAAACCCGCTAAAAATAACGCGTGAATTATTTTATTTTATTTTATTTTATTTTATTGGTGTTTTGAAAATTTTCTTTCCTCTAACTTGCATGCTCAAACCGTCAACTTGTTGAAGTTGTCTATTAAACATCCTACTATTAGCATTTCTAATTCAATTTTTGTTTTTATTATTATTTTTTTTTATTTTGAAGTGGAAGGATTCACACACTAGTGTGTTTGATTGGAGAAAAAGATGGAGGGAGGAGAAAGGTTGAGTGGGGAATCCAACCTCTTGTCTGGTTGGAAGAAAGGAAAGAGAGAAAGGAAAGATAGAGGGAAACTTTTTTTAAATTCACAAAATCTATTTCTTTTAAAGGAAAAAAAAAGACAAATACTCTTTAAAGTATATGTGTTTGAATTTTTATTCTTATTATTGATTAATATTATTTTTTAAACAATTATATTAATCAAAAGAGTATTAATATAAGAGTAAAGGATATAAATTCATATCCATACACTCTACGAGTAAGTTCAATAATTTTCTCTTTTTCTTTTTCAATCATGAAGGATCCACCAAATCCATCACAGTTAATTTAAATCAGTGCAGAACTACCTTTTTATAATAATCATGTTTCTATTATTGATCTCCTAATCATAACTAACCTTTTATCAAAATATATTAACTTCAACTAATTGAAACAAAGGATCAATCAATATTGAACACAAGGGTAAAATTGATTTCATATTAATTTTTAAAGGTCAAAGCTAAAAAAATTTATTAAACGAATTATTAATAGCATATAAAAATTTTACCAACCCGTCTCTCTTTATTGGTTAAGCTTTCTTTTTGAGTGCCCTTCTCTTAGGGCTAGTCTGACAACGGCACTCTATTAGCCCTCGGATTTTGCATGGAACTCTGAATTTCCACATTGAAGGATTTGGAGGTAGGCATGACCTCGTTGTTGGATGGATTTGGTTTTGGCAAGGTGGATGTGGGTAGTTGCCAGCCTAACGTAGTGGTGCTCCATCTGTTGTGATTTCGGCTCCTCGTGGCACTACGTTTTTCATCCTCTTTGATGGCGCATATCAATTTGTCTTTGGTGATTCTTTTCATATTGCTAATGTTTCGTTTTCATTTTATAGTATATGGTTGTGTCAAATAACGATGATGTTTGTTTTCACTTTGTATGTTTTTTATTTTGTGGTTTTGTTTTTGTTTCGAGTATGTAACAATGAAGGTAGTCTCCCTATCTTTCATGATCACATGCGGTCAGCCAAATTTATGTCCTAGTAGTGTTTTGGTTCCACTAGATTTGTGCTTATGCAAAGTTGGTAGTGGCCTCACTATTACAAATTACTTGTTTTCAATCGATCAGACGACTCTATCGATTAATTAGGTTTTATTAAAGGAAATTTTATTGGAGTGCTAAGGAATTTTCCCTTTGTCAGGGTGGTCCAAGTGTATATTCTTCATCCAGAGTTTCATCATGTTTTATTGATGGATTTGATTTCAGTTGAAGGTTTTGTCTCATGTACCATCGCATTGGGATTTGTATCTTTTATTTAATTCTCCCTAAAAAATTTTTAACAAATAGTAAATTAAACAATATAATAATTAGATTCATAACTATCATCTATTCTTTTAGCTTACCATATATGTGTCACCTGGTTCATTGGTTTGAATATAAAGTTTTTAAATCATGATTGAGTGGTTTAAAATTTTTTGAAGAAAATGGTTCAAATCACGAACCAAACGCGGACCCTAAATGAAGTTAAAATTTTTGAAGAAAAAACATTACAACAAAAAGATTTGGTTAAAATCTATGAACTAAACACCACATAATCTCCTCCATTCCTCCAATTTTCTCATCTTTATCACTCTCGATTACTCCAACCAAACAAAACTCCAATTTCATTATTTGAGACATACATGAATTTACTACTTCAACCAAACATACGACCTTTATTTTCGTTTTTTATTTTATTAAGAAAAGGAAAAACTAATACCATAAGCTATATATACATTATTGATAAGACACTTTTTTTTTCTTTAAGCCACCAGATTCAAGATCAATGGTCCCATATCGCGTTCCCATAAAAACAAAATAGACGCAACCACAATTTTATTCTCGCTAATAGGGTGAAACATGTTATTTCCCTATGTATTTCACAACTTTCCTAATCTAAAATTACACAAAAATGAAAATTAATAACAAAAAACTCCAACAAACATCATTGGAGATGCTGGCACACTGCCGCCAACGTGGAGGAGTCATCACATCCATGGCTTGCGATCTACCACTCCTCTATAGTGAGAATCCACCCATCAAGGCGGGACGAACCACCTACTCCACATGACGGTGACACATCTCCTTCTCCTTTGACGTGATCGCCGTGTGAGCTTTTCGAGCTTATTTCTAGAGTAGCGTTAAGGGTTGCAAAATCACAACCTCCTGTCTTTTGATGCATATCCAATGAACAAAGAAAATGTATAATTAATGAGATAAAATGGGTTGGGTACGGTAGTTGTTCCCTTAAAAAAATAATTCCCACAAAAATAGAGTGATTTCTACTTGCCAGGGAGCTACCATATTATTATTTTTTAAAAATTAAATAGTAGCGTTTACGTGTCAAACAATAAATGTAGAGACTGAAAAAGTGACAAAAAGAATAATTTTTGCATTTCTCTTTCATAAAAGGAGTATCTATTTTATAGAAGCAGAAAATAGTTTTTCGTTTTTTTCTTGAGAGTTTCTCTAGTAGGGCCTTCGGTCAGGGTCAGTTTCTGACTATTAAATTTGCTCAAAATCTTATCAGATTAAAAAATATGTAGAATAGACAATGACTTAGTTTATTATTGCAGTAGATTTTGAAAAAAATGTTTTTAGCTATGCTGAAAGAAAAAACAACTGTTATAAAAAGCAGCTGAGTGTTTGGTAAACTATAATTATATAGCTGTACGTGTTCCAAAATCAATGTAATAGTGTTTGGTAAATGATGAGGTTTAATTACTGTGGATAATTAAAAATTATGACTATATTATATTATAATATAATATATATAATTACAATATAATATATATTTATGATTATATTTAATATAATGCAAAAAAATTATTATTATATAATATATTATATAATTATGATATAAAATATAATAATATTATTAAAATAATCAACTGAAATAATTTACAATTACGATTATATTATATTATCTTTGTAATATAAAATCTATAATTATAATATAATGTAAATTTATTATTATATATAATATAATATAATTAAATTATTAATAAATAACATATTATATAATAATGATATAGAATATAATAATATTATTAAAATAATTAATATAATTACAATATTATAAAATATATTATAATATTATATAAGAAATAATAATATTTCAGTTATAATATAATTAAAAATTACAACTATATTATATTATAATATAATATATGATCATTATTATATTGTATTAAACAAATACATTATAATTAATATATTACATAATTATAACTTATGTAATATACTATAATAGATAATAATATTAAAATTATAAAATTATATTAATATTTAATTATATTAATTATTATATTATTATTAATATAATAAATATAATTATATTAATATAATATAATATATAATATTATTATAAAATAACAATTATAATATCATATTATAATTATAATATCATATTATTAAAATTATTATAATATTATTATAATATCATATTATATGATAAAATAATAATATTAGATTTATTAATATAATTATAGTATTATTTGTTACAATATTATTATTACATTACATTATATTATATTATTGTATTATTATATTATATTATATTACGAGTTTAAATTTTATATTTGTAAGATTATAATTTTTAAATTTTATTAGGGGTATTATGAGTATTATGAAAGTTTTATTTATTGTATTATGTTGATTTTCACACAATCTAAAAATTAAAGTTGCCTTTATGATGCTTCTAATTTTGAATGTAGATTCTTCAAAAATTCTTCAAAAAACACTTTTAATGAAATTTATTAAACACTAAAATCAGATTTTGCTACAAGAAGAAGCTGATTTTGAGAGCGAAAAGTAACCGTTCATTTTTTAGTTATATCACACAAGATTTCTTTTTTTTTTTTCTTTTTGTTTGAACATAATACATTAATTGGTAAATTCTCTAATCAAGTACCGAATTGGAGCGACAAATATATATTTCTTTTAAAAATATGTATATTTCTTCTTAATACATGTATATTTCCTCTTAAAATATATATAGATGTTTAGATAAATTACACGTGTCTCTTTTCTCTTAAAATATGTATATAGGTGTTTTAGATAAATTACACGTGTCTCTTTTCTCTTAAAATATGTATATAGGTGTTTAGATAAATTATACATCTCTTCACATTTTACATATTTTAAAAAGAAATATATATATTTTAAGAGAAAATATACATATTTTTAAAAGCAATATACATTTATCGTTCTAATCTGATACTAGATTGAAGATAATTCCTATATTAATTAGAACACACAAAAAAAGAGAAAATAATAAGATTACATTTGATTCATAGGTTCAGAATCATAGTTTATGATTCAATTTAGAACTCTCAAAACAAACGAAGCATAAAGGTCTGTTTAGTTCGTTAATTCAAATTGAGATATAATTTTATGTAAATTTTTTTCATTATAATAAAAAAATTAAATGTGTCTATTTTTAAAATTTTTTACTGTAATAAAATTTAAATTTTAAATTCATAAAAAAATTTAAAGTTTTTTTAAATTCAGTCTCAAAAAAATCAAAAACTACGTCAGTAAAATCAGAAAAAAAAATGAAAGATGTCCGAGGCCCGTCTTAATTAAAAATGAAAGATGTCCGGGAAAATGACCGTTGAATGCAGCCAGCTGCAACGCCACGTCAGCAGCAGAGTGGTGGTCTGGTCTCCTCGTAGATCGCAATTGGCACTCTCTCTCTCCTCTCTCTACTTGAAACTTTAGGCCTTCAAATAAAAACCCCAAACAAACAAACGTCGTTTAAACCCAAAGCCTAATTTTAGCCCTCAACTTGTCCTCTGCGGTGGACCTACCCCCTTACCATGCTCACTCTTCACTGCATGCCAATCTCAACCGTCGATCTCTGACAACTACTCCTAGATTGATCCGACTCCCGTACAAACAAAAACCCACCTCCCTTTTTTTTAACTAAAACCCCCCTTGCTCAGCTTCCCACGCCACATTTCTACAGACTGACTGAGAGAGACCAACCTCAAAAGGAGCTCCCTTTTTCAATCTCTCTCTCTCTCTCTCTCTCTCTCTCTCTCTCTAGTTCTTGGTCGCTTTATTTTTCCCTTTTGTTTTTGGTCCACCTTTCACTCGGCTTTGATAGTTCAGAGTTCTTTCTGGAGTTTCTTTGGGTGTTCATTTTTATTTTTATTTTTATTTTTATAATGTGGTTTCTGGAAAACTGAGGAATATTTGAACTTGAAGTGCCTTTTCCATGGCTTCTCTGCTTCTCTTTCTCTTTCTGGCCTTTTCTGTTGTTTCTGCCGATGAAGGTGAGTTTCCTTTGACATTTGTCTCCATTTTTTTCTTTTGTGTTTTTATGACTTCTGGGTATTTTATCTGTTATGTAATCTGAAACTTAAAGCTTTACCATATGCTCATTGCTTGTTTCTATCTTTTTATATATTGGCTTAAAACAGCTAAAATACTCATGTTTTCTTCTCAAGTTTGCATCTTGTGTGCTCAAATCTGTTTTCCAAATGGGGTTTGTTTATATTCTTCTGGGCATTGCTATAATCTGTAAAAAACGAAGAAGAGTTTCTTGGATCTCTGTTAGCTTTCCCATTTTCTGCTTTATTTTTCTCCCAACAATGTTTGTTGCCTTTACTTTTTAGTGTTATTGACTTCTTGTCTTGAAGCATTATTATGATTCCTTGTTGGATTTTTGGTCATTTGTTAGATGTACATTTTAGATAAGTCGAGAATAATAGGACGCTTATTTGCTAATGTGGGAGAAGGAAGGGCGATGCTAATTTCTTATTTTGACCCCAAATATTTTAGTTTCTGAAGAAAATATTTCCCTTTGGTGAACATTTCGAATCTGACCTCAGCCATTCTTTAATGGGAATCAAAGCCTATTGCGTCCCAGCTCATCTGGCAGAGTCCTTTACCATCTTAAACTAAAAATTTTCCATGAAAATCTCCAAAATATCGTGCGACCAAATTACCCTTGCCTTTTGGGGCATGTAGATATAAGATCTGAGAATCTATCTCCGAGGTTATTATTGTCATTTTAGACTCTCAAGTTAGGAAAAAACCATATTGTACAGTTGGCCCACGTCTGAACTTCACCCCCAGGTGTCCCATCTATTGAACATTTTGTGTAGGGTTTTCTGAATCCTCACAAACGAGTTCATATTCCCAGATACCCCTTCACTCATTGAAGAGTAATTTTGAAAACTTGTTGCAGAATCTATGTAGTTTTATAATACTTTAGTAGTTGATATGTTAAGAAAAAAATAAATAAGAGCTTGTTGGTGATGTTATTTAGATGCATTTTTTTTGATGGAATATTTAGATGCATTGTGATATGCGAAATTATAATCAGCAATGCCACGTTGTCTTATGTTTCACCTACCTGCTGATTGTCATTTATTAGGGTGATTATTCTTTGCTGAAATGTATTAAATTGTATAAATGATTCTGTCATTTACTGAAATATTTGTCTCTCTCGGAGAGAGTGAGATTAGGGGGAGTAGGGCCCACATAAGATATGTTGTATGAATGTTAAGTTACGCTAAACAATAATCATTTTTCTTAATTCACTGGGGCCACCTACAATTAGTGGTTACTGGCGGAGCTATTTTGTGTTACTTCAAATATTAGATTTGGTGCTTTAGAAAGCAAGGGCTAAGCTGTCATTTTTCATTTGATGGTTTCTTCTGCTTCAAACTCTTGATATGCTTTATAATGAGCCATGTACGAAAAGCTATTAGGAGCTTTTCAGACAGTATTATTAAGAAAAATAGTAACGTGGTCCAGCTTTCTTAGATCCTTATGTTTATTGGTATTTTCCCATTTAGGACTTGGTAGTTGCCACATGACATTAGTGTCCCATCACAGGCTGTTTGTTCTTTATCATTTTGGACCTCTTCCTCAGTGGAGGAATATAAAAATATTCTGATACAAATTTGGTATTACAGAAAAACTTGAATTCACATTTTGGTCGAGAATACATAAAAAAGGAGTTACAAATTAACTGGCATCTATCTGATGTATCCAATACTAGATTGTTTTTTTTGCATGCATATGTCTTCGCATTTATTTTGAAGATGTGACATGTTCCGATTTAGAAAGACAAAGAGCTTCTTCTCAATTTAATTTTGGACGTTTTGCAGATGCTTTCATTGGTGTAAACATCGGTACAGACCTCTCTAACATGCCAAGCCCGACTCAGATTGTGGCCCTTCTTAAGACTCAGAATATTCGACATGTGAGACTTTTTGATGCAGACCGGGCTATGCTTCTTGCGCTTGCAAACACAGGCATACAGGTGATAGTGTCTGTTCCCAATGAGCAGCTCCTTGGGATTGGTCAGTCCAATGCCACTGCAGCCAACTGGGTTGCTCGTAATGTGGTTGCACATGTCCCCGCCACCAACATAACAGCCGTAGCTGTTGGATCTGAAGTCCTATTGGCCCTCCCAAATGCCGGTCCAATCCTAGTATCTGCTTTAAAATTCATTCACTCTGCCCTTGTTGCTGCTAATCTTGATCGCCAAATCAAAGTCTCTACTCCACACTCTTCCTCCATCATACTCGACTCCTTTCCTCCTTCCCAAGCTTTCTTCAACCGCACATGGGACCCCGTTATGGTCCCCTTGCTCAAGTTTTTGCAGTCAACGGGCTCATACCTTATGCTCAATGTCTACCCCTATTATGATTACATGCAATCAAATGGTGTGATCCCGTTGGACTATGCACTATTCCGTCCCCTTCCTCCAACCAAAGAAGCTGTGGATGCTAATACTCTCCTTCATTACACTAATGTCTTTGAAGCTGTTGTTGACGCAGCTTATTTTGCGATGTCCTATCTGAACATTACCAATATACCCATTGTAGTGACTGAATCAGGATGGCCCTCCAAGGGTGACTCGTCCGAGCCAGATGCCACGCTTGAAAATGCCAACACTTATAACAGTAACTTGATTAGACATGTGCTTAACAACACGGGGACACCCAAACATCCTGGGATTGCTGTTAGTACTTACATATATGAGCTTTACAATGAGGATTTGAGACCTGGTTCTGTCTCGGAAAAGAACTGGGGACTATTTGATGCTAATGGAGAGCCGGTGTATATTTTGCATTTGACCGGTGCTGGAACTGTGCTGGCAAATGACACTACAAATCAGACTTTCTGTGTTGCAAAGGATGGTGCTGATCGGAAGATGCTACAGGCAGCGTTGGATTGGGCGTGTGGACCAGGAAAAGTTGATTGTTCACCTTTGTTGCAGGGCCAGCCATGTTATCAACCAGATAATGTGGTTGCACACTCAACGTATGCTTTCAATGCTTATTTTCAGAAGATGGCCAAGTCTCCTGGAACATGTGATTTTAAAGGAGTGGCAACCATCACTACCACAGACCCAAGTATGGCATTACAGCACAATTGCTTTTCTGATATCATATTTCAAATAGATAAATAAACCATTGCAATTATTCCCGAATTGGTTTTTTTTTTTTTTTTTTTTTGTTTTGTTTTGTTTGTTTTTTTTTTTTTTTTTTTTTTTTTTTTTTTTTTTTTTTTGTTTTTGTTTTTGTTTTTTTTTTTTTTTTTTTTTTTTTTTTTTTTTTTTTTTTGTTTGTTTTTTTTTTTTTTTTTTTTTTTTTTTTTTTTTTTTTTTTTTTGTTTTTGTTTTTGTTTTTGTTTTTTTTTTTTTTTTTTTTTGTGTTTTGTTTTTTTTTTTTTTTTTTTTTTTTTTTTTTTTTTTTTTGTTTTTTTTTTTTTTTTTTTGTGGAGGGGTGCACATGGTCACAATTATCTTACATGTGATTTTCTAAGATCAGATGATGTCACAATGCGGTGGTTATATTAGTTGATAGTTGCTATACAGTTGGGTTCTAACCTTTAGGACAGAGGAGAACCTAAACGGCATCTTTTTGGCAATAAGATATGGATGGATCCGAAGTGTACTACTTCTATTCTTACTCGGTTACTATGCAATAACTAATGTTTTTTGTTTTGATTCTTGCAGGTCATGGTTCTTGTATTTTCCCAGGAAGGTACGTGTCAAAGCTTTTAAAATTGGCACTGTCGTCTTTGCTGTCAATTATTTTCATGTCATGGCTGTTTGAATTATGATTTTTTAACTGGATCTTTCTTGAGTTGCATTCGTGTCTTTTGTTGGCCATATTGGAAGCCATGAATAATAATACTCTACTTTTGTTTTGTCCATGTAGTGCTGGAAGAAATGCAACTGTTGTGAATGGCACGTCACGCGCTCCATCTTCAAATTCTACAAGTTCTGGCTGCGATTCGCAATATATCCACCGTGGTAGTTCATTTACAGTCACAAGCTCTGTGATTATTGGTGTTGTAGTTCTTAGTGTGGTTTTCTTGTGAAACTACATGTACTCGTAATTGTGCGACCCTTTTGACCGCAGTAGGAATCTTTAGAAACATTCTGTTTCGCAGCTGTTGTAAAACTTGCATTCATAACCCAATTTTGTGTGCCCCGTCGGTGGGGAGTTGAGGGGTGGCAGGCTTGAGGACGTATACAGTCCCAGCTAGCAGTTGTGAGGTATCTGTACAAAAAGACCGAAGGAATTGTTTCGGTTTTGATTCTGTAACTATCTCTGTAGGGTGAGATTTGATTTCAACAGTTGTATTCTTTGAACTGAACTGTAATGTACCATTTTCTTTGCAAAAATTGATCTCATTCTTGTTGCTTTGTCCTAACAATTGCCTGCTTCTTTCTGTTCTTATACTTAATATTGCAGTGCCTTTCAGCAGTGGAGAAGCAATCTATTGTAAATGCCAATTTTGTGCGCGGGCGTGTTTTTTTTTTTTTTTTTTTTCAAAGTCACAAAATGCTTATGTTAAATCCTCCAAAAACGTATCAGTTCATCTTTGAGTTCAAGGTGTCAATACTGCCTCGTACTTAAAAATGAGAGGACTCCGTGATTGTAATTAAGAAAAAACAAGGAAAAAAAAGCATGCATACAGTCAGATCGACGTCAAAACTCTATCGATTAAAAAAGATTACGTAGCTTAACGAAAAGTCTAGCAGTTTCAGAAGTATGATTACCAACATGAATGACTCTTGTTTCAAAACACTTGCAACTATGCCATATTACTGTATTGCACGTTAAAAACTTAAAATGTTTCTGCAGAGGATCCACATGAATATAGAAGTTTCTTACACTGGTTTTACCATAAATCATCATTCATCATCACTGTAGTACAATTCAATAAACTTTTCATGACAAGCATCACAGACAAATCCAGTTGATCCTGAAGTAAAATGAGAGTTCTCCTCGGCATGCCGCTTACAATACGACTTGTTACAGTAACTACACTTGGGAAGATGAAGCCAGCAATTAGAGCACAAATCATCTCCGCAAACAGTTTCTTCAATCTCTCCAAAAGCATCAAAACACCCACCACATTCTGCGCACCTTGGAATGCAAAGGCTACAGCCTCTACATTCCATCCCAGTTGACCCCTCTTTCTTAATCTGACAGCTCTTTCTTGGGCAGTCAAAGACCATTCTCGGTTCATCGCATCTTGGGCAGATTTGTACGTCTATCGGAGGCAGATCTATGTGGTGTGTGAGTCTTAAGAAGTTTGTGTTTCCATGAGATAGGAAAGACATTGGTCTATGTTCTGAAGTGAGAATTTGAAGATAAGAGTGAAGTGTTTCAAGGTGGTGTTTTTGTACGTTGTAGACGCCATTAATCCATAGGCTTTTCAAGGTGTGGCCTTGTTGGGATAATGTCTTCACAGCTCTTATTACTCCCTCTGGCGTCAAGCCTGTGCATCCTGGTATTAATAGCTGAATCAATAATAAGAAAACATAAAAAGTTAGTTCTAAAATAAGATGGTAAAAAATAAATATACCATAATAAACAAGTTTGTAAAGTGAAAGTGTAATGAAATCCTTAAAACGTGATCAAACTAGACAATAAACTAAATTTAGAACATTACAAGCCATCATAAAAATACAGTCTAAGGACAAAGTTTAATGAAAATTAACAATAAAGTCTCCATCATTAATCAACATTACTTTAAGGTATAATTGTACATTTGTATAACAAAATTTTTACATGTATACGTTGTTTGGCTTTTGCGGTTTGAAAAATCCTCAAACTGCAAATCAATCCAAAAGAAATTTTTATAGTTTAGAATATCGTCCGTCTAATACATAAATACATGAAAAGAAACGTCCCAACCATTCATATCTTATCCACTTAATCTAATAGCTACACCACTAACCACTAAATATCTTACTAAAGAGTTCCCGAAAAGAAAAACAGTCTTAGAGAAACAATGTTTAAAGAAAAAAATTTAAATCCCCTGCAAGCAAATAAGCTCTGAATTGTCCAGCAAATACATACATACATATATAAAGCTTTGAATAGGAACAAACCCGAAAAATAACGGAAAATTCATACCTTGTTAATGCGAGGGTTTTGCTGTACAACCCATTGAAGCCCATCATCAGTAATGTGGGAGCAGTTAACCAGAGACAGAGTTCTGAGCTTCCCTTTGGCCATGGCAGCGATTTGCATCAAATTCCCATCACACAATCGCTTGTTGAGAGGCCTTTCGACGACGATGTTCAGCCACGGAAGAATGTCGTTTTTCACCGAATCTCTTAGCGACGAGCAAACCTCGCTCATGGCTAAAAGCTCCAGCACTGGAAGGTAAGCCGTGGCGAGGAACAGAGCCTCGTGAGGAGGGCCTGGTGTGTTCTGTGAGGCGGACTTGTCAATGGTTTCGGTTATTTGGTGTGCTTCGATTTGTGAAATCTCCATGAACGCTTTTGGTGGAGAGAGAGTTGTGAAGCTTAGCGTGAATTGGGAGGTGATTTTGGTGTGATGTGAAGAGCTAAAAAATGCTAAAATGCAAGTTCTAGCTACGTCGGCAGGAGAAAATATTTCCAAGCAATTTTGGTTTCTTAATTTGTACGCAACTGAATTGCTAATAGCCGGAAAAAAAAAAAAAAAAAAAATCCATCAGGCCGTCACATCCGTTAAGAAGAGGAAAAGTTGGTCTTTTTTTTTTTTTTTTTTGATAAAAAAAAAAAAAAAAAAAAAAACAAGTTGGTCTTTGACCCTAACTTTAGGAGTAAAATAGCCGTTTTTAAGGGTTTTTTTTTTTATACTAAAAATGTCGAGAGTTTAGTAAAATTAGGAAAATGATTAACTAATTTTAGTTTATTATTGATTAACTTAGTGATTATTTATTATTAAATTGATGATTTATCATTGAGATGATTATTAGAGAGAAACAGTTGTTTTCTTTTTAAAAAAAAAAAAATTCGGTCATTAATTAAAAAATGTGTCTAAAAATGGTCATTTACCTAATTTTTTCAATTTGTATTACTGTGAATTACTTTCTGTCTTTAACATGTTATAGAGTACTTTCATTTTATTTACATTTTTTTTTCTCTGAAAATGAGTGTATTTGAATTGGTAAATAAAATTTAAATTTGGAAGTAAAGCTTCTCATGCATGTGAATGCATGTGACATGACCGTCACCTAAAATTTTAGTTTTTTACAAGAACGAGTTCACTTAGTGTTTACGAATGGATTTTTATTTAAATTTTAAAAAACGGAGCCTATTCTTTTAGAATATGATTGAGTATAGTTTTTAAATTAAATTTGAGTTATAACTTCAATTAAAATTGTAACTTAAATGAAATTAAATAAAGTTAAATAATGTTAGAATTTAAAAGAACGTGAACTCGAATAAAGTTGTAACTTGAGTTTTAATTTTTTCTGAGTTTTGTTACAAAAGAACAACCCCTACATTTTGAGGTGCTCAGCAACAATTCGTTAAACTCATTAGATAATTTATCAAAATTAAAATTTAAAGTAATTGAACAACCGTGAAAAATTTAGGAACTGACATCATAAATATCTGAAAAATTAGAGAGTATGAACGGTAGTTATCAAGATTGATTTTTCAAAGCGGTCACAAACTGGTGAGTAATAAACGAGAAACAAACAGATGTTTTGTAAACGTTTCAGTTTATAATCTTACAAATAAAATGGTATTTGAGATCTGTAAAGAGTCACAATCAAACAGACAAGCATAGAAACCACATTTGTTTTGTAAACACTATGAATTAATGTTCCAAAGGCTCAACGGCAGTTTTGAAAAGCAGGATATAGACCTTGTCAATTGAAAAATACAAGAAGCCTCCTAGAGAGTGTGTAACGTATGAACCAAAGCTTGTTCCCACAATGCAGTGCCAAGCTGGACCATACGTTGAATCAAATTCCTGTCAAGCCAGAAAGAAAAAAAAATCTCATTGTGAATCTCCTCCAGTATGCATAAACAATAAAATAGAAATCAAATGGAGTACACTTAATACTTTAGAATAACTACCAAAAAGTTTGAATAGAAATTCAAATTTTGTGAGCGAAAACACTCTAGCAAAAAGTTTGAACTATGATTCAAACCTGTAAACAACATTTAAGTTAATTAAGCCTAAATGTGAGTTCAAAAAACACAACAAATACCAAACTGGCTTGGTTTTCAGACCAGTTTTGAGAAACTAAAAATTCCAGCTTAAAGCTTCTGCTGCCAGCAACAGCAGCGAAATCGGAAATTTTTCAAGAAGCACAACAATACCAAACTGGATTGATCAAGCAACTTCATGTAGAGAATACTTCCAAGTTCCAAAAGACCTCAAAATAGGGTGGGTAGAGTTGACACAACTATTCTCCATACCCTCTTCCTCTCTAAATCTTCAGTAAATAATGGTCTTCTCAGAAAGTCGCAGAATAAGTATCAGGAAAAGACTTTGTCAAAATTCTTTTTTACATTATATTAGCCAGAAATTTCCATGGCTTGTTAACTGTTGCATCATACACGGGCACAATCTAAATGCATTCGAAACTAAAAGAACTAAAAACATTTGTATTTGTTACAATGCTCAGTTAAGTTGATGGGTCTAATGCTAGGCTTCACAAATTATTGCATTTCCTCTGCCATCTACCACTTTAAATGAGGAAATCAATACACTTGCATACCAATTAAAGTTAATCAAAGGAAAAGTCAATAAAGTATTTCCAAAACCTTTATTAGACCCACAAATTTTAATCATATAAACTGCTTCTGTTTGATAGATGTGCCTAGTGAGCCAAACAAGCTTGTTAAATAAGTGGAACAATCAGTAGACATTTTGCTTGGATTTCAATATCCTTCAAAGACTACTTCGTTGGAGATATATTTGAAATTTTTTCGCTACTTTACACCCTTAATGAAACAAGAAAAGTCTTGGGGTGAAAAAAAAAAAAAAAATCAGAAACTGGTGTTTATTTATTTGGAGCAACAGACACTTTGTTTCTAACAAGTGGACTAAATTTACTACAAGTTTCATTGCAAGAGGTATGGATTAAGGACAAGCTTCACTAATCCTAAACAGGAAAATGAAACCAATTTAAACCATGTAAATGGTAAACCAAGTGGCATGAATTTAACATAATTTGGCAAAATTCTGAGTTTTTATCAAGTTTTAGCGGAGTATCTTCGGTATCAAAGAATTGGGATTTACCAATTTTGTTTGGCTTTCTTTTGAACATGAAATCTAATTGGCTACTCTTTTCTTTTCTTTTGAAGTTTCTCAGCTAGTAACAACCTTCAAAGAAAGAAGTGAACCCCGGATAGAATTTCACTCTCAATTGAATTTTTAGATCAATTTCAGCTTAAACAGGTAAGATTAATTAAATTCACAGCAAAAGAATGATAACTTGACATATCTTGGTCTAACAAAATAAAGATCACTTGGAGGAGGAGTTTTTTATATCCAGCTAAGTGCGACTCTGTGAAATGAAATAATTACAGTAATTGGAACGATGTTGAACCTGATCGAGACCCTTATTTTTGTAAATCCGTTTTATTAATCAATCTATACACAAAAAAAAGGTGATAAATTCCATGCTTCAATCTTGTAAACAACATTTCTGTCGTTGAAAACAATCAAAACTAGGAAGAAAATAAGCAACAATGTCATAACAAAAGTGTCATTCACCAAATTTAGGAAAAAAAAAAACTACAAATAATTTTATTGATATTAAAGAAAAAGAAAAACCCCAACTGAGAAAGACAAGAAAATAGAAACTCGACCTGACATAACCCAAAAAAAAAAAAAAAAATCCATCCCAGAAATACTTGAAAATCTTGTTGAGGAAAAAAAAAAAAAAAAAAAAAAAAAAAAGAAAAGAAAGATCAATTTTCAGCACTTGCTGTAAATACCATAAATAACCTGCTTTGCCATATAAAAGTGTACCTACATGTATTTATATGTATATAATCTATAATACAAGAAAGACCGAAACTGGATCATCACCAAACACTCCATTTTCTATTCCATCAAAACCCATAAAAGATTTCAATAATCTAATCAAAATGACCGCACTCAAAAAGACAAAAGAACAAAAAAGTTTTCGTTTTTATTTTCAGTTTTTACCTTCTTAAGAGCGAGAGCGAGGCGTTTACTGTCGAGCTTGCCGGGCATGGAGTCGAGGTGATCGCGGGCGCATCTGAAGGCGCGGCTCTGCAAAGGGATAGGCATGTCGGAAGCCCTCACTCGGACGTTGAGGCTCTCGTTTTGCGCTTTCTGCTCCGTCGCTTTCTTCTTCTCTATCAAACTATGTAGAAACTTGCTTCTTCTCTCTAGCTCTTCTTCTGCTCCCTCCATTACTCTCTGCTCTCATGTGATCACTCCAAAACACTCTCTCTCTCTCTCTCTCGTTTTCTCAGTTGATGTTTCTGATTGCGACAGTGATTTTGTCCTCCATAGGTTCAGAGAAAGTCCGAGCAGAAAAAGAAAAAGGAAAAAGAAAAGAGAGATAGAGAGAGAAAGTGAAAGGAAAAGAAAAGAAAACTGTAGAGAGACAAGGGTCTCGATCGTAATGTGTAATGTATTTTTGTGTGTCATTGGGCGTAGAAGTTCTGTTTTTCTTTCTTTCTTTTTGTTGTTGTTGGGTTGGTTGGTGTGTTTTCTTTTGATGCGTTTGTTGTTTGTTGCGTATGGACGAGGTCGTTGTTTTCCTAAAATTAAAAATAATATACATAGAGAGAGAGAGAGAGAGAGAGAGAGAGAGAGAGAGAGGACAGAGTTTGGATTGCGTCAATTCCTTTGAGATCTACCGACCAATAACATTTTAATTAGAGGAATTCCGCAAATGCTTGTTGACCAATTATAATAAAAGTAAATTGTCACATTTAACTTGAGAAGTGTACTGTGTTAGTCTTGTTTTCCTTTATTAAGAAATGAAGACTTGAGTCGGTCATTCTAATAGAATTTAAGGTATCTTTATTTACACAACTTAAATTATATGTAAAAAAAAAATATTTTAATAAAAAAATTAATTTTAAATTTATATAAAAAAATACTGTAATAATATAATTTGAGTTATGAAATAAATAAGAGTCCCTTAATCAGATGCTTTTTTATTTATTAATGGGTTCTTACATTTTTAAAGTGGTGAAAGAAACGACAAAATAATTGACACTAATAATATATATATATATTTAATAAAACACGTGGTACTGGGAGAGTTTTATAAAAGCTTATAAAGTGAGTGTGGCAATGATGTTTAAAAAAATGATATGTGATATGCATCATCCTATTTAAATCTCTAATGAAATTTTACAATAGGTGCTCCCATGGTGAATCTTCTATTTTACCTTGAGTTTTTTAAGAAAAATTATCAATTTCATGAAAAAGAAGTTGTAATGTTATTTGAGTTTGTTAGTTGATGTATGTCATTGATTTGTATAAGATTCATATGGTATGTATAGTGTTAAAACTATGATATGTGTAGTGTTAAAACTTCTATACCATAAGTCTCAACTATGATATGTGTAGTGTTAAAACTTCTATTTTCAGCGAGTTGCACATGCAGCTTGTGAAATTCCTAGAACAGAAAAGAATCTTTTTATTTTTCTTGAAGAATGATGCTCATTGTTAGACTAGACGGACTAATAATCAGTGTTTTGTGCACACATAACGCCTTACTCAAGCCTGTTTATATAGAAACTAAAAATTATTGTGTAATAGAAAATTACAGAATAATAAATGACACAGCAATATGGTTATTTAACGTAGTTAAAAACCCTTCCAGAAAAAAATCACATGCACTGAACACACCAGCAAAAAGAAAAAATCCAGTATCACAAAACATTTAAAAAGCTTAGATTTACAAGAAACCTCCGAATCTATACCAACTCCTAACTTGTGACGACTCCTTAACTCGCCTTCAGACTCCTCATCGTACTCCGAGTCTTCTGCTTGCCTTTGGTCCTCCTAACCTACTCCAAGCTCGATGCCCGCCTTTAGTCCTCCTGACTTACTTTGAGCTCCACGATCCGCCTTCGGCTCATCCTCGGACCTACTCCGGATCCTCACAAAGTCCACAGACTAATAGGGTTTAAGAGTTACAAAGAAAGTATAAGAATAGCTAAGGATATCTCTCACTTTTTAAGCAAAAAAAAAAAAAGAACACTCAAATTTTTCTCTCACAAATGAACGCTCAAAATGAATCCGTGCTCTCTCTCTCCATGAAGGTCTGAATGAGACCTCCTGAACCCATATATGAGAGGGGTCTAAGGTCTCTCCACTTGATCATAGTTGAGATTTGATTGCGATCTTCATGATTGAATTGCTTCATTAAAACTAGCTGTCATTCTGTGAACAGAAAGTTCGAACTTGCAACTGTTAAAACAATCTGAACAGACAACTTGTGATTTGTTAACAAAAATAAATGCAATCAAGGAATGAATTGAACCTTAATGAACCTAGACTCAAATATGTTTAAGAATCAAGACCATAAAAACCGAAATTACAAAAGTTTACCTAAAATAGATGAGATAAATTTGTGATAAGCAAATCAAAATAGTATCTCACTAAAAGCGACAACTTAATCCTACAAATAATCAGAATATTAGCTTAAAAGTCAACCTGTGTTGGCAGCTAACAACATCTGTTAGTATCCAATCAAATCGACTATTTATGGAACCAAATTATGGGAAAATCAATCAACAAATTATGAAAACAATGTGTAAAAATAATAACAAATAATTAAACTGATTTGATACAAGGTTGACAATAAAAATGCACAAATCCTACGCCAAACATTAATGCCACATAAGAAGATTTGTGCCACGTGAGATTAAAAATCCCAACACTCAGCTTGTAGGCACATACGGGCAGGCTAGCGGCGGAGATAGAGACACTCTTTTCCATTCACAGATATTATATTATGTCGTATCAACTTATAGATATATCATCGAATCTATCCTTTAAAAAAGGACTTAAAAGTGCATGGTAAAATTATGAAACGCATAAATGATTTTAAAACATATGACATGAGACAGAAGATAAAACAAACAAACGACTTTCGTCTAGTTAATTTGGTTTAGGAGACATCATTATGGATAACTAGAACTGGAAAATTCATTGCTGCCTTGCACACGTGCCATCAACAAACATACCTCCAAGGTTCCTTATTTTATAAATAAAGGAAAATTTTATTATAAGTAAAAAAAATAAAAAATCCTTCTAGTATTCTAAACCATTTCATATTCATTACGTATTGTCTAATTGTTTTATATATATATATACATATTTATACTCTGTTATGATTTTAATATGATTTAACAGTTAAAATTATGTATGATTTAATAAGATATTTTTTCATATGAAAAATTTTGCACGTAATCAATGCACGAGTTCTATGTTATGTCCAATACTCATTGCTGGCATTGATTAGAGTGGGGACTCTTCTAGGCATTATAGTTTGGGCACACATACCATTTGTAAAGCCACTTTAAAGTTGGCATTTGCAGTCATCAATTCACAACTTTAACATCAGAATTATCTTATGATTTTAAGAGATTAGACCAAATTTACCACGTAAAACCGCTTTTTATACTATTACACAGAAATTATAAGTGACCTAAATAAGATTTTACTTAACTTTATCAAATTAAGTTTAAAATTTAAATTTTACTATAATAAATTTTTTTTTTAAAAAATAATTATATTTAAAATTTTTATAATTTTTTATATAAATTTAATTTTTAACTCAAATTAAAAATTTAAATTAATAATCAAACGGTTCTTAAGTTAGCAAACAGAAAAAGTAGAAGGGAAAAAGATAAAAGGCGGTGGAAAATGCAATAAAGCAAAAAAAGTTCACCAAGGACCAAAGCAATCAGTGTGGGTGTCAACTTCTGAGACAAGCAAACGGTAATTGCGGAGACAGGATTTTATTTTTTTTTTTTTTATATATATTTTTAAATAAAATTTGTGGAGAAGAGAGTTGGTTGTTTTTGTCTTTTACTTCCCTTCACCTTCTAAAGAGGGAATCTTCAAGGTCTTCAAGAGATACAACCTTCACTTGACTTTGACTAAAGACAGTCTAATTATGAGTGGGTACCACCATAATTAGTATAAATTGATTTCATTTACTATTTTATAAGAGAGTTGAAGAGGAAAGTGGAGTACTTTTAATGAGAGTTTTAATTTTGTCAAGCGGAATTTTGGTGGTTGATCCTTAATTTTTTTTTACCTGTTTAGTTCGTTAATTTAAAATTTTAATTTAAATTAAAATGTGATTTTATGTAAGAATTTTTTACTGTAATAAAAAAATTAAATGTAATTATTTGTGAAAATTTTTTATTGTAATAAAACTCAAATCAGGTTAATTTTTAAAAATTTTATACTCTAATCCCCTTATAAGTCTCCAAGTTTACCGAAAAATAAAGTTACTTAAATGCTCTTATGCTCACCTTTCCCCTAATCCCCTTATTTTAGATTAAAAAAAAAAGGTCAAACCATCCCAATTTCACAATAACAAACGTTATTGTTAAAACGTTATTCTTACAGCGGAATTGAAAATTCGTCGCAACACATACATACATACATACATACGTACGTACATATATGCACACCTGGCAGCAAGTGAATAGCAGTAACCAATTAGTGGTGATCCAATGAGAAACCGATGGTAATCCGTTAGCTAGTAGTGGTAACACGCTGTTGTTGTGTGGCACGTGTAAGACGAAGTCAAAGATTACGGTGGAAGAGGTCGCGCTTCGTCCTCTAGAGTACTAGACTGAGATTGAGCTCGCCGTAAGATTCGTGAGGTCGCCTTGGATCAGGAGAACTCCGCCCTGATGCAAGCAAAACCACACACCTCACGAAGAATACTTTCTTACTATTTTGGATCGAATCAATGCTTTATACCCATATCATGTATAAGGAATGTCCAAGCTAAGAAATGATTCTCGACGAATGTGACAAACTACTTTAAAGTAGGGATGACAATGAGACAGATTTAGAACATAGTGGTTTTCCGTCTTATGAACTAAAAACACTCATCATACTAATCTTATCAATTTGTATAAATTGAGAAATTATGAAATGAATTTTTCCGTTGTGGATTTAAATATTTATGAGTCTCATTTACTTAATTAGTTATTTTTATTATAAAATAAATAAATAATTAAACAATACAACCATACAAAAATTTAGTTTTAAATTTTCATATATATATATATTATGTAATATATTATACGTAAAATTATATATTATAGCATATTATACATAATATATTTGTTAGACTTTGGGTCAAAAGATGACCCAATTAGGTGCTCATAGTGGGCTTGACCCAAGTGGCATTATTTATTTAATTATAATTTATTTTAATTAAATAAATAATCCCTAAATTAGTAGGTTATTAGGGATACCCATAACTGATAGAGATCTTTTAAGTAAGGATCATATCACAATATATTAGAAGATTGAGACTGAATCAAAAATATCATATACGTGATATTTTTCTCCTTCTCTCTCTTCTTCTTTCTTCTTCATGTTCTTTATCTAGAGGGTTCTTGGACTGTGGATTAATGGTCATTGTTCAGGCTATGCCTTTGTAACAATCATACATCATGAGTAATAAAAGACGTGGTGAAGATCGTGTTCAAGGAGAATCGTGGCTAGAAGCATAGAGATCATGCTTGTAATGATGGAATATCGTGAGGCTTCTTGTGACGATTCATGGACCAGTGCCGAACTGAAAATCCAACATGGCACTACTGAAATGCTTCTGCATACGTACCTAGGGTATTTTTGTTCCTTTAATATCTAATTTTAAAAAAGACATATAATTAAACGGAGCAGGTGAATAAGGAATAGGGTTGGAGATACATCTAAACCTATTTCCATTCCGCAACTCATGACGAGTTAAAATTACAATCCGAATCCGTTTAAAGTAGATTTTCTCATCCCGTTTAATGCGGGTCCCCGTGAATAAATAGGTTAACATGTAAAATTGTTATCCCTAATTTAAAAGATAGTTTTCGAGTTGTTTAAAAGGTGGTATTGTTCATCACTGTGATATTAGACATAGTATAAACATGATATTGAGAACTTAGTTAGGGGTCTTTTGCCAAAATAAGCTGGGAGAGGACGTTCAAAAAGTGGTTTTATAACTATTTATCTTCATCTTCATTGAATATCATTGATTGAGTAAATGTAGGCGTAATTAAACGTCGAACCAATATAAATTTGGTGTCTTTTTACATCTCATCTCAACACTCATCTTTTTATTTTCCTTTATTGTATTGCCATTTGATATTTCTTCCGCATTCATTAAAGTTATTTCTGGTAATGCAATTATTGTCTTTATTGACAAAAACACCCGTCAACAATTAGGGTTAGTAGGAGGACCCTTCTTGGTCATTCCATTCCATATTGCCCTGAGCTGTCCTATGGACCAACAAAGCAAAGTCTAACTAATTCATCTGTACCATGTTTGTATCGTTAGGATCGAATCTTCATTAGACTGAAATTCAAATGCCATCGTTCTAAACGTAGTATTCCTTCTATCGCAAGTGTATTCAAGTTGTGCAACATTATTTTAGGCACAAAACTCAAAAGATTGAAGGGAAGACGACACTGTGTTTTAATGGCATGAAAACAACAAAAAGAGTAAAAAAAAAAAAAGGGAAAGAAAGAAAGGATATTGCATTAAAAAATTTTTTTTTGAAACAAGCAAGAAAATTTGATAGGGTACCCATTAGTTTTTTTTTTTTTTTTTTTTTTTTTTTTTTTAATGATAAGTGCACGATAAGTTAATAATAATAATAATAATAATAATAATAATAATAATAATAATAATAATAATAATAATAATAATAATAATAATAATAATAATAATTGAACATAGAAAAAAATCAATTGGCATCCTAAGAAAAATGGATGAATTTAATCTGTATTCATTTCTTCCGATCTATAATTTTAAGGAAAATTATATTTATCCATCATTTCTTGGACACTTTCCGTCATTTCTACCCTATCCATCTTTACTTTGTCTCTTCCATCCTATCAAATATACCCTTACCTTTGTATCTTCGTGCATATCCATGCAAGGGTTTAATCAATTGGACTTCACTACTGTTCAAGTCGTTACCAAATTCTTCGCACTTTCTTTTCTTTTCTTTTCTAACTGTTTTTCTTTTTTAGAACTTACAACTCATGTAATTGTTAAGGGTGAATTTTAACGTTTATTACTTATCATAAAATACCATTTCGAAAAGTCCACTTTACTCCATTCCCCAATCCCCATTTCCCCTCTTCTGCCCCATTTCTTTCTCCCCTGACAACGACAATGCGGGGCTAAGATTGAAGCTCGACGACGTAGCAATATATTTAATCTATGCTCCAAACTAGAAAATCACAGAGAAGCACTCAAGATAAGGATAGATCAGTTCAAACATTGAGGGAAAAAAACAAAGAAAGAGGATCAAGCACCAATAGCACAGACACTACATATGTACATATATGTATTGTTAGGGTCAAAATCAGCATCACGATTATTACTGTCCACGCGGACAATGTTTAAAGAAACTAGAATCGACTGGAGACAAAGTCAACTCAAAAGACATAGAAGATGATGATAAGAGACCCGTGGGGACCACCACGGATTTTTCAAAAAGAAAGTTCTTTGAAGGCTACAAGGACCAATTCAGCCAAATCCTATATTAAAGACACGAATTAGATCAATCTTGGAAATGAAACAACCACAAAGCAAATAAGGAAACAAGGAATGAGAAAGTCAATAGAAGGAAAAGGGAAATTGCCATTCTCTAGTTGATAGCACGACAACTCAAGAGAAAAGGAAAGTAGAAGAACATTTCCTATAAATAGAGGATGGAGATCACGAATTGGACAGCTCTGAACCCCCATATTACGGTTACACTCTCTCTAGATTTCTCTTTCTAAATCCCCTCCTCTTTTTTCTCCTCTTCTTACTCTCCATTGTAATTGTAGTTTTTACAAGATTTAGTGAAACTATTGAGACCCTACACTGAATGTAGCCTTCACATTGGAGATGGACCACTATAAATCCGTGTGTTCATTTATTTTTCCGCACTATGCGTTCTCATTCTAGTACTATATCGACTCAAATTAACTCTAATCGGTTCACCAACGCGTTCGACACCCGGGAGCAACTATCAGCCATCTAAACAAATTTAATTGTTGAATTCGACCTCTACTTGTATGTATATATATTAGATGTGAAATTTTGTTTTGCCTCATTTAGTGGATTCCTTCTTTAACTGCTTTTATCTTTTTTCAGTTGAAAAAAAAGGCAGGAGATCAAAAACGTCAAGTATTTCCATTTTTGTACATATATTTGATGTGAAATTTTGTTTTGCCCATTTGATAGTGGATTCCTTCTTTAACTACTTTTATCTTTTTTCAGTTGAAAAAAAGAGAAAAACGCTAAGTATTTCCATTTATGTACATATATTTGATGTGAAATTTTGTTTTGCCCATTTAATAGTGGAATCCTTCTTTAACTATTTTTATCTTTTTTGAGTTGAAAAAAAAAGAAAAAAAAGGAAAATATTTCCATTTATATACATGTGAAATTTTGTTTTGCCCCATTTGATAGTGGAATCTTTTTTTTTTTTTTTTTTTTTTTTTATTTTTTTTTAACACTATCAGTATGTACAGCGCCCCACTCGCTCCACAAGCTGTGATATATATATATATATATATATATATATATATATATATATAGACATCAATACACAAACATTCATTCAACCTCACCATATGTTATTAGATATATAACATCAGCATCCACACTCGCTGCGATCAATTCATCCATAAGTTTTCAATGGTTACGTTTCTATTATATAAACACAAATTTTCATTGAATAAATATTATTTTAAAACATTTTACATCAGCATCTACATATATGTGTGTAAAACTTAAACTGACATGCGGATCCTTTGTCTACGATCTCAGCAATTCGGCCAAAGGTAACGCAAGGACACCAGAAAGTTAAGCAGCCTAGAAAGAAAAACAAAAACAGGCCAAAGATCACATCTGATTGGTTAATTTAATTTACGCTATTTGGGAAATTTGAAGCTTAATTACAGTTTTTGATGTCGGAGAAGCAGTCGAAGAGGCCGGTCGACCAGGGGCCCGGAGCACGTGATGAGTACATGATGGTTTCTTGAGGGGAAAAAGCATGCAAGATATTGTTGTTTTAATGGGAATGAAGTTGTGGATATGAGACCAGAAAAGTGGAGTGGTGAAGATGGTATTTATAGAAAGCTACATAGGATAGAGAAATGATAATTTAAGAGTATTAGAAGGTTATATTATTGTTTAGTGGTAGTTTTAGATTTTGTGTAAATTTCTAACCATATAAACCGTAAATTCTAGATTGCACTAGTCACTCTGGTTTCATATTGTAGTTGTAGATCGTGTGAATTTCTTAACATATAAAAGCTTGTACAAGTCGTTGTCGTGCAAGTTTGTAAAATAAGGTCATGTTCATTTTACTGATTCGAGTTTAGAATTTGAGTTTTGTTACAATAAAATGCTCTAAAAACAGTCACATCTAACTTTTTACTACAGTAAAAAGTTCTCACATAAAGTCACATCTCAACTCACATTTAAAATTTAAATCAATAAACTAAACGGACCCTAAGTAACCATTGTTGTTCAAAAAAAAAAAAAAGAGTAATGCTGTTGTAGGATAGTTTTGTCAGCATATGATTGTGAATTTTCAGACAAAGGCTACCATCAACCACAATAAATTAATTTTCATAGAACATTTGTAATGAAAAGAGAAAATCAATCCAATACTTCAATTGTGACGTTTCACTTGCAAATCTCATTTTACTTAAGTTAGGAGTGTTTAAACACTTGACAAATAAAAAATAAAATTTTACGCCTTTTTAGAGATAGAGGCTTTGCAAGAATAGAGAGAGGGTGCATTATGGGGTCGGTGGTCCGGTGTTTAGACGGGCTACCGACCTAAAGTTTTTTGGAAAGATTGCAACGGTTATTGGCGTCAAGTTTGTGTCAATAAAAGTGTGGGTAGTCACTGTGAGTGGAGTTGTTCAAGGGGAGGAAGTCGTCGTTCCTCTACTGTAGATTTTGGTCACGTTTGCCGTGGGATTCCGTTGAAACTCTAGTTTGTGGAAGGGAAGCGAGGAAGGTGGACCGGCGCACAGCCTGCCAAAGACAGCGCGTGAGATCCATGTATTGTCGTATTTCTTACGCTTCCGTCGCTGTTTCAGGTGCTTATTTCTGACGCCGCTCCTACTGTGCTTCACATATTTGCTCCTCTCTCTCTCACACAACAAAAACAGTGGGGGTCTAGCAATAGCACTAACTATTTGCATGGTCCTGAAACAAGGGAAATAGCTACGTTATCAGTTTTTTGTATATGTATTGTTTGGTTCTAGTCATTGGTCTTAAATAGCAGAGATTCCCAACTCCAAAAAAGCGTCTTTGTTTTCTTTTTAAGAAACCAGCTCAGAAGAAAAATAAACCTTGCACTTGGACGGCACAGAGATTCCACATCCCATTAGGGAGAAAAAAAAAAAAAAAAAAAAGCTCAAATAATGTCGTCAAAATTGTGGTCACCTTGACATGCGCATTTTCTTTATTTCTCTCTTTTATCAATAGTAGTTTTGTAATGTGCTCCACATATTATCCGTGTTAAAGACGCATGAAGAGTTTATTATTTATCGAATAATGAGAAATTCATTTATACAACTATTTAAAGATTTTAAATTTATTTTTAAAAGGAATATATGTAAAGAAAACAATTGACCAAAAAAAATTAAGTATGGACATATTTGAAAACAATTATTTTAACTAACAAAAAATAAGATAAGAATACATGTGAAAAAAATTACTCTTTAGGAGTAAAGTGAGAAACAACATATTTTTAAGAAAACAGACAAAAATTCACAAAAATCAAGATAAAAAGGTTTAAAAAAGTAGAAGGATTACCACGTAGCAATCTTGCAAAAAAAAAAAAAAAAATTGGCTCATTTATGCATTGTTGTTAGACTAGTTAAAATCAGGTGCTGTGTACAAGAGAATCCCTTGTGAATGTTATGTTTTTTTAGTTATTTTAAAGTAGTTAATCCCTGGTTTATATTTTTTTAGTTATTTTAAAGTAGTTAAGCCTTCGTTTTAATTTTTTAGATTTATTAAACCATAATTTATCACTTCTATGGGAAAGGAAATTATAATTTTATGGTTTGAATTACACCTTAATATCTTGTTTATAAAAGTAGATATACTATACGTCCTAGTCAAAACACGTGTTTTGATATTATTAAAGAAAAATGAGTTAAATGAAACAGATAAAAAATAAAAAATAAAAACGAGCTAATTAGAGGATACATATGAGAAGGAAAAAGATGATTAACTAAAGTCACATTTGAGAAAAAAAAAAAAAAAAAATTTCGATGGTGTATCAGAAAAAAAAAAAAAAACAAGAAAATTATATATAAAGGTCACATTTGAGAAAATAACTTTTTAGAAGATTGTTCGGAAAAATAAAAATTATTAGAGATATATTTGAGAAAAAATAACATTTTATTTTTCATAAAAAATAAATAGGAAAAAATAAAGGTTTCCATGTTAGATGTGTTTGCTGAATTTCTTATATGTATAGAACATATAACATATTGTAGGAAAATAATTTTTATCGGAACAAATAAATAAAAAAGTAAATAAGAGTAAATATGAAAAGAAAAAGAATGTTTAAACAAGGATAATATCTAAAAATTATTTTAATAAGGGCAATTAAAAAAAAAAAAAAAACGAACTTTTAAAGGTCTAAATTAAAATGTACAAAAAAAAAAAAAAATATTTTTTAAAATAGGTTTCAAAATATGAAATTGTTTTAAAGTTTTAAACAAAAATCAAATATTTTTTAATAAAATATATTTTATGTAAAATTTTACTTGTAGCAAAAAAAATATGATTGTTTTAAAGTTTTAAAGCGAAATTTGAAAAACTAAAAAAACGAAAAAGAAAAGAGAAATAAAACACAATGTAAACAAAGGTTAAACATGTCCTATAGGAAAAATAAGGCGTAAAAGAAAGAAAAGAAAATAAGAACACACAAAAAGACAAAATAGTGAGACCAAACTTTTGAATAGTGCTCAATGGAAACTCTCACTTATTTGGACTCCACGTGCTTTACACGTAGAGAGTAATCCGTGTGTTATATTTTAATTATTGTGTTATTATTAAAGCATATAATTTGTTAGGACGAGAAGCTAAAAAAAGATGAAAAGGTTTAAAATGAAGAAATAAATAAGTTTGAGAGAAAATATTTATGGAGGTTATACTTGATAAAATAACATTTTTGAGGATTGATGTGTTTGAAATAATGATTTCAATGGGGTAAAAAAAATATTTTAAGGGCTATATTAATTAAAGTATGTTTTAGAGGATTGAAATGAAAGTTTAGGAAAAAAGGTAAAAAAAAAAAAAAAAAAATCAAATAAGGATGTATTTGAAATGATTATTTAAGTGGGGTAAAAAATTATTTTAAAGGGTATATTTGTTAAATGTATATTTTAGAGGATTGAAATGAAAGGTTAGGAAAGAAAATAATAATAATAATAAAAAGCCACAAAAAGACAAGGAATAATGTTTGTGAGTGTGTAAATAGTAAAGGTACTCACTCTTCTTATATAGTTTATAGTTTCTAGATTTATAGATATAGAAATATAAAAGAATCTCCTAAAAATGTTAAAACCATCTACAAAAATAATTTTTGATTTGTCAAATTTTTGAAAATCAAATACAACCCTTATTTAAGATTAATAGGGTATTAGTTACTATTTTGAATATTAATTTAATAAAATTAAACAAACACATTTTAAAACTTAAAATTTCAAAAATTCAACAAGCCCAAAAAAAAGTTGAAAAAATGCTCATTTGGTATAATTTTAGTTAACTGATATTTAAGTTTATAGTCATTGGAGAAATAATATAGAGAAAAATATTTAACAGTACATATGAGAAAATAACACATGAGAAGATTACAAACAAAAATAAGTAAAATTAAGCATTTATAAGGGTCATTATTGAAAAAAGAATATTTTTGAATATTGCAAGAAAAATTAGTTAAGGAATATTTGAGAAACATTATTTTAATAAGCTATATTATAAAAAAAAAACTATTTTAATTTGACACGTTTGAAAATATAAGATATTTTAAAAATAAAATGGATACACTAAAGTGCATCTTTCCATCAAAATGTTTGTTTTAGTTTAGTCTTGTATATGTAAAGAATATATAAGAACGAAAAATGTTTTAAAAAAAATATTTTAAAAGAGCCATTAGAAGAGAAAGTATAAAAAGATTGAAATGGTGGAGACATATTTAAAGAGATCATTTTGATAGGTAAAAAGTAGAGACTAAAAGAAACCAAGTATTGTGAAAAAAAAAAAAAAGAAGAAAAGATCAAGGTACAATTGACATATATGGAGAGTTTAATTAATTTTTTTAAAGAGATTGGATAACTTTCTACAAATAGAGACTCAAATTCTAAATGGATGAGCAGAGAGAAGTCCTGACAAATACGTTGTTATTATTGTATTAGAATTGTTTCAGGGTTTCAGTTAAAAAAAGAAAAGCATATACTAGAATTTGATTTATATATTTTAGGGTTCATTTAATTTGTTAATTTAAATTTTTAATTTAAATTTATATATAATTTTATGTGAAAATTTTTTATTATAGTAAAAAAAATTAAATGTGACTATTTTTAAAAATTTTAAACTATAATAAAAATTTAAATTTTAAACTCAAATAAGTAAAATATCTGGACTCATTTAGTTCGCTGATTTCGCCATTTTATTATCATCTTCTTCACTTTTGTTTTTTTGTTAGTCATCGTGTTCCTGACTTATCTATTATTACTCTTTTCTTTTTTTTTTTTTTTTTTTTTTTTTTTTCCCATTGTCTTATTCAGTTATTCTGCTAATTTATATCTTGTACACAGCTAAATAATCATCGCGGTGTAAGGCCTTTTCCTTCTTGTTAAAAAGTGGTTCTAAGCCTTAATATTAGACACAAAATATGAAATTACTAGATTAGCAAAAAAATAAAAAAAAAAAAAAAATAAATAAAATAAATAAAAATAAATTATATTGATTATTTTAACCGGGTTAAAATCTACAACCATATATTGATACCACTTTTATACCGGACCCATTAAAAGTCTGGGCCCTCCTTCACTCCCATAATGTAGTTGTGCTTGTTTCGTGGATTCAAGAACGCTTAGAGAACTCCGTGAGTCATGATTTAGTGGGTCAGTAGCGAAAGGAGGTTTGACCCATGTCGCCTCTAGATTTTTGAAACTTTTTTATTTTTAAATTTTTTATATATGCCCTTCATTCGCCCCTTGAATTTTTGAAAATTTTTTATAGTGCATTGTAATTTTTCAAAACAGTTTTATATATGCCCCTTATTAATAAGATCTTATATATGCCCCCTAAGTAACAAAATTTTTTCTCTTGTTTATTCTTATTACTTTTTTTTTTAAAAAAAAATGTGTCTTTGCTTAACTATATTTTTTCTAAGTTATTTGCCCGTGTTGAAATAAGTTATTTTTCTTTTTTAAATGTGTCTCTACTTAAACATTTTTTCTCTTACGATCTTATAGTTCTATTCATACAATATCTTCATAAATGTGGTATTTATATAATACTATTTTTCTAATTTTCTATTGAAATAACTTTTATTAAATGCATCTCTATTTAAGTATTTTTTCCTGCAACCTTTTCAAATATTATTTTCTTTGATGTGCCCCTTAAATAATTTATTTTCAAATTCGTAACACCAAAATCCTTGATTTAAGTGTTCTACTTTATTTTTTTTTATTGTTCTTGTTCTTATTATTAGATTATTATTATTAGATTATTATTATTTTACTAAACTAAATGCATAAGAGAGTAATAAATCAAGACGAAACCTAACTTTTAAGAAAAATCTACAATTACATAGCAAAAAATTTTAAAAAAAGCTTCCAACTATGTAATAGTATTAAAAGTTGATAACTTGATGGTTTTGAAGGTTTTTCACGTTTTTAGCTTATGCCCCCTTGAAACAAAATCCTCACTCCGTTACTAGGTGGGCCATGTGTGATCAAGTAGGCATGTTTATCGTTTCATTGGGTATTAATTTAAATCTCACTTAGGAATTCTTCATAATAATCTAATTAAATATAAATGGATAATGGAGAATTCCCAAAAACAAGCCTTCCTCTTATCCTCAGGAAACTTAAAAGACCTAAAGTCCAGGCCTTAGAATTTTTCCAACAGTTAAGGTTTGAATCTCAGTGTTTTGACTCTAATGGAGGCTTCGTTCATATCCATATATGCCTAACGGACCATCCTTCGTGTCATGTATGTCCTTCGGATCATTTCTTTGCGCCCAGAAATGTTTAACATAGTCGTTCTCCAAGCGTGTCTTCTTCTCGCCAAGCTCACCTATTGGAGCAACTTCATTTGGAGCAATTTTTGCGTCAGAGCAAATTATTCGACGGATGTTTAGCCATACTTTGCCCAAACCATCTCTGACGAGTTCTGACACGCGATTAGATCTTCGAAAGAAGAAGTCAACACAACACAAAGTTGAGAAAAATACTCTTGAGAATTTCAGACCTAGAGAAGCTCCATGTCAGGCCAAAATCTGAAACTTAGCCTTCAAGTTTTCCCATTTTCAAACCATCCTTTTTGTCAGCCCGGTAAGCTACCTGATGACATTACTCCTAAGGGGATTGTGTGTGCAGGCCTTCGCTGCCCATCGGACTTCGTAGCAGCCACCACGAACCTTCCATTCTATTTTTGGTGTCTCTTTTCAACCTCGAAAAGAAGTCTAAAGGCTTTGATCTATCAGGACTCTGTGTGCATGTCTCTATTAGATCGCCATCGATTTGCCTCCGAAACAAATCCCTAGAACTTTCAATTCCATTATCAACCAATCTCTTTTTCAACTCTGGAGAGGTGCCATATAGTTTTACTCCATCAAGATTGCTCGTGCAAGTGTCTATTAAAGCATTCCATACGGACCTCTGAAGCTGCCACCAAAATGCTCCCATTTTCACTTATAAATACCCCTTATCTCCCATTTTAACACCAAGTTCGGTTATTTGTGTGTAGTATTATACTTTTCTGGAGTGTTTTTATTTGGCTGTGTAATAACGGAGGGAACACTTATAATTCGTTATTTGGGCTACAGGAATTGATTAGAACTACAGGATTGTTGATATGTGTTCCACTCCCAAGCGTTGAAAAGGGACATTATTAATTAATCAATTCTAATATTTGGGCTCGTAATCATTTCCGCAGATATTGAAATTCTCAAATAAAGTAAGAGATACGGATTGATAACTAAGTTCTTTTGACTTGTGCAAACATAACTCTATGCTCCAAACAGTAAAACCTTTATAAATTAATATTGTTGGGACTAAAAGAAAAAGATTTTGGTACGTAACCTTTATATACTCCATACATATTTTGAGGTTATAAGTTATCAATAAATGAATATTTTATTAATTTAAGAAGGATTTTATATTTTAATAATTTGTGCCATTTTAGTGCATGTATTATTCTTTTCATCTAGATTCATGTATGAGTTATAAATAAAAAATAGCAATTGTAGTCAAAATTAATAAGTTTACATATAGAATTACAAAAATTATCCTGTATATAATAAATAATAATGTAAGTACATCGTATATAAAATGTTAATAAGTATGTACATAGACATAAAACAGATGTATGTAGTTTTCAAATTTAGTACCTAGAAGGAAGGAAAAAAAAAACTCTTAAATATGATGATTTTATATGTTATTTTTTTTTGTATTTAATTAGTTATTAATTTATATTTTTATTGGGCCTTAAAGGATTTAAAAAAAATTATTATCTTATGCATTTAGCGAGATTATTAATTTAATATATTGACTTAAGTCAGGATTGAAAATTTTTATTATTTAATTGAGATTATTAATTTATCGAACATTTATTTATTAAGATTTTACCGTACTTTCAATATAATTACAAGCAGACTAACAATAGCATAATCAAACATATATAGCATAAGATCTTGATCTCTTTCTTATTAATTCACATTTCACACAATCAACGTGTCATGCCTCCTTCCACGACCGGAGGCATTGCAATTCCGCGGTTCTTTTCCTCCACGTTTCCATGCCACCCTGTTTACACATTTTTTTTTTAAGCCAACCACAACAAAAACAGATCATCAGTCAAACCCCACAACCATTAATGTATGTCATTTTTCAATTATATATATATATATATATATATATATATATATATTCGAGATGAATTAAGGGATGTTCTTTTTATAGGTTTGAATAGAATGTATTCAAATTTTAGCAGGATAAAACATTATAAAAAAAATGCTGGGAAAAAAGTAGAAGACATATCTAAGGATAAAATAAGTACATTTTAAAATTTAGAGGGGATATTGATATAAGTGACAAAGTTTAAAAAACATTTATAAACATTTCTATTAAAATACTTAATGGAGTTAACCTCAAGGGGCATATTGACACAAGTGACAAAATTCAAAAGGCATACACATTTTGAAATTTAAAAGTATATTGACACAAGTGACAAAATTTACAGAAAATTTATAAAATTTGTCCTTAAGACTTCATTGAAAAGAAAACGACAATAGAAAAAGACAGGGGAAGGAAAATAGTCATAAGGGAACCTACACCACTGCAGCAGCCATCCTAGCAGGCCAACAAAATCTCAACCAAAATCAAGGAAAAAAAAAAAAAAAAAAAAAAAAAAAGGAGTAATATGAAGTTTCTTTAATCAAAAGAGCCGAAAGATGTTCGTGATATTACAAGATCCCCACAAAATCAAAAGCCAGAAAATCAGAGTCCTATTATTTCTTTGGGAAGGCAAGTCAACAAATTCAAACTCAACAAATTCTCAAGCAAGTTTTAATACTTTGAACACAAAATAAGTGTTAAAAAAAGAAAGAAAGAATTAACGGGACGCAAAGTTTGACCAAGAATAAACAGAGACTTAGCTAAAGATGTTGAAGATGAATGAACATTATAGATTTAATTACCAATTTTCATGTTGAATCCCTTGTTCTTGAGCTCGCGGTACTCTTGGCACAAGGCGCAGTACTCACAGAAGCAGTGGACCAAGCAATCACCGCAGGGACTCTCCAGCAGAGCGTGTTGCTGCCTCATCTTCGACCTGTAAAAACACGAGTAGCAGCACGCGAATCCCGTCACGCACGCTATCAGCGTGTACAGCGCCCCACTCGCTCCACAAGCTGTGATATATATTTATATATATATATACATATATCAATACACAAACATTCATTCAATCTCACCATATGTTATTAGATATATAACATATATGTGTGTAAAACTTAAACTTACATGTGGATCCTTTGTCTACGATCTCAGCAATTTGGCCAAAGGTAACGCAAGGACACCAGAAAGTTACGCAGCCTAAGAAAGAAAAACAAAAATTGGAAATTGAATTTAAGATCAGGTCAACAATCAGATCTGGTTGGTTATTAATTGAATTTAAGCGATGTGGAAATTGGAAGCTTAATTACAGTTTTTGACGTCCGAGAAGCAGCCGAAGAGGCCGGTCGACCAGGGGACCGGAACACGCGGCCGGAGGGGAAGTGGGCCGGGGTGGGACGGATGGGAGCCGTAGCTGTCGCTGTAGTATTGGTTGGAGGAGCTCACTGGGATTCCGGCCGACGGGTAGTCAGCCGCCGGGGGCGCGAACGCCGGTGGCGCGTACGCCGGGGGCGCGAACGCCGGCGGCGGCGGGGTGGTGTACTTCTCGTAAGTTGACTTGGGGTCAGATGAGTACATGATGGTTTTTTGAGGGGAAAAGGCAGATGATTTTGATGGAATGAAAATGTCTAGTGTAGATATGAGATGTGAGAATGGAAAAGTGGAATGGGGAAAGGTGGTATTTATAGAAAGCTACGTAGGAAGGATAGAGAAAGGATAGTTATTAAAAAGGTTACATTGTTGTTTTTACGGCAGTTTTAGATTGTGTAAATTTCTAACCATATAGACCGTATATTCTAGGATTTCATTACACTAGTCACTCTGGTTGCGCATAAAAGACTTTGTAAGGAAAGTCGTTGTCGTGTAACTTAAGTAAGTAACCCTTGTTGTTAAAAGAAAAAAAAATGTACCGTTGTTGTAGAGTAATTTTGCCACAATTTTGGGAGCCACAAATTTGAGACAAATGCTGCCATCAACCGCAGTAATTTTATTATTATTATTTTTTTTATAGAACATTTGTTGTGAAAATGGAAAAAATCAATCCAATAATTAAATTATGACCTTTTACTTGAAAATCTCATTTTACTTCAAAAGTTAGAGGTGTTTATACGCTAATAAATCATAATACTGATCAATAAAATTAAACCAAATCAAACCGATTATTTTTAATTTTTAATAATGGATTTGAAAGTTGCATTCTTTAACTCATAGGTTCAATTAATGGTTTTAAAAATTTCAAACCGCAAAATTCATGAAACTAATAAAAACTCTTGTATATTATATTAAAAATTTTTAATTAGCCAAAATATACTATTTTTTATTAATTTTTGTTTTCTTTAAAATAATCGTGAACACCAATAATTTAAGTTGTCTAGAATTTGTAGCCGTCAGATGAAGTGTCTTGTGAGTTAATATTTTACCATAAAAATGAATTATGAACCATACTTGTTTAAATAACTAAGGAAAACAAATATTAGAATTATTCTTTCATTTGTTATTGTTTTGTTCATTATCTTATAGTGTTTAGTGATAAGACTTGAAAAAATAAATTATAAATAAATTTATGTTTTTCAACCGTCATTTTTGTATCAGAAAGAGTACAAAAAAAAAGCTCTAATATGCATTTATTTATTTTTATTATTTTTACTTGATTTTGATTAAATTCTATGTTCAGGAATGTGTACCCATATGAGTTCTTACCGTAGAAGGATCCATCTTTAAATAATGGTATTGGTTAAAATGAAAAAGGAAATAGTGATGATGTACGTATTAGATCAAGTATCAGATGTGTGTTTTGGGTCTCTAACTATGTCGGGTAGGGGGGAGATGGACGGAGGGAGAGGTCTAATCTATTGTTTGATTAGAAAGACGAGGAGAGAGCTGAGAGATAGAAGGACGCGGTCTCCTTTATGACTCACTAAATTTGATCCTTGCAAGCAATCTATCAATTTTAAGCCTTAGAATACTATTTTACCCTTTAAATAAATTATTAATAAATAGTTTAAATACAATTTAGTAATTTAATAAATAATTATCATTTATTCCTTCATCTTACCAAACAACATGAAAAAATTACTATAAACATCTCTATACTCTCTACTCTTTATCCCTCCAATCCTCTCTATCCTTCCTGCCAAACAAGTAGGAAGGAGAGATCGAGGGAAAGAGAGGGGTAGAGGGAGAGAGATGAAGGGAGTCTCTTGTTTGGTTCGAGGAAAATGGGAAGGAAGACTATCTCCACGTGGGCCTACCATTTTCCATCCCTCTACAATTGTAGGATTCATGTAATCGACTCATTAATGATTAAAAACATCATTTTATCCTTCAAAATGTTTAGTATAAAATTGATAAAAAAAAATACAATTTTATAATTAAACAAACATCCATTCATCCATTATTTTAACTCTCATTCCCTCTTACTAAACAACTTAAATGATTACTATAAAATTCTTTAAATCCCTCACATTCTCCATCTCTCCAACTCACGGTAGGACTTCATAATTCACATGGGTTGCATGCTCTTTTATTGTTGGATTGGGTCAAAGTTCTAATAAAATTAAAAAGTATGCAGAACACATCATTTCTAGTCAGAGGATCTAAAGGATTGGATGAGAAAAGTGCATGATAAATGCACTTATAATGGCATTCAATCAACAAAAAAAAAAATTTCTAAAAATCCGGTTAATAGATGGTATTCAAATAAAGATCCTAATTTTTTTTTTGGTCTGAAACCTTGACATAGATACAAGTTAAGCTAAGGATCCAATGAAAAAGAAAGAACAACAAAATGATTTTTTTTTTAACAGTTTAGAGAATGGAAATTGAACTTGCTTTTGGTTCCCTCATAAAACAACTTTTATTTTCTGACCCTATTTTTAAAGAACTCAAAAAAGACATAAAATTAAAAAAAAAAAATTAGAATTCAAATAATTAAAAAAAAGAACAAAATTACTTCTAATTGTCTCACAATAAAGAAAAAAGGGTCAGTAAAAATATATTTATTATATCACAAAATTTCAAGTACACGTGCGACTTCAAATTTTTATGGTTCAATGGTTCTATCCCTTGCAGCCATGATGTGTGAGCTAAAAAATGGTAAATAAGTTTGACCGAGTCCACGGTCGCGGCTGTTGAATTGAACATCAACCAATTAATTGTGTTAGCGCGTAAAATGTAAGTCGTGGCTTGTGGCTTCCTTGCAGATTCCGACGACGTTAGTAACGCGGATTATATGAGCAGATCAGAGACTGAAAAAGCATGGAATTAAAACAAAAAATAAAAATAAAAATACCAATAAAAATAAAAAAATAAAAAATATATATGCTTACACTTTACTCGGTCTTCTTCGGACTGAGTGAAAGCAATGGGCACTTCTGAAAACCTGTGCCGTGAGCGTGGGTTACCAGTTCTCCAACATAACTGAAAAGATGCTTTATTTGTCGTTTAAGTGAAAGTTCGGACCGCCGCTCATTGGCGGATGTTTGGACTGCTTGGTATGGTGACTTGGGTTCGTTTAGTTCATGAATTTAAATTATGTGATTAAAATTATTTTTAATTTACGTATATTTTTTATGAGAAAAAATACTGTAGCTAATCATGAATCATGATTCGAATCAGAGAGCGAATTTAGGAACCAAACGAACCCTTGAATTAAAGACCAACTCTATTTTTAAAGGGAGAGGGGAGGCTTTAAATTTTATATGATATTTAAAAAAAAAAATCTTTAGAAAGAGGGTTTTTAGGTCAGCGGCGGCTCAAATTTACAGTTTTAATTTGCCTAGTCGCTATTACTTATCGGAAAATTTTTATGACAGAACATGCATTTTTACACCACCAATAATAGGATATGTTATTTTTAATTGTTAAATTAAATTTTTAGAGAATTATTATGGTGGAGCATGTTATTTTGCTACATTAGTGGGAACAACAAATACAAATATTATTGAAAAATTAATTAAATGATAAAAATACAGTTTTCACTTGGAGTAAAATAGCATATTCTACTATAAATACACCTAATTTTTTTAATGATTAACACTGTGCATGTATGTATTAAAATTTAAATGCGCGACATATAACCTTTTCTACTCCTGATCATAATCGAAAAAAGAATAATTCAACTGTTAAAATATCAGTGGAGTAAAATAACCTTCTCCACCATAAATGCACCCTACTTATTAAGAAACTCTTATAATAGAAATTGTTATTCTACCTACCCATAATAACTATTATGTGAACTGTTAGATAGATTTTTAACAATTTTTATGAGTGTCCACATTAAAAATGTAAAGCACACAAAATAAAATTTCTTTTATTCCTATTGATATGGTAAAATAATGTGGTTAAATTACCATAAGTATCCCCTCAAAAAAACTTGTAGCATGGTGGGAACATTTGTTTAAATTTTCTTCAATGGGTGTTTTATGTTTGAAAATTTTGAACTCCAACAACAACGCAAGGAAACAACGTTTGTAAATTTAATTGAAATGTTTGTATTCATGAATGAAGCTTTATTGTTGCATTTTAAAATGGCTCATTAAAAAATGACAACACGGAATAAATTTTTAAAACCTACTACTTACTTTAATTATTTACTATAAAAATTACTGCTCATTTATTTCTTCTTTTGTTGTAGCATAGGAATTGGAATTTATTATATTGGGCTCTTGTTAGAGGGAGGGAGAGCTTACAAAAACAAAAAAATTAAGTGTTATGTCACGGAAATCCAACAACTTCATACTTAAGTTTTCTTTGCATGGAACTCTCTGAACTATACGTGTTTGGCAACACAGTCCCTAAACTAAAAATATTAGTAATTAAACCTTAAATTTCAAAATTTATAATTTAATAAGAAATTATATTCTTTTTAAGGAAAATTTTCATTTACTAAATTAATAAATTACATAAATAGTCACGAATGACCACAAACAACAAAAGAATTTGACCCCAGACATTGATTCAATCCACCTGTGAAGACGGATGAAGCACATGGCCTGACACAACTGTCGAGACCTAAGAAGAAAAGACCTACTCGACATAAACAAAATTGAATGAGACCAAACCTTGTTAACAAAAACCATTACACTAAATGGATAAAGCCAGTCGATCAAGATGAAAGCCTTAATAGTAGAAACACAAGTGACACGATCTAGAAATAAATTTAGGCATAAATAAACACACACAACATCCATAACTAATTCAGATGAGTGAGATACATAAACACAATTAGAATTTAGGAAAACCACATCCCTTATTACAATACATAAACTTGTCGAAAATAATGCCTTTATTAAAATTAACAATAACTATTAAAACTAAGAATAGCCTCAGCCACGTAGAAAGAGACGCCGATGACAAGTCAAATAACCACTGTACGGAAGTCAAAGAAATTGGATATGAGTAGAGTCATTGCAACAAAAATAACCTAAACGATGCCCTTGCGTCACATTTTTCCAAAACCTCCCGCTCCCTGCACCAACAAAAGCCGTCAAGCCTCCATCTTCGATACCAGACGCCTCAAGACATCTATTACCCCTCCCCCGAATCATATCATCATGAAGGGCCAAGACCCCATACCAACAGCAATACCAGACTCGAACTCACCATATCAATGTCTCCATTGCTAATGGACCGTGCCCATCAACCACCGACTACTCTTGCACGACCTCAACTACCGTCTCAAGGGGCTAAGAGTCTGGCGACCAGTTAGTGGTAGTGTTAGACTCCGGTCTTAAGAAGAGATTCTAAACTCAAAGTCTTACCCACCTCATGAGAGATAAAAAAAGAGAAAAGAGGTTTTAACGATTATAAATTGTATTCTTTTAAACAAAAAGAAAATATGAGACATTAAAGAAAAAAAAGTTTTTTTGATGTTCCATTCTTTTTGTAAACACTAGTGTTCTCTATTTTTTTAACCGTTAGAATTAATTAAAATCATACCAAATTAAAAAAATATATAAAATAAATAAATTTTTATACAAATTTAACGGTTAAAAAATATAAAGTAGCAGTGTTCTCAAGACACTAAAAAAAGTGGCTATAAAATAAAGAAATCTTGCCGGTGAATAGTTAACCATCACATCAGTTCCCTTCTCTCGTACCTGGGAAAAGAACGGGAAAACTCGGTCAAGTCTCCGTTCATTTCGCTGATTCGAGTTTAGAATTTGAGTTTTGCTACAGTAAAAAGCTCTCATAAACAATGACATCTAACTTTTTTGCTACAGTAAAAAACTCTCACATAAAATTAAATCTCAACTCGAATTAAAAATTCGAATCAGCAAACTAAACAGGCCTATTCTGATATAATAAGTTATGATAAAGCGAAAACGACTTTAAACCCATTCTACAAGTCATTCAGGAATTCTGAACGTAAGAGAATTCGTTCTTCACTATTAATTGGGTATGGTATATATATATATATACCATACCCAATTAATAGTGAAGAACGAATTCTCTTACGTTCAGTATAGACTACGTCTAGTCGTCTACATCCGCGTCTTCCAATCATGCCATGACTTTTTTTCAATTTTAATGCGAAATGACATTTGGTCAGTTCTGCCTTTTACGTAATTGTATTTGTGTTATCAGCCAAAACAAAAGAAGAGAAAAATTATTTATGCCTCGGTCGTAATTGTAAAATGGTTTTTTAAAGTCGTAGATGAACAACAAATCATACGGAGTCTACTGGGATTTTTTTTTTTTTTTTTTATTTAAGAATTACACACTTCTTCAAATCATTCATGTCAGGAACTTTCTGTTTCGTTGTATTTCATTAATAATTGTTTAGTAATTTTCTCTTTAAAAAATTATTGTTCTGTAATGGTTTCGTTGAATTACTCAGGGTGTATACATAAGCCAATTCAAACCAATTATACGCTAATAATAAAAGGAAAGAAAAAAAGGTAATTAAATGTAATCCATTTTGAAAAATACGGTACTTTCCTTAAACTAAACATCAACAGTTAGAAATCTTGTAGAAACATCATGATTCAAGAAAATAAATAAATCATCATGATAAAGAACAGTTAAATGTCATTGTTTATCCAAAAAAGCCAGATGATTTCTTCATCCACTCTTTTGGATTAGGGTGCGCATATTTTGTAAGGCAGTTAAAATCAAATCCAAAATAATAATAATAATAATTCTGTCAAATTGTCCTTTATTTTTAGTGTGATCTGACTTTCAAAAGCAACAAATCTATCAAGAAATTAATCCTAGAAAACGACGTTACTAATACATGGGTTGCTTAAACAACACGTTTAATTTTGTGCGCGTTGCTTATATACAAGCATAAATTAACATCTTGAATGCTTATTGATTTAAAAAAAAAAAAAAGGAAGAAGCATAAAGTAGTACATTACAAATTGCAATAGGAATATATGGCCTTTATCTTGATCTCCAGATACCTACTGTGTGTGTATTTATTGAAGGAAGCTACGGCTAATTTATTTTATCGATTTGAGTTTAGAATTTGAATTTTATTATAGTAAAAAGCTCTAAAAAACAGTTATATTTAACTTTTTTGTTACAGTAAAAGCTCTCACATAAAATCGCATCTTAATTTAAATTAAAAATTTAAATCAGCGAATTAAACAGACCCTACATGTGTATATCATTATCTATAATTGATATAAATCTCGTAGCGAAGCATTAATTACTCATATTATTGTATGTTTATAGCAAAATTCTTTTGTCATTTTGTCTCTTCTACTTTTCCCTCATTCATATAAATGCTACTACCTTACTTGCCAATTGTCCTCAAATTTGAAACTTGAAAGTAAACGGCCTTTTTTGAATACGTGCGTGCTGCTTGAATATAAGCATATACTAGAATGGGATCTATATGTGGCAATTGTACCTCGATCTCTAGCCACGTGTACATATATATCTTTACCCTGTTTGACACAAATTTCATAGTGAAGCATTAATTTATCGTATTTTTTTAAGGGAAATTACGTTTCAAAACAAAGAAATATAACCGCTAATTTGGGGATAAACGACCCAAATATATTCACGAATATAAATTAAGCAACCCTAAAACAGAAGAAGTCTTGACCCTGAACATCAATCAAATCTACTAGTAAATTCGAATAAAATGCTCAAAGGGCATAAATGTGCACCGAGTCCCGACACCGGAAAGCTCAATAGGCATACTAAATACACAAATATGACTCTTTCAATAAGGCTACTACAGTCAATTGAAAAGCTCGATCGATCGAGAGCAAGAAACCTAAAGCACTAAAGCCACCAACAACACCGCATAGAACAAATCTAGAGGATTAGACACATAACCCAAACTGAAGAGTAGAGAGACCACTTTTGTTATTTCATAATAAGACGACAAACACTCTAAAAACACACAAATACATAGAAATGACGAAAGCAACATCGCTCTTATTTGAACAAAATAAAAACTAGCTCAAAAGGTCTTGAACCGCACAAAAGAGAATTCTAATGGTAAGATAGCTTCTGAGTCCAAGAGCAAAAGATACCTACATTGCCGGAAAAGGGAAAAGCTCTAGACGAACTTCCAAGCCACTAGCAAGAGGGAAGCAAGCAACACCGAGACCCACCGAACCACACGCCTCACTGGAAGCACCATTGTGCTGAGAGGATCAAAACCTCCAATATGCTGGCCCAACTGGGTTCCGACGATCCGCCAAATGGCAGCTGAAAGCGCTACCTCCACCCCTTCCAACTGCACAGAGATCCAACACTAAAACAAACACAGATTTGCCCTCAAAACCCATCTTCATCCAATTCTCCGCACATCCAAAACCTACCTACTAGGACCAGGAATCTGGTGATCCACCCAAAGGTGGCGCCGGACTCTGGCCATCCCAAACGAAAGTGATGAGGCGCTCAAAGAAAGTGATGAAACCCTAAAGGAGGGGCAAAGTCAAAACACTGAAAACGTCAACACATTTGTTTATTTTAATTAATTTCTCGTATTGGTGCATATTTATAGCATTATTCTTTTATTCTTCCCTCTCTCTCTGTCTCTTGTATTTAAATATCTTCACCTATGTATGTTTGGTATTGGTGCACATCTATAGCATTATTCAACCAATGATCTCCATTTTTTTTGTTGAGCATTGTTATAAGGTATCAGTGATATAAAGTATTATCCATTAATAAAAGGTGAGCCTTACAGTGTGAGACCCACAAATAGGCACATCTTTAATAATGATGCTTAACACTAGTAGTAACCTTTTTCTTTCAAAGCCCTTGACCCTTTATTTATTTATTTATTACATTCTGTTGTGCTTTGATATATGCTCTTGAGGTTTAATTTCCTCATCAAAATAAGGTTATAATTAAACTTTCCAAGCACATTTCCCCAGAGAATCAGAAAGAAAGACATATTTAAGCAATAACAAAGCCAAACTAATGAAACAAGCATTTGGAAACAGAACTTGAGCAAACCAACTATCCACCAAGGTTGTTATTACTCCCTTCACTTTATTGTTTTTCAGGGGTATACTGGTATATATATGAAACCTTGGGATGTATTACATTAATGACGTTGTTCAGACTAATTACAGAATCCCTCTTTACAGTTTTACCCTTCTCACTATACATGATCAGATATACCTGTAACACTTCAGTACCAAATAAAATGAGTTTGATGCTCCTACATTGAGCCTTGCTCTAGATCTACTTCCAAAGACTAGCTATTTAGCTTCCTTGTCCACTTTTGACATAATTTTCAATCTGGCTAATGTCTAGAACACTATCCAATTCACCTGCTAAGAGAAATCTGCAACCAAAAAAAAAAAAAAAAAAGCCAAAAGCCAAAATAAATCACATGACAAAATCACTATATTGGATCCAACACATGTCATATGTTCAATTTAATTGAGGCGTCATATTTTTGTTGAGTTGTAATTGTGACATACTTATCTATGAGAACTCTTGTCATCGTTTGGCAACCTCCGGGCACAGATGACTGCATATTTACGGCAATATTTGGGTTGTGAATGCTCTGCCTCAGGTGTATCCAACCAAACTGCCCATGTTCCTTATCCGAAACTTTTGCTCTGAAATTCATGAAGTAACATTTTTTTTTTTTTCCTTCTTTAACTAACACATGAAAAATATAATTTGTTGCTATTGAAAATTCATCATATACCTCAACATCAATCCAATCGAAATGTAATTCGGATTTTAGTACCTGTACATGTGCGCGTCGATGGCGGCTGGAGTGTCGTTTAAGTCGACAAGGCAGCCTTCACTCACCCAACAATCTCCACAGGCGTCCAATTCCCACCCTTCAAGTTTCCCTTCCTAAAGAACAAGTAGTATAATTAAGTACCCTTTTGCCTTGGTTAAAATTCAGGCTAATTTTCTCACATTATTGCTTCTTAATTAGTACCTCAACGTAGTCCCGGAATGTTTCAATGGCCTCAATTCCTCTTGCCTTGGCATATTTAGGCTCGGAGATTATGTTCATCCTTAGCTCAACAGACTCCAATGGCTCCTCAAGATCTTTTATGAGACTACCAATGCCTTCGTCCGATCCCTCGAGCTTCATCCGCACCATCTCAATTATGATCTTCACCACCATGTAAGCCCCTAGTGAATACAATAAAACATGGAAATAAGAAAGACTAAAATCCAGAGTCTGTGAAATTACATATTATTTCATGTTTTATACTGGAAGCATAAATATGCATAACCCCATACATGAAAAGCATTAATGATGCTCTTTTACCTAATTTTTAACTAATCCACACAACTTTGCTCTGAACATGTTCAGGGGACAATAACATTCTTAATTTTTGTAGTATTTCTAGCACCATAAATATCACGCAGAATAGTACTCTTTTCGTACTTACCATCATCAAGAAAATAGTTCTCCTTAAGAGCGCCATGGCCAGAAGTTTCCATCATGAGATGAGTCTCAACGCCATCCTTGTTCAGCTGCACTCCCTTGTCAATAACATTCCGGTACCCGACCCGGTACAGGCAATGGCGACCACCTTTATCAGTGACGAATCTCGTTAGCGCCATGCTAGTGCGAGCATCGGTCACAATGGTGGTTCCAGGGTGTTCCCTCAGCACAATGGCTGACATGAGAGCAATAAGTTTGTCCCCATTGATCGGGTTGCCCTTGTTATCCACCACACCGCTGCGATCAACGTCGGTATCAAAGACTATTCCAAGATCAGCGGAGTTTTCGAGCACCGCGGCTCTGGTGAGTGCCATGGCAGTTTTGTCCTCTGGGTTGGGGATGTGGTTTGGGAACATTCCATCTGGGTTAAGGTGGAGAGATCCAAAGGTGTCTGCACCAAGCTTGTCTAGAACATTCCATGTGAAGAAGCCTCCTGATCCATTTCCAGCATTTACTATTATCTGCAATTTTGGATCATTGGCATCACATTGTTAAGGGCTTAGATTTGTGATACACACAATCAATAACATGGCAAAACAGCTGCTATGACAGTGCTACAAATATTTCTTTATTTTTTTTTTCAGGACTACTAATTTTAGTGCTGATCAATTGGCATTATAAGCTTTATATTGGTCAGCTTTTTGAACTGAGAATGCTCGTTGTCATAGATTTAGTTGGAATAGTTAGAATATTGAAATGCTAAATGAAAAAAGAACTGAGTGATCTTATTGCACGGCCAATCAAATCTTACCATACTGTACATCAGTGACGAAGTCAGAAATTTTTTCAGTAGTGGAGGCTAATAACTTTAACAAAAATTTAATTGAAATCAATATCTATGGCGGGACAGATTAATTCAATGGAGGCTATTTTATATATATCAAATATCATATAATACACATTTATATGTATAACATTATTAAAAATAAAAAAATTTAAGTGGGGATATACTAGCTATGTCTATGCCGTACATAACGATTTTTCATGCATTAAATGATGGTTTGTAGAGGGACAGTTGAAATTTTTGTAATTATCCATACTATAGAATAGATCACACTCCATTAAATTAGAAGAAAATATATGAGAGACTACTATATATATTTCGATAGACATGTTGCATGCAGTTACAAGACTTCGTGTTCAAGTGCTTAATCTGTAAACACAAATTACTCTAATCCTAAGAAGTTTGAATTAAAATAAGATGAGAACGTATTGAATTGTTAGCATTGATCAGATCATTTTCGTTACATATTGACGAACTGAAACTCAGTGAAAAATTAAGAGAGAGAGAGAGAGAGAGAAAGAAAAACCTGAAATCCTTGGAGTGGAGTGTCGTAGTGAATTGGATGGTTTACTCTAGCCTTAATAATCTCCCGAAGGTGTTGTGCGTAAGCGCTCATTAAATCGACTCTTGTCGGAGGAACATTAAGCAACGTCGACACCTTCGTTAGCCGATTAGCATACTTACGGGCGGCTTTGCCGCATATCTCCTCCACATCCGGTGAAGTTAGCCCTCCTTTCTTCGTGAAAAATTTTAGGCCATTGCGTGTGTAGGGCAAGTGCGACGCTGTCATCTGCGCATAAAACACAACAAAGTCTACATTGCAATTTGATTTTCCAATTTCTTTTCTAGCAAATTAACGCATAACTAGATTAGAATAGAATAAGTCTCGGTAGTCTTGTCTAAGGGCGATTTTATTATTCATTTAAGTTTTTAACATTCGTTTTAAGAGTAAACCAAGGGAACAGGAAAACAAGATAATAGTTTCGAACTCATGTTGTACTATCAATAAGAGTCAAATAACAATTTTTTTTTGAAAGTACTCTTGAATAACTTTTTGAAGTTCTTTAAACTCCCATTCATTTCACCGATTTAAATTTATAATTTGAATTTTACTATAATAAAAAACTTTCAGAAACAGTTATATCTAATTTTTTTATTATAGTAAAAAACTCTCACATAAAAATATTTCAATTCGAATCATCAAACTAAACATGCCCTTAGTAATTTCGAAGTCATGGTGGCATATACCATCTGGATGTATTAGCTCTTCAGTGTAGTATGCTTTAAAGTCTAATCAAGATTTAAATCTTTCAATCTAATAATCAATTTTACAGTCCCAAAAGAAAAGGTCTGGCACTAGCTACTTGTCTTATCCTTCACCTAAATATCATTCGTTTAAGCGAGGTTTAATGTTTAGCTAGCATTTGTTTTTCTTTCTCTTAAAACAAATTTATGAGATTGCTGTAATTATCTAGTGTATTTTATACTACCATGATAGAAGCGTCAAATGCAAATGGAGACAAAATTGTGCTCATGAAGCAAGCGGGAGTGGTGGCAAGTCCCATGTCAAACACAACGCAACCTGCACGAGACAGCCCAGAAAACACCGCAACACTCAAAGAAGGGCCTGATATTCTGGGGTCTTTGCCAAGTGACACTCTCACATTCTCCACTGGCGTCTCAAGCCCCGCGATGACCCACTCCCCGAAGCTCTCCGCGATGGCCTCCACCGCCGGCGGAGTGAGGTCCACCGTCCTATTCTTCTCTCCCTCCAACGCCACTCCCCGCACGTCTGATCCATTCTGGAGCCTCCTGATCTTGTCCATCTCCTCGTCCACCACGACGACATCGTCGTAATTGGCTGTGCTCGAAGATTTCAGGGAGATTATAACAGGTCTGGATAAAGGCGGTGAGGAGAACGGAAAGTTTATGTTGCTGCACTTGAATAATATTGGTTTTATTGATGTCCTTGTGTTTGATAGGAAGCTTGGATTTGGATAAATGCTTTGGTTATTTTGTGGAGATGATATTGAACAGGCCATAAATATTGGTAGTGTTGTTTATCTGTTTCTTTGAGTTATGGGATTATTTGGCGCTCTTTTGGTTTTGGTTTTGGTTTTTGAAAGGTTACAAAGCAAATTAAGGAGGTTGGAAGATAAGATCCGGAGCCAAGAAAATGAACCATAGCCTTACGATCTGAAATCAATATCTGTAAGAAGAGAGAAAGAACAAATATCTTGGAACAAACTTCCAAATGCTTAATAGATTTTTCTGTTGTTTGTTTGTTCATAAAGTGCAGTTGAAATTTCCCTATGTGAAAGGGAAGATAAATGGCATATTCTTTGCATGGTACTAAAACTAAAGTATATATGGTCTCGTTTTATATGATATATAGATTTAGATATGTAGATTACAGAACTCCATAGGTAAGTGAAATTGTGTATACGTTAATTTTCAAATCTTTTTTTTTTTTTTTAAGATATATAATATTGTACGGCAAAGATATGAGATCAATGATTTAGAAATGATAATTCCATACTTGGGTAAAGTATATTATACTCCTGTCCCTTTTACAAAATTAGGGACTCTTTGAAAGGCCAAATTTTTATGGAGCCTCATGATTTGAGTCTTGAGACATGACTTGGAATATTGTTCTTATACTGGGTGAAGACAAAGCTTGCATAATTCAGCCTCGAGTTTACAAGCATCCATAATTTATTATCACTCTAAATCGTAAAAATCCTGAAGGAAAGTTTGTTTGCACAACTATATTAGTGGGGGAGAACCTGCAGGCATTTTTTGAAAGTCAATCCCAGGTATGAAGAGCTTGCGTTAGCTTTATTTTCTCAGCGAATTTCTAATTTCTTTGGAAAAGAATTCCTACTTGCTATGCATAAGATATATCAAATTGTCAATTTGTCATATAATACTTTAGTTAAATACATAGGTAAAAAGGAAATAAGCTCTCAAAGGAAAAAGAGAAAGAAAGAAAAAAGAAAGAAGGTGAGATAAGAATTACCCTTGCTTATGTTGCATGTTATTATTTTGGTGAACTTAACAACAATAATTAAAAAAGAAAATAAAATAAAGAAGAGAGACAGAGATTTATCATATTTCGACAAAGTGTTTATATTACGGACTAAGAAAAAGGAGAATGCTCATTGATAAAGTCTCTATACAAATGGACATTACAATTACATAATCGAGTAAGTTACCTAATATTAAATTTAAGAGATCTCTTAATACAAAAATAGAATATATTTTATTTTTGACCCCAAGCTTTGCGCTCTTTGTCACTTTACTTCCAAACTTTGAAAATTGATATGCACCCTTGAGTTTTGAAATATTATTAACTTTACTCCTTTTGTTTATTTAATTAACAGTTTTGATGATACGACAATGGCTAAAGAGATAATTAATAGTTATTTTCACAAATGTCCTTAAAATATACCATATTTTAAAATGCCCCCTAATTTATCAAAACATATCAAAATACCTTTTGATTTATAGAAAACAAAATAAGATACCCCTTCATCCACTTTTGTCTATAGTCCAAACAGTTTTGCTGATATGATGTGTCATTAAAAATTAAATAGATGTATTATTTAATGGATTTAATTAAATATATTAATAGAGGTATCCTGGTTGTAGTCGACGTGGTTGGCTCTCTGTCGCTGCATGCCTGATCTGTAGCTGAGCTACGACTTGAACTTGATAGAGGCCACATCCACTATCGTAACTTGTGAGAAATAAGATTAATAGTTGTTAGGATCTTTTGGTTTTTTCTCTTCGGTCACATATGCCAGTTTTTTTATTTCAAGCAAGCGGTTACTTCTCCCTATGTTTTGTTTTCTTTTCTTTGCCAACACATCTAGGTTCTTTTGACTACTGTTTAGGATCTCGAAGAGAAGATTACCAGTGTTTTTTTATTTTTTTTCATTTTAAGACTGATTGATTTGATCTAGGGTTAATTACATTGATGCACCTTGAATTTATTAGTTTTGGCAACCTAGATACCAACCTTTTCACTTTGGTAAATGGACCTTGAATTTAAAAATGTGTTACAATTGTGGTTCAATAACTAATGGATCTCCCTCTGGATGTAAATTGCCTTTGATTTTTATAGAAATGCACCACAAATTTTCCGTTGGTCATCAACTTGGGCCCTGAATCTTTTAAATTTTAACATTTTAGATCGTCCATAAATTGAAATCAGTCATTGGTTGGATTGTATTGTATTGTTCCGAAATATATAAAAAAAAAAAAAAAGAGAAAGAGAAAAATAAGCTAAAATTTAAGATGAATTAAAATTAATAGGCTAATAGTTTATATAAGTTAATATTGGCTAAGTTATATTATTTTCTTCCATAAAGTTATGGACAATTATGAATAATAACTTGTCAAGTTATGGTTTATAATTGTCCATAATTTATGGGTTATGAAATAATTTGGCCTATTTATTAACTTATAAACTATTGGTTATTAATTTTAATTCATCTCAAATTTTGGCCTATTTTCCTCTTTCTCCCTAAATTTTAACATTTTGGATCGTCCATAAATTGAATCAGTCATTGGTTGGATTGTATTGTATTGTTCTGAATTATAAAAAAAAAATTGGATTCTTAACAGTCTGTTTGGTTTATGAGTCTAAATCAGGGGTTTTGATTTTAATTTTTGAACTTTAAGGCCCGTTTAGTTCACTGATTTGAATTTTTAATTCGAGTTGAGATGTGATTTTATATGAATACTTTTTACTGTAGTAAAAAAGTTAGATGTGACTATTTCTGAAAGCTTTTTATTGTAACAAAATTTGAAATAAACGTTGTCTTAAATTTTTTGTGAGAGAAAAACTACGTTAAACTCTTAGGTCCCGTTCATTTAATCAATTTAAGTTTTTTTATAATAAAACTTTTTAAAAATAATCACATTTAACTTTTTTATTATAATAAAAAATTCTCATATAAAATTATATAAACTTAAATTAAAAATTTAAATTAACCAATTAAACGGTTAAACATATACACCCTAAACGTAGGATACATGAGTGCAATTTATTTTGGGAAACGGCGGCCGGGCCGCCGGGGACGCTGCTGGTATTGTAGAAACCGGCCCGAAGCCCAAGCTTAGCTGCCTTTTGTCGTATTGTCGCGGAGGAATCCAACTTGGCACGTGATACAAACTGTATGGAACCAATTGTAGAACGCCACGTGTACAACAAAACAACCTTTTCCTGGGCCACTGTTTTCCAGATCCTAACGACAATTCGGCTCCGCTCATTTCTCAGTCCAGTTTCTTTTAAAGAGGCTGATCCCAATTTTAACAAACAAAGCCTAATTAGTGACTAAGAGTAAGAGAGAGAGAAACTTCTTTTCTCGGCCGCACTCTTCCTTTTACTCACTTTCTCTCTTCGTTAATCAGGTACGAAGATCCCTAATTTCTTAATCCTAATTGCTTTATCTATCTATTTGTTCTGAATCTTCAGTTTGGCAAGTATTTTTTTGTTCGATTTCTCATCACTGGTTTTCTGCATTTCCTGAATTGTTCCATTCTTTTCGGTTATTGTCGTCACTTTTTTTTTTCTTTCCAGCAAGGGATTGAATAAAATTGGATTTTCTAGGCGTTGTTATTTCCTTTTGCATTGTTTTTAGTGAATTTGTCTTTTTCTTTTTTATTTTAGTGATATTTTCTCTTTCAGCGCGAGTTCTAATTGCTGGAATTGCATTGTAATTTGTAATGCCGTTTCTTTTATGACTTTTTTTTTTTTTCTTTTTGTGCGAATTGTGATTGTTAGAATTTCTAATGTGATTGATTTGGTTCTCTGATTTTGTTGTTTCTGTGTGAGTATTGATTGTTAGACCATGATGACAAATTACAAAATGTGATTGATTTGCTTAGCTGATTTTCCTGTTTCGGTGAAAATTTTCAGTTGGGTCCTCCATAATTCAATCAGAATCACCTAAGGATGGATGTTGATAACAAGTTGTTGAATACGGGCCTGCTCATAGTGGCCACTCTAGTGGTAGCCAAGCTCATCTCTGTGCTTATAATGCCGCGATCTAAGAAGCGACTCCCTCCGGTGGTGAGGACTTGGCCTCTCGTTGGGGGACTTCTTCGATTCATAAAAGGTCCGGTTGTGATACTCCGCGAAGAGTATCCCAAGCTTGGTAGTGTGTTCACTGTGAACATTTTTCACAAGAGGATAACTTTCCTGATTGGCCATGAGGTTTCAGCCCACTTCTTCAAGGCCCCCGAGTCTGATCTTAGCCAGCAGGAGGTATACCAGTTCAATGTGCCGACTTTTGGACCCGGGGTCGTCTTTGATGTCGATTACTCAGTCCGCCAGGAGCAGTTCCGCTTCTTCACGGAGGCTCTCAGAGTCAATAAACTCAAGGGTTATGTGGATCAGATGGTTACGGAAGCAGAGGTGAGAACTTGGAGCGAATGTATTCGTAATATTTTGTTGTTTTAAGTGTTAGTTAGCTCATTGAGTTTTTTTCTTGGCAGAGTATTACTTTTTAAGCCAAGGCTTTGCTACATGGCAACAATAAAACCTAGTAAATTGTGCTAGGAATGGTGATTGATTGAAAAGGGCCATTTCAACTAATATTTTTAAATAAAAATCCAGCCAATTGAGCTAGACGACTCATTCGGCTCGAAAGACAAATTATATAAAACCTCGAGAAGCTGAAAATGTAGAGTTATTTTCCTGTTATGGCTTACTAGAATTAATCTTAACGTACCATTAAGTTGTCAACAATAATTCTGCAATCTATCTTTTCATGTGATTAAGCTATACTTTCTACTTTTCATGTTCGGTTCAAGCATGAACGATAACCAGCCACATTGCTAGCAATTCACAGTATGCTCCTCATAAACGCGCATTTAGTTGCATGATCTTCGCTTAATGAGTTGGTGTTTTACATTTTCATAGTCTAATTCCTGACTAAAGACACAACCAGTGGTCCAGTTATTTAGAAATTTTAATTCGTCTTGTATTCTTCACTGTTATTCTTATCTAATGGAGGAGATTCATGGTTTTAATTCTTTCCATTCACACTAGCATTTCGCAGGATTACTTCTCCAAGTGGGGTGACAGTGGCGAGGTGGACCTGAAGGATGAGCTAGAGCATCTGATTATCCTAACAGCCAGCAGATGTCTTTTGGGCCGAGAAGTTCGTGACAAGCTCTTTGCTGATGTTTCTGCCTTGTTCCATGACCTTGACAATGGGATGCTTCCTATTAGTGTTATCCTCCCATACCTTCCCATCCCAGCTCACCGCCGCCGTGACCAGGCACGCAAGAAGCTAGCAGAAATCTTTGCAAACATCATAGCTTCCCGTAAGCAAAGTGGCAAGTCAGAGAATGACATGTTACAGTGTTTTATTGAGTCCAAGTACAAGGATGGCCGCTCAACAACTGAGTCTGAGGTGACTGGCTTGCTAATTGCCGCTCTCTTTGCTGGGCAGCACACTAGTTCTATCACCTCAACATGGACTGGGGCCTATCTTCTCCGTCACAAGGAGTACCTGACTGCTGCGTTGGAGGAGCAGAAAAAACTGATGGAAAAGCATGGAAAGAGGGTGGATCAAGATATCTTGGCTGAGATGGATGTCTTGTATCGAAGCATCAAGGAAGCTCTTAGACTCCACCCTCCATTGATTATGCTGCTACGTAGTTCGCATAGCGATTTTAGTGTACAAACCCGAGAGGGGAAGCAATATGACATTCCAAAGGGCCACATAGTTGCCACATCGCCAGCTTTCACTAACCGGCTTCCTCATGTTTTTAAGGACCCAGATAGGTATGATCCCCACAGATTTGCAGCTGGGAGAGAAGAGGACAAGGTGGCAGGGCCTTTCTCATATATCTCATTTGGAGGTGGTAGACATGGATGCCTTGGTGAGCCATTTGCATATTTGCAAATTAAGGCAATATGGAGTCATTTATTGAGGAACTTTGAGTTAGAACTTGTATCACCATTTCCCGAGATCGATTGGAATGCCATGGTTGTAGGTGTGAAAGGAAAGGTGATGGTGCGCTACAAGCGACGAGAACTATCTTTTAACCAGTCTCAAAAGACGTAGGTGGGCTATTGGCATTTCTAAGTTAGCTCGCATATAGGATGGTTTTGGCTTCTTTTTATGCATTTGTTTTGTATCTGCTGCGGCACTTTTCTTCACTGAAGCTCCCGTGCTTTTCTGTTGGATTGTTGCTCGGATTTAATTGCCTTGTATTGAACCTTGTTTTGTGTTGAATTTCTTTCAGTTGTAGTGTGCTTTTGGAATCTTTATGTCATGGATTTTGGTGGTTTTAACTTCAAAAGAAAAAAGGGGGGAAAAAAAAACATTTAAGTGAAGCAACAGTGTAGAAAAATATGCATTTTTTTATACTTGATGTATTTTTGTGTCCTTGAAATTTTGGCTGAAAAGTATTGTACTTTAAGTTGGAAGAAAATTATCAACAAACAACAAATGATATGATTCTTCCCAAGTGGCCAAGTGCCTAAAGCAAAGAACAGAGACAAAATGAGAAAACTAGATTAGCTGAGATGTAGTAAATTGGGTTTGAACAAGATTTATCCAATGTAAGACCAGCAAAAAGAAAAAAAATATATTAAAAAGAAAAGAAAAAAAAATAAATAAAGAAGAAGATATGGGCAGGTCCAATATGACAAATTCAGTGGCAAAAGTCAGCACTTTATTCACAAAGTTGGGATGAAGTTAGAGCATTTCTTTAATCTTTTAGCAAAGAAAAAAAGAGAGATTAATGAAACAATAGAAGAAAGTTTATACCTGCACTTCATAAATCTTGCATGTTTTTCTTATGAGAGATGGGTATCCTAGACAACAAACTTCTCCTCATCTCATTAGGCATTGAACAACATTTGATCTCAATGATAATATCATAAAATAACAGTTACACTAAAAACACTAGATGTTGGTATAACTGTACTTCAATTCCAGATGGGTTGAAAAACTACTATATCCATTACAATCCAATTTAACCAGATAAGATTTACACAAGTAATTGGAGCAACAAAAAAATAAAATAAAAACACCAAGATTTAGATCTTGTATTGACAAAAAGGGAACAAAAATAAGGAAAACTCTCCAGCTCCAGAAAGATAAAACTGTCATTCCTCGAGATGGATGGAAATTTATCAAACCAGCTTCCTCAAATCAATGCGTCAAAATCTCAGCACTCTGAATTAAACATAAGACCTCAAATGTCACTAAAGCTATAATCCAAATACTTTTCCACTTAAGATATTGCCCACAAAGAAACTAACCTCTAAATGCAGGAAGTTGTACCTGATGAGCTAAGTTGAATTTTGGTGGAAGATCAGTTTGGTATGATCTTAAGTAGCTCAATATCAAACAAAAGAGTCTTATCTATCAGTCCTTGGTTCTTCAAAACAAAATCCAAGGCTCTCTGGCCCTGCCACACAAACAATTTGCAATTTTCAAACAAAATCCCATATTGTATCATAGAATCACCAAGAAAGACCAGATTGTTACTGAAAATGTCGTTGGTCTTGGTCCACTCTTGTTGAAGTCGTTCTCAGGGTATCCTAATTCCGGGGGCACTATAATCCTGCACCACTGTGAACTAGATTGTGAAATTTGCCCATACATGCACCCAAGCCTAATGTTTAAAATCCATGACTCAAGTAAACCACCTTATCTTTCAAATTTTTTTCCCATTGATAAAATTACACGAATGTCTTTGTCTAGTAGTTGCTTTGCCAACTTTATGAAACAATTCCTTAATAACACAAGGCTGATATATGGGAGATGCCACGCACCTTCTAACGCCACCAAGAGCCATGCTTGAAACAGCCTCTTCAAAAGCTGGTATTACCTGACAATTTAAAAACTAAAATTGAGCAACCAAACACTGATAGGCAATGCAAGTCACATACAAGAGATGAGGGTATGATTTATATGCCATTATGTTTTCAGTCTTAATTGAATTCCTAAATTCATTGTTGTCCTTGTCCATCACAATGTAAGATCAAAGAGTACATTCTGATACTACCATGTTCAACAATTGTACCGAACATTGGAATCTAGCAGGTTCTCATTTCCATGCTCCAAATTACCACATACCACTATAAACATATAGAGTATTAGCCTCTCACCTCTTGAGATCCTACTCTAAATTTGAAAAAGTCCTTGTCATCACCCTGCAATTAGAGAAAATGCAAAAGATGAATAGTCCATAAATCAAGCTTATCAGAAGACTCCTTATTTTAAGGGGTGAGAGGAGAATTCAATACCTCAAATGAACCGCCCTTGGTCTTATTCCGAGCTTCAAATATACGGCCGTAGTATCCTATAGTATAACCATCCCAATCAACCTGAAATTGCATTGAAAGTCAAAAACCAACTTAAGCCACCTAACTCAAACATGAAAGAGTAACATCTAACCCCCATTTGTATTGGGTTGTTTTAGGTCAAACTTTGTAGCATCCCTGACTCAAAAGTATGTTTAGAACACTACTCTTTCAACATATTAGACACAAAAATGTTCGCCAGGAATTTAATAGTGAGCATTGGTATCACTAGTGTTTGGTGATGCATCACTACATGTGTCAATAAGAGACAACTATCGATCACGAAAAAAAAAAAAGAAAAAAAAAGTTAGCTAACTCACCAACATTGATATGTGGTGATGCAATTACCAATTTGATAATAAATTTTTTTTTTTGGACAGTTGAAAAAAAAAATAAAGAGAAGACAATGAAAAGGAAATACAGGGGTGTTGTACCACAACAGTGTCGCCCCTCTTAGGACCAGGGCCATCTCCAAGTCGCAAGTCCTGCATTCTTCATAGATAGATAATTAAGAATCAAACTGGCTACAGATAGTGGAGGCTGTGGAAACATAAATATGGGACAAAAAAAATAAAGAAAACCAATAATATAACCAAGAGAGAAAAAAAGACGTCGTTTGGAATAATGGCAATGGAAGATTGATGACCTTATACTGAAGACCTGATTCCGTCTCTGTGTAGTCCGGATACCGCATTTTCGTCTTCCCATAGTCCTTCCCTCTTATTGCTGGCACTGTATTATTATTCAATGTGCACATCAATTTTCCAACCAGATTAATCACAGATTAAACTCATTCTATTACAAATTCACAGAAATAACGATGTTAAAGAACCTCCAAAAATTCTCTATAATTAATGCTACCTAATAAATATTATATCCAAACTATTTTTTTTTTGGGCTAAAAATAGAAGAGTGTTGCTACATTCACATCTGATTTGTCTAGACAGAGCAAAAAGAAGAGAAACTGCCACAAAAATTGTATAATTAATTAGCTGGATTTATGTTGTGATGAGCCACAAAGATTGTATAATATTTTAGCAATTTTCGGAAAGGAAGAGATATATTACTGTCGGCAAATTGGGCTGCAGCAGCAATTCCATCCTCCTGGGAAGCATTCCAGAGGGCTCCAGTTATTATGCCGCCCATTAATGTAACAATATTTCTTCTTTTCATTAATGCCCCTCTTTCTCCAACAGATTGAGGACTTAACTGTAAAAAATAATAAATAAAAAAAAGTATTACTCTCTTATTAAGATATTAACTTATAAAGTATAAAGTTATGACAAAGCATGATCACTTACAACATCAGCTTCCCACGAGGACCTCCTAAAATCTGGAAAAGTTTCTGAATTAAGCAAAAGGAAATTCACAAACAATTAAACATAACTCCAAGCAATCAGAACTCGCCAAAAATTAGAAAGAAGAAAAATAAATTTTTTAAAAAAAAAAACCTTGCTTTTTGAGCTTGTTCAGAGCTGATTCTAGGCCAGTCTTTAACTGGCCGAGCATCTCTGGTCTTACAATTCCACGCATTTCTTTTCTGCTGCCATTAACGTGTTTGGAGAGGTTGATGGGACTGAAAGCAGAGAGGGTTTTTGGGGTCGAAAGAGAAGAAGAAGAAGATGATGATGATGATGATGAGATGTTATGGCAGGAAGCCATGTTAGCCTGAAAGTAGTGCAGGGCGTCCATGGATTGGCCTGGATGATACTAGAGTAAGAGAACCATAAATACACACCGCATATATCTATCGTGTTTGTGCTCTTCCATCCATTCATAATGGACGCCAACATCAACAGTTGATGAAATTGAAACTCACCGTTTCATTTGGTTTTTTGTTTTTTTATTTTTTATTTTTTTGTGCAATGTTTGTTTCTTATATTATATAATTATGAATCATGATTCATAATTTTTTATAATATTTTTTCTCATAAAAAATACATATAAAATAAAAATAATTTTAAATTATAATTTTAAATTCATAAACTAAACGTCTATTAAATAAAATTTTAGCACAATTGTTCCCAAAACTTTATCCGTTCCAGCAAATTGCCCTTAAATTTTTTAATTTTAATATTTACCCCTTCAACTCGCTAAACTCTTGCAATCTAACACATCTTGTTAACATCTGTTAAATCTGTTAAAATACGAAGGGAAAATGTATGTGCCTCTCACGTGAGAACCAAAAACCCACATCTAGTCCTATTTATAAAAAAAAAAAAAAAAAGGGACCCAAAAATCTCCAATTCTAATTGAGACCCTTACAAAAATCTCCCAATACCTCAAACTCAATCCCAAAATTCTAGAATATCAAATGATAGCAATATGTGTATGATAACGTAAAAAAAAAAAAAAATAATAATAATAATAATAATAAATGTTTGAAACTTTTATCAACGCACAATCTCATATTTATGAACCACATTTGCTCTTTAATAATCTGCTCATTGTTATGTGCAGACAAAACCAAGCCATCGAAAATCAGTGGTTGTCTCACATGAGGGACATAAGCATTTTCCGTAGTATTTTAACGGAGCTAATAAAATATGCTGAATTTTAGCAAGTTAAGAGGTAAATTGTTAAAATTAAAAGATTAGGGGCAATCTGCTGAAGCAGATAAAATTCGGAAACAATTGTGCCAAAAAGGAGGATCAAAAATCAACTTCAGGTCAATGGGTAAATTTGCCTATTTAATTAGGGGAGAATGTTTCATTAAAAAACAATTCTCTGTAAATTTCTTTTTTATGAATGTTAAAAGATTTTTTTTTTTTTTTACGTTAATAAAAATTTTTTATCATGTAAATTATTTTTTATTAGTCATAAATAATATGTTTATTTAATAAATTGCTATTTACATTATATAATTTTAAAATATATTATTTATTTAATTTAGTTTTGAAAATCTACTAATTCAATAAATTTTTGTTTAATTTGATTACTTAAGGCCCACTGGACGTCCAAACCACATCTCTACAGATGTATATCAAATGTGGCTTGAGTCCACAAATGAAGCTCATTTCGTCACAACATAAGGTTATTTAGAAGGTATATTCAAATTATGATTCTTGATTATAAAGTTTAAAATTTTAATTTTTTATTAGAGAAAAACATATAGAGTCTCAAAAAAGATTTAAATTTTTTAAGTTTGAGTATACGAAACAAATGGGCTGAAATGTTAGTATAGAGCCTAAAAAAAAAAGCCTTGCCGCCTAAAGGGGCATGCCATTTATTTTCTGTTACATAGATTTTTCTCAATACATAATAACATGTAATTGTTATATGAAATATTAACCAAGACACTAAGCTTGTAACGTAGATACATACAACATTATTTCAAGCACAAGACAGAAAGCTCGAAACAAGCACACTATTTCAAGCATAAGACACAAAAACTTGAAACCAAATACATACATACATACATACATACATTACAGGAGAAGAAATACTAATTAATTTGCAGCTTCAACACCAAATAGACCTCTTTTACCTTCAACTCCCAACAAACCCTTTGAAGCTTCAACATCTAATGAACCATTTTTAGCTTCATCTCCTATTAAGCCTTTACAACCTGGAAAATTGATCCACTCGATTTGAACGACGATTTCGCCGCACTCGACGTTTCGCAACCTGAGACACATGTCCTGAACAATTTTTCCATTGGTCCAAACACAACTGCTCTCATCGGAGAGGCAATTCTCGTTGCTCGGCTGAATCCTCTTGACCACCCAGCCATCTGGGCGGTTTTCCACCCCCATTTTAAGGCATTCTATATAGGGCTTGATGTCAATCTCTGCATCACCCATGTTGTCATCTGAAGTTAGTGTGTCTCTGTCAAACACCGTCTGCATTAAAACAAGTAAATTAATCAGTGGCCCTTATAAATAAAATTATTGCAAATATGTCCCTCTTCTGATCACAATGTAAAAATCAGGAATGAAGCGTAGATTTTGCTTGATTGTTTGAGGAGTAATAAGTTGAGTTTCTCATATGAATAAAACTATATTAGAAATAGAAGATTGCTTACAAGAGTGATTGGGGTCTCAAGATCCGTGATGGAGAGTGTCAATTCATCATTCCACTCTGGATTGCAGTTGTTTTTCACCACGCGAGTCTTCAGTTTCTGCATGATATTTGTAAGAATATCAGAGGAGAGAAGGCAAACCAACAACCAGGAGTTTTTAATTGTCCATAGGACCATAACCCAAAAAAAAAAACAAAAAAAAAAAAAAAAAAAAAAACACTTAATCTTGTGCACTCTGAAAACAGTTCTCATAAATTGCAAAACAATATTATTAAAGGTAATATTTCACTTACGAAAAAGGGTTTCATAAAATTAAAATACAAAATGAAAAATTACTATAAAAATTCAGTATGGTAAATTTTGCATAAATTAGTCAATGCTCATATTTGGAACAACGGCAAAGAACAAATGGAAATATGAAAGGATAAAAAGTAATGTTTGTTCGGATTTAACAGTTCTCAATAATGGTATTATAAGGATGTTAAATTTGAGGTGCATATTTCAAATCAGATGTGTCAATCTCAGTGGCTTTCCTTTCCTTTCTTTTTATTTCCTTATGTATGGGGTATATATGAGATTAACCTTTGAGTTTATGAAATTATCGATAAACTTTCCTATTAAAACCAATTCTATGCATATATTGTTTCGGCTCTTTCCAGAAATAACAACTATGAGTTCAAATATGTCCATCATTCAACTGTCAAAACTACCAAAACTAGCAATAGTTCTGTCCCAAATAAAGAACCAAGGATTAATATGAATAAAAAAAAAAAAAAAAAAAAACCTACTTTCCCGAGAACCATTTTCGACGTAGTTTACTACAAGAATTGTCTTTAAATCATAGCTTCTTATACTACAAGAATCGATCATCCTAAAAAAGGAATAAGAATCTGTTGTTTGTAGTAGCAAGGCTGCCTCCAACATACACAGACACTCATGTATGTATACATATATGTATAATATGTAGTTTCATCAAAAACCACAAAGGGAAAGACTACAAACGAATTAAAGAAAACGATTAAACGAAAAAAAGAAATTAGGAAATTAATCTAGGAAATGGGTTTGAAGTATGAACAGATGCGTGGACATGAGGGAGTACTAGTGAAACAAGTTCAAAACAAGCTCGTGATTAGCCTTAAAAATTAATCATACTGATGGGCATCATTGTTTACTTTTCCTCTGCTACATACATAAGATTAATAATTGTGCAACATCATTAAATATATATATATATATATATAGAGAGAGAGAGAGAGAGAGAGAGAGAGAGAGAGAGAGAGAGAGAGAGGGCTAAAGTAACACAGGCCTGTTCCCCCATGGTGACGATGACATAGGGGTCACTTGAAAGGGTATCACGAATGGCAAGATTAACGCCTCTTCTCACCCGAATCCTCAGAAGAATACTCTCCATCTTTTACTTCCTCCAAATAGAAGTCTGTCTTCTGCTACGCAATAGGAACGAATTAAATGAATGATATATCTGTATATTTATATAAATATATAGATAGAGATTTGGAAATCTATGTAAATATTGGTAAGGGAATATGTATCAGCTTATAATCGTAGGAAAATCAGAAGAAGCACCTTTTTTTTTTTTTTTTTTTTTTTTTTTTTTTTTTTTTTTTTTTGTTTTTGGATGTTGAAGAATCAAAAGAACATGTATATAATATAATACATTATACATATATATATATATATATATATATATATCCACATGCAACTTTACACTTCAAAGGAATCTGCAGTACTCTAGAGTTTGTCGTATTTTAGATTATTTTATTTCTTGCAACGTGTCTCCTGTGGTGTATGTACCTATGAATTATGATAATGGTGAAAAGAAAATTGAAACGCTGCAATTGATCAGTGTCACAATCATCTTTTTTAGCCTTTGGAAATAAGTGGCCTTTCATATTTCAATATGCCTTTGTGTTTCCACCGTTCTTCTCGCTTTTTACCCCCCACAAAAAATAAAAAATAAAAAATAAAGGAATTTGTATTAAAAATTAGATATAATAGTTAAAAAAAAAAAAAAAAAAAATCACTAGAGAAACTCACCGAAAAAAAATTGCAAAGAAAAAGAGAAGTCTTCTGTAAAGCAAAAAAAACAAAAGGCTTTCATAATGTCGGACAAGTTGTACTACAGTCGAAAGGACTGAAAATTCTACACGTGATTTGTGTTGAGCTCTCTATTTTTCGTGCAGAAATTAACGTTTGATGCCCACCGAGATTTATTTTTCTTTTATACTATTTAATATTGCTATTATTTTAACAATATACATAGAATATTATTGACTTTCTACTTTCTAGCTGAATCACATGCTATCTATCGTGATATTCAACAAGGCCTTGCTCTAATTATTTTAACAATAAAATTCTTTTTATTAATTATGATGCTCTCAAACATTTAGCATACATTTTATTAGGCCTAGTTTATTTTGTAGATTTAAATTTTTAAAATATGATATTTTTTTAAAAAATTTTAACTATAACAAAAAAAATTAAATGTGATATTTTTTAAAAATTTTTTAATTAAAAATTAAAAATTTAAATACGTAAAATAAACGAGTCATTAATAATTACATTTGGACCGTCCAGTTATAACCAAAAAAAGGGTCACTCCAAGAAAAGGATAATAAATTCTCACAGAGAAAGAGAGGACAACAAGTTAAGAACGTTGAAACAAAACACTTGTTCTTTAATATTTTCCATATTTCTCATTGACTTTGTTTTAGTACTAGACCAAGTACGGAGATTGTATTTGCTTTGTGTTTATAAAAATATTATTATTTTCTTAATTTTCTTATTTAATTTCATATCAACTTGACGTACATAATCTTTTCTACCCCACCATTTGGATTTCTTATTTGAAGGTTCTAGTTGATCAATGATATTTTAGAAACAAGTGGTGAAAGGAAACAAACTTTTTTTTTTTCCTGGCATCAGCTTGTGAATTAGTTCAAGGTCATATGGGGATACTTCTTAATTAAATTGTAATTATTAGTATCTTAGGAAGAAAAAAAAAATTGTATTAATAGAATGCAAGTAACGAGAAGACTTTTATATGTTTGATAATCAAACACGATGACAATTGAAAGATTAATACACCAATTGACATCATAGAAGTAACCGATATGTAATTGAGTTGATTTAGCTACATAAATATATACCGTATATATTTTTATCATCAAAAGAAAACAGCTAATTTTCTTTAGCATAACGTAAATTATTCCAGGGAATTTCTAGATTACAGTAAATTATCCCAGATTTCAGAACCGCTTACTATGATTTCTTACGGTTAGATTACTTTTTCAACGGTCAGATTTACAAGAAAAACAATTTTAAACAACGCGCTATAAATTTTTAATACGGACGTGTACATATTTAACTGTTAAAAAATAAATCTAACAGTTTAAAAAAAGTGAAGCACTTATTGAGATTTCACCATAAAAATCTCTAAAATTGTCTTTTTAACAAAAGTTTTGTAAAACCGTCGCAAAATTTGGAGGTGGTAACTTTAGAGGACCGGGTTGTCTAACTTTTCAGACCGGGGATTCAAGTGCTAAGAAAATTAGATTTCACGGGCACAATTGTCAAAAACTTAAATATAGGAGCCTAAATAGTACCAAAAGATGTGATTTGTGCTCGATCCATCTCCATCGGAATGTAGGACCCAAAAGTCTCTTGCTCAGATCACATATTCGCATGTATTATTTGGACCATTGAAGCGCCAATATTACGCCTATGGTCTGGTGATATTTCAGATCAGTTGCTATTTTTGTTGTTTCATCGTAATACTCTTCAATGGACCTAGATTTTTAGGGCCGGGCCCAAGTGGCTCTTTTATACTTCGGCCCCAAAATGTTTTTCTTTTGCACTTTTCCCTTTTTATTGCCCTCCCTAAAATTTTATAATTACAGTTTTTACATATGTTTGTAAAATATTTTCTGTTATCATCCAGATTTAATTCTTTCTGGGGACAAATTTCAATTTTATTAATATCATATTTATAAGACTTTTAAAAATAATACATAAATTTTGACTTTTAAGCACTAATAGTTCAAACTTAAAGATCCAAATAAAAGCAAAAATTAACTATACTACTATTTCATTTCATAATTTTGTTGACTTCAAACTTTACAAAGTGATGAAATACTATTAAGAGTTTCAAACCATTTGCAGAAAAAATAAAAGAAAAAAATATAGTTACACGATTGTTTTCATTCAAAATTTTAGCTTTTTTCACGCCCACTGAAAAAAGTTTATTACTCCGCCACTGATGATAGCAACTAAGAAAGCAAATATGGATTGTAGAAAGTCTGAATGTTACAAACTTACTTTCTTTTTTATTTTTCCTTTTAGCTTTGTTGAGCTCTTAAGTCTTAATTCTAGTTTGTCATTTATTATTTTTAAACATTGCCAATCAAGAAAATTTTAGGCTTTTAGCCCCTGTTTGTTTCAATAACTCAAACTGTTATTTAAGATTCAAACTTTACTCCAGAATTTAAGCTGGTGTTTGAAAGAGAAAATTTTAAGGACAATTCAAACTATTAACAATAGTTTTAGAACAACTCAAATTGTTAATTTTAAAATTCACCTCCCTACTTAAAACTCTACCGATCTAAATTGTTGTCAAAAGTCCAACAGTTTTAGATTTTATTTTTTTTTTCTCTTTAATTTCAATCTTAAAAATGTCGTAATTTTTTTATTTTAATTCTAATTGAGATGATTTTTTTAATGTGTTTGTAATGAAAAGAGAAATAAATCTCCACCTATATTACATATTTTTTAATATCATTTATAATGAGATTTTATAAAATTTGTGATAAAATTTTAACAACAGTTTTTAACACTTTATCAAAATAAAATTTAAATTTTATTCTCAATTTAAATTATAATTTATTTATATATCTAAATAACAGTTTAAATCATAACTTAAATTATCACAATTTTAATAAAAAAAAATTAAATCTCTACGATTTAAATTGTTAAACTAAACAAACGATTGCTAATCTACCAGGTATGTTTTCAAACGTCAATTTGCCTTGTCAGTTTTCAAGCGTCAATTGCCTTATCAGTTTTCATTCAAACGTCAATTGTAATCGCCCAGGTTTGTTTGCAAACGTCAATCGCCTTTTCAGTTTTCAACTATTTTATCGCTGTCTCTTCCAAGTATCCCCAACAAAAGTGGTGAAAAATGTGAAACGTCCTAGAAGTTTATCACTGATGACTTTGTAGAACGATCTCAACCGTTATTTCCTTGTTTGTTCTTTCTTTTGTTTTCTTTTTATTTCTCTTTGCTAAAAGCTCTTCAACGGTACATTTATTTTACTGTTTTAAATTTATAATTTAAATTTAAATATAATTTTATGTAAAAATTTTTTATTATAATAAAAAAATTAAATGTGATTATTTTTGAAAATTTTTACTGTAATAAAATTTAAATTTTAAATTCAAAGCGGTGAAGTGAAACGGGGCTTAAAGTTATTACAATTTATATTTTTAAAATACATTTTTTTTCCTTTACTTTGTTTCTATTTAAATAATTTATTTCAAATATTATGTCCTTAATTTTTTTTCCCCACTAAAAGATTTCTCAAAAAAATTTTCCATTTTGTTTTGATTCTTCAAAATACTTTTTCTTCTTTGATAGTTTATATTGACATAGCTTTTCCTAATGTATCTCTACTTATTTTTCTGTCAAAAAAAAAGTCATTTTTAGTACACCATTCTTCGTTTTTAAAGTATCAGTTTCTTGTTTTCGTTTTTTTCCTACTTTTTCTTATTCATTTTTTTCAACTTTTCTTTAACATATGTATTATCTTTACAAAATATACTCACACTTTTTCTCACATGTACACATTTAAAAGAAATACACGTATGGTTGAAATATACATTTATATCCTTTCATTTTTTTATTCATAAATCTTAGGTTTTTAAAAAAACTTATTAAACTTTTTTCCCAAAACTACTTTTATTAAAATAAATTTTCTCATATGTGTGATAACCTAAACATATTTTTTCTATAGTCAATTTTTTTTCCCACCATAATCCTCAAAAATATTTTTCCCTAATTGATCCCTTCAATAATGGTTTTTCAGATATATCACTGGTTAAATGTTTTTCTTATACAAGCCTTTTAAATATTTTTTATATATATACCACATAAATAATTTACTTCTACTCCATCAAAAACTTTTCTCCCTTTTAGATGTTCCCTATTAAATTTATTTATTTTTAAAAACTCAATTATTAAGATGATAGTAAATAGGTAAAACCAATTCTTAAAAGAAATTTAAAATTTTCATTTTTAAAAGTTATAAGGAATGAACGCGCAGTGCATGTGCTTTTAAGTAGTATTTTATAAAAATATACTACTACTTAAACAAACAAAAAAATACGAGAAATTTTAAATTTTATATAAATTAAAATACTCGAACTCTTAAGTTTTAAATAAATTTTTAGTAACAATTATGCAACAAATAAATTGTCAAATCTCTATAATAAAAAGTTTTCATGTCAATTAAATTTATATATGGACTTGTCAATCAATAAAAAAATTATGAAGATAGATATTGATTAAAATAAATATGTCTATTTTAGTCATTATCCATCTTCTTATACATAATATATCAGGGGAGAAGGGAGGGAATTAATAGAAATAAAGAGGGTACTTAAAATAAATAGTAGAAACTAGGAGTAGGTTAAGCAAATGTCAAAAAAGTTTAAATCTACTATTTTAATAGATAATGAAATGCCAGTAACACTCCTATTCATATATCACAAAACCCTACTTTAACGTTTCCATCTCACCTTCACTATCTCTTTCTCGTCCTTTCATCGTTGCTCTCTCTCCACCAAATCTCACCATCGCTCTCTTTCTGCGTCGTCCTTGTGCTTCGTCAAGCTCGTGCTTCGCCGCCTAAACCATCACAACAGCAAGATCTAGCGAGATCTCTCCTCGCGCGGCAATGCCGCCCCATTATAGTGGAAGCCCGGTGAGATCTCCTCCGTGGTTCACTAGCGCCAAAGAGATCTCGCTGCGTCGCAAACATAAGAGATCTCTAATTGCAAATGATGTGAAAGGCACTCTTGTATTTTTTGAAAATTGTTTTTTAAAAATTGATATTTTCTTCATTTATTTTCTTCCACTAACATTTGTTTCCTTAAGTTTTTTTTTTTTTTTTTTTTTAAGTTATTCTCTACTGTCTCTGATTCAAAATTTTACCTTTTTAATCCAAATAATAAAAAATTAAATTTTCTAAAAAAATAAAAATCTATAAAAAAAATAACTTAACTAAACCAAAACCAAAACAACTTCAAATAAGCATTCAAGGTAATATATATATATATATATATATATATATATCTTTACGGTGGAGTAAGCTATTTTACTCCACTAGTAGGGCAAATATTTTCTACCGTTGGATTAGTTTTTTAAAGGTAAGATTTGTACAAATCTGTATTAAAATTTATAACGCGCCACATAGAACTGCTCATGATGCAAATCTGACCGTTAAAAAATTAATCTAACGGTAAAAATATTTTCCCCATCAATAAAGCAAAATAGCTTGCTCCACCATAAAAATTACTAAAAAAATGTCTAAAAGAAAGCATCAGATATTGAGGTGATATTTTTAGAATAATAAGATTCTTACTAAGATTTTTCAAACACTAAAATATATGTATGAAATGAATACATATATATAAACGAGTTTTCAATAGTTTGAAAATGATTACCCATCAAATATATAAATTTAATTATGGCGTAATAAGAATCTAATCTTATTAATAGTTATAAATTTTTAGTTAATTATCCAATTTATTACAACCGCTGGATCAATACTTTGTAGCTAAAATAAGGATACCAATTGTTGCAAATTCAAATTGAGAATTTAAGTTGAAAAGTAAATTTATGTGAAAGAAAACACTATAATAGAAAAAGTTACCCATTCATTTCTTTAATTTGACTTTTCAACTTGAGATGAAAGGTGAATTTATGTGAGAGAAAATACTGTAGTAAGCAGGTTGAATTTAAATTTTTGTTAGAGAAAATAATATAACAAAAACTTGAGTTGTGATTTGAACTAACGAAATAAACTGAAAAATTTTAACTTTTTGGGAGAAAGACTCTGTAGCAAAAATTTAAGTTGTGATTCGGATTGTAAAACAAATGGATACATATCAGAATGATCTTTCCTTTTAAGTTTTGCTGACTAATATTTCCTCTTTTTGTTATTAGGGACTTTCTTTAGTAGTCCCTGTAAAAATAGACTATCAGTAATCTTTTACTTTTCAACTGTTAAATCTGTATCAAAATCTATCTATTTTGCACACTTTTTTAATCTTATCTGATTTTGAAGAGATCCGAAGGTCAAAAACTAGAACTGCTGGTTACGAGAATCCCATTTCAATTTTGGAGATGAATACACTAAAGCCGACTTTTTTTTTAGTTTAAATAAATAGAAAAGCCGACTTTACTCAGATTTAAAAAAAAAATGGGATAAGGAGGGAAATAATATAATTAGTAAAATGATTAGTAAATTATAACGTTTTTTTTAAAAATAGTGAATTATAGCATAATTCGATATTTTAAGTTTTAAACAGTATTAAAAACCTTAAAATACCCCCTAATCTCATTTTTCACCTCACTCATCCCCCTAAACATCTATTTTTTTAAAAATAGTAAATTATAGCATATTTTTTAAAATAGGTAAATTATAGTCAAGTCCACCATGGTCGGGACCGGCGACCGGATCTGGAGACCAGAGACTATTTTCTAACAACCTTTGGCTATTTTCTGGTGACCGGTGACAGTTTTCCTATGATTGTTTTTCGGTGACCATTTAACATTGTATTTACTAGTAAATACCATATTTATTAGTAAATATCATATTTAAACAAAATGCCAACCATTAACTCCGGCGACCATTTAACACTGTATTTATAGGTAATATTATATTTACCAATAAATAACGTATTTACTAGTAAATATCATATTTATCCAAAAATCTGGCCACCACCTTCGGTGACCGTTTAACACTGTACTTATCACAAAATATTGTATTCACTAGTCAATATCATATTTATCTAAAAATTCAGGCACTGATTTCGGTGATTGTTTAACACTATATTTACCAGTAAATATTGTATTTATCAGTAAATACTGTATTTATCTGAAAATTTGATCACCGACTCCGGTGACCGTTTAAAATTGTATTTAACGGTAAATACCGTATTTACTAGTAAATATTGTATTTACTCATAAATAACATGTTTATTCAAAAATCTAGCCCCCCGAAATTGGCGACTGATAAATACCGCATTTACCAGTAAATATCGTATTTACTAGTACATATCATATTTATCTGAATATCTAAAAAATCTAGCCGCTGGCACCGATGGCTATTTACTAGTAAATATCATATTTACTCATAAATATCAAATTTATTCGAAAAGCCAATTTCAGCTGGAGCTAAATATGTATTTACCAGTAATATCTTATTTACTAGTAAATACCATATTTATATGAAAATTTGACCGTCGGCTCCCGCAATCGTTAAATACCGTATTTACTAAAAAATACAATTTGTACCTGTAAATATCGTATTTACTCTAAATATGTATTTACCAGTAATATCTTATTTACTAGTAAATACCATATTTATATGAATATTTGATCATCGGCTCTCTCGACCGTTAAATACCGTATTTACCAATAAATACATTTTGTACCTGTAAATATCATATTTACTCGTAAATACCATATTTATCTGAAAATTTAGTTGCCAGTACTGGTGACTGATAAGTACCATATTTACTTGTAAATATCGTAACTACCAAGAAATTTAGTCGCCAGAGCCGACAACTTGTAAATACTGAATTTACCAATATATTTATTGGTAAATACAATATTTACTAAAATTTTCTATTCTTTGTTAAAATTAACATTAAAAATCTAACAATATGAAACTACAAAATAAGTGTAATTCATTTGCTTTTTAATGTCATAATAATTCCAAAATTATTTTAATTACAATAAAACTTAAATTAAAAATATATCCTAAATAAAGAGGATTTAATTTTAATTGGATTAATTTTACGGCTCAAACAGGTTTTTAAGAAAACCTCACCATCACAAAAATTTGGGCTAGCGAACAAAGCAAAACCCAAACCCGCAAACAAACAAACCCCCAGAGAAAAAAAAAAAAAGAAAATTAAGGCGGTCATTTTAATCTCCAAAGTGACCACCACAAGAAAAAGGAGAAGTCAAGCTTTGTTCACGAGCAACCGTGAGCCAAGATGGGGAGGAATTGAGATCCGGGCGTGTCCGACTAGATCAAGGAAATAATTACGTCGAGGAGGCGTTGGTTGCGAATCGACCGGCGTGGGGCCCTTTGTCCCGGAATAGCGGATCGTGTATAACAAAAATTTTCATAAAACTTTTGAGATACACTATAGATTATATTAATTTATGCACCAATAAATTTATCATTAATTTATAAGATTCAAGGATCAACAAAAAAAATACCTTGTAGCCGACTCGGATGATATCTTGACCTTTGACCACAAACGTCCTGTCCCAAGCTTTTGTGTTTAGAACACCAAAGTCCAATTCCTTGATAGCATTTGTTTGGGCACACGTGAGACAAAACGGTTTCTTAAACTTTCGTGTCTCACTCATACGAACGAATTTTGATGACTCTTTTTCTCCACGATTAAGGATCCGGTTTTACACTCTTAAAACACACAAAACTCTATAAATAAGATGATTTTAAAGGTGATTAAAAGGGGATCAAGAGTTACACAATTTTTTTTAGAGCAAAAAATTCTCACATATTTAGGTGAGGCTTGAGTTTGATCCTATATGGGTAGTGAACTTATTTGGATTTTTGATTCTCCAATGGTTTGTAAGATTTTATACATTTGAGTAAATAATTTCCTTTGAATCATATTTCTTCTTCTTATCAATATATTTTATTGTCAACTCTCATATAAATCTAGTCATGCTCTTTTTTTATTTAATTAATAATTATATTATATATTGATTCGTTATTTAATTTTAGAAGTAGTCTTTTCTAAAATTCCATTTTGCGGTATATTGTCGCTCTTAGATTTAGTAATCTTTTCTTGCACATGACTAATGGGTATATTGTCACTCTTGGATTTCTCAATAAGATATTTTTAATTAATTAAAAACTTTAGAATTTTATTTATTCTATTAATACAATTTTTAATTCATATGTTCTTCAAATATTTATTTAGACATTGATTGTTTGGGATGTGAAACTTTCAATTTGATATAGTCAATTCATGAATCAAAATCCAAATAATTGAACAAAGCATATGGAGGATTCTCAAAGCCTTACCACATTTTTATTATTGAATTCTCTTTATTTTAAATTGTTCAAAAATATCAAAAACACTCATTTTTTTCTTTGTTTGATTGCCTACTTTCTTAACGCTTTTTATTTGCTAATCATTTCTTGTTCAATTTAATAACTTCCTCGTGGGATCGACCGTTCAAATTGTACTAAAATTGAAGGAATTGATTTTTGTACACGTTTGGGCGTAAATCAAACAAAATAACAATAAATTCATTTCTTTATAAAACTTCTTCCAAAATTATTTTAATTACAATAAAACTCTAAATTAAAAACATTATCCTACCCTTAAAATAGAAATTCAAATTCTTTCCATGTTCCACTTAACCTCACCGCTCAAAACACTCATTCAAACCTCACCATCGCCATCACGGAAAATGCCCCTCCATTAGCGAACAAATGACATGGTTAATAATGTTTTAACAAACAAACAAACCTTTAATTAAAAAATAAGAAAATTAAGAGGCGGTCATTTTAATCTCCAAAGTGACTTATATACCATGAAAAGGAAAAATCAAGCTTTGATATTCATAAAATATTCATAAATGAGATTCGATGGGGATGAATAAAATTTGATTAAATAAATAATAAATATCCGACTAGATCAGGAAATAATTATTATTTCACCGGAGACGCCATCGGAGAAATCATCATGCTATCCACTGCGATATTCTCTCAAAGTTGACGTCACTGAAGAGTTGCGCGCTTTGGCCATGAGGAGAGAGAGTCGGAGAGAGAACAATGTCTAACGACGACGTGCAAAGTGAAGCGGAAATGCAAAGGGAAACTCTAGTTGGACGTCAAATTTGGGTGGCGATGAGAAAAGCGAGAGAGGCGGAGAGAGAGAGAGAGAGAGAGCTAGTTGAGAGAAAAAGATAATGCAAGGTAGCAAGGTAGAGAGAGAAAAAATAGGAGAGAGAGTTGGGTGTGAGTTTCGTATTTTGAAAAAAAAAAAATGAAAACTCTAATTGAAAGGTAAATTTTAAAAAGAGCATTTGTTTATAAAATCAAAAATTTAAAACATGTAATTTACGGCTTTATTTATTTTTTTAATTTGAGTTTAAAATTTAAATTTATTATAATAAAAAAATTTTAAAAATAATTATATTTAACTTTTTTATCGTAATAAAAAAATTTTTATATAATATTACGTCTTAAATTGAATTAACGGACCCCTAGATGTGTTATTTGGTGCATTTTCTCGCAAAAAAATCGACGTCACTTTCTATAAAAACTCACCACCCTTATAAGGGCCAAATTCACACCGCCCAAACCGAATACCAAAACCCAAAACCAAAACCAACTTACCCTTTTTATTCTCTTCTTTTCTAGCCTGAGAAAGCAAAGGTTTTTTCTTTCCCTAGTCTCTCTTCTTTCTCTCTTTCATTCCATTCGAAACCCTAGCTAGAGGCCGTTGTGAATGGTGGAAATCTCAGGGCCTGAGACTTTGATGCGCCCGCTTTCTCAACCGACGGCGGCGAGCGCTCTCCCTCTCCCTGTCGCCTTCTCCGCTTTCGCCTTCGCCTCCTGCAAGGAAGGCTGGTACTACCGCTGCATCGGCGTCGACCCCTGAATCACGACGTCGTTTTCTCCGACCCATCGCCGACCTCCAATCTTTCTCTCTCCTTTTCCACTTTCTCTCTCTAATTCTGTTGGTTTCTGGTTTTGTGATTTTTCGTCGGCGATTTGGGCCTTTTCTTTTGTTGAATTGGTGAGTTTTTGAATTTAGATTTGTGTGGAAATCGCATCACGAATTGCGATGTTGCTTTACAAGCAGAAGAAGAGCCAGAACGCCAAGGGCAACAGGATCTTGATCAGCGTGACCGTGCTCGGGAGCGCCGGTCCGATCCGGTTTGTCGTCAACGAGAAGGAGTTGGTCGCCGCTGTCATCGACACCGCCTTGAAGTGCTACGCCCGCGAGGGACGCCTTCCTCTTCTCAGCTCCGATCTCAATGATTTCCTCCTCTACTGCCCCAATTCCAGCACCGAAGGTAACGCTAATAAACCCTAAGCCTAATTTCGATTTTCAGATTCTGTAAATAAATTTACGTTCTTGGTGAAATTTTGAAACTTTATCTTTTTATTTTGTTAGATTTCAGTACTAATTTTAAAAGAAACAATACAGGAGTTCTGAATTAGCTCAATGAAAACCGTGAAAACATCTGAATTTTAAGAATACTTCAATCCAGTGAAAACATCATTTAGCGAACTTTGTTTGCTTGTAAAAATCACACTAAAATAGAGCATTTCTTTGAAGTAGTTCAAGAATAGCAAAATTTCATAGTAATTATTGTTATCGTTTTTACGTTTTATAATCACCTATTATGATGATTCTATCTTTTACTATTTGTAAATGTTTCAATTTTCTTTTTCTACATTTCAACATTACTAGTAAGATTATGCTATATATGTAACTCCCCTTTATTTTTAAAGTTGGGAGCCAAATGCCTCTTGTATCGAAAGTCCTTTTTTTCCCCTCAAAAACTGAATTTGGAATCACAACAAACCACACTATACAGTGAAGATTGAATTAAACAGTTAGATTGGTTTTAATTAATTTTTTTTTTTCTTTTCTTTTTGTGTGTAGCTCTGAGTCCTCTTGATACAATTGGGTCGCAAGGAACTCGCAACTTTATGCTGTGTAAGAAGCCACAGCCTCTGAAAATCGAGGATGATGTCAAGGAAAGCACTCGCAAGGCAAGTGGTAACTGGAAATCATGGCTCAACTTGAAGATCACTTCCCATTGATTTTGGTTATTTCATTTATTTGCCATTCTTCAATGTGTTTTGAGATTGCACTCTTTTCAATTACTGTTTTGGAATAAACCAACAGACCTTTGTTGCTGAAATAAATTACCTTTTTTTTTTTCCTAGTTTCAATTATATTTGTATTGGGTTTGTTTGAATCTAGTTTTTGTTGACTTTTGCACTTAAATCTACTGTGTTTACTGTGATGGTATTCTTCGACAGCATTATTTGATTATTGACATCTTTATCTTTTTCATAATTATTTTAATTCAATACCTAAATTGAATTCTCATTTGGCGGTGGGCTATAGTGATAATATAAGGTGTGTTTGGGCTGTAGTGATAATATAAGGTTTGATTAAAACTCGTTTTAAAATAATTTTAATTTTTGTATGAAAATAAAAATGAAAACATTTTCAATTTTAAACAGAAATTATTTTTAAAAATGTGTTTAGTAGTTTTATTAAGAGATTATTTTTAGTGTAAAAAAATTCAGTAATATTTTTTTTCTCTCTATTCAGGAGAGGAGAATGAAAATAAAAAATAAAAAATAATTAAAATTTATTTTTTATTTTTTTCTCATTTTATATTAAATTAAAAAATTATTTTTATTTCTGTTTTTAATTTTTATTGTGCTAAATTTTAAAAACGTTTTATTTTTTCTTTTTAAAAAAATATGAAAAAAAAATGAGATTAATTTTAAACAAGGTCCTAATGGAATTTCATTCCATGTGGAGAACACCTATGGAGACTTGTTGTTAATTCATGAACCAAAATTAGATCCGGAAGTTAGGGTCAATTTTTTTGGTTGTCCAACTTATGTCATCGATAATCAATCGTTGATGAGTCAACAAGTGGACTGACAATCATGCTTAAAAAATGTGAAAGGCATTCTTCAGGTCTTATACAAAGCAAGTGGCATTCGTATGGCTCTCCCCATCTCTTAACAGCTTGGGTTCTTAAATAATAAGCTGGTGATATCACGAAAGAAAATGAATGAAAAACTATCATCGCATTTATCTGTTTATTTTATTAATTTAAGTTTAAAATTTAAATTTTGTTACAATAAAAAATTCTCACAAACAATCACATTTAATTTTTTTTTTAATAAAAAATTTTCACATAAAATTACATCTCAATTTAAATTAAAAATTTAAATTAATGAACTAAATGTACCCGTAATTATTCGGTATGCTGCTATGCTCAATTATTTTCGTTCCCCATCCATTCCCAAAGGAATATATGAGCACACATTATATATATATATATATATATATTATATTCATCTTCCAAATGGGTCTAGATTTGGAAGTAGCGGAACTCTACTCAATATTTTGAGTTTTATTTGCCAGTGCAGAATGTACTGTTGTTGGCTGAATGTGGGGTATCTACAGTGAGCACCTTCAGAATCACTTTAATAAGATTTGAAGTCATAGTACTGCCCTAGGAAGGCACCAATCGCGCCTCTCTAACAATGTCGTGACAAACTTTTCTTTCTTCTTTCTCTTTCTTTTTCTTTTTTCTCTCCCTCTTTTTTTTTTTTTTTCTTTTCGTAATTTCTTTTGTGGTTGAAACTTCATAGAAACGATGCAATTATTTTTTGGGAAGTGAGAAGAACATTCTTCGAATATGAGGGTTACCGACCTATAATTGAGATTATCTGTCCTTTTTTGAGTTTTATAAACAAAGATTAAGGAATAAAGAAAACGGCTCATCCTAATTTACTTATTAGGAAATCAGGCTTGAAGCCTAGGCACTCAACATTATGTGAAAGCATGCCTCAAAGTTGAGAAAAGTTCGAGAATTTATTATTTTATTACCATTTTTTGGATCATGGTTTCCATGTTAGGTATTGGTTGAGCTACGTGCCTACATCCAGGCCAAAAAAAAAAAAAAAAATGTCGCAAAATTTCAAGGTCATTGCACCTTGTTTGCAGCCGAAAAACCGGAAAGTAAGAAAATAGAAAAGCTGATTTGTTGCCAAACACAGTACTAGTACTAGCCCCACCACGTGAGAGAGAGCCCAGTTGAGCCTCTTTTTTACTTTTGTTTGCGGCTGGGAGTAAAGCTAAGCATCTTCTTCCTATGAGCACCCCCTGTTAATACCAACGGGTTGAAATCACGCTACTTACATAAAACAGATCCTGCTAGATTAATAGGTGAAATCTAAGTTAATAAGATCTTATTATTTTATGAATATGAAGTTTTATTCTTATCGAGATAAATATCATTTTTCTTTGAATATTTTTGTACTGGGAGTCGAATCTTGTTGAGCTCGGTATTTTCTCGTTTTTTGTTTGCAGTTTGAACTAATTAAATTTAAACTTTCATGAGAGCAAATGTATTTCGCAAAACGAATTCAATTCTGATTTGTACATGTCAATGAGAGGAATAAGTTTTTGTACCACTTATTTGTGCTAGCCAAATATTACTGATGTAACGGAAGTGTAACAATTCTACTTCCTTGATTCTAACGAATACTAAAAATTAACGTAGAGATATTAAAAGAACTCTAAAGAGCAGTTTTATAAATGAGTAACCTAGTGAATAAAACAATGATAAAAAGATGTTTAAATACTAGATCTTAATTCTAAATAAAATAAAAATTTATAAAGCTATTCAAACCGTTGCAATTAACTAAAATGTATGAACTATACGTGGAAATTAACTTTTACAAAATTGAAAATATACGTTTTCAATTTTGTTCTTAATTTATACAGATTTCGTCAAACATTTAATACTTAATTAATGGAAAGTCCGAAACTGAAATAGAGTAAAATTTCAGAGACTAACTGTGAGACGTTTTAAAAGTCAAGAATCAAAGTGAAATTGAGAATAAATCCCGAAATGACTATTTATGAGATTAACCCAAACTAATAAAATGACAAAGAAGGAATCCGCGTAAACAACAACAAGACCAGACAATCAGGACCTCACATAACTCCTCTTAAAATAGCAACTAAGTCACTATAGGACTTGAGAATCACATGCATAAGCTTAAAGGCCCGTTTAGTTCGTTGATTCGAGTTTTTAATTTGAGTTAAGATATGACTTTATGTGAGTTTTTTATAGTAGTAAAAAAATGTAATTGTTTTTAAGAGTTTTTTACGATAACAAAGCTTGAATCGGTAAAATAAACGGTGCCTAACTTTCTTCTATGAATTCAGACTCAGGCATGAACATATTAGGTGTAAATTAGAGCCTATACCACATTTGGAACACCTATGTTAAATTAGGCTTGATTTTTCCACAAAAATTGCATGTTTGAAATCCCTCTATGTAGCATTCCAACTACCTATGGTTATAATATGTGTCACAGCTTATTTCATGTTAGGATTCATGCCTCTTTAACTTTTTGCTTTCATTTGGACCATCATCAGAATGGTTAAATACCCCATTTTAGATATTGTTTTCGTATCATCAATGGTGGTGGTACGGCGCCGAGAGAATAGCCTACCATGGCTCTCTCTCTCATCAATCAGGAATTGATTTCCCTCGTCTAAGTGTGGTTGCAATCATGCCTCTCAATAGGCCTGCCGAATATGGCTTTGGTCTGACGTGACTTGGGCTCTTTGGATGCCCGTAGAGGAAAGAATGGGCCACGTTCCCTTGAACGTCTCATTGTGACAGGAGGGAGAAAGAGAAAAATAAATTAAGATTTAAGATGAATTAAAATTAATAAGTTAATAGTTTATATAAATTAATAAATAGGTTAAATTATTATTTTTATTCATAATTTGTTTGGTTATGAACCATAACTTGATAAATTATTGTTCATAATTCACAGTTTTTATTCATAACTTGTCTGGTTATGAACCATAATTTTATAAGTTTGTCCACAACTTATCTGGTTATAAACTATAACTTGACAAGTTATGGCCTATTAATTTCTATAACTAAAAATTGGCCTATATACTTTTTTAAACTTTTCATATTGGCCTATTTCTTACTATTTTCGTTTGTGACATCAGTAGATTTCTCTTAAGCCGTTGAGTGGGGACGTGAGAATATTGTTTAATCATTTTTTTTACTAGCAAAACTGTGAAAGTAATCCTAGAATCTGCACCAAGAACACAAAAACAAAAGCAAAGAACCACACAAAATAGCAAAACAGAAAACAAAAGGGAAACAAAGAAAGTGACAAGTGATTTACTTAGTTCAGATCCTTGTAGATCCTAATCCAAGACAGGGATATCTCCCTAGCTCAATCCACTAGTTCGTCAACAAGTATACACTAGAACTACAGACTATACAAAGATCATCAGGAACTCTTACAGAAATAACGTCTCAATTTCTCACCAAATTCCTAGGAAACAAACGCCCAAGAGCTCCAATTATAAACCCAGAAATTCCCCAAGAATTTCTCTCTCAGATCTTTACTCTCAAAAGTCTGTTACAAAAGTGGTTCATTTCTTATCCCGTAAAACTGCTTAACAAACTAGTCTTATAGAACAAACTAGAGCCAGCCTTTTAAAATGGCAGCTGTTAGTGCCACGTCACTATAGTCTCTAAGCTGTAGTCTTGAAGTCAACTTGTCGTACACCTTCAACTGAAAATATCTTCTAATTTATTTACAATCCGAGACACACTTAATTGCAACAAATCTCCACCTTGGCTCCAATTGCAAATGATTTGGATTGAACTAGGAATCCCATATTCATCAGTGTTACATTACAAAAATTCTAAGCAAGTCCAAGGCTTTCTTGAACTTGCCTACAGGAATCACTTTGGTAAGCATGTCTGCTGGGTTTACTTCAGTAGAAATCTTCATAATCTCCACTAGCTGCTTTGTAAGTATATCTCTGACGAAATGTAGTTTCACATCTATGTGCTTTGTTCTCTCATGGAACACATTGTTCTTAGTCAAATGAATAGCACTTTGTGAATCACAATGTATAGAAACTTTCTTCTGCACAAACCCCAACTCACTGATGAATCCTTTCAACCACAGGGCTTATTTTACAGCCTTTATTAGGGCAACGTACTCAGCTTCTGTTGATGACAATGCTATCACATGTTGGAGACTAGACTTCCAACTCACAGTATTTCCTCTAAAAGTGAATACATATCCAAAAAATGATCTTCTTTTGTCAAGATCACCAGCAAAATCTGAGTCACAATAGCCTTCCACTGTGTGATTGTTGTGTCAATTATCTTTGTGCACCAGGGCAACTAAAGAAGTCCCTTTCAGATACCTCAACAACCACTTTACCGCTTGCCAATGAACTCTACTAGGTCTACTCATGTATCTGCTCATGAGCCTAACTCCATAAGCTATGTTAGGTCTAGAACTGACCATAGCATACATGACACTTCCAACTCCATTAGAATAAGGTACATTCTTCATGAAATTGGCCTCTGTCTTCTCATCTTGTTCCTTTATAGCTTGTAGTCTAAAATGAGCACCAATCGGTGTATTAACTAACTTAGCATCTTGCATTCCAAAAGTATGTGTGACCTTTTTAAGATAATTCTTCTGAGATAAAAAAAAAAAAAAAAAAAAAACAAAATCTTATTAGTCTTGTCTCTGATAATATCTATTCCTAAAATTTTGCTTGCACCTCCTAAGTCCTTCATTTCAATTCTGAATTAAGCTCATTCTTTAACTTCTGAATTTCTAACCAATCTTTACATGCTATAAGCATATCATCCACATAGATCAGTAAATAGATGGAGTCATTGCTTTTCAATCTTCTAAAATACACACAACTATCAAATTTGCTTCTTGAAAACCCTTTAGAGAGCATAAACTCATCAAATCTCCTATACTACTGTCGAGGAGATTGTTTGAGTCCATATAAGGATTTTTTAAGTAAGCAGACTTTAGATTCTTGACCTCTCACTTCAAACTCTTCAGGTTGGGCCATATATATTTGTTCATCTAAACTGGCATGAAAGAAGGCAGTTTTAGCATCCATTTGCTCAAGCTCTAAGTCTAACTAGGCTGTAATTGCCAAAATAACTCTAATTAAGGTATGTTTGACCACTAGAGAGAAAACCTTAAGATAGTCTATTCCCTTTACTTGAGAGTAACCCTTAGCAACCAACCTAGCCTTGAATCTAGGTTTCTCAACTCCAGGAATGTCGGGCTTCTTTTTAAAGATCTATTTACTCCTAATGACTTTCTGGTTCTTCAGTTTTCCAACCAGGGTCCAAGTTTCATTCTTCTATAAGGATCTCATTTCTTCAACCATTGTTGCCTTCCACTGCATCCATTATGAGCTACTTTTAGCCTCTGCTACAATGTTAGGTTCATCTGTTCCACCTCATCTGCTGCATTTAGTGCAAAAACAATGAGATCCGCTTGTGCAAATCTAGGAGGAGGCTTGATCTGTCTTCTAGATATGTCTCAAGTCAGCACATAATCTCTGAAAGCTTCTTCTTGACTTGCTTGTTCATTACTTGTGGTGGACTAATCTTGTTGACTTGTTTGTTCACTACTGCTAGGATTGATCCGAGTAGCTCCACCTTGATCAGTAAAGCCTTAGTCATCCCTTTCTGGTTCTTCATCATCTTTTTCAAATGAACCAGTGAGCTTATCACCAGAATCATTCAAGTTTTCTATGTCTTTTCAGGTTGCAAATTTCCTGAGTCATTTTCTTGCTACCTTTCCTGCATGTTAGCCTTATAGAACACAAGCTCATTGAAAATGACATATCTACTAATAACATATTTCTTATCTTCAATCAACCAAATTTTGTAACCTTTAACACCTAAAGAGTATCCTAAGAAAACACCTTTCTTAGCCCTATGATTAAGCTTACCCTGACTAACATGCACATATGCAATGCTACCAAAAGGTCTTAGGTGATCATACTTTGGTGGGGACTTAGACCATAATTCTTCAGGGGCCTTAAAATCTATGGTTGATGACAGGGACCTATTAATTAACATGCAGTGGTAGCAGCCTCTGCACATAACCTTTTAGGTAAGCCAGATTCGTCTAGCATGCATCTTACCTTGTTCATTATAGTTCTATCCATGCGTTCAGCAAGGCCATTTTACTGTGGCATGCTAGTACATGTATGTTGTCTAGCAATGCCATTTTCAGCACAATACTTATTAAATTCATTACTACAAAATTCTAGGCCATTATTAGTTCTAAGTCTCTTAATTTTCTTACCAGTTTGGTTTTCTATTAAAGATTTCCATTCTAAAAACTTAGTAAAAACATCATTTTTAGCTTTTAGAAAATATATCCAAACCTTCCTAGAATAATCATCAATGAATGAAATAAAGTATTGACATTTTGAAAGAGAGAATGGTACCATAGGTGAATGCCACAAGTCTGAATGAATGTAGTCCAAAGTTCCCTTTGTTCTATGCACTGTTGTTGAAAATTTCAATCTATTTGCCTTTCCCAAGACGCAACTTTCACAGAAATTTAGATTGCTGAGTTTCTTCTTGTCCAGCAGTCCTTGTTTGGCCAGTTCTTCAAGTCCTCTTATGCTCATATGCCCTAATCTACGGTGCCATAATTATATTTTATCACCAGTATGTACAGACACTACAGATTCACCTAGAATACTTCTTTCTTGAAGCACGTACAAGCTCTGCTGCAATATGTCTTTCATTACCACCACGATTCCTTTGAACACCTTCAAGATCCCACCTTGTGATTTATAGGAACAACCATTTGTGTCTAACATTCCCAGTGACACCAAATTCCTCTTCAGATTAGGAATGTGTCTAACTCTAGTTAAGGTTTTCACAGATCCATCCCACATCTTAATCTTAACAGACCCAATACCTTTCACTTCACAGGAGACATTGTTTCCCATTAGAACCTTGCCTCCAAAAACTTCCTTGAAATCACAGAACTAATCCTTTATGGGTATCATATGAAAGGTACACCCAGAATCCATGATTCATTCATCAGTTGGATCATTATTAGACACAATAAGGACATCCACAGTGTCAAGATCATTAGAGGCTGTTGCAGCATCTCCATTCGAGGAATCATCATGTCTCTGATCTTTCTTTCTCTGAGGGCAAAATCTTTTGATGTGGCCTTCTTTATGACAGGTCCAACATTTCTTGGACCTTGATTTTGATCTTGATTTACCCTTGCCCTTGTGTTGATTATCCCTCTTTTCTGGTCTCTTGCGAATGTTGAGACCTTCTCCATTTGATCTTGAATGTTTCCCATTTGCTTTGAGATCCAGTTCCTTTGAGTATGTAACTCTCATAACTTCATCGAGTGACAGAGTTTCTTTACCATACTTCAAAGTATCTCGTAGTTGATCATACTGCTTTGGAAGGGAATTTGGGAAAAAGATAGCTTGATCTTCCTCATCAATTCAAACCTCAATATTTTCAAGATCTGCCACTAGCTTGGTGAACTCGTCGACATTCTCATCAATCGACTTGCTCTCATCCATCTTGAAACCATATAAGCATTGTTTCAGATAGATTCTATTTGGTAATGCCTTGGTCATGTGAAAATGTTCTAACTTCAACCACATCTCTGCTGCGGATTTTTCTTTGACAACCTTCCTTAAAATCTAATCACTTAGGCTCAGAACAATTGCATTACGAGCCTTCTTCAGAATATTGGTCTTTTCTTTCTCATTAAGCGTGTTTGATATTTTTTATTCTCCCTTTAAGGCTTTATCTAGTCCGAGATTACCCAGATGAGCCATCATCTTCTCCCTCCATAGACTGAAGTCATTCTTCCCATCAAACTTCTCAATGTCGAATTTAATTGTCGACATCTTCAGAGAAAATTCGAGACCAACAAATCTTGAATATTGAACTTCAAACTGCAAGACCTCCAATTAGCGAGAAATGCCTTCAAGAGATCGTTTCTTGGGATGCTCTGATACCCATTTGTGAAAGTAATCCTAGAATCTGCACCAAGAACACAAAAACAAAAGCAAAAAACCGTACAAAATAGCAAAACAGAAAACAAAAGGCAAACAAAGAAAGAGACAAGTGATTTAATTGGTTCAGATCCTTACGGATCCTAATCCAAGGCGGGGATATCTCCCTAACTCAATCCACTAGTTCGTCAACAAGTATACACCAGAACCACAAACTATACAAAGATCATCAGGAACTCTTATAGAAACAGCGTCTCAGTTTCTCACCAAATTTCCAAGAAACAAACGCCCAAGAGCCCCAATTACAAACCCAGAAATTCCCCAAGAATTTCTCTCTCAGATCTTTACTCTCAAAAGTCTATTACAAAAGTGGTTCCTTTCTTACCCCGTAAAACTGCTTAACAAAATAGTCTTATAGAACATACTAGAGCCAACCTTTTAAAATGGAAGCTATTAGTGCCACGCCACCATAGTCTCCAAGCTGCAGTCTTGAAGTCAACTTGTCGTACACCTTCAACTGAAAATATCTTCTGATTTATTTGCAATCCGAGACACACTTAATTGTAACAAAACAAATATTGTTTTTCTCTAACCTCAAACCATTACTGCATATTAAAATTATTTATATGAATTTTTGTGTATTTTTGGCAATTTGGATTTTTCGATTTTTAAATTTAATCTAGTAGGTTAGTGATGTAATCTGCTAGATTACACTATAATGATCGACACCAGACAAAACTGATGAGATATATTATGTTGGAGAATTAATCTGAAGTACTAGTTTAGTTTACTAACTTACACTTCAGTAAGTCGGGGATGAATAGTGATATGTGTTGAAAGGGCAACACAATCTAGTACACTACCGATGTTTATCAAGTGCGAAATTATTACACTTACTTTTAAGAGTGCATAAACCTTGATTTTTACCTTTTTACTCTAGATTAATATATTTTTAACTAATATAGTTATTAGACTAAAATAATATTAATCAAGAGTAAGAAATAAAAGTTTAGACTTATACACTCTAAGGGGTTATTTTTCTTGTCTCCCATTATCAAGTGGATTAGCTCCGGCAACAAGCGACAATCAATGGTCAATGTTGATTCTGTTGACATCTAATAGATTACTGGTGATAATCAAATAGATTATTCTTTAACGACTTGCGGGGTAAAACTTTAGAGGAAACAAAATGCATATTAGTTTGAAATTTGATCGATCGTTTTAAGTCGAACAAATTGAAGTCCTCTTATTAGAGTGGCAAAAATTACAACATGCGTCTTTCTTGTGGAATTTTTCAAGGCCTCTCAATTGCATAGTTTAAATTATGTAAAATTTTTAAGATATCGTGAAAATAGCAAAATTTTAATATCATTAAAATAATGATGATATCATTACAATAATTTTAATATCATTATATAATATAAGATATGACATTAATATCGTAATAACTGTCATTTTTACTATATGTATAATATTCTGAAAATTTTGTTAAATTTCAAGTTAACGTATGAAATTTTACTGCGTAGTGTAATTATCTCATTTTTCAATTTTACTCAGCGAGGAATAGGCCCAAAAGTCCAACATTTCTTTTGAGAGAAAAAGAAAAATAGGTCAAAACTTGAAATAAATTAAAATTAAAAGGCTAATAGTTTACATGAGTTAATAAATAGGCTAAATTACTATTTTTATCTATAACTTATCTGATTATGAATTATAACTTGACTAGTTATTATCCATAATTATTCATAACTTATTTAATTATGATCCATAATTTGATAAATTTATTCATAACTTATTTAATTATAAATCATAACTTAATAAATTATAATTTATTAATTTTTATAATTAAAAATTAACCCATATATTTTCTTAAATTTTTTTATTGACCTATTCTCTACTATTTTACCGTTCGTTTCAACCAAATGACGCATCGTGTGAAGGCATTAATGAAAGACAGAGGCTCATTATTTTGCAGAGAAAAGCACGTTATGACTATTAGCTATACCATTCCCTCCGGAGTAAAAAAGATTTATCCTCAAATTCAGTGTCCTCGATCTTGTCATTATGCCAACGTACAATGCAAGATGCTTCACATTAATGCTATTAGAAGCTCCAAACACTAACCCGTACGTTTAAAATATTGAAATAGAAGATTTGAGTTAAAAAAATAAATTTATATAATAAAAAATATTATAAAAAAAATTAAGTTTAAATTTTTGTAAGTAAAAATATTATAACAAAAGGTTTAATTTGTAATTCAAATTATGAAACGAACGAGGTTGACAATTTAAGAGTTTAAGAGAGTGTTACATTGTTATGCTCAAACACTTTAAGAGAACCAATTTTTATGTTGCTAGTTTAGTTTTATTATACACACGAGCGAGGAAGAGATCCTTTAGTGAAGATAAGTGGAACCGATATCCAATCGAATTTTCACCATGTTCCAAAAAACCCTTTAAATAGGCTAAAAGAAACTATAACGTTAGGAAGAGATAATAAGTAGGTAACCTATGTAATGCATCCTTATGACATTTATTCGATGTAAGATATACAAATTATCATAAATAAATTATCTACAACGCATTATTCCTCACATATGTAGAATACAAATATACACTTTTTAGTCACCCATCATTATGCAACATAGTAAATTTCTAGAATAGATGAAAAGTTGATCTCCTTAAGTTAAAGGTGACAAATAAATTTATGGGGAAACAACATGTGTGAAAAATATGCTATTACCTCATATTTTTCCAAATTTCTCTTTTAAAGTTCCCGTCATGCCCACGGGTTGGAGCAAACTGAGTCCACTGTTTAGAATGGCTTAGTGAACGTTTAGTTCGTGTATTCAGAATCATGATTCAAAATTATTTTTATTTTATGTGTATTTTTTATGAAAAAAACACTATAAAAAATAATTCAAAATTAAGAATTGATATAAGAAATAAACGGGCTCCTAGCCCAAAAGATATTTAGCTTTTGGGTAAGGCTCTACCTCTCTCCTTTCTCTAGTGGGCCCTTAAGCCGTATCCATCCACGCCTCAATTGAATTCGTGTTATCGTCTTGTCACCTCTCGGTTGTTGCAATTTCATCAGAAAATATTTATAACTTTGTGAATGATTTATTATCAACTTAAGGGGGACCGGATTCTAAGTAGTATAAAACAAAAGAAGTGAGTTACAATTTAAGCAAATTCACTAATTTTCTCATTTCCCTTTTCGTTTTCTTTTTTCCTAATCTCCTAAAGTTCGGAGATCTAGTGCAACAATACGCAAAACATTAGAGTGGAACCACCAGAAATAAGTTTTTTTTTTTTTTTTTTTTTTTTGACATTCTTGGAAATATCATGCGGTTGTTCTAGCCTTCTAGACTTATCTACTTGTGGTCCGACACGTTAACTTTCTACTGAAGAAATAATAATAAAAAGAGTTAATCTCACAGACAGTCTTTAAAGTTTATTTTATCCGCAATCACATTTTAGTTTTTTACTTTTAAAATGTCCTACAGTTAATTCTTAATGTCTTATTCTGTTTTAAGTTTAATCCTTTCATTAATTAGGTGGTAAATATTTAATAAAATCTATATAAATTAGGGACTAAAACTGAAAACAGTTAAGAATTAGAGACTATTTGTGAATGTTAACTTTTATTTTTTGTATTATTAGAGTATCTAAACTTTATATGTTTCTAATTTTTGTCTCTAATTTACACAAATTCCGTCAAATATTTAACACTTAATCCACAGAAAGATCAAAACCGAACAAAATAAAACGTTAAGGATCCAATTGTGTGAAATGTTTTACAAGTCAGGAACTAAAATCGGATTTTTAGGACCATTTATGATATTAACCCTAATAAAAACCTTAATTCCTCACTTTTTCCAAATAAATGAATAAAATAAAAAGGTTTCATTTCTTTCTTCTTGCCGTCTTAGTAGCCCCATGTGATAGCCATTGTCACCGTATATCTTCTTTGGATCATATTCAGTTAATATTGCACGAGTCTAACACCTGACTCAATCACTATATATATATATATATATATATATATATATATATATATATAAACTATGCTCCATGTGGTCTCACGTTAAGACTGCATAATTTATCATGTTGGCTCATAACTGACTTTACGTCACACCTTGTAGTTATCTTAAAAGCAATACTATTTTATAGTCAATATAGCCAACCCATCAATACTTTTGTGTTTACCGTCTTTTATTCTTTTTTCTTTTCTTTTTTTTTTTTTTTTTTTTTTTTTTTTTCGGTTAGATCTATTGCTCTAAACTCCAAGCAATGATCGTGAATCTTCACATCCTTATGGTCAATGAGTTTGACTATTTTCTTAATTTCTTTTGACATGTAAACTTATTCTATTTGAGCATTTTTTACATTAAATTAATGAGCTAAGTTGAAGAAAAATAGGAAAAGAAAAGAAAAACCAAAGAACTGATGTCTGCATATATAAGGCATGCATGTTATGCATGTGAGTTTTTTTTGTCAGCATCAGAGAAAAGGTTCGTCCGACGACAACATCCTGAAAAATATCTTTGCAGCCACAAAACTTATCCATAAATATCACCATTGGACCGGCTGCACTAGTCTTCCTGATTCACTCTTTGTTCTTCGATTTATTTTTATTTGTTTATTTTTTTTTACATAGAAATTCCTATAAATAGGCAAAAAGAAGAAAACTAATAAGCATATTATATATATATATATATATATATAATATAAGAATGAAATAATCTATTGCTTGATTCACATCATCTCGTGGGCTGCATTTCAGCCCCAGCCCTAGTATCATAAATAAAGGGATGTATGACAGAACTGGAGTCATGGAAGTGTTTTTTTTTTTTCTTTCTTTCTTTTTATTTTTTTTTTCGGGCTAAAATATATATTAGTCATGTTGGTCGTCATGTAACTTGTTTAACACATCAAACGAAGTCCAAGGAGGCGTACCTCACTGGACTGATTTCTTAAATTAAACATGGAATAATAGAATTCTTTTTTTAGCAATATGATAGAACCATACAATATAGAGAGTACTATTTAGGGTACGTAAAAAAATGAGAGAAATTAATATAGAAGAGGGAGAGAGAGGCCCATATGTTGATGTCATTATGTCGTTTGAAATTCTTGTTAAGACAGCATAGTACTTATTGGTATTTACTACTAGATATTCTCTAAGTTTAATTATAATTTTCATTATGCTTTACTGCGTCTAGTTGATTCTAATATATATTCTACACTTAGTAAAAACATACATTAGAACAAAATAGATACATATATTTCCTTCTTTAATGATCACATTGAACTTTACAGCTTGTTCTATTTTTGTTGTGCGAATTAACGTTGACATCAGTGGCGGAGACACTTGAGATTGAGTGTAATTAAGATACTTGAAATTGATTTTTTTTGTCATTTCAAATAACCTTCGAATTTTGTAATTAAGATACGATTTTTTATACGTGTGCCTTCATTATAATAAAAAAGTTAGATACGACTGTTTCTGAAAATTTTTTATTGTAGTAAAACTCAAATTTTAAATTTAAAACAGTGAAATGAACAGGACTATATATATGGGTTTTCCTTTTGGCGCACAGATCAGCTAAACCACTCAGTACTACCTGTCTTTTTTTTTTTTTTTTGAGAAAATTGCATAATGTATCCTTAACAAAGCATAAGTTTAAATTTTTATTCCTCATTGTTAATTAAGATCCTTTTATTAGTATAATTATTTTATTAAAAAATTTATTAATCAGGAGTAATAAATAGAAATTATGTATTTGTCCCTCTCTTTCTCTTTCTCTTTTTTTTTTCTTTTTCAAGAAATAAAAACCTTTGTCGAGCAACAAGACGTAAACAAGTGCAAACGGAGGGCCTCGAAACGTAGAAGGAAAAGCCCAAAAACCAAAGGGAGACTAATGGATTAAAGAGACAAATAGCTTATGAGTTACTACTTACCCTTAATTAATATTTTTTAATTAAATAATTATATTAATTAAAATGATATTAATCAAATAACGGATAAAAATTCAGACCATACATGCAAGTAATTTTCTCATCAATTAACAACAAAAAGAATAATAGTAATGATTTTAATGATATTAATAATAAACTTAGAGGCATTTCTACCCAAGAAAACAAATCAAAAAATATTTTGCAAGAGCTCATGTAGCAACCGAGCTAGTAAGCTAATTAAGGAACTTCAATAATAAGTAATACAACTCTTGAGTTTAGCAGACTAACAATAACAGACTATAAAAATCTCCTTCAGAGATTTTATTTTTTCTATTAAAAAAAACACATTAGTGAATTGGCAGAAATATTGGCCTGAATAATACCAGTTTATGTAAATATTAACTTTATTATTTTTGTTATCATTTTATTTCCTTCTAAATGGTGCAAATCACCGAACAAATTAATCCGTACAGCACCATACACGACAATCTCATCATCAACAGTCCTTTAAGATTCTATCAGATTTTTTAAGAATATATGTTAGGCTTTTTTGGTCCTCTAAAAAACCGTTCTTCAATAAATGATAATTATTAAACATAATATTAATATTAGAGAGAAATAACATAGTCTTTAGATGACTAAAAATTTTTTATCTTATTTTTCTCTAAAATTGATGTTACTTTTAATAATTTTACATTTTCATAACTATATATTACGTGAAGATAATAACATTAATAGACGAGATAGGTACAATAAAACACTCACAACACAAGATAATAATTAGCGTAGAAAATAGTGGAATACAATATGCGACCCCAAAAAAATGAAAGTTGTGTTATTTTCACTTTGAACTTTTTTGTTAGATCGAAGAGCATATATAATATCTGAAATGCCAATTGGATGTCAAGGTAGTTGTGTCCTTAATGATCACAACCGTTGACACAGTCAATATTCGTCAAAGTTAAAACAAAATGGAAGTACGCACACATATAAATGTACATATGTACATATGCATATATATATATATATATATTATTGGAAATAGAAAATGGGTTTTAACTTTCCGAGATTGATCTAATTAAACGAAAGCTATTTTTGATAATAATGCATGGGGTCCATAAGCTTCACCTAAAGGCATATGCTTTTTTTTTTTTTTGCTAGAATTTAATCTCTCTGACCGCGATTGAATCTCAGCTGATCAAGCCCCCACACGTGTCCTATTTATATGAGTAGATTAATATGGATGGTGTGTCACATGTAACATCAAGAATGGTCCCAATAATTAGTTACTAGTCAGCGTATAACTTGTTAAGTGAAAATAAATAAGGACTTTTATTTTTGATAACATAAAATTTTAATACGTTCATTCATGATATTTATGATACAACTTTTATGATGTGTATTATTGCGCCATGTTTGGTTTCTGAAGTTAAGTGGTTTTTGACTACAAGTCAATTAGGAGTAGAATAAGCCCACAACAAGCTGTGAAAATCGAATTATTTTCTTCTAGTTTTTTGTTTTTGTTCTCGTTCTTGTTTTTTTTTTTTTTTTTTTTTTTTTTTCCTGTTGTTAGAAACCTCATCTAATTTTTGTTAAAACTTTGAACATTCCAAAGCGGTGTGACAAAGCGCCATTAATTTCTTTTTCTTCTTCTTTCTCTCTCTTTGGTATTCCAATCTTATAATTCCACGATAGGGTTACGTGTAGACCTCACATGGACAAGTATCAGTCATGTGACGTTAATTGAAAACAAGTGGTATTAAGTGCCACTAATGATCAATATATTCATAGCACTAATCTTATTAACTTCAATACATTATATATAATATTATAAAATTGCAAGAAATGTTAAACCTGTATTATAAGCCACACGTTAATGTGTTCAAAAACTGCTGATCAGTTTGTTAGAAGGAAAAAGGAATTCGTAACTTCATATAAAGCATGAGTCGTGGACTAAGATGTTATCAAACACGTACGTATTAGAAGAAAATAAAATGAAAAAAGAAGAAGGGAAAGTATAAATTGTAATCTTTTTAGCTGCTAATAATCATGCAGTTGAGAAAAGAACATAGTGGCGCATGTCTTCCCCGTTCTTTACCAACACTGTAGTGTGTAAATAGTATTCATTAAAGTAGGGAGCTTTTTTACCCTATACTAGTTTTTTATTATTACTGTTGCAAATGTATACCATCAGAGTATATCTAATATGCAAATTATGTGCATCTTTTCTAAATCAATGGTTACTTTAACATTTACATAAATTAGTGGGTATTAATAGTGTTTTAATCGTGTAATGTGGATCAGATGGTTTTAACAAGTTGGGGTAGTTAAGGTTTAGAAAATGTCATCTTATCAAGTGTACGTAATTAAGATATGCACTTAATTTTATAACTTGATTGGTAAACATTGGTGGTTACGTAGTATATTATGTGTGTATTTACCACAAAAATCGATGAATAAAAAGGTATAGCAATTTATGGTCTCGCACACAATAGGAGCTGTGAACTTTCTATTGTAGTAATCAAAGTAATATACAGGCAAAATATATATTTATCTATAATTATCAGCAACTAATATGCTTCGTGCAGATATTATACAACATTTACATGTTGGATATGAAAATTTTGGTACACAAAGTTGGCATTGTTATGAAAACTAAGAAAATGCAAAACTCAAAAAAAAAAAAATTTAAAGAGAGAAATTAGAGAGAGAGTTTTATTAATTTTGTAAATGCATGTTAAATAAAGAGCCTTAGATCTCTATTTATAGAACAAATTTTGGCACTATTCATAGTTACTATTTGCCTAGTACTTACAATTTGCACAGTAAAATTCTGACGTGAACAATAATTTTGACTGGCTTGCATAGTAACTTTGATTGAGGTAGAGCACAGTAACTTTTATTGAGGAGGACAACTACTATTCATAACACTACTCCTTAGATGTCCACCATTCATAACACTACTCCTCAGTGGGATAAAAACTATAGCAAAAGAAAAAGAATACATCATTTATCTATACGTGTTTATGTAGTCTCGTTAAAAACCTTCACAAGAAAAGCCAATGGGATAAAACCATAAAAAGAGAAAAAAAGTACAGCCACACAAACACCCCCTCAAGTTGGTATGTATAGGCCTTCCTCATAAATCTTGCAAATGACGCATCTCAATACTGTGGATATGCTTTCTAAATGTTTTAGTATGAAATGCCTTTTGTAAAAAGATTTGCTGCATTGTCACTTGATTAAATGTATTGAATATCAATATATTTATTCTTTTCGAGCTCTTGGGAGTATGAGAAGAACTTTAAGGGTATGTGTTTCGTTCTGTTGCTTTTGACATAACCTTCCTTTATTTGAGCGACACATGCAGTCTTCAAATAATACTGTTGGATCTTTCCTTATTGATAGTCTGCAAGTTTCTTGGATATGTTGAGTCAAAGACCTCAACTATACACATTCTCAACTTGCTTCATTAGAGTGTAATAACTTCAGCATGATTTGAAAAAGTGGCAACAAGTGTTTACTTTGGTGAACGCCATGAAACAACAGTACCACCACATGTGACCACGTATCCAGTTTGAGACCTGACTTTATGTTGATTTGATAAATATCTTGCATCTGCAAAACCAATCATCCCTTGTTTTGATCCTTTAGGACAAAATAATCCAAATTAAATGTTCCTTGAAGATAACGGAATATATGCTTAATTTCGTTCTAATGTCTTCGTGTAGAAGATTAGCTAAATCCTGCTAATAGATTAGTAGCAAAAGCTATGTCTGGTTGGGTACAATTAGCAAGATACATAAGAGCTCTTATTGCACTTAAATATAGCACTTCAGGACCACATACTTCTTCATTACCTTTGCAAGGGCAAAATGGATCATTTTCAACATTAAGTGATCTAACAATCATTGGAGTACTTAAAGAGTTTGCTTTATCCATGTTAAACCATTTTAAGACCTTTTTAATATAGTTTGATTGATGCACAAGTATTCGACTTTGAATGTGCTCAATTTGTAAACCAATAAAATATTTCATTTTTCCAAGGTCTTTCATTTCAAATTCATCTTTTAAGTATATCACAACTTCTTGAATTTTTTTATGAATTCCAATGATATTGAAATCATCGACATAGACAATGTTTATAACAAAACCAGATGTTATGCTTTTAATAAAAACACATTGGCATGATTATTCACATATCCTTCTTTTGAAAATTATTCACCTAAGCGATTATACCACATGCGTCCGGATTGCTTCAACCCATATAATAATCTTTTTAATTTAATTGAACATATATCTTTAGGTTTTGAATTTAGTACCTCATGCATCTTAAATCCATCAGGAATTTTCATATAAATATTACTATCAAGCAATCCGTACAAATAAGCTGTAATAACATCCATAAGACGCATCTCTAAATTTTTTAAAGCCGAGCTTTATACCTTGCAATTTCATTTTTCTCATTGCGTTTTCGAACAAAAACTCATTTGTATCCTAAAGGTCTCACGGCTTCAGGCATTAAGACAATAAGTCAAAAACTTTACACTTATTAAGCGAATTTAACTCAGCTTGTAAAGCATCTTTCCATTTGATCTAATTGTGTCTATTTTGGCATTCAAAAATGGATCTTCATTCAGGATCCTCAGTTCCGTTAATAATTTCACATGCCATAGAGTAAGAAAATATTTCATCAATATTTTCAATTTCATTTCGATTCCATAATCCTCCTATATTGATATAGTCCATAGAGATCTCACTATTCTCAAAACCTTCAAAATTTTCTACAATATCGAGAATCTCTTTATTTGTATTATTTTGTATTTCCCCTAGAACAGTTTCCTCCAAATCGGGGTTGTTATGCTCATTTGCTCCCTTTCTTTTGCGAGGATTTTTGTCTTTGGAACCGATAGGTCTACCATGCTTTAGGCGTGTTTTAGACATATTAATGACTTCATTCTCAGATTGTCCTTTTGAGATTTCAATTCGAGCGGGAGCATTTGTAGTTGGTACATATGATTTAGTCACCCTTATTGTATTTGTGAACGCATCTGGTAATTGATTTGCTAAGTTTTATTTGTGCATAATCTTTTGCACTTCTAGTTCACATTGGTTTGTGTAAGGATTAAGATGCAACAATGATGACACCATGTAATTTCCTTTTCCAGCTATTTATTTTTCCCCCCTAATGCTGGGAAGATTACCTCACTAAAATCACAATCGACAAAATGTGCCGTAAAAAATCACCAGTTTGAGGCTCAAGCCTCAAGATATCTGATGATAGAAGGGGATTCATACCCAACGTATATTCCCAGTCTTCTTTGAGGACCCATCTTTGGGCATTGTGGTGGAGCAATTGGTACATATACTGTACAACCAAAAATTCGTAAAAGGGAGATATTTGGTTCTTGACTAATGGCTAGTTGTAAAGGGGAGTACTTATTATAAGCACTTAGTTTGATGCGATTTAGTGCCGTAGCATGTAAAATTACATGACCCGTACAAAAATAGGTAGCTTTGTCCTCATTATTAATGGTCTAGCAATAAGCTTAAGGCATTTAATCAATGATTTAGTCAAACCATTTTGTGTATGCACATGAGTAACAGGATGTTCGACAATAATTCGAATGGACATACAATAATCATTAGATGCTTGAGATGTGAATTCACAAGCATGATAAATCTAACTTTCTTGATTGTATAGTTAGGAAATTGTGCTCGTAATTTAATTATATGAGCAAGAAATTAATCTCGCAAATGTCACATTCTGAGTTGATAATAAGCAAACATGTGACCATCCACTACATAGATCTATTAGTACCATAAAGTATCATAATGGTCCACACGGTGGGTGTATAGGCCCACATATATCATGTTGAATACGTTCAAGAAATGTAGGTGATTCTATTTCCATTTTGGATGTTGAATGCCTTGTAATTAGTTTACCAAGAGAACAAGTTTCACATAGAACTTTATTCATTTGAAAGATCTGCTAACCTTTTAATGGATGTCTATGTGAACTTTCCACGATTCTTTTAGCATTATTGTTGAACCAGGATAAGCCAAACGGTCATGCCATAGGGTTAATATTTGAGGATCTTCTTTAAGTACCATGTGTGATTCTATCACATTTATATATGTGTAATGTAATCCCGAAGAGAATTTTAGAAGTTTTTCTAATATGTACTTCTTTCCTGATACGTTAATAGTTAAATGCATATATTTCTCGTTGCCTTTAATTTCATATTGTATGTCATATCCATGAAGATATATGTCTTTGAAGCTCAACAAATTTCTTTAGGACTTTGGTGAAAATAGAGCATCATTTATGGAAAATTTTGTTCCATTTGACAATACAAAATTTGTTCTACCAGTCCCCTCAACTAGATCTATAGGACCTGATATTATATTGATTATTTTATTTACTAGTTTTAAACCAGAGAAGTACTTTTGAGATTTAAAAATAGTGTGTTGTACCACTATTTGGAATACATATATCTCAAGTATTAACTTTGAACTTAACTCTATCCATATTAAGCTTCACACAAAAATAATAATAATATCATAAAAATTTCATGAATTTTAAGAAAATACATAACATAGGATTTTATGTAAAGAAGTACAACATACATAGAACATATCCAATACAAAAACAAAATACAATGTAAATACATAAGAGCATAATATATTTATCTAGTTATCACCAATATAGTCTTATCTGTAAAGTTATCTTTGAAGTCTGAGACATCAAGATGGGTTAAGTCATTTATAGGATCGTGGCGTTCATTAAAATTTACTTCATTTTCTTTCTCCTTCTAGGATGCCTTGCAAAGTTTATAAAGATGTTCTAGTGTTCAACAAATTCTAGACCAATGTCCTTTAGTACCGCAATTATAACAAGAATTTTCAAGATTTCGAGAACAACTTACATCAACATCTATTCTTTTGTTATGACACTTCTTCTGGATCACGTCATTTTGTAAAGGGTTGTGATAACAACTTATACCATGTCCTCGACTATGACCACGTCGACGACCACAATTTTGCCCATGTCTCAGATTTTTAGAGAATGCAGCATTTGCTTATGGAAATACTACTAAACCAGTGGGATGAGACTGATCATTTTTAATCAACAATTTATTGTTTTTCTTTGCCATAAAAAGAGCTGAGATTAGCTCAGAAAATTTCTTATAACCACACAAATAGTATTGTTGTTGCAAGGTAATGTGAGATGCATGGAAAGTGGAGTAGGTTTTCTCTAGCATTTCACCATCTATGATATTTACTCCACAAAATTTCAGTTGCAAAACAATTCTAAACTTGACAGAGTTGTAGTCGTTGACTTTCCTAAATTCTTGGAAACGTAAATTGTTCCACTCATCGCAAGTGGTGGGAAGTACGATTTCTTTCTGGTGGGCGTATCTCTCTTTAAGACTTTTTCAAAGGACAAGTAGATATTTAACCATGAGATATTCACATTTCAAGCCTTCATCAAGATGTTTACGAAGGAAAATCATTGATTTCGCATTTTCTTGTAGTGACTTGTTATTATTTTCTTTAATGGTATTGGTTAGACCCATTGACTCTAGATGCATTTCTACATCTATGATCCAAGACATATAATTATTTCTCGTGATGTCGAGTGCAATGAACTCAAGTTTGGCAAGATTCGACATGGTGATAACTATAACAAAACATCGATATAATACGATTCACCGTATTATTATTATAATAGAGAGTACAATTAAAAATACATGTTAATCATAATAGCAATAAATAAAAAGGAAAATATTACAAGTATGAGTATTGTAAGGAAAAACAGAAAATCGTGTGGAGAATGATCTCCAATAAAAAGAGTAAAAATATAGAAAATGACTACTAAAATAACAAACATCATCATCATATTCATCATATCATGAAAATTATATTAAGAATAGTGAAAACAAGATGAGAAGTGAAAGATAAAAATATTTAGAAGGGGGGAGAGAAGATGAGAAGTGAATCATATGGGTTAAGAAAAAACACATTTTTTAAAGTAAAAACTAGTCGTTTATAGTCGTTAATAGTGGTGTAAAAATTTGTTATATTACCATTAGAAGTAGAAGAAAAACTACAATTATATACCTCAAGTGATATAGAAAAATAAACAGATGAGAATAGTAATATGCATGCATAAAGTGCAATGAGAAAATATTACCTGCAGGTGGCATAGCCGTCTATTTATGAGAATACAAGCACGTCAAACTACTCGGTAAACCTTTCAAATGATGTATAACAACAAAATTATAAAAATTATAATACGTTGGTTGCATAGCCCACTTTTGTATGAATATAAAATAATATAGTATATTTACACACTTTTCACTTGAATTAATAAGAGTAGAAACTTGTAGTAGGATTAAGACTAGGACATATTTTCATTTGACTTCAAGGTAGATACTTGTAATTGGATCAAAGTCTCCTTTGTTTGAATTAATGAATGTAGACAATCGCATTAAGAATAGAACATTCGGGGTGATAATGTATTATGAAAATTAAGAAATGCAAAACTAAGAAGAAAACCTTTAGAGATAGAAACTAAAGAGAATTTTATTAATTTTGTGAAAGTATATAAAATGAAGAGCTTAGAGCTCTATATTTTAATTGAGGTGGATAACTAATATTCATAACAAGCATACATTTATTGCAATAACATTATTACTCATTTAATTCAGGGTTCTATCTTATGAAAATATATGTCACACATTTTAATTCTTGGTCTCACTCACAGCAAGAGTTAGGAACCTAGAATTAAGATACAAGAGGAAGAAAAAACGTGAAGAAATGGGCAAGTGGCCGATATAGTGTTTTAAATATTGATATTGGTCAAAGCATATATATATATATATATATATATATATATAATGTCGTAGCTAATTGAGATGAATTGAAACAGACAGCAGATGTCGTATTCAAAAACCCGACATTTGCAAAACAGAAAAGTGTTTCAAAGTTCACGAGTGTCCCTCAGCGTGTGAGCGTGTGATTCTGACGCTTTAAAACAATGACTGCAATTCCATGGAAATTCAGTATTTTCTATCCCATAATCCCTAATACAAAAGAATGTTGGATATATATATATATATATATATATGCAGTTTGGTAAAACTTTGAGAAGAAGAAAAAAAAAATTCTCATTTTGACATAATTCTATACCGTGCTTAATTTCTAGTTTAATTTCTTCAGCTCCCATGCGCACATCATTTTCAAACGAATTTAGATTTTTGACTTTCTCTCTCTAATTCATTAATTTCAGTTTTATGTACATTCATTTTCAGTTTTACGTTAGCTTCTTAAACCGGAATTCTAATAGGGCTTAGCTATTTTAGTTTGACTTGGCTTTCTTTCACCATAATGCACTACTAGTTGAAGGACCACTTCCCTCGTACATAATATATTTAAAATTAATTTGTTGGAAAAAAAAATAATAATGAATAAATTAATATAAAAAAAACCCCACCTTTGCTTTTGCCTTTTAAACACCTTTAAGACAGAAAATGAATGATATTATGGGGAATATTTTACTATTTCTTTAGGTGGGTGTGCATGCCTTTGTTCTATATATGTGAAAGGAAGAAAAAGAAGATGTGAGTTTATAACAATATTGGTATTGTGGGGTTTTGATGTGATGTGCAAATTAGAGAGGAGTGAAGTGGGGGTCCGTCTATGCAGACAATAATTCCCAAAACTCGTGCAAGTTGGCAAAGTGTCATAATATTTGAAGACTATTATATATTGCATTCTTAAGAGTAAGAATTCCACTATTAATTGTCATTTATTCTAAAAGTATATATATGTGTCTAGTTGAAGTATTTGTAAGATTGCCCAATACATGGACACTTATATGCTATGTGGTACTTCTTCTAAGGTTGCTTTATATCACTAATTTGAATTTAAAATTTAAATTTTATTACAATAAAAAATTTTTAAAAATAATTATATTTAACTTTTTTACTACAATAAAAAATTCTCACATAAAATAACATCTTAATTCGAATTAAAAATTTAAATTAACAAACTAAATCAACCCTATTTCATTTTCACTCACTAATTACATATATTTATATGTTCATATCTATATATATATATATGTGTGTGTGTGTGTGTGTGTGTGTAGGTCATATATATTTCGCGGCACGATTCATTCATCTGTTTTTTCTTCGTTTTTTTCGGGGGTACGAAAATATAGTTTTATACGGATGGGGTGTGAGAGGCCCAAAAGCTTTAAATGTAACTTTTTTTGTTTAAAATTAATGGTGTAGTCCTAATAATGATAGGGCAGTTGATTTGGTTTCTTTATGACAAATTATAGCACTCAAACCAAGTTTGTTAGAATTACTTTTTAGTTTGTACGATTTCAAATTTTATACATCCCATCAGGCCTTTCAAACGGAAACAAAAAGGTCTATTCGTTGATGTATAAGGGTTTTTAAAATAAAAATAATAGTCTAAACATACTTATTAAAAAAGTTCCATAAGCAATAAGTATCCCAAGATCATTGGTCACCAGTTTATACTATTCTTAAAAAAAAAATACGAGTTAATTATTTCCTTTTGTCTTCCCTTGTTTTGCCATGCTTTTTAACCAATTTTTTTATGACAATCATTAATGGGAACACAAAAAGTTCTTACAGATAAAAAAGAGAACATTATATCATGGAATTTTGTATTTTATCAAAACTAGTAAATTGGCACCTCAATGATTTGATAATACTAGGTCGGTATTTCGTATTCAGAAAAATAGAAAATAATATATGGTTTCTCTTGATTTTTTGTAAACTTATTATTTATGACATTTTAAATAATTAAAGTGTCATCATAGTCTTGTATCTTCTCTTTATTAATTAAATGATAATTATTTATTTTCATAGAGTGATATAAATGATATTTTTTTACCACTTAAAGTGGTATGCCCTTTCAATCTCCATATATATTAAAAATAGTGTAGCATAAAAAAAGAAAGAAAAACTCACATCATTCTATTTTATAAAGAATAAAAAATAAAACAGAGAGAGAGCTAGAGATATTTGATATTTTAAAAAGTAAAAATAAAAACCAGGCCAAAGATATTTGTGGGATTTTAAGAATTAATGAAATTAATTGAAAGTGTTTATTTAAAATGTCATAAAAGATATGTAAAGTCCCATCATTGATACTTTGAGGATTCTTCTATAGTATATTGTTTAGTGCTATCAAAATCAAAAAATTGAAGTACCAATCAACTGATTCATGAAAATACAATGATACATGATGTAATTTTTTCCATACCTTTTTTATAATATTAATTGTTCCTTTATACATATTTAAAAAAAGAAAAAGAAAGAAAAAAAAGAGTAGGCATTTACAATACATCACTCGCCTTTCTCTCTACCTAAAACCAATAAAAGAGAGGAGGAAGAGAGATTAGACCGTTGAAAACTTAAACCGACGAGTTAAAACATCTTTATCTACTTATAGTAAAAAATGATAGATTCTACCCTAAATTTTATATATATATATATATATATATTTTTTTTTATAATTGAAGAAGAGAGAACTATCTTTTACCCAATAAACAAAAGTTACATTGACTTCTTTTCATGCATAATTGCAGGCCTTTAGTGTAATTGCATCCCCTAATTTATGATAAACAGATGACAATATCGTACATTACGCCGAATAATGGCCTAATTTCCCTAGCTTGCTCTATATGACATTCATTACACTTGGAGCTGTCTTTATTAAATTGGGTTTGATAGATACACTAAGCGTTATCTAGTAATCTATATGTAGCCATGATAGTTACCAATATACTAAATAAGTGATTTATCAAATTATATATATATATATATATATATATATATATATACACACACACACTAAATAAGTGCATCAATTAATATCAATTTGTTTTTAAGTACATACATTATACATTCAAAGTGCCCCTTGGGAGAAAACTCAACCAAATGTCACTTTTCTTGTTGACATTTTTTTATTTTGGTGATATCATTTCACTTGAACTAACGATAAAATATATGTATATATATATATATATATATATATATATAGATACACACACACACACAATAATAAGCAGAATTGATATACAAATTTTCTTAATTGCACCTACTTGACCTACTCTAGCATTCTTTTAAGGACGTGTCATGATCAATTCATGACTATATATATATATATATATATATATATATATATATATGTTCCAATTAGTTATATAGTATGTATTATCTTATGAGGCAAAAATAAAATAAAAAAGAAAATCAATGATGCATCAAGGTTTTTATTTTATTTTATTGAAAATGATGCATCAAGTTATTAAACATAGTTAGGAGGTTCAAAGGAACCTTCAAAAGAACAAATATTGGAGATCCAGAGGAGAAGAATAATATTTTCTAGTTGGCTAACTAGGACAGCCTAAAAAGTGAAATTATTAATGCTGATAAATTTATTACGTGATTACAAAGTTTTCAAGGATCTTCCCATCTTTCTCTCAAGGGAGGAAAAAAAAAAAAAAAAAAAAAAAAAAAAAAGGTAGGATCTTCCTATCACAATGAAAGAGAGAGATGGTTACAAGGAGGAGGAGAAAGAAAGAAAATTAGAATATTCGCCTTTGTACTCGGAGAATATTAAAGAAAACTAACTAAATTGTAATGTTTAAATGAATAATTTGAAAAATAGAAAAAAAAAAAAAATACGTATCAATCATTGACTCCCAAACCCATTTTAGACAGGGTGGTACTAATATTTTTGCTATTGTTCCACAATAATGTTAGTAAGATAATATTTTTCTATCGTTCATATTAATAAGATAATACCAAAAAACAGTTTCACTATACAAAAGTGCGTGATGTCCTATTGAATATGATATATCTAAAGCTCTAGCCCTCTCTATATTATTAACTTTAAATGAGACGTTAAAGTCCTACCAATATAACAATTTTCGTCCAAATATAATAATAAATTTAATCGGTTCTACTCTACATGTAACATATATATATATATATATATATATAAGTAGATAGGATATCATGATATCTGTAAAAGTATAGCAACAAAGAATTTATCTATTGCATACTAACTTTGTATTTTATTATTACATAAAATAAATGCATGTTTTTAGACTTTTTTTTTTCCTGTTACAATATATGATCAGTTCTTTTGAACGACCGAAGACAAATAATTATTTTTTATATGCTACTTTGGAAACGAAACAATCTTCTAAAGATTATTTAAATGCAATTTGAAAAGGAAGCAATCTTCTAAAAGAATTACTAGGAGTTGGAGGTTCTAAATAGTTTATGGTCATATTTATTTCACCGATTTCAGTTTAGAATTCGAGTTTTACTACAGTAAAAACTCTAAAAAACAATCACATCTAACTTTTTCGCTCTAAAAAACTCGAATCAGAGAACTAAACGGACATGTTTATTTAGAATGGAAGGTTAATACTTAATACTCCATATTCCATTGAATATGGCAGATTTAAGCCTGGTCCCTACTAACTAGCTGTTATTAACTCTTCAACTAAGACCCTAAAGTTCCCTAATGAAATTCTAGCTAAGTTACAATCTGAATTGATGAGAGTTTTTAAGGTCTCGTTCACTTCGCAGATTTGAGTTTTCAATTCGAGCTTAGATGTGATATTTTATGAGAGCTTTTTACTGTAGTAAAAAAAGTTAAATGTGACATTTTTTGAGAGTTTTTTTACTGTAAAAATCTAGAACTGAAAACTCAAATCGGTGAAATGAATAAGGCCTAAAAATATTATATAGTTTAGACTGCTTATTAAAATTCCTTCATTTTTTTTTTTTTTTAAAGAATCCCTTCAACTGAGGAAGGAAGGAGATAGCAAACAACTTTGTGTGGCATTCCCTAATCCATCACCTAATAAACCCCGCTTTTTCCAAACAAAGCGCAAGGCTTTCTTTGATCAAGATTCAAGAGTGGTTTGAAACGTGAATTCAATTTTGGTGGAATGTACTAATTGAGATCGAAAGTCGAAAAAAAAAAAAAAAAAAAAAGTTTAGCAAGAGACTAATCCATAAAGCGGGAGGGAATTAATATCACAATAAAAGAAGTTACACAAGAAAAGTCCAACCTTTTTCAGGAAAGTGAGTATCACAATAAAGAATTTGACATAAGTAAACCTTTTTTAACTTTCTTATGATTGTGCCTCCCTCCTGACATAAAAGATGATTCGATAAGAGCAGTTGTTTTTTTTTTTTTTTCACTTTTCCCCCTTCTCCACTCCTTTTTCTTTTTGCATTCCCTCTAGAGAATGCAATAGTTTCAATCAACTTTGAATTAATGTAAGTTGTGACCATTGTTCAAATACACAATGAGCTTTCTGCTTTCCATGTATTAATGCAAATAGTAAAAGCGACGTTCACATTTTTAGTAACACATTGGAGGTCCCACGTACTGCACTAATACAGTAACCCCCACATAAATTAAAAAAAAAAATACAATAATAAAGAAGAGCTAAGCTCTGTTTATCAGTGGAATCCAGCCTATGCAGAAGCAGAGAAACTGGGGTTTCGGATATTGTTATGTTTCCCACTTTTTACATTGGCCCCAAAGTTTTCACTCCACTAATAATGTTACCTATGACTTGAAAGTTGTTGGTCCTTGTATACCATTCCACTAAACCAAAATCACCGATCACATATTGGCTATTGCCGAAATTTATAAAAAAAAAAAAAAAAAAAAAAAAAAAAAAGGGAGAAAGTTAATAGAGGCTCTAATTTTTTTTTTATTATCACAAAGCTATATAAGTTATAAACATCAATAAAACATAGCCCTTTTGATTCACCCAGAAAAATTACAAAAAGATTCCACCCCAAATAACCAAAAGAAAAGGAAAAATAACTAAGAGTACCTAAAAAAAAGTTGAGGAACAATGGAGAGAGATGGGAAACTTGAAAAAAAAGGGAAAAAAAAAGGTGGTGAAAATATTATGGGTCTTGTTGTGGGCCTCAATGTCAGCAGGGCAACCATTTGCTGGCAAAACCCCACCACCAAAAAAAAAAAAAAAAAGTTAACAACAAATCGGATCTGGTCGACCCGACTCAGGGAGCCACGCCGGGCTTCTTCCCGGCGAGTTGCCAGGCCGAGGTAGCGATGAGGGGCCTAGTATGCCAGCCCAACATCAGAGACCCATTCTTCTCCTCCACGCCATACCCATCTCCGCCGGCATAAAGGGCCAGCAACATGCTGGCCTGCTTGAAGGCGTTGGACCCGAGGTGGGCCGGCGTGAACCCGGCCCCCTCCATCCTGGCCCTCCACTGGCCCAACGTCTCGTGTCGCTCCACCCGGTCAACCCCCTCCGCCGCCACCACGTTCGCGATCTGCTTCCCCAAATACACCTCTGACATCACCTTGTCTTGCCCGTTCGCCGAACCTTCTAGAGAATCGAACAGCGTCGAGTAATAGTGCAACGCCTCCGTGAACCGGTCCAGGAAAAACGGACCGTTATGGTTCGCTTCTTGCTCTACGACAGTAACAATCTCCGGCTTCATCTGCTTCACCACCGATAAAACCTTTTCGATAGCTCCTGGTCGGGCCAATAACTTGTGGAGTTCGAAAACTGAGTTGACCGCAACGGACTCGGTCTCGCTCGGTCTGAGTTCGAGCATGGACGCGTCGAGATCGGCCAAGCTGTTGGCGACGAAGCCTCTGTACTCAAACTCGACATGGATGGTTTCGGCTAATTGGGCTAGCTTCCAGCCAACTTCCTGCAAATGGTCGGAGTTGTCCAGCGCCGGCGGGCCGATTCCCGTGAGACGGAAAGCCGGTGGGCCGCCAGGACGGAGAGCGAGGGCCTGCATAAGGGCCGGCCATTGCATCCCCTGGTTCATGGAGAAATCAATAACGTGGACTCTCTTCTTGCCTTGGAACGCTTCGAGTATGGCTTGGTTGGCCGTGAAGTGGGCGAATTTGAGGTAGGGACAGGTCTCGTAGAAGTGAATCTGTAGAAAGTCGGCGTGGGGGAGGTCGAGAGGATTCTCCGGGTAGAGGCGGTAGATTCGGCGGGCTAGGGCTTGGGCGAAGTAGGTGGCGACCTTTCTCATGGCGCCGGCTTGGGAGATCGCCAAGTAGTTGATCTGCTTCACCAGAGCTTCGGCGAGATTGAGGTTGTTCGACTGTACGGCCTCCGCGCAGGCCATTAGGGCGTGGACGAGTCGGATCCCGTTCTCCTGCGAGTCAACCAGGACGATCGGCCGATTCGAATCGGTCGCCGCCGTTGAAACCACGTCGTTGGAAGGTTTCAGGCGCTTGCTCTCTCTGGTGGTGGAGGAAGAAGAAGAATCCAGATTATTCGGCGTTTGGCTGTAAATCGCCTTCCCTGGAATGGCTTTGAGATCGTAATCGTAATCGACGGAGGTTATGGTTGAGGATTCCGCCGGAGCCAGAAACGAATCTTCGAGCGCTGATTGCTGAGCCGTCGCTGTTGCCGCAGTCGCCGTCGGCAGCGACGGAGCAAGAGGCGGTGGAGCCGCCATGACGGAATCGAAATTGGGAGGAGGATTGAGCTCGGTGAGCATGCTCTCGAGCCAGGTGGAGAGATCGGAAGGGTTGTAGTGGACGGTGTCGGAAGCGAGCTGAGAGAGATTGTCCTGCTGAACGGTGCACATCGCCTCCTCGAGCTGCTCAAGCTTCTGAGCGACTTCCGCCATGTCCGACGACCTAACCTTGTAGCCCAACACGGCCAGGAGCTCGTCCATCCCGCCGTCATCTTCCTCCCACAACTTCGACGCCTTTCCGCACGCCGTCTCCGTAGGAAGGTATCTGCCGGCGCTGGAGCCGGCGTCTATGGAAGGATCCGACCGAGGATTGAAGTGATGCTGATGAGAATAAGGATGTTCCCTTTTCATGATTCTTCTGATGATCTTTGAGATTGGGATTTTCGGATTCAGAAATCAGAGAAATGGGTGTTTTGAGGAAAAAGAGGGCTATGGAGGGCTGAAGAGGAATCTGAGCATTGGGGGGATTTTTGGGTTTCTTTTTTCTCTCTTTCTTTTCTCTTCTCAAGCTTGGTTTTTTTCACTCACTACTAGTTTCTTCTTCTTCTTCTTCTTCTTCAGAGGAAAGATAATAACAATTTTGACCCCTTCTTTTATCTAAAAAAAGAAATACAAATTCCTTTAAAATAATTTTATGGTTTTCGTACTATGAAAATAAAAAAGGACTCGTGATGGGCGCGAGCTCCAATGAACTGAGCCAGGCAAACCCCAACAACAACTACAGCTCAAACAGATAAAGATGAAATTTTTATTTTTTAATTTTTTTTTTTATTTCAGTGTTTCTAAATTTTTTTTTTTTTTTTTTTTACGCTTTCCCTTTTAGGGTTTTTTTAGGACAAAAGATCTCAAGATAAACAGCCACGTAGTAACTTGTGCTACTGTTATAAAGCTCCATTTTTACCTCTCCAGTCACATGAGATTTAGGAGGTCTTTGCCTTATCTGATCTAGAAAGTAGTGAAATTTTCTCATTGGGAGAAAAAGTTTGCAACGAGAAAATAGCAACTATAGTAGCTAAAAGGTTAGGTCGAATTATATAAGTTATATATATATATACAGTTTAAAGGATAAGATTGGAAATAAAACATGCAAGATTGGAGATTTGGAAGTGGGTAATCGGATATTATTACATCCCATTATAATATAACAACATAAAAAGGTAAATTTTTTTTTTTTTTTTTTTGTTGGTGGCATCTGCAAATATATGGCATACCCTTAAAAAAATACAAAAACGTGGGGCCTATTTAGTTCTTTAATTTTAATTTTTAATTAGAATTGATATATGATTTTATGTGAGAACTTTTTATTATAGTAAAAAAATTAAATGTGACTATTTTTTAGAACTTTTTAATGTAATAAAACTTAAATTTTAAATTAAAATCAGTAAAATAAATGAGTTCCGTAATTTTTTAATATTTCATTATTTAGCGAAAAAAAAAAAAAGTCTATAGAATAATTTGTATTGGTAGTTCTAATTGGGGATTTTGTTTCCTATTATTGGACTAGTGAATTGAAACAAATGTGAGTTTTCAACGCATATACAGATATTCTATTGTAATACAAGGCAATATACGCATAAGCAAACATTAAATGTTGTGGATATTATGGATAAATATATAGTTTGTGCATCTTGTCACTCTCCTATACCTGAAGCGACCTAAATTTAGGTATAACAAAACTTCAGAAGCTTTCAATTCTCCTCCTCAAATTTCCATGCAGCTTACTTCATTTTCATTAATGGCCGGAGAGAAATATTTAGAGATCAACGTTGAAATATTTGTATGCCTCAAAATGAAGAAATTTTGTTGCTCATGCAATTAAAAAAAAAATGTTTAATTTATTAAACCAAAAAAATGCTTATTTTATTATATGATTGACTCTTGAGCAAATGAATTGGTTATTGGCACTTTACTCCCTTACTTTTTTTTTTTTTCTACAAATTGTTCAGTGAACTTTTTATTTAGACAATCAACCCTAAACGTATCAAGCACTGTAGTGTTGTCCAAATTGATAACGTCGTTTTAATTAATGACATAAAAGATGAGTTAATTGTCAAAAATAAAAGGTTAGGGGATAATTTTGGAACGTATCTAAAGTACCAAAAATATGAGGTGAATATAGGTATTTCAGCAATCAATTTAAGAAACATCACAACAATATAACAAGATTAGGACTTAAGAGGTTAAATTGGCAACATTGACAATTTGCCAAAACACGAAAGTTTTAGATTTACATAAATAGTTTTTAAATTTGGTCCTTAATTTATATAGATTTTTATCAAATATTTAACATTTAGTTAATAGAAAGATCAAAATTAAAATAGAATAAAAGTGTGATTGAGAGTAAACTTTAAGACTATTTATGAGATTAATCCATAACTTAATAGTTCGTTTATTAAAATTAAAAGTTTAAATAATTAATTTCACATAAAATAAGTAAGAGAAATCTGTTGTAGCATTTTATCCTTAAGATTTTCATTTAAAAAAGAGGCTACGAAGAACTTCCTAATAACTCAGCAACACGTGCGTTGATATAATTATAATCAATGAAAATTATGTATGCTTCATAAAAAAGGATTTTATTTTATAGAAATCAGAATATATGTATTTTTATGATTTATTTCAATTTTTTTTAATCCGTTTAGTTTATTAATTTATGTTTTTAATTTAAATTTATGCGAAAAATTTTAATGTAATCATTTTAAAAAAAATATTTTAATAAAATTTAAATTGATGAAATGAATATTTTTTATTAAAAAAAAAAAAGCCTTACTTCACATAGGATAAAGACTATTACTTTGTTTTTAATTTTTCTCAATTTTAGAACATAGAATAATCACTTTTTTATCCTCTCCATCCACGCATCAGGCAGATGATGAAGGGTAGGTCCAAAGAATCTACACAGGAGTGACATGAGGAGGCTGCGTGACCGCAAAGAGAAACGAATCCGATAAATCTTGGAATAAATAAAAAATATGTATTTTAACAAACACAGAAAAAGAAAAGATGTAATAGAAAATTAAAAAAATGAAAAATTAAACTAATAATAATAGCAACTGACAAAGCCCCGTTTAAAAAAAATAAATAAATAAATTGAGACTGGGTGTGTAAAGAGCGTATACGTAGCGCGTGAATAGAACATCCCCGTAATGATTAATCAAAAATGTCAGGACTGCCCCACATGAAGGAGACCGGTTGACGAAACCGGCCCCGCCGTCAACGTCAGACAGCCGTACCCCCGTCTAACCCAAATACCCCATCCCTCCAATAGTCTAACGGGACCCGTCTAGATTGACGGCGTTTGCCTTGGTATCCAGTTTGAAAAATAAGTAGACTTTAGCAATGATCATTTCACATATAATAAAAAATTCTCTTATATTTAATTTTTTTATTATAATAAAAAAATTATATAAAATTACATCTAATTTAAATTAGTAAATTACACGGATTTAAAAAAATAAATACTGTACAAAATGAGTAAATTCAACAATCGCACTATTCTTTTTCCATAATGAATATTGAATTTTAAATTATATATAATAGCATGCACATGAACTTTCAAACTAATTACAATTAAAAATCACGTTCATTTCACCGATTCGAGTTTAAAATTTGAGTTTTGCTACATTACAAAGTTCTCAGAAACAGTCACATTTAACTTTTTTTGTTATAGTAAAAAGCTCACATAAAATCATATCTTAATTTGAATTAAAAACTCAAATCAGCGAACTAAACGGGCTCAAAGGTGTGTTTTAAAATTAATTTTGAAAATATTTTTCCACGTCTTTTGAGGTATAAAAATAAAAACGGTCTACAAATCGTGTTTATTTAATAAAAATTATAAAAACAAAAATGAAAATAAAAAACAATAAATAGTGAAGAAAGTTAAAAACAATTGAATTTTTTTTCCTTTCTCATTTTCATTTTATAATATTATCAATATGTTATATTAAATAATTAATTATTAATTACTAATTATATTAATTAATAATTAATAAATAGATATACTTAATAACTAATAAATAGATAGTAATTACTTAATTATTAATTAAATATTAATTGCTAAATTTTTTTTTTAATTAATTAAATATTAATTAAAATAGTAATTAATTATTTAGTTAAAGATTAATTGTCAAAAATTAATTATATAACATATTAACAGTAAAACAAGTAATAATAGGTTATTAAATAAATAATTAATATATTAATATATTAATCATATATTATGTTAATTATAATATATTAATTAGTAAATAGTTGGTAAATAAAAAATAAATAGTAATTGCTCAATTGATAATTAATATTAAATTATAATTATCAATATGTAATATACTAACCAATAATAATTAATAATTGATCATTAGTAATTAATCATTATAAAAAGAATAATTACCAAAAATTAATCATGTGATATATTAAATAATAGATTATTAAATAAACATTAGTAGTTAATTAACTAGTTATTTAATTATGTAACTAAAAGTTAATAATTTAAGTTGTAAACGGGATATTAATAAATTATGTATATACTAATTATTTTTCTTAATACATTAATTAATTACTTATAATTTAATAAATGTGAGTACATCACTAACATAGTAATTACTTATAACTAATTACTAATTATTATTTTTTAATTATTTAGCATATTAATTTATTGTATATATAGTTTAATTACTAATGTCCTCATTAATGATAATTTATCCATCATTATTATATTGTTAATATATTAATTTTTATTTGCTAAATAATTATCAATTATTAATTACATGTACTCAAAACAAACATAAATATAACCAAATAGGATTTCACTTTTTTTATCATACTCAAACTAATTTCTTGAAAGATCACTAAACGTAATTTCAGAATCGGTTGCAAAATGATTTTCAAAATAATCTTATTTTCATTTTTATACCAAAAATAAAACTAATTTGAAAACATTACCAAACGGGCCCAAAGTGTAGTAGTTGATGGTCGTATTAAATTATTACCTTAAAATATAAAATTTACATGTGATATGGTTTAAAAAATGATGATCTTTGCTTTTTTATATATGAATCTTGTGTTTTAATAAGATTCATATATGACGTCAATTTGATAAAAATATTTCTTAGCTATTAAACGTCAATTGATACTAATTTTAAAATCCAATATTCAATTTGTTAAAATTGATAGTTTAGGGTTTATTATGTGAAAAATAAATAGTTTCGGTGCAATAGTCTAATTTACCCTGTAAAGATTCTCCATTCCTTCCTCCCATATTTCGTGGACCATTTAATTATTTAAAGAGAATTTTAAAAAATATCATTGATAAAATAACACTGTTTTATTTATATCATTGTTGTTAAATTTGTGTAATGACTTAAAAAATAAAATTGGAAAAAACAATGGTGCACTTAAAATTTTCTCAATAAATGTATCATGTAATGTGATTGACCACAACTTTAGGATTTAAATTAAACAATACTTATGAAATAACTCCAATAGTGTCATCCAAAATAATCTTCTTATGGTATTCAACCCAATAATGAGCACTCCTACCGATCTTATTTTAATTATAACATGATTTTAGTTTGATAGACATTAAAAATATATATAATTATCATTGCCACAGCTCTAAAACATAAAAGTACTCTCCATCCATGATCAAATCTTTAGTCCGACCACCATGCACCGCCGTACGCAATTCCATCTCAAATGTCTTATGATATCTCTTCTCTACTTTCTTTCACAAAACAAAAAGTCTTTTCTCCTTCTAAGATCTTCTCGAGAGTATTGTGAGTGTTTGAAACCGTGTTTAAAAAACGGTTTTCACGTATTTTAAAAAATAAAAAAATAATTAGAAAATATTATATTATAATATATTAACAAATAAACACGATTTTAAAAATTATTAAAAATTATTCTCACTTTTTTATTTTTATTTTGTTAATACTATCAACAATATTATAATATATTAACAAATAAACACGATTTTATTTTTTATTATATTCAAAATAATTTCTTAAAAATAAATCAAACATAATTTTAAAATCGGTCTTAGAATGATTCTCAAAATAATTTTTTTTTTTACTTTTTATTAAAAATAAAATTATTTTAAAACTAATTTCAAAGCACATTATTACTACTTTTCACAATATTTTTTCTAACAAAAAAACATATATTAGAGTATCCCAAATAAAATAATAATAATAATAATAATAATAATAATAATAATAATAATAATAATAATAATAATAAACATTTTGAGTAGTTCCCTTCAAAAATTTTGCTCAAGGCCCTGACTATACACAATTAAGAGATCCCATGGACCCTAAAATCAAAATAATTTCTGATTTGGTTTATGAGAAGGAAGAGAGAATCTATTTTGAGTCAGCATCTCAAATACATGTATAACGGGAAAATAGTAGTCTTTTCAAAGCCAGCAAATTAGAAAGCTGTGACTCAGAGGAAAGACAAGAACTGGTCAGTTGTGGAGTTCCATGTGGAACGTATGGCTATCACTCAACCTGAAGAAACCTCTTTGCCTTTCCCATATCAAGGATGCCTTTTGCTTTTCTTCTGCACTAAGGTTGTAACCTAGAAATGGAAACTTTTTTTTTTTTATTTTTTTTTCATTTTTTACCTTACCCTTTTCTTTTCTGAAAAGGCCAAAATGGAGGTTTTTTTTTTTTTTTTTTTTTTATTCTTTTTCTATCATTCCTTAAGAAAGAACACAAATAGAATGTAATTTGTTACGATAACCTACATGGAGTATAGTATGGTTGGTTTGGTAATAGTTCATAGAGGTTTTTTTTCTAGGTTTGTAGAGTTTTTGATTCAAAATTTTATTTATTTTACCGATTTGAGTTTTTAGTTTTAGATTTTTACAGGAAAAAACTCTCAGAAAATATCACATTAAAATTTTCTACTACAGTAAAAAGCTCTTAAAAAATGTCACATTTCAGCTCGAATCGAAAACTCGAATCCGCAAAATAAACGAGACCGTAGAGTTATTTTTTTTTTTTTTTTTAAGGATTATAGAGATTTTTTTAATTGAAAATAGAGTCGTAAGTTATAAGAGTTATTATTATTATTTTTTAGTTGGAACTGTAAAGTTATAGCTTTTATATATATATATATATATATATATATATAGTTAATAGACTTATGTAATGCTAAATAATGCTTACGACATTGCTAGTCTATTATTGTAAAGGAAACATGATTACTTCATAGATGGTCTTTTAGGGCATTAGATCTGTATAGCCTTGCCGGCTTTTCTTTTCTATATTATACCAATTATTACTTTAATTTTAAGAAGTTGTCAACTTTGCTTCGACATACTTTTAAAAGAAAAAAAAAATGAAAGAAGCAGAAATTTGAAAAAAAAAAAAAAAAAAGAAATAGAAAATGAGAAGAAAAAAAGTAGCCGAGTCCACTTTGTACTAATAGCTGTTCTCAGTTATACGTTTTTGTTTTCACTTTAATCATTAGTGAAAATCTAGCTAATTCAGGAACATTGGTAAATTACCAGTAATGTCCATCTATTTCAAAGTCTATACTACATTTGCAGCGTAAAGGGCAACAGTTTTTTTTCTCTTTTATACCCCAAAAGAAAAAAAATTTGTTAGCTTCGCTCATTTTATCGATTTAAATTTTTAATTTTAAATTTTTACAGTAAAAAATTATTAAAAAATTTACATCTAATTTTTTTATTATAATAAAAAAAATACTTAAAAAATATCACATTTTAACTCAAATTAAAAATTTAAATCTATAAAATAAATGAGATTTTAATTACAAATTAGTTCGATTTGACCCAAAAATAAATGGCCAGTTCGTACTGGGAAGATTGGTCGGTTAGTTGCAAAAACGCCAACGAATGATCAATCATGTTTTTTTTTTTTCGATAAATAATACCCAATCATGCTGCGGACTTTCGTTTGCATCTGTAATTAGGGGAAAACAAATATTAAAAAATGGCTAAACTTGTTTTCATAAATTAATAAATGTTAAAAAGATTATAATGTCGTACCATCTCAAAATTAATGAATGAATAAAATCCAACCCAATCAATATCTATTCAACTCCTTCGAGCAATCTAAAATTCCTCAAACAAAGACAGGCTAGCTTGGTGAATTGACTCTCACTTATATTCAATATTTCCGTAATATAGTGGGACCAGGAATTAAAATACGTAGAAATATCGGTACTCTAATTTTATGATAATATCAATGAAAATATTAGAAAAAATTTACAAAAAAATAAATATTAGAACATATTTTTAATATTTTTTGATAACATCAACATTAAAAAAATACATAAATAAACAAGTTTTACATAAAAAAAACTCCATACATATAGCATTTCATAATACCAAAAAAAAGTTTTATGAAGCTTAAACGTGATCAGGATCTCATATTAATTCAAACAATATTAGTATTATGACATGTTATTTGAATAATGTCGAACATAGATATGAACGTGTCACATGAATGTTTGTTGATCCCTTCCCACTGTAGTTTTGTGAATTCCCTCAATCGTTTACTTGAGATGATGGTAGCATGTTCGGATGAGGATAATTGAAAATTCCATATTTATCATTGTTTTTAAAATTATGATTATATGGATAATGAACGTTAAGAGTCTATTGAAAGAGCTGTAATAATTAGAACCTAAATTCATCGATTGTTTTATTAGATGATTATATTCTTGATATTTATTGTATCTCCTTACTAGATGATAAAAGAAATAATGTAAGAAAATAGATATTATTAAACAATTTTTTTTTATATAAAAAAAAACCTTTAAAATTTTTGTTTATGAAATCACCGAAATTTCACCAAAATTTCTCTAAAATTTCCCGATACTCTATATGCAAACGGATATCAACATTACGACCAATACTTTTGATATTTTCTCAATATTTTGCCAATATCGATATTATAGTGGAAGAAATTTTGGGACACTCAAAAATCCAAAATTTCCATCGAAATTTTAGAAAATTCGGTGAAATTTTTGTCCATGAGTGGGACTTTCTCCAGTGTTTTCTCATTTTTTAGAACACTGATGTTCTCTACTTTTTAGCCATTAAATTTGTATCAAAATCTATATATTATATATATTTTTTCAATTCAATATGATTTTAATCAAATTTAATTGTTAAAAAAAAATACTGATGTTCCTATAAAGGAGGTAATACCGGAGAAACTCCAAATATTAAAATACATATATAAAATACCATGATCCTGTCATTTCATGCATATATATATATATATATATATATTTAATCACATCAAATGCAAAGACTAATTTAATGTTGCATGACGGATGTAGAATTTGATTACAAATTTTTTATTGTAATTGACTTTAATGAATAAATAAATGGTTTGATTAGAAATTGATCACTGTTGCACGAGGACTTGCGCCGGCTGAGAACGATGACATGTATTGACAAATGAAAAGTGCCAAACTACCAAAACAAACTAAATTAAGGTGTAACAAAAATAAATAAATAAATAAATTAAATTAAGTGCTTTGATGTAAGCATAACTGCAAATAGCAAATTTTGTTGCACATCAATTGTTGGGGCTGCACCTTTTGCCCATTACACGAAAGGGGGAGGAAAAGGGCAGGAAAAGGAAAGTAAAAGACAGGCAAAGCAAATACTCAACTTTCATTAGTCATGGAGGAGTTTGGCTTGTACCCTCACTTTGTGAAGCTTTTAACTGATTTAGTAAAATTCACAATGTCAAAATCTACATTGCTTTTCAATATATAAGTGTATTTGCTGCTTAGCAATTTGGAAAACTCTTTTTCTCTTTTTTAAAAAAATTCTAACTTTTTAGTGGAAAGAAAATACATATATAATTCCTTTTTTTTTTTTCAATTTATTCCGTTTTTTAAAAGATAATCCTTTTTTTTTTTCCTTCTTCCTTTTCCTTTTCTCCCAACAATTTTTATAACTATTATTTTAAAAAATGTCAAGCGTGCAAAATGCGCTTACAAACTAGTGTGTGTTAAAAAGCTAAAGAGGAGTGAGGATTGAAAGCCAGAAAAAAGAAATTCCATCTTCTTCTAATCAATTCAAATAACAAACAAACTTTAGGTTAAGTTTGTAACCGAATTTTAATAATTTCTTTTTGAAGTGTTAAAAGTCTAAACTTTTTATTCTTAACACTAAAATGGTGTAACCTTCACACCAAAATGATGAAAAGTCCTTCCTACCAATTTAGTCTATGAATTGAATGGAATGTCCTACGAGGCAATTGAAATAAGGTTTGGTGAAATGCATTTTGATAAATTCAAAAAATATTTGACTACATAAATTATATTTCTAATAATTCACTAAAAGTCTAAAGTTAGACTCTTTAATTATGTAGCAGTAATAGAATGCTCGTCAAAATGAATGTTTAACTTTTGTCCATTGATTTGCTATTACCTATATGGTGGACCCTAGGGTATTCCACAATCCATTAAGTGGGGTTAAGTTATGTTTTACCTTATTTTGCACTAATTTCTTATTCTTAACTTCCATTATTTTATTGTGGAATTTATGATCGCATTAGAGTCAATGATTTTTAAGTAAGCATCTCAATAAATAATTGATATCCCAAATATTATTCAAGTCTCGAATAAAGCATCTACTAAAATCTCAAATATTATTGAAGTTGTTATAACCCTAATTCAAAAAAAAAAAAAAGTTTCTTGCTCTCTCTCTCTCTCTCTGCGCCTTTCTTTGTCTAGGTTTTTTTTCTTCTTCTTTTTTTTTTTTATGCACTGTTTGCTTTTCTCTTTTAGGGCTAGAGTCCGGCACCGTCCCTTGGCTGACTGCTAGAGTCTGGCCTTTGAGACATGCTTCAGGTCTCGTGGCAATAATTACGATGGTGGTTGCGACTTCATGGACAGAGAGAAGGTATTGTGCGCGTTAAATCTCTAGTGTACATACAAATCTCATAATCTCACTATTCTTATCATGGTGGTCATGAAGGTGGGAATTGTACATGGATGAATGCTCAATGTTAGTGTGAACTCGCCTGGTTCTCATCGATCTATCCTTTATGGTCTTAGTGACCGATTTATTGCCAATGATCTTGTCTATGTGGTTGAGAAATTTTGTCTTGTTTTTAATTTTTATTTTGATGTAATATAGGCGATGTTAATTTTATCATTTTAGTTTCTATGTTTTCGTCATGTAATAACGAAAGTTGTTATCTCACTCTTCTATGGTGGTGGTAAGTCTATCTCGTTAGATTTGATCCTATGTTGTATTGTGAGTGACCCTTGTGCTTTGGCGCTTTTAGTTTCGGTTGACTGGTTCTATCCATCAATTATAGTGGTTTATTAAATGAGCATTTGTGGTGCTTGATTATTAATGTCCATAGTGTGTTTTTCTCCATTAGAACTCAATACTCGTATTTGTTTGTGTACTTCTTTCGTCTTTATTGGTGGATCCGGTTTTTGTTCGTGGTCGAATACCATTGTATTTAGTGGTCATTTACAACTATTTTATAGTTGCATTGACTTAAATATTGAATAAAATTTATGCATTAATAAATCACAAAAAAAAATATTTTGTAATATTTTGAATTTTTGAACTGAATTGCTATCGTGATGGGCTTCTTTAGTATTTATTCACAGCTAACTAACAAAGTTATTGCCCAACAAAAATTCCATGCAATGAATAGATGGAAATTGTTGGGAGGTCGTTATAGAAAAATTTCTATCATTTAAATTTTTTTTATTATAGTAGCTTTTTTTATAAAATTTAAATTTTTATTTAAATTTATGAATTAAACAGGTTTCACACTTTAATTTAAAAAATCAAGGGACATATTCTATTAAAAAAAAAAAAAAAAAAAAAAAAAAAAAAAAAAAAAAAGAGGAAAAGACGAGCATTACTGCATCAATGCTTGCAGAGAGAGAGAGAGAGACAGAAGTTAAGGAGGCCATCTTGTAGAAAACCATGGAGTATGGACCACTAAGATCATGTTATGATGGTGGTCACAGTGCTTGAATCTCCACCCAACAAAAACCTTAGTACGGACATTCATGGTAGAATGGCATGTGTCAGAGCATGCCCTTCCCACTCTTCTTCCTATTGCAATCGAGTGTTTGCCTTCATTTTGGTAGGTAATTGGGATATGCAAAAATGGTGTCAAATCACTTTTTCATAGCGACTTTTAATCCTTTTCAAAAAAAAAAAAAAATCTACAATATTAAACTCTTTAATAACAAAATCCTATATTGTCGGACGAGAAATTTCGGTTAGATTGTATTTCATACAGATATTTTTAAACTGGCGGATGTTACAGATTGCACTTAAATTACGTTCTTCTAAATGAAAACTCAATGGAAATTAACTATAAGAATCTCACTTTTTTTTTTTTTTTAAGTAATATATGACTCTCACGCTATTTCTTAATAATAATATGAATTTTAAATTTTTAAAATAGAATTTGAATATACTTTTTAGCCAAGAAGAGTATACTTTGGGTCCGTTCACTTCGCTGATTTGAGTTTTTAATTCGAGTTGAGATTTGATTTTATGTGAGAGCTTTTTATTGTAGCAAAAAAGTTAGATGTGATTGTTTATGAGAGCTTTTTACTGTAGCAAAACTCGAATTCTAAACTCGAATAAACAAAGTGAACGAGGCCTTTTTTTCTCTCGTTTTCAGTTGTTAAATTTATTTATGTTTGATTCGTTCAAAATTTGAAATAGAATGTAAGATTTATATGGTTGATTTTGTTGAGTTTTTAATCATTTTTCTAACTAAAGAGCCAAACAAAAAACAAGTGATATAAATTCTGTTTGATTTATATATTTAAATTCATGATTTTGATTATAATAAAGTGTTTTTCATTTGATAAAGAAATTGAAATTTCACACAAAATTTCCATTAATGAATTAAAATTATTAACTTAATCAAACGTACCCGTAATTCAAGTATAATTTGAAATGTTCTTGAAGTTAGGAGGTAGAAGTAAAACTATAAACCCAAAGCTAAAAAAAGGGGAAAAAGAGAAAGAAAAACATTCATTAGAAAAGCCGCGTTACGCACACGCTCCTCTGGAGTGCGACTGAGAAAAACTTCGGGCCTACACTAAGACAGCCCAAGCAATACTGTGGAGCCATGAAAGTGAGAGACCTCTGATGGCTCAGACTTGAAACCTGTCCCAGGCTGTGCATTTCGTGCCTAGTGGCAAGCGATTGGACCCCACGCGCCATCTCTTTCGTGATTCCTTTTGCGCGCTACTTTGTAACGTATGGTCGTCACAGGTTGCCTTTGCAAGATATACATATATATCTCTCTCTCTCTCTCTCTCTCTCTCTCTCTAAAAATAAAATAAAAAATAATTAAAAAAAAGAACACTTTGAAAGTGACCAGATATGGATGTGGGCGAAAAGATCATCCACAACTTCTTCTAAAAAGCTCTTTTATCAGTCAAAAAGAGGTAAGAAATGCCCCAAGAGCAAAAATATCAAAGCTTTGGTTAATTATTGCGTGAATGGAATTTTCTAATGTTATTAGGGTGTTAGATCCTATACGATCGTTAGGAAAAGATTGAAATCAACTTCTTCTAATGGTGTCCTCTATTTACCCACCTAAATCACATTCTTTTTCTGTTGGTATTTATTAAGGATTTGCACTTTTTCCATTCTGATTATCACATTGCTCTGATATATATATATATATATATATATATTTTTTTTTTTAAATTTACAGTCTACTTTCAAACGAATGGAATAATAGAAGTACACGTGAGGACCTTAAGAAAGTAAAAGGGTTCAAAGAAAAACAAGAAGTGTTAAAAAGAGTTAAAAAAAAAAAAAAAACAGATTGTGATGTCCACTTCATATATACTTTTTCTTACTCATTTTTTCTTTTTTAAAACTCTCATATGTACTTATGTACGGATAAAAATGTATATTTCAAAAATATTAGGATATCAATACATTTATTTTTAAACATGTTAAGGGGTGTCCATGAGATAACCATTTTTGTGACAACTTTTCACTCGTTAAACTCTCACCATTTTAATGAAATATATATATATATATATGGGGAGTTTATGTAAAATTTGATAACTGAGACAGAAATAAGCAATTGTACAATTTTATGATAACATGTTAATTATGTTAAATTATGATGGCTATTACTTCAACTACTTCTTTATCAACTTTTTTACGTGGGACGTTCGTAGTTTATATTGTCATTTAAAAAGTTACGACAGTAGATAAAATGCGCAAACAAGTTTATTAAAAAAAAAAAAAATGTACAAAGAGCTGTATGAAATAGTACCTAAAATGTTACTAATTTGAAAATGAAAGATAATGAGAATTTCATAGGGTGTAAAACCTGTTAATAAGATTTTAGTTTCAATAACTAGATCTGTATTGACTTCCGTCAGTTTTATATACAGTTATTTATTTCTTTTTAAAAAAAACATTTTGGCTAAATTTTACGTTGAGAAACATTAATTAGAAATTATTCAGCCCTGTAATATTCAAATGTCACGCTTGTTATCCAACTTTGAGTGTAATTAGAAATCGAGTGACAAACGAACACTACTGGCCAATCCCAAAAAAATAAAATAAGGAAGGAGATTCTGTGATAGAAAAAACAATAGTTAATCTTATAAATGGTCTCCATAATTTATCCTCAATTGATGACGTTTGGTTAGAGGATTCAAATTATGTGATTCGAACTATTTTTTATTTATATGTATTTTTTATGAGAAAAAATACTGTAGCGAATCACGAATCATGATTCGAATTAGGAAACAAATCCCTCTATCAATATATGTACTATGACATTGATGTGTAAAACATAACAGTTGGCTAACTAGATATTATCCATTTTTTTTTTTTTTCTGTTTTTAACATCTAATTGATTAAAAGGACTAAAATTAAAATCAACTGACAATCGGGTTTGAGTTTGGGACGAAAATGAGATTGAAACAAAAAATTCAGCAACCATAAATTTTAGGAATAACCCAAAACAAACACTATTGGTTGCTTGACAATATATAGTTCTTCGTCATCGCGACAAGATTTTAATGTTATCACAACTGGTAAGAGTAATTAATTAGAATTCTCCGACCTTTGCATCTTCTTAAGGAAATGGGAAATTTCTATAGTGATAAAAACTGTGGAGTGGTGTAGAATGTGACGCTTTTCAGATTGGCCATCACCATACATGTAACATGCCCGACCCACCAAGTGCATTGAAGAACCCTAATTTTCGGATAGCTCACCCCACAAAATGGATTTACATATGTCCAAATTGATTGGACAACACTAGGAAAAAGGCGTACCAGAATTCATCATTTTCCCGGGAAAGCAGCGTTAAGAGGGTGGGCATATTTTCACTCAAAGCGATCCACGTCCTTATAAATTATTTTTTAGTACTAAAAGAAGAAAAACAAAAAATATATATAAATATATAATTATAAAATTTTGAAGAATAATTCATGCAAAAATAAAACACTATTCCTAACAGCAAGGACAGGCATGCATATCCTATAACTCAAAAGGAAGAAAAAACATTGCTCTCTTTAGGATAAAACCAAACTGTAGTTCATTGATTGATGGATTGTACATAGCAACAACCCAGTTGAAGAGAGAACCCATCTTTTTATTTCAGTTTTTTTTTTCTTAAAAAAAAAAAAAAGAGAAGAAGAAAAAGCTTTAGATATGTCAAGAGTATATTTGTCGGCATTCAACTAAGCAATTATGGTGGCTCCTTAATGAGAAAATTAAATGATGGATTGTGATGTTAATGAACTCTTTTTGCTTGTCCTTTACTTTTAATTCAAGAGTAGTCAAGACCCTTTTAGGTTCATCAACCGCATAATCTTTGAAATTACACCAACTATAGTGAGAAGAAATTTAGGATAAACATGCATTCTCTTTACCACATGTTTCATTTATCCATTCACAAATTTTGTCATTTTTTTTCCTCCGGAGAAATTCTATCGTAAGGAATGCTCACTTGCCTTCACGAATGTAAGGCACGTTGCATGGACCACAACATTAACGTTGTTACTTGCTGAATATGGTTATTATTATATATATATATATATATATATATTTGTCGAAATAAAAAATTTGTATACCCCAAGTTTCATGGATTTGGGTGTGATCCTATATGTGGAAGGGTTGGCAATTTTTTATTTTAGTGGATCCTATCAATTTTATTAAACAGTCTAGACAGTCCGATTATTCCCTTTTAATAGACAAAAATTAGTACTGATGGACCGTCCCTCTTCTTTTTTGGGTGGTGGGAGAATAGGAAGTGATTTGTTACATGCATATACTTTTTTTTTTTGAAAGGGGTTTACATGCATATAATTGAATTGTAATCGAATATAATTGTGATTAAATTGTTAATCAGGACATTCCATCCAAATTAACACCATGAAAGAAGATTACGTGTCGAATGTTGCTTAAGCTAATGAAATTAAGGACATCTTTACTATGGATTAAGGGGAAAAAAAGAAAGAGTTATTTCCTTTCTCATGCTAATTATGTGTTTACTTAAAAACTAATAATAGGAGTTTAGTAAGCCCCGTAAAAAAAAAAAAAAAAAGAAAAATAATGTCAGTCCTTGCACCACATAGTGATTCTCAATTAAGGGTATGAATGTCAAACTTATTTATACAAACTTAATAAGCTTACATGTTATAAACCAACGATTATTTGACTTATGTAAAAAGGCATTTTAGCAAATATTTAAATAGGGTGTAGATTGTAATTTTCTATTTAATCACCGAATAGATAAGTAAATATAAGAAATAAAACCCATCATCATCATTCTTATTCTTTTTACTTTCCTTTTTAATATCTCATTATCGTTTCAATTACATTCATTCACAGTTTGGTAAATATGTGAAAATAGCAATTTTTGATGCAAAACTTATGGTAAAAGCACAGTATGTGGAGAAGTAAGGCATGTTGTCCACTTGACATAAAATTAAGTACCACTTGAAAGTCCTCAATTCAGGGTAAAGGCATCATATATATTTCTTCTTGTATATATACTATGAGGCTTAGTCATCATTAGTTTACGTGAGCTCTTTCCCATAGCTTAAGAAAAAAAAGAATAAGGATATATATATATATATATATATTTTTTTTTTTTGTGTGGTAGAAATGAAGAAAAGGAAGTTGAGTATTGCCAAATATAACTTATTGTCTGGCTTTTCAATTATTTTTTTTATACTCTAACAAACAAAGAAACATGGGTGAACCCATTTTAGTAAATAATTAAGAGACAACCACGTACTTGTAGTGTCGTCAATTAATTTTACATATATATGCAAGGTTTCTGTTTATACATTATCAACAAAACCAGAATTCTAGCTAGTCATAGCATATGATATCGGGCGTGGACAATATTGTTATCAGAATTAACTTTTTTTTTTTTTTTTTTTTTTTTTTTTTTTTTTTTTTTTTAATCCCCTAAAGAAATGAAAATTTTTGGCTCTTTCATATAAACATTTGTGATGGTCCCAAATTCAGAAATTCAAGTGCCAAAGAAGAATCGCCTAAATCATGAAAATAAATAAATAAATAAAGCAGATGCCGTGAATTTTTTACTTTTCATTTTCACTGACATGTAGAATCTCTAAGACGATAATAACATGAAGATGAAGGTCCATCACACTTTCCTCGAAACACTGTAACTTTCACAGATTCCCGTCATTGATATACACATATCACATATGGAGGGACCATTTAGGACCAAGTGTGTGTGTGTATATATGTGTGTGTATATATATAAATATAAATATATATATATATATCTTCAAACACTCACCATGTGAACAACACGTGTCGAATTGCCCAATTGCAGTTTTTGCCTATGCTACATATATATATATATATATATATATCTTCAAACACTTACCATATGAACAACACGTGTCGAATTGCCCAATTGCAGTTTTTGCCTATGCTACATATGTATATAGTGATGGTGTGGGATAGTGCAGGTCAGAGGGCCCAAAATTGTGAAGTCACATTGAACTTTTAAGTTTTTTTGGGTCCCAAAACATTCATGTAAACCGTAAGGCATGGGCAGATTTGCAATGCCCCTACAAAAGGGGAATAGATAATGAGTTGGTGGGCTCATAGTATTCATAACCTATTCCAACCTCCACATGTCTGTATGGGCCCAATAACAGTGACCCAGCCATCTTTCTAAGAGATGATTAGTGGAGTGGTACAACTACTCGTTTTCCCCCTTAAAGTGCGCACATTTAGATTTTTACTTATTATTTTTTTATTAATATTTTTTAATTAAATAACTGTACTAATTAAAAATAAAGAGTAAAAATTCAAATTTACACATTAGAAGAATTTACCATCCCTCTAATTAGAATTATTTGGAAACTCCACTCCATATCCTTATAATCATTGCCACGTAAGACTCACCATTTTATTTTCATCTAATTAGGAATTTGATACCATGCACTCATATCGTTAAAACTACGGGTGTAAGAATTGAGTCTGAACCCGAAAAATCCACCCCGACCTGACTAGATAAGTTTTTTTTTTTTAAATAAATAAAAGTGTCGGGCATTCTTGAACCCCTAATACCCTACCCGAACATTTTGAAGCCTGTAGCCCTAAATCTAATTCCTAAATCCCTCGTCCTCACCTCAGTCTCTCCTCTCATCTGCTGTCCTCGCCTCTCGCCTCCCTCCTCTCCTCTCGCCTCATTTCACTCCAACACCTCCGGAAACTCCTCACCTGATTCCTAAACCTTACGCTCGTTGACCTCACGCTCTGGCTCTGCCCCATAATCACCAACCCCAACCCCAACCTTGCCCAAATCTCCAATGCATGCGGTTCCAATTTGCGTTCTATAGGTCTCTCGAAGTCGAGGTTTTTCTCGGCTGCGGGGGTGATAAGTTTGTTGATGAATTGTTGGAATTTGAAGGAGATTGATCTGTCAAATGCGACTGAGATAAGGAATTCGGCGGTGGCGACGTTGGTGGAGGCAAAGAATCTGAAGAAACTGTGGATGGGGAGGTGTAAAGGGCTTACGGATCTGGGAGTTGGGTGTGTGGCGGTTGGGTGTAGGAAGTTGAGGTTGGTTACTTTGAGATGGTGTTTGGGTGTTGGTGACTTTGGGGTTGGTTTAATTGCTGTAAAGTGTAGGGAAATTCGAACTTTGGATCTCTCTTATTTGCCGATAAATTGTCGTTAATTGTTATTATTATTGTTGTTATTGTCTTTTTGCTTTGCTTGATTTGTGCTGTAATTTTTTTTTTTTTTGAGCTGGTTTGAAGTCCTATGTTTTTAGCTCTGTTTTTGGCTATCTTTGATGGTTTTAAAAAAAATGGTGGTTATCCGGGGGTGGTTTACATTGCAGTTGTTTTATGTTTTTGTTCACTTTTGTTTAATGGTTAATTTTTGTTTTTATTTTTAGTGGAAATTATCTACTTGGGGTGGGTGTTATTATGGTTTGTTATATCTTTTTTTTTTCCTTGGTAAATATGGTTTTACATTGTGGTAATTTATTTTTGGTTTCTCTTTTTTGCTTTGTTTTGGCTATCTTTAATGGACACACACGTATAATGTGTGTGTGTGTGTGTGTGTGTGTGTTTTTTTTTTTTTTTTTTTTTTTTTTTTTTTAATGTATGCTCAAGTATTTTTCTTCACTTTATCTTTCTTCTAATATACCAATGTCGTGACGAGTTAAATATCATGTCAAAGATTTGTGAATTCGTTACGTTATAGTGACTTTACAATGAGTTTTCTTGGAAAATGTGAAATTTATTTATTTTTTCCTCCTTTTTATTGGTTTTTGTAGATCACAGGCCAATGCTTACCATACATCTTAAAATTACAACATCTTAAAGATTTGGTTCTAGAGGGATGTTTTGGCCTAGACGATAACAACCTTGAGGTCCTCAGATATAGCTGCAAGTCGTTAAAGGTATTGAGTGATAATTAGTTCACTTTAGGATGTCCTTTTGTTGTTTCAAATTATAATATTTTCTTATTTCATTTTGTTGTGACATAGTGTTAGAAATAAGTTAAATGTGATACATGTATATATCATTTGAAATGACATTTGGAGACTGACAAGTTGAGCCCACATGCATATTGCTCATCTAGGAGCTTTGGGTCTTAATTTCTAGAATGGGGTGGTGAAAATAAGGTGGATTTAGTAGGTTGAAAGTTGCGATTATCATTTCATAGAGAAGCATTTGTTTTGATTGGACTATTTTGCTTCTCAAGATTTTATTTCATCTCCTTGTTGTTTATGTTTTTAGACTGTTAAAAGAGGTATAAAGTCATATATTAAAATTAGTTTTCACCAACCGGAGTAACCCAACCCTACTCGATGTCACCTGAAAGGTTATAGGTTTGTAGACTTAAGAGAGTGTCGCGGCCCAAAGTTTTCTCAATCCACACTGATCGGGTTGGCTCAATTTTTCAGCTCAACCTGACCCTACCCAGCCGATTTACACCCCTAGTTAAAACAACTTATAGTCAGATTTTGTTCGGACAATACCAAGCTTATAGTCAGATTTTGTTGAATTTGCACACTAGCTGTCTCCAATCTAATTTTGATATTAAATAACTTTTCTTTTTGAAGGGGATATTACTCCTCAACATTTGAAAAGCTGTAATATGAATAGATTTTATTTACAATTTACTTCTACACATTTATATGTATGAATTATACTAGCGGTAATTTCTGTCATATAAAATAGTTTTTTTTTTTGGCTGAATATAAGACTTTATTGAAAGCCAAGAAAACGGCCCTAAGCTGAAACTACCGCTAGAGCCGGTCAGAAAGTCCCAACTAGCTAACTGATCAACACAACCAATTTCAGTTCTAGGAATCCGTCCAAAACTAACATGAAGCCTAGACTCAATCACAGCAAGAACAATATTAAAAAGAGGAAGTACATGCCAATCAACAGGGGAGAGCATTTACTTGCCAAAGCTTCAACAGCTTCTTTACAATCACCCATCAGCCTGGACACGACCCTGAAGCATCAGAGAAACCTCACAGGCCAGCTTCGCCGCCTTCATTTCAGCTTTTATGGTCCATTTCACATTTGAGTTTTTGTACAGTAAATATTTTTTAAAAATAGTTACATTTAACTTTTTTTATTAAAGTAAAAAACTCTAACATAAAATCACGTTTTAATTCAAATTAACGAACTAAACGGGAATAGTCTTGTATGCAATCGTTCCTTTGCTAAGTATTGAACCTGCCGAACAAGCTGCCACTGATCTAGTAGTTTATCCTCAAAGACCAACTTGTTCCTGGCTTTTCAAATTTCATACAAAGCAAGAGCACGCCATCTTGCAAAATCATTTACAGGGGGACAACAACAACCATTCCATAAAATCGAGCAGAGATTGGAAGGGAATGTTGCAGCAAAGTTGAAAATATTAGAGTTTGAAAAGAGAAATGATAGAGAAGACTAACACTTTATAAGGTATTAAATTTTTATCTTAAAAGGTTAACTTATTTAAGTGAGGTGACCTAATATGTTTATATGACTGTGATTATATTTGTATTTAGCAATGTGCGACTCGGACATTTTACCCTTAATATGCTCCTGCAAGATGTTGCTCCGCTAGGAGTCACTAATCTTGTATTTTTGATGGATCAACCTAGTTCGTTTGAGTAATGAGCTATGATACTATATTAGAGTTTGAGGAGAGAAATGATAGTGATGAATAACACTTTATAATGTATTGTACTTCCATATTAAATGATTAACTTGTTTAAATAAAGTGACCCAATATATTTATATAACTGTGATTATATTTATATTTATATTTAAATAATGTGAGACTCAGACATATCATCCTTAACAAAATTCGATCAAAAACACATCTCCACAGAAACACCCTGAGACTAAGAGGAGGTCAAAATACGATCCGCTAGACATCTTGTCAAAAGAGACTTTCAACAAAGCTCAACATTTCAATCCCTTTTGAGTTTGAAAGAAAGAGGTCCGAAACATATTTGAAGTCGAGAGGCCCAAGAGGAGAGCCGTTAAAACTTGGATTGAAATGCCTTAAATTTCTGTCATATAAAAATTTTGTAAGCCTTAAATTACTTACCATTCGAACAGAAAGTAGGAAATGCCTCGAGAACTAATTATCATATATAATACACGTATTCATATTTTAACGTATGCTTTTGCAGCCATACGAAAAATGCAGAGTAGAAATCAAAGAGAGTGTTAAGGATTAATCCAATTCTTGTGTAATTAGTTAATAGAGTCGGTTAGAATTCAGAAGCAATTGTATTAGCTGACGTCAGAAATTGTCCTTGTGTATATCCTCATAGGGATTAGAAATATTCCTTCTGCAGGTTGTTATGCCAGCTGGTGCACAATTACAAAGTTTGTTACGTTTGTAAGTCTATATATTCATTGTAAAGGAATGTACTACTTACTGAGATATACAAAAATATCTTCGTCATTATTCTCTTCCTCGTCTCTACTTTTCTTTCTTCTCTGTTTCTAAGTTGGTATCAGAGCCATTGCCGACAATGACGAAAATCTCCGATGACCTCTCAGAAGCATCACAGACTCAGACCCCAGTCAAAAATACTACTCCCATCTCACAACACCCAGCCTCCACACCATCTATCCAAATTGTTAACCCAGCCAATCAAATTAGGTCCGTTCATCTAACTGATGACAACTTCCTTTTATGGAACCAGCAAATTTTAGCTGGTATTCGAGGACTTGGCCTTGAAGCCTATCTTGATGGGACTTCTCAGTGTCCGCTGGAGTTGACACCCACAGTCGATGGTCGTCCTGGATCTGTAAATCCAGAGTATGTGGCCTGGACTAGACAAGACCAACTTCTGGTCTCCTTTCTTCTCGCCTCCATGAAGGAGAATATTCAAGCCTAAATGGTTTTTTCGAATCAAGTTTGGGTTCGAGTGAATCAGATTTTTCGCTACACAGCACGGGTGATGCAAAGATAAATTTTTTCAAACCTTGAAGAAAGGAGGTATGGCAATGCGTGAGTATTTAAGTAAAGTTAAAAACTATTGTGATATTTTGGCTGCATGTGGTTATGTTCTCCGAGGAGGATTGGATTCTTCATCTTCTTTCGGAGTTGGGCTATAAACTCGGTTGTTGTTACCGTGACTTCCCGTGATCGAGCCTTATACTTTTTGCCGATGTGGGAGCTCTCTTGTTATCTTGAGAGTTGTATTAAATTAAACTCGATGGCTCATCACCCGTTAGAATCTGGCCTACCAAAATCAAAGAAAAGGTTATGGAAATTTCACTCAGAAATTTTCCCAAACTCCCAATATGCCGTTTTCCGGTCAGAACAATTTTCAAGTCAGAAATCGTGGTCGTGGTGGTCGTGGAAATGGACGTTCCTACAACAATAATAACCGGCCTCAGTGTCAACTCTGTAAAAGATTTGGCCATACTGTGCATAAATGCTACTATCGTTTTGACCATCAGTTCACCGGTTCTGCTAGTCATGATGGCCCTAATACTGCTCTTGGTGGAAATCATTCTCCGATTCTTTTTAAATTTCCTTCAGAAATGCTCAAGCCGAAAGTGGGTGGTTTTCGAGATCTTGCAACAAACCATGTGACCAGTGATTTGAACAACCTCTCGCTTGGCTCAGAGTTCATTGGCACCAACAAACTTTTCATGGGAAATGGTACAGGTCTGGATATTAAGCATGTTGGATCTTCTCTTGTTGCTAATCCTGTTTCAAATCATGTTTTTCACCTTAAAAATCTTCTTCATGTCCCACATATCACAAAAAATCTTTTAAGTGTGAGTCAATTTGCAAAAGATAATAAGGTTTTCTTTGAATTTCACCCTTTTATGTGTGTTGTGAAGGACCAAGTCAAAAGGAAAACTTCATGAAGGACTTTATAGATTTCATCTTACCAGACCTGTTACCAATTCCTCATCATTACATCCAGTCAGTCCAGTTTTGTCTTCAAGCAGTCAAGAGTCAAATGCTTTTCAATTCCCTAAGGTTGTAAATTCAACAAAAAATGATCAAAACAACCAGTGTTTCTCTAGTAGTATTTCTTGTAATTCCGTCTTAGATGTCTGGCACAAAAGATTGGGGCATCCTGCTCTTCCAATTGTTAAAGCAGTTTTGTCTCAATGTAAAGTTTCTCTTCCGAGTAATGAAAATATGAGTTTTTGTTCTTCATGTCAATTGGGTAAAAGTCATTGTCTGCCTTTTCCAAATTCTCGGACAGAATTTACAGAGCCATTGCAAATGATTTCCTCTGATTTGTGGGGACCTTCTCATGTTATCTCTACAAATGGTTTTCGTTACTATGTTAGTTTTGTTGATGCATATTCAAGGTATACATGGATCTATTTTCTCAAACTTAAATCTGAAGTTTGTCAAGTTTTTCAACAATTTAAAGCTTTAGTTGAAAATCTCTTTAATACAAAAATCAAATCACTCCAAACAGATTGGGGGGGAGAGTTTAGACCTCTTAAATCAGTCTTTCAGTTCCATGGTATCAATCATAGAGTCTCATGTCCTCACACGTCCCAACAAAATGGTATAGTTGAACGCAAACACAGACACATTGTTGAGACCGGTTTAACTTTGTTAGCCCAAGCCTCTTTACCTCTTAAATTCTGGGATGATGCATACTCCTCAGCCACTTTTCTTATTAACAGGTTGCCAACTAAAGTCCTTCATGGAGCAAGCCCTCTAGAAAAGTTGTTCAAGGTAAAACCGGATTATTCCTCACTTCGAATTTTTGGTTGCACTTGTTACCCTTGTTTGAGATCTTATAACACACATAAAGTGGATTTCAGATCAACTCCTTGCACTTTTTTAGGTTATAGCAATCAACATAAAGGCTACAAATGTTTTAGCCCGGATGGTAGGCTCTATGTCTCAAGGCATGTCGTATTTGATGAAATGTCCTTTCCTTTTGCCCAACATGTCACTCAACCCACGTCTTCCATAGTTTGTCCAAATTCTGCCATCATCCCACCTACACAAACACAATCCGATTTTTTGTCTGATTTTCCACAACCTATTTCTACTTCTCCCACTTCCTCCTCACCACCTTCTAGTCCATCATCACAACCATCTTTCTCTTCAATGCCTGTTCTAGAGTCTCCAAATACTTTCATATCTTCCTGGTCCAATTCTCAGTCCATCCCTTCTTGTTCTCCCAGTCAAAAATCTGTTACACACTCTCAAATCCAACATGCTGACAGTATCAATCAACCTGTTTTTCCTATCAATGATCACCCTATGATTACTCGTGCTAAGATGGGGGTGTTCAAACCCAAAGCTTACATTGCTACTGACTTTTCTTCTAGTGAACCAGCTACTGTTCAGGAAGCTTTAAATTGTGACAATTGGCGTTCTGCAATGGATTCTGAATATCAAGCTCTCCAGAATAATGGCACATGGACTTTGGTGGACAGGCCTATGGATAGAAATGTTGTGGGCTGTCGGTGGGTGTATAAGATAAAGAAAAAATCTGATGGCTCGGTTGCTCGATACAGGCTCGTTTAGTTGCCAAGGGGTTTTCCCAAGCTGCTGGTTTTGATTTTTCGAGAGACTTTCGAGTTTGATTGTAAAACCGGTTACTATAAGAATTGTGCTTATTATTGCGTTGGCTCGTGGTTTGGGCGATCAGGAGGTTAGACGTCAACAATGCATTTCTTAATGGTATCCTCCAAGAAACGATATATACATGGAACAACCACCAGGCTATGAACAATTCTCCAGTCGGGGTCCTCTTGTTTGCAAGCTTCACAAAAGCTCTTTATGGGCTTAAACAAGCCCCATGAGCATGGTTTGACAAACTTAAGTCTTCTCTTGCGCATCTTGGGTTCTCTTTCTCTCCAGATAATTCTTTGTTTACAAGTTCTCCTCCGCTTCAACAATCTTCCTTCTAGTCTAAAAATTTTGGTAATTCTTTGAGGTCATTTCTATCCTTAATCGTGAGTTTTCACTCAAAGATTTGGGTCTCTGTCATTCTTTCTAGGTGTTGAAGTCAACTACACTTCATTTGGTGGCTTGTTTCTTAATCAAGCTAAGTATGTTCGAGATCTCCTTCATAAGGTCCAGATGTCTGAAGCAAAACCTTTGCCTACTCCTATGGTTGGTGGGCTCAAATTATCAGCTCGAGAGGGGGATCCAGTCGCTGATCCTACCTTCTATCGTAGTATTGTAGGCGCTTTGCAATACTTAAGCGTGACCAGACACGACATTGCCTTTAGTGTTAATAAAGTATGTCGGTTCATGCAAAACCCTCTCAACACTCATTGGCAGCCATAGCGTATCCTTCGGTAAACAAAGGGTGCACATTATGGTGTTGACTTGCCAAAGTTCCCAAATTTGTTTCAAAGACAGATTAAAAAAAAGAATCCACCTCGGCTTTTGCATTTTCTTGGGAAAATCCAATTTCTTGGAGCTCAAAGAAAGGACCAACAATTTCCGATCCTAAATAGAAGCCTTGCTAGCACTACTTGAAATTGTGGATCCAATCCTTGCTCAAGGAGTTAAAATTTTGCAAACAAAAGCTCCGGTCATTTGGTGTGATAATCAGCCTTTGTCTCAAATGTCCTTCACTCAAAAACCAAACATATAGAACTTGATCTATACTTTGTTCGTGAGAAGGTTCTTGATAAAAGTTTGACTGTCTTTGCATATTCCAAAGAATCGAACAAGTAGCGATGTGTTTACTAAACCAGAAGGTTTCTTCAAACGGTCCAAGCTCAATGTTGTTTCATCAGCCACGTTGAGCTTGCAGAGGGGTGTTAAGGATTAATCCAATTCTTGTGTAATTAGTTAATAGAGTCGGTTAGAATTCAGAAGCAATTGTATTAGCTGACGTCAAAAATTGTCCTTGTGTATATCCTCATAGGGATTAGAAATATTCCTTCTGCAGGTTGTTATGCCAGCTGGTGCACAATTACAAAGTTTGTTACGTTTGTAAGTCTATATATTCATTGTAAAGGAATGTACTACTTACTGAGATATACAAAAATATCTTCGTCATTATTCTCTTCCTCGTCTCTACTTTTCTTTCTTCTCTGTTTCTAAGTGAGAGAAAAAAGAATCAACTTCCTTAAAATTGCACAATAAGGAGAAATTGCCTAAATCGCCGACTTGGAAATCCTAAATATACAGTGCAATATCAAGCAAATGTACTCATGTATCGTGTTGTAAATACCCAAAAAAAGAAAAGAAAAGAAAAGAAAAAGACTAAAGCTGATCTCGTTAGTCTAGAATTCATTGACTTCGAAGTTGAAGTATTGTTGAAACGAGCTAGTTCATGCATGCATAAATATTAAGAGATAATTGCACCACAAGCAAATATTTTAAACTATTACAAAAATAACAAAAAATGATGTAATGATTATCATAATTATGTCTAATTTTCTGCTATATAATGATATTGTCATTAGTTTAATGATATTAAAATTTACAAAAAGAAAAAAATTGCTATTATAATATTTTAAAATTTTTGCGATATTTACACTTTTGGTATATGTGCAAAGAGCTAATACTAAAAAACTTCAAATCCATGTTGCCAAGTTCTGAAACAAAAGTCTACGGAAGAAAAAAAAAAAAAAGGGAAGAAGTACTAAAACAATATATAAATGCCCTATTATTTTTGTAATTTATGAGTAAACAAACCAAATTTTCTAAAAAAAAAAAAAAAAAAAAAAAAAAGACGCTCAATGAGCTCTAAGGATTGAATCAAGATGAGCCCAAGATTGGCCCAATTTATGCCGCACATTGGGCTTGCGATACTGCAATGGGGTGAAAAAAAAGAGAAAATTGCAAAAACTACCCTTACACACGTAGTTATGGAGTCGTATCATTTTAGTGTGGAGACTACCAATTTGATAATAATCTATTAAATTATAAATTATAAATTATAATTTATTAAATTATAAATAATTATTTATTAAATTTTAGATAATAATTTGTTAAATTTTAGATAAAGATATGTTAAATAACGTCCGTTGTCGGTGATCGGAGACCTGCCGCCGATGACATTTGTCAAATTATTAATAATAATTTGTCAAATTACTTATTTTATACAAAATTCAATAGGTCAATGTTGAGATCTAAAAATCTTTAATAGTACCATTTTAAGAGGTATTTGTTAAAATTACTCTAAAAAAAGGAGGAGAGTTGAAAGAAGAAAAGAAGTTAGAAAAAAATTACAAAATTTACTCTTAAGAGTATATGTATCTGGATTTTTACTTCTCATTCTTAATTAATAATCTTTTACTAGTATAATTATTTGACTAAAAATATTATTAGTCAAGAGAAATTAGTAGAAATTTTGTCCTACACTTTTAAAAGGTATTTGTCTCATTTTCCTAGTGCTCCACCCTCCACTGATTAGAGTCAGTTTAGTTTGCTGATTTTAGTTTTAAATTTAAGTTGAGATGTGACTGTATATAAGAGTTTTTTACTGTAGTAAAAAAGTTAAATGTGACTGTTTCTAAGAATTTTTTACTGTAACAAAATTTAAATCAATGAAATAAATGTGTTTTATTATTGGAAGGGTTTTATTAATAAATTAAACAGGCATTGTGATAAAAGTGAATGAATAGATTCCTTAATCCAGTTTTGCAGTCTGCGATTAGAGACTCATTGTGACATGTTAGCGACTGGTTTACACAATTGAATTAGTGGCTTACGTAATTCTCTTTTGTTTGGCCTTAAAAAAAAAAAAAAAAAAGTGGAATTAAAAAAATGAACACAAGGTTTTGTAATGAATAAAAAGTAAACCACTGGTTTACTTATTTAACAAACGTAGAAGAAATATTCCGCCGAATTAACTAGGGGACCACTAAAAGTAAACAAGTTGTTTACTTAATCTCATTAATAGAAATGAGGATATTGTTGAATTTTTTTGGTATTTTCAAGAGAAAAAAAATAGAAATGATAAAATATGACCTAATTTCTCGAAATATTGTGGAAAATTTAGCAAGAATTTCACAAAATAAGGCCAAGAATAACAAAAATAAGGCATTTACTTTTCTCTTTCTGAAAAAAAAAAAAAAAATAAATACCACTCAAGATGGTAAAAAGATATTATCTATGCCATTTTACTTAAAAATCAACAATTGTCATTCAATTAAGGGAAAATTAATAAACTCGCCATTTGAATGTATTGTTCTAAGATTTTTTTTTTTTACTCTTACTTAATAGATTTTTGACTAATATAGTTTTTTCACTAAAAAATATTAATTAAATGTAAAAATAAAAATTTAAGACCCATACATTTATAAAATGTAATAAATAAATACTTATCGTGAAACTAAATTAATAGTTTGTTATGTCGTACCAGATCTGCAAAAGATGCTATTTGATCTAGAACATTTTGATTGTCTTCTAAGCAAAATTTGTGCATTGAATTTTTCTTCAGTCGACGAATTCCTCGATGCCATCCAACTGTCAACAAACATGAAACCATGAGCAGTCACGGATCAAAAATCCATAATAAAAAAATTATGTAAAAATTCGTAAAAATTACCGGATAATATTAACATATAAAAACATGACATATCCCAAAATCGCTATAAAATAAAATTATTTCAACCCTCTACAGCTACTAAAAGTTAGAAATCACACAAATCACAAATTCTAGAGATCTTAACCAATCGTGAATCAAATTCATTATTAAATTCTAGGTAATTCATAATACCTAAAAATTTTAACATAATGCTAACATCATGGAATTAAACATACCCATAATTCAAATTCATTAGAAACAAACTTTAATCATACCATGAGAATTATCAATCAACCCAAATTCTAGAATTCTTTTTAGTTAGTACAATCTATAAAACTCACACAGCATTCATGAAAACCCTCTTATCAATAAAGCATAAAATTCATACCTTGAATTTTTATTAAGTTGCTGAGCAAACTCTTTGATGGCTTGCGCATAAAATCCTTAAAAAGAATTCTTCTAAAGTGGCGTGAAAGAAAGAGGAAGGCGATTGAAGAGTGATGAAGTCTCTCTTGAGAATTCTCTTAAGCGTTGGTGATAGGGCAAAAACGTGTATGAAGGAAATGGAGAGAGAAAAAGAGAAAGAGAGAGATATTCTATTTTGAAGAGCTATAGGTGAGGCACGTGAAAATTTTGAAGGTTGAATTGAATGTGACTTATAAGACTACTTAAGGCCCCGTTCACTTCATCGATTCGAATTTTGTTACAGTAAAAAGTTCTCAGAAACAGTCACATCTAACTTTTTTACTGCAGTAAAAAGCTCTCACAAAAAATCACATCTCAACTCGAATCAATGAACTAAACGGACTCTAGGTGTACATACTATAGGGCCTTCTAAACCTAATAGGAACAAATTTTTTCTCTCTTTTTATCTATTATTATTTTCATTTTTTTTTAATTAAACCTCTATTATTACTCGGCAACGAAAGTTGCCGAGTCTGTGGTGACTTCGGCTATTATAATATATAAAAATTTTATAAGTCACCTTATCATATATATTATATATAAATATTATTATAACATACGCATTATAATATTATATTATATATAATATAAAATTATATATAAATAAAAAATCATTATATATTAAATAATTAAATGAACAAAAAACTCAAGGACGATAATAACAAATAAGTCACACAATAAAATTATGAGACTTATATAATTATTAATAATTTTGGGCACCTAACGTGATGCAAAAATCATAAATTGACATAATTTAAATAACATAACATGTCATAATCGTATCACAAAGTGCACGAGTATAAATTAAATTATATTTTAGCATACAATTTTGACACGAACACTTCCAGAACTTCGGTCGTTTGTGACCGTCACCTGCGACATAACTAAATAAAACATTAGTTTATTTAACATAAATCATAAATAATAATTAAATATCATATTCAAACATTAAGATTTTTAAAATATCCGGGGTGCGTTACAGAACCAAAACACTTAGATTATTAGTGGTCAAAAACTCAAGTTATCGTCTTAATCAATTATTAAATTAATTAAATTAATTTATTTAAATATAAATTAATATAATCTATAACGTTTATCACAAGTTTTATAAAATTTTTTTTAATACTCAATCTACATTATCACACTTTTGCATCTAAAATTAGAGTACAAACTTCTTAAATGTCACTTTTTTATTAGGTTGAGGGTGCCACGTAAGCGGTATAAAATTATGCACCATACCAAATACCCATACCAATTGCAATTTATTCGCGTTGCTGTATTTCATCAATGAAATTCCAAATGTGTGTTAAGTGTCAAAGTGACCCTCCCACGTAAAATAATTTGTCCCCTTGCAGAATTCGGAATTGTTTGACCTGCAAAAAAAAAAAAAAAAAAAGTTTACTCTTCAAAATTAGGCAGGCATTTAAGCTAATTCCCAACTACCCCCTCAACCCCACGCGCCTTTGTCCTCTCTTTTACCGCCCGATCTTTCCTCGCCTTCACTCACATTTTCCACGCCCCACGTTTTCACTCATCATTTTTGTAAGGAGAAATAAATTCGTAACTCATAAAAAGACAACACAACATCAATCCACGTTCACCCGCTTTCCTACTATAAGAAACACAATACCAATAAAACAATGAGTAAATTTTAATGAAATGCTCGGAAAAAAAAAGTATGTGTACCATGCTCCGCAAATGAAAACCAACTAAAAAAGATACATTAAAAATCAAGTACAAATCTCGTTCACTTCATCAATTTGAGTTTAGAATTTAAATTTTATTACAGTCAAAAGTTCTCATAGACGGATATCATTATTTTAGTCATAAAATATTAATCTGATGGTTATAATAAATTAAATAATTGACGAAATAATTTATGACAATTAATGAAATTAAATTATTATCATGTTACGTCATTAAATTTTTATATTTAATAATAATCACCGATAAAAACGTGACCACTAAAAACTCGTCCATTATATATAGATAAATATATTTATCTTAACTACGTCTCTTATTTATTAGTTTTTTAACCATAGAAATTATAAATAAGTGTGTGTATGGATCCTATACGTTAGTTGTATACATCATTATAAATCTATAATTTATAACGAATAGTTAAAAGAAAAACATAAGTTTAATGAGGTTTAGATGTAATAACATGGTTCACGGACGAAGTGACAAAAATTCTTGAGATTAATATTACTATATGTATATATATATATATATATATATTATTTTTAATAAAAACCCATATATAAAAGAACTTGCATTTAAATAAAGAGGAACAAATACAATAAAAGGCTAATGACTTAGCGGGAACAGTCATACATTTAATGTCTAAAAATGAGAGAATACATCGGCACACTAAGATCGAATATGCCTACGACTCTATTTGATAAAACCTCTCAGCAAGATAAGCTTTTGAGCGATAGAGGGACAAAACATCGTAGCATTAAGGCTACATCAAGCACCGTCAAGACACTAATCAAACAGACACAAAAAATAAACAAAGACATCGGGGTGAAAACCTTGGTTATTGTAGTAAAAACACACTAAAAATAAAAATATAATAGAACACAAAAGACCCTAAGACCCGTTATCAAGTGACTCTGGTGAGGAGTTAATCGGTGAGAGCACCACCAATAAGGGAAATGATTTTGAAGGAGATACAATAAGGTTGAGCAAACGATGTAAAATTACAAGTGAAACTCACCCTTTGCAACCACCGTCGGCAATCGAAAACACCACCTCTAAGAGAAACCCACTGCCACACAAAACAAAACGCCAAAGGAGCACAACCATCATCTGGCGAACATATTGGAGACAACAGCCTAAACGAACGGCACCCCATTTTTAAATTGTGTCAAATCCGCTCTAAAAAAAGCACCACTCCACATATTACCATCGCCACATAAAAGACAATGATGAGATGAATTTAAAGAAAAAGTCTTAAGATCAGAAATCCGATGATGCACCCAGAAATGGTCTTAAAATTCTAACCAACTCACTCTTTCCGTTTCTCTTTTTCTAGTTTCTCTCTAAGGCCGACTGCAATTCTCTGCAATGTGGATATTACAGTGAGCTATCAACTGTTCATTAACCTCAGTATGCTCTTGATTTTGCAACATAAAATTGAATTGATTGTTCACTAGGAACAACTAAATAATCAACTATTATTCAAATTTTGTGAACATATTCTCCTATTCTTGTACTCTTATACTCTAATAATATCCTATCACATCAATTTAAAATATTATAAATGATATGATTTTTTAATTAATATGATATTATATTTTAATTGATATCGCATTTATTAACGTGTATTTTTTTCCCTAATCAATTAACGTGTATTAGTATTAATGAAAAACATAAATACGGACAAAACTAAGAGAATATAGGAGGAGTCAAATCCTTATTCCATCAAAAAATTATCAAGCAAAAGTGTAAATCCATTGACATGATAATTTTCTAGGTATATAAATGAATATGTAAATGAGTATATGAGAATCAAATAATATACTATAATAAACAAATTGTCACTTAGTACAAGATATTTTTCAATTATTAATCGGAACGTGAAAATAACATTGTGGATGGCACAGCTGTAATTCCGTACAAACAAGAGGTTAAGTTAGCGAGGTCAACGCTTTAAAATCACTTCCTACGCAAGAAGATCGGTTTTTCCCTTTCTTTTTTTCTTTTCCTCCTCATTCCATTTTCCTTTCTTTTCTCTCGCGTTCCTTAAAATCGTTAACTTTTCCTCGATTCTCATTTTCCACCGTGGGAAAGTAAGAGAAAATTCAAGTGAAAGCAAAAATCAATGGAGGAAAAGCACGTAGCTTTCGAATCGATCCCTAGCGAGGATCAAGAGATCGCCGTGAACAACCTCAACAACAGCACCGGAAACAACGACCATGGCTGGCAGAAGGTGACCTACGCCAAGCGCCAGAGGAAGACCAAACCCTCGGCGGCGGCGGCGGTCTCTGATTCTCTCGCCAACGGCAGTTCCAAGATCGCAGCCAACGGTTCCCTCGCCGGCGGCGATAATGTGTTCCGGTCTCTGGAGCAGCAGTCGGAGGATCGGCGCCGGCGAATTCTCGAAGCTCAGAGGGCGGCCAATGGTATCGCCGACGGTAACGCTCCGGCCAGATCGAAGGCCAGGTCTGACGACGACGATGACGATGAGGACAGCGATGGGGAGATCGCGGCTGCGGAGAACGGAAAGCCCGAGGAGACAAAGAAGGTGAAGCTGAAGAAACCAAAGAAGCCTAAGGTTACGGTGGCTGAAGCCGCGGCGAAGATCGATACAAACCATCTCTCGGCGTTTCTTGCGGATATTACAGTGAGTTTCTTGCAGTTCTCGCTCTGATCTACTTTAATCTATCGATTGAGATCGAAATTCAGCTTCAATTAGTACATTTTTATTTCTCTATTGTTCATTTATTTAGTTATTTATTCATTATTTTGGGAATTATGGATAGGCATCGTATGAGACGCAACAGGACATCAGGCTGATGCGGTTCGCCGACTATTTCGGGCGCGCATTCTCGGGGGTGAGCTCGGCGCAGTTTCCATGGATGAAGATGTTCAGAGAGTCAACGGTGGCCAAGATTGCTGATGTGAGTTAGAGATTCTTTATCTTCTGTGCTCATATGCATTTGTCAAAAAAACAAAAAAAATGGTGCTGAGCATTTTCATAGAATATGAATTCATTAGGCTGGTGCTATTTGGCATACCTATCAACATGCATGTTGCTTTTTGATATGATTGCCTAAATTGGGATACTTAAATTCATAATTGGTTATGAAATTGAACTAGGTATTCCTTGAAAGAATTTTCTTTTGAAAAATACGGTATGCTGTATGGAATTTTGGGACTTTTAAATTTTTGGCAAAATACACCCGGTGTGTTGTAATGGAAGACACTTTTTTGCCTCCTTTTCTGTTCTACTTTCTCAAATGTTGTATTTGTGATGTCAAATCTCTTGGAAAGCAATATGTGATAATTTCATTTTAGATTGGGTCATTCAAGAAAGCGATATGGATAAAAGTGATTTTTGTTACGCTTCAATGTTTATCAAGGCTCAATCTAGTATTGAATTTTGAATTTTGTTTGAGTACTCTTTTCAAACTGTGTGTGGGATTCCCTGTAGTATGAGCTATTTCTATCTCTTGTTAGCTCTTATAGTTGATAAGTAATTTGGGGAAACGATTATTTGAGATTAGTGGGTTTCTATGGTCTGCTGTTGCGGTGATGTACTCCTAGGACGGGAATGGAGAGAATGCTTGAAGGCCTGAAGTTTCCTTAACCTTGGTTGGTGGAGACTGATGCATATGAAGGATTTTTTATTTATTATTATTTTTTTTATTTTTATAGTGGCCATCTTTATCAGGCTCTTAATTTTCTTTTAAGGTAGGAATCTCCCGCATACATTACGGAACAGATTTAGGGTCCTTATTATGTGCCTTCTTTTCCTTTTATCTTCTTAAAGGACGCCAAATTGAAGTTCTAAATAGAAACTGAATTTCGAGTGTGGAGACTTATTTCAAATATACTTCGAAGTTTGTCTCACAACGTTTGTTGCACTTCTGACATTTTGCTGTGTTGAGTAACAGGTTTTCTGTTTTGATGTTTCTGTTAGCTTCTTAGTCTATCTGTGACTTCTAGGAGATGGTGCAAAATTGGTTTTCCCATCTTTATCATGGGATGGTGCTGCTACCTTTCATGTCCTTGTACTTTATTTTAGAACATTGTTCACCTAGGCCTTTTGTGTAATTCTGGGGACCTAATTGTGACTATTCTTTTTTGCACAGGTTCCCCTTTCTCATATTCCTGGTGCTGTTTATAAGACGTCTGTTGATTGGATCAACCAGCACTCCGTTGAGGAACTTGGAACTTTTGTATTATGGTCTTTAGATAGCCTTTTGGCTGACTTTGCAAGTCAGCATGCTGGTGCTAAAGGCTCCAAAAAGGGTGTTCAGCACGTTTCATCAAAATCTCAGGTAATTGCAAATGCTGTCTATGCTTTTTCTTTGCCGTGCTTGTTTTGCATCTTGGCTTCTCGCATGATAAAATGTGACTGATTACCGTTTTTCAGATTATTATATTTGAAATCTATATCTACAAGACATGTGCACAAGAAAGGAAAACAAATGGGGTTTGTAACCCACAACTTATTTAATTAGATTTGACATGTAAGTAGTATCGGGAGAGGGTTTAGTCACCCCGAAGTAGTGATTCAACGAATAGCCAAATTTTGCAGAAATGCCATTTCCCTCTTGGTTACTTCATAATGCTATAACTTCTTATAGTGTGATCAAATTTATGATGACCCTTTACGTTACCCCAGGTTGCAATATTTGTGGTCATAGCAATGGTGCTGCGAAGAAAACCTGATGTATTAGTTTACATATTGCCAAAGTTGCGGGAAACTCCAAAATATCAAGGGCAAGATAAGCTTCCACTTATTGTATGGATTATACTCCAGGTAAGTTAGTAAAGCCTCTTCTTTATTCTTTTATTTTGTCCCACATTTTGCTTCTCGTGTCAATATAGTCTTGTTTTTTATAGGCCTGTCAAGGAGATCTGGCTGTTGGTTTGTATGCATGGGCACGCAATCTCTTGCCTTTAGTCAGTGGGAAAAGCAATAATCCACAGTCCAGGGATCTGGTTTTACAGCTAGTTGAGAGGTATTTAAGCATTAATACTTCTCTCTATGTTTTTTTTTTTTTTTGCTTCTTGAATTCTTCATTCTCAAATGAAACCTCTTCCTTTTTTCCCATACCAGGATCTTGTCTACCCCTAAAGCTCTTACTATTTTGGTAAATGGTGCTGTCAGAAGGGGTGAGCGTTTGGTTCCACCTTCTGCATTTGAGATACTATTGCGAGTTACCTTTCCAGCATCTTCAGCCAGAGTTAAGGTGAGTATATCTGTTTATTGGGATCTGGGTGCAGGGGCGTCTTCTCATCTTTCGATGCATGATATATGAAGCATACTTTTAAAATGCTGTGTTTTAGGCAACCGAGAGGTTTGAGGTTATATACCCCACCCTAAAAGAGGTCGCTCTTGCTGGCTCTCCCGGAAGCAAAGCAATGAAACAAGTTGCACAACAGATACAAAGCTTTGCTATTAAGGCTGCTGGAGAAAGTATGATAACTCAATATGCTCCTTTTTTATCACTTTACTTTCTTTCTTAAACATTAAGACAACACAGAAGGTTTTTATTGGATTTGAGAGATAGCTGCTTCTCACAGGCACTCCTGAACTGGCCAACGAAGCATCTGCAGTTTTTATTTGGTGCCTGACCCAGAATTCTGAATGTTACAAGCAGTGGGTGAGCAATTCTAGTTATTACCGATGCTCTTTCTTTATTCAAGATTATTATTTGTTTTCCTTTTCTTTTTAATATTGCTTCTATGTCTCAACCATGTGAACCGACTTACGTAGCCTGCTTATCCTGTGTAACTTCTGAACAGGACAAGGTTTACGAAGACAATCTCGAAGCAAGTGTAGCTGTCCTGAAAAAGCTCTCTGACCAATGGAAAGAGCTATCAGTGAAACTGTCCCCTCTTGATCCTATGAGAGAAACTCTGAAGAATTTCAGGCACAAGGTACCTTATCTATATTTTTGGAGATTTTTCATGATGTTGCTTCCGTAATCATTAAATTGCAAATTGAATGACTTTCTTTCCATTTTAGAATCAACGATGCACTTAGGCCCCGTTCATTTCACTGATTCGAGTTTAGAATTCAAGTTTTACGACAGTAAAAAGTTCTCAGAAATAGTTACATCTAACTTTTTTACTACAGTAAAAAATTCTCACATAAAGTCACATCTCAACTCGAATTAAAAACTCGAATCAGCGAACTAAACGGGCCTTTAGTAAATGATTTGTCAAATGGTATAGAAGTATTGACTTGATTTATGCTTGTTGTTTCCATAGAATGAGAAGGCATTAGCTAGTGGGGCTGATGCTACTCAACAAGCACTCCTCAAGGATGCAGACAAGTATTCTAAGCTGATATTGGGAAAGCTATCCCGCGGAAATGGGTGCATGAAAAGCATAGCCATTATTGTTATTGCCTTGGCTGTAGGCGCTGCTGTCATGTCCCCAAACATTGAGTCTTTCAACTGGCAGAAACTGGCTACAGCTTTCAGCCATCATCTGTCTATTTGAGGAGAATGGTTTCTCTGCCTCAGCTGTCAGTGATGCAAAGCATCAGTTTCTTTTTTTCATACAGCATCCAGTGCGCGGGGGCAAAGTTGCCCCTGAATAAGGTGGCAGAAAATGAGAGTTTTTTGTATACTTTTCTTCTGCATCTCCATGTGGGGAAAGAAGTAGCAAAAATAGTTGAAAGGTTAATACCGCTTTAAAATTATAAGATGGTTTGTGCCATTTAGGACTTTTCTTTACTTTTTTGACATCTCTTGGGAACCCTTTTAAGCATATGCACCTCTGACATCTATAGTGCCGGCAAAAAAACAGAAGAGTTGAATACACTTGTAGCTTTGGTCTGGTATCTATATGAAAAAGGAATACTTGACATGGTCTTTTTCTTTTTCTTTTTTTAATTAATTTTCAATTTTTGGTTCTGGCATCTGGTGGTTATTTTTATTGATCTTATCGCTTATTTTTCCCTTTGTAGTTCCCTTTTTAGTTATATAGATATTGGTTGATTTGGTTCCACAATTGACCCTCACAGTTTCACCTCAGTAGCTTCACAGCTTTTACTCCAGCACCTAGAAAGTTGGATCTTATCTTAGGTGCAAAGAAGATGATACTTGAGAGACTAAAAGTGTTGGTTGACACTTGTAGGCTCTTCTATCCGTGGTATAACTGAGTAATAAAAAATGACGCAATGTGTTATTTGAGGAATAACACTATTATGATAATAAAAATTTACAATGCTTTTTGTTTGGGGAATATGGGGTTGGAGAATATGTATGATAATCAGGAGCTTTAGCCATTGATACAGGCAAGCACGTTCCAAGCTCTAGACTGTTTGGCCGTTCTGCATTTTAAAGGTTTTTCATGAGTAATCTTCAGGTTCGGCAAATGGGTATTTCAGATACGCATTTTTAATTTTTGAAGGATCTTCTGGCTTAGACCAAGGATACTTCATGGACGGATCCCGGGGGAATTTCCTGAAGTTCAGAAATGGTGCCCAAAGAAGCACACTGTCCAAGGGGAGAAAAACAATGGAATTATCAACCAACCTTATACATAGGCTTCTTACGCCCCAAAAAAAAATAAAAAATAAAAATCTTATTCATAGACGCATATGTACATAACTGAGGTAACTTAAGAACTATTAGGTTGAGCCTAAATTTCTAGAGATTCTAGTTTATGGGTTAAAAAGGGAGATAAATGTACTATAATTTTGATAAAAATGAATGGTAAACTTTTTAGAAAATAATTGAAACTTTCTTCTCTTTACTAACTCTTGTTGACGCTTCTACCTATATTAAGGAAATTGAACCGAGTAATTGGACAAACATGTTTATGTCAATCATTTTAGGACTAAGTTGTCCAAATTTTAAAAGAAAACCAAGTGAAAAAGATGACTTACCCAGGAAAGAAGATGAAGACAAACATGAATTGGAAATATGTCTCTAAGAGATTCCTTTTATACCATCTTATCCTAAGCCAGTTCATAATGATTGGCTGCAGTTCAACACAAGAGATGCATAGTAAATTTTAATTAAATAAGGAAAAAGTAAATAAGTTTATTGAAACAGAAAGTAGTAAAGATAAAAGGGAAAAGAAATCACTCACTGGCATTACAAGGAAGTAGAAAAAGGCAACAACTCCCAATTGTATTAGAGTCCATGTAAGATCTTGCTCATTATTAACTCCAGTTACAGCAAAGGCAGGCTGCTCAACCTGCTAGGACAAGTTCCCATTAAATTTCATCACCCCCAAAAAAAAAAAAAAAAAAAAAAAAATTCATAGAAATTTATATAAACAAAAGACTCATGCCTTACAATGGCCAAAACAGCTCCAATTTGAACAGCCAAACTAGATTTCTTCATGTGAAAATACTCAACTGGCTTTTGAATTATGCTTGCCATTGTCTAAAACCAAAAGGTCAAAGAATTAACAATTATACCAAAAGCTTGTAATCCAGAAATATTGGAAACATGAGTGGCCAAAAACAAAAAGTGATAAATTCTATACCCTTTGATTAAGCTTGGCGGTGCAGGAATGGGAGTGTTTAGAAGTAACGGAGAGAGGATTTCTGCGCTGAGGAAGGCCTAGAGAAGGCAAAGCCTTGGGGATATGGAAGCCGATTGAGCAACTCATTTTGGAGGCTTTTAGTTTGTTGTGTGTTCTCTTATCCTTCTTGGTTCAGTTTCATGGCAGGGAAAAAGCGTTTGGCTGGGCCCTTCCTGGGAGAATAAAATGAAATACAAAAGAAAAATACCAGGAGAAATGTTTATAAGTGATTTCTGATCCTCTATTTTCAGTAGAGGTGGGGTCTGCCCTCTGTGTTGATTATGAGACATCTTAACCGCGATGTTGTTGATCATGCTAAAATCGTATAAGATTTCGTTATAAGAAGTGATGTTAAAATTTGAATACAATAATAAAAAAAAATAAAAAAAAGGTCAAAAATTAAATCTATGAAATTTATTTTAATGACAATAAATTATATGTTCATTATAATAAAGTAAATAAAATTAGCGTACATTATAATATTAGGTAAGTGAAAGAACAAATATAGGTTATAGTTTTTTTTTTTTTTTTTAATCCAGCATTTATGTAAGTTAGCGATGAAATAGTAATACAATATTACTATCAAAATTGAGAGTCTCCATTGATTGAGAAGAGTGGCATGAGATTGACAGTCTTATTCTTTAATCCCTATTTGTATAGCTTCACCTTTCCAACTCTCATTACAAGATAAAGAAATGCAAATAAAATTAGATTCTCATTTCCTATACCGATTCCCTGTCGTAAGAAGCAAACATCTCATAAATATAAATAGTCCATTGTGCTCGTTTAATTTAAAATTCTAAATTAATTTTTTAACAAAAAGTTTTAGAAATAACAAAAAAAAAATCAAGAAACAAAAAAAAATTTTCTTTGTCTTTTTTTTTTTAAATAAATTTTTATGGTGATTTGGGTTTTCTTTTCTCTTTTTTTTCTTAAATTCTTTTTAATATGTTTTAAACTAAAAGAGAGGAAATAATATTACAATTATAGATTTTGAAAATGTTAGATATGATATTACATATGATGTTCCATATGATATTAGAATACTGTCTGGAACACAACTTAATTAATTAAGATCCGGATTAATTACGTTTATTTGCTCGAGCAAAATAAAGTACAGAAAGTAAATGAACACACAATATGATATCGCAATTTGATGTGCACACCTACTCTGTGGGGTCACGCTCAGACAATAAACAGTTCAGTATGTTCCAGAAATTATAGACACCGGATGAACTTATTCACTTAAGGACTCCCTCCTAGATAATGACGCAACTGTGACGAATCTCCACAGTGATTGTTTAGCGTGCACCACACGTCTTCAAAACTGCATGACGAACTCCTTTCAACGAGCAAAGCTTTCTTCCAAAAGCAATGAATCCCTCTCGCGAAGGACGATCTCAATAACGCACTAGACTCACAAAAACTCACAGACTCTTTTATGAAAATATTCTATAAAACCTCTCATCTCTTTTAGCTAAAACCAAAGCCTTTAATAATCTAACCAAAAGATCACGAGAATCTAGTTTAAAAACTAAAGCACCGGTTCTCTTTATCTTTTTTTAAAAATCTTCTCCAGCCATATCAATGTCAATCCTCCGCATACCAATATATATATATATATATATATAAAGCACTTGATTTTGAGCTTCAAACATCAAACATATTGTACATTCATTTGCATGACACGTAACTCCACATCCACTTTTGTAAATAAAGCTCACTTTGAAATTTAAACATAAAATCAAACCAACATGAGGTGCCACTTTTAATCTCCTCATTTAAAATTGAAACACAATCCATATCTCCAAGAAATTTGCACACAATCCATTCAAATTCAAATCACTCATGTCTTATCTTCTTTTGACCAAGGTCGTATCCTTATCTCTTCCAAACTTAACCAATATCTTATCTGCAATCTTTAATTTCAAATATAATTCTGAATCTTCTTATGCAATATGAAATCTTCTTGAACCTATTTTTTGAATTTTTACACGATTACCAATAAATTGCCAACTAATAAAAATACCTAACAGAAAATAAAGTCTTCTCTATTCTCTCTCTCACCCTTGCGTGGCTAGGGTTTCTCCTCTCAAGAGGCTATCGACATGTCTACATTTTGTGGGGGCTAGAGTTGACTGCCTCCTGACAATCTCTAGCCTCCCAACCCTATTAGTTTTTGCTTTTGTTTTTGTGTTTTTACCTTGTTTTGCAGGTGGGTGGTGCTCCTCCATGGGTAAGATGAATCTTGGCGAATCTGGGTTTGATTTTGCTTTGTGGTTCGCTCCTCATGTTGTATGTTATTGCGGGGAAGGTCGCAAAGGTCACCGTGGTCGAGTTTGTGTCGTTGGAGGTGTGGGAAGTCTCCGGTTTGGAGCCATGTAAGGGGAAAAGTATGCTGCTTTTCAACCACATATCTAGAATGCGTCCGCTGCGGGATCCCACTGAAACTCTCACAAGCCATTCATATGGTACTTTTCGTCACTCAAAGTAACATAAGGGAGATCTATGAGACCGGTGTTACAAATACAAGTTCAAAAAATAAAGTATTATAATAGTCATAGTTCCGGAGAAAAATTTTATAATTAAACTTATTTTTTTTTTATAAAAAAAAGTGCTATAAACATAAAACGCGTGAAAATATCACATGGAGTAGGAGCAGTAACTAAAAAGGTTAAGCATACTTATAACAAAAAAAAAAAAAAAAAAGGTTTAAGGATTTAAATGTTAGGAAAATAAAAATTAAGGGCCTAAATGCAAAAGTGAGCAAAGTTTAGGCCTGTTGCTCCTAACGACGACGACAGCGAATATATCCTTTTTTTTATTTATTTTATTTTATTTTTTAAAAGAGTTCAATTCTCCAGCATCGTTACTGAAGTTCTAGTACATTCAATCCCTCGCTCAAACAGAAAGAGGCGTATCCCTCGCAGGAAACAAGCCATTTTCCCAAGGGACCGTCTCTGTCTGGCACCAAGAACAGGGGTGTCAAGAACCCAACAAGTTATCTTCTTCTTTCCACAGCAAAGAAAAAAAAAAAAAAAAAAACCTTTTTAACTGGAAAGAAAGAAGCTATCTGCAGAACAAAAATGTTGGGTTCAGCAGTTCCAGCGACCTTGAGTGTGAAGCTTTGCCTCTTCCAACGCCTGCCCACAAATGCCCACTTTGAGTTTTCTGGAGTTGAAGCCACAAAACCACCCGCAAGAAGAAGAAGACATCATAATCATCATCATCAACATCAAAATCATCATCTTCATATTTGCTATCATCATAAACTCAACAACCCCAAGTCACTCTTTGGCCGTGCAGTTATCACAAGGGCCACCAATGATGGTGGTGGCGCGGTTGATTCCTTTTCACAACAGCCTACATCTCCTGTAAGTTCTGAGACTTTTTTTTTTTTTTTTTTTTTTTTTTTTTTTTTTCGGTACGGGTCTTTTTTTGCCATGCTTAGAATTGGGGTTTACTTTTCGTAATTGTTCTCAGCTGGTTTCTATTAAACATGTTGATTGAAGAAGTGGGGTGTTACGGTTTTATGGTTTCTGTTAGTTGGTCATTTTAGTTTGATATTTGGCTGCTCACATTAAGGTTTTTTTATTTGTATATTGACTTTTGTTGTAAAGTTTTGTGTTTTGGACTTCTTGGATATGGAGAAGCGGAAAAGTATTGGACTTGAACTGGAGTTTAAATTGGTTGTGTGTGTGTGTAGCAGACTTTTTGCAGTAAAAGGTGTTGTGGACTGGTGGAAGAAATTAGGGCCTTAGATGAAAATGGTGGCTTTGAAGAGGTCTTCGGGCAAACTCTTATGGAATGTAATGCTGCAAAAATGACGTTTGGCTAGTCTGTAATAGTTTATAATGCTAAAGATGAGCTTATTCCAACTTTTGGCGGTGGACAGAAATGGTCTTATTGTACCTCACTCTCGTCTTCAATGGGGTCTGCTCTTTTTTTTTTTTTTTTTTTTTTTTTTTTTTTTTGGGAGAGTACGCCAATTGTTAAGCTCATTGAAATCTGTAACCTACTGCTTGTTTCAACTTGTATATTTGCGGGGTATATTTTAATGATATTATATGCTTGTTATTAAGAATTGAGATGGACCTAGTATAGCACAGATCTTTGTATTCGAAATGCCTTGGCTAATCTTATCCATATATCTTTTTCCTAGCACATTTAAACTTCAATTGGCATCTGTCATGGGATCATCAAATTGTACTTGTACGCAATCAAGAGTTACTCATTAGCTTCGATAGATGTGTTTTCTACGACCATATGTTTTTGATTGAGGATGATAATTTGTAACTGATTAGGCTCTATAGTAATACATCTTCCTTTTTTCATTCAGGATGTTGAAGAAGTAAACATTTCTTCATCTAGTCTTGGTGATGGTTATGTTTCCCTTTTTGTTCGGATGCTTGGACTAGATAACGACCCCCTTGATAGAGAGCAGGCAATTGTGGCTTTATGGAAATATTCACTTGGAGGAAAGAAGTACATTGATGCCATCATGCAGTTTCCTGGATGTATTAATCTCACCTTAAACCTGCTTAGATCAGAATCTACTTCAACATGTGAAGCAGCTGCTGGTCTTCTACGATCAATATCTATGGTTAATCTGTACAAAGATTTGGTGGCAGAAAGTGGAGCAATCGAAGAGATAACTGGCTTACTAAATCGACCTTCCTTGATTTCTGAGGTATGAGATGGGTATCTAACCATTGAATTTCCATTCACGAATTTGCTGATGTTAAAAGATGATGTACAAGTTGAGCATAATCTTCAGGTGAAGGAGCAAAGCCTATGTGCTTTATGGAACTTGTCAGTGGATGAAAAGCTTCGGGTGAAAATCGCTAACATTGATATCTTGCCAATACTTGTTAAGTCTCTCGACGATGAGGATATAAAGGTGAAGGAAGCAGCGGGAGGGGTTTTATCAAATTTAGCATTGAGCCAGGTCAACCACAAAATCATGGTTGAAGAAGGTGTTATTCCGAAATTGGTGAGACTTAGGCCCCGTTCATTTCATCGATTTGAGTTTAAAATTCAAGTTTTGCTATAGTAAAAAAGCTTTAAGAAACAGTCACATCTAACTTTTTTGCTATAGTAAACAATTCTCACATAAAATCCCATCTTAACTCGAATTAAAAACTCGAATCAACAAACTAAATGGGCCCTTATTTTATCATCCTTTATGGAGAAATTTGTTTTGAACGATCAAATCGATGAACAGCTTTTCTGGTTTTACCTCTCATGGTATTTGGCATATGAGAGTTGATCTGGTATTTGTTTACATAGAGAAGCTAAATAATTGGATTTCAAAAAGATGGTAAAAAGCAATCTTATTTTAATGTTTGGTTATGATATTCTGGGGATTGATTACCTTGAACATCAACTGCAGGCGAAGTTCTTGAAAAATGATGATGAAGGATCTAAAGTAATTAGAAAGGAGGCAAGAAATGCGTTGTTGGAACTATCTAAGGATGATTATTACAGAATTCTTATCATAGAGGAAGGCCTGCTACCCGTCCCCTTAATTGGTGCAGCCGCTTACAAGTCCTTCAGACCAGGTTTGCATTCCTGGCCTAGATTGCCTGATGGTACTGAGATTGAGCGGACTTCAAAAACTCCTTCCAGGTTCGGTGCTTCGGAATTACTCCTTGGTTTAAATGTTGATGACAAGATTGTAAATATTGATGAAGTCAAGATGAACGCTATAGTTGGACGGACACAACAACAGTTTCTTGCACGTATTGGGGCCATTGAAACAGAAGATGGGAAAAAAGAATCTGAACTTTCATCTGGTCGGCAACTTACCCTTTTGCCGTGGGTGGATGGCGTGGCTCGTTTGGTTTTAATTCTTGAACTTCAAGATGAGTCGGCATTATCCAGAGCTGCAGAGTCAATTGCAGATGCGTCTATTAATGAAGACACGCGGATTGCATTCAAGGAAGCTGGAGCAGTAAAGCACTTAGTTCGGCTTTCGGAATATAACAACCATGCTGTAAAGTTGTCTGCGATTCAAGCTTTGGAGAGGTTATCTGTCAGGTATGCTATCATCGTTCCACCTCACTTCAACATTTTGCTATCTTATTTTGTAACTTTTGCATGCAGATTTATCTCTGTCATCTTCATTTCAGTTAATTCTGGGCATAATCTAACCCCTGCAATGGCTATCTGCCCGAAATGATGTTAGCATATTTTATTGTTGAATGTATTCTCATGTCTGTGCATTTGGTACCAATTGGAGATTGACACATGTCCTATTAACTGGTCTTTTCCTGCCTGGAAATTTTTCTCGTGGCCCCGTGATTGTCATAGAGAGCACAAAGCCCAGCATTGACCTTTCACCTTTGATTTATCCAAAATGCTTTGTTTAAGCATAGAAAATCCACAAGTATCCTTCTACCCAAAAGTAATCATATAGTATGCATTTAATATTATATTTTTCCTTGATGCAGCAATGGTGTTTGCCAGGCTATTGAAGCTGAAGGTGTTATGGATCCTTTAATTGACACGCTGAGGTGCCCCGATATTTCGGATAATTTGATGGAAAAGGTTTTTATATAATAATAGTTTGTGATTACCACACGTAAGTTGGAAAATTATTTTATGCTGGTTCCGAAATGACATAGATCGTTGTTGCAATACAGACCTTGGATATTCTTGCTCGGATCTTAGACCCTAGTAAAGAAATGAGGTTAAAGGTCAGTCAGTTGCCTCTTGTGACATGTTATGAAAGCTTGTAGATGACGTCTAACTTATAAAATTGTATTGATTCTTTGCAGTTTTATGATGGACCAGTCAATGCATCAAATAAGGGATTGGATGAAGCAAGAAACTCTAATCGCCCCAGGGAAAAAAATGGAGATATGACTGAGATAGACATTTCAAAAACAAACACCAGGTTTCTTCTGTTCTTTTCACCTCCTTACATTGGGATTTTAGTTTTTCTAACTGTGAACTGCCTTATAATACATATACATTCTTTGGGTGATAATTACAATATCGTAGTACATGTTTGGCTAATCTTAATTTGAAATAAAGAATTTATAAAACTAAGTATTTTATTATTAAAAGAAAAAAAAAAACTGAGCAAGTACATTAGCTATTCATCTCTATATTTGTAATGCCAATATATTTCTTTGCGTTGATGGTGTTTGTTTTCTGCAATATTCAAACAAGTAGCTTATAAAGCCGATGGCAGTTTTAACAACATTGCACATTGTGCGTCTGCTCAATTCTTCTGGACCTGTCATGAGACATATTATATAAGTGGTTTTCACATGGTTCGGTGACCTTAAACTCAAAGTTGTTTGAATGCAAGAGAAAACTAAATTCAGAAAGTTGTTTATTGATCAAAACTAAATTTAGTTGGTTATGATCGCAATGAGTTGTTTTTTATTTTGGATCATTTGGCGGTCAAGATAGGAACAGAATACTAAATTCAGAAAGTTAATCCTTGATGCAATAAACAATATTTCAATTGCAAATACTTGCAAGATCAAATTTAAATAATAATCATCTTATTTGTTTTCTTTCTGTTCTTGGTGAATAACCTGATACGTTTTCTTCCTCTTTTCTACTTATCTAGTTTTCCATTCATAGGGGTTGAGCATTTGTTGCTGAATGCATGAACTTAAAATGTTTTCAAATTGGACTAAGTTCTTTTGAAGTTGACCTATATGATACAAGAATATTATGTTGGCAATTATGTAGTCCTGCCCGGTTAAAGTTGTATTTTATATTTCATGTATTGCACACAGGAAAAGTGTGCTGGACTCTGCCTTCATCGCTTGCCTTGTTGAGATTTTAAAGACATCAGCCCCAAACTTACAGAGGAAAGCTGCTTCCATTCTTGAATTCATTGCAATCACTGACCCAACTATGGATATGGTCATTTCAGTGGCTATCGAATCCGCTCTGGATACAGTTTTCCAGCAAAAAGTTCTTAAAGGTAAAGGGACAAAATTACTCTGGTAAAACTGGTAATTTTCTGATTGGTTTGCAGCTGTTATTGAATCAGTGAACCACTATAATTGAACTACTTCCGTGTTATTGTGTTATTTTCTGCCAGTTCTGTTGTCCTTGAATGCCTAATTCTGATCTTAGGTAAGATCGAAACTATGTTTGCATAATGGTTGGGGTGATGGCGTTTCACCATGTAGAACATATACCATGCAGAGAATGTACAATGCCCGACAATTATTTAGGAAAACGTCCTGCTCCCCTGTAATTATAACCCTGCTGTCTTCAGCTAAAAAATTGCTTCGTCTTGATACTAAATTGTTACATTTCTATTTTTTTTTTCCACTAATCTAGTGCAGGCCACTTCCTCTAGATATCTATTATTTTTACTTCTCAAATTGTAACCTTTGCTCGTTATTCGTAGTGTAGGCCTCAAATGCCATTCGACAGTCAATAGGAAAGTGATTAGTGAGTAAAAATTCAAATAACTTTTTTGTTTAGGACTTTTTTTTTTTTTTTTTTTTTTTTTTTTCCAATTATTATAACTATTTTGAGGCTTGAGCTTCTAGTCACCTATGTTTGGTTGCTGTCTTTTTGCGTTTTGGAGCTTCTGAGCTTTGAAATTTAATGCTAGTTTGACCCGTCACTGTCCTTTTGTTATTGTACTACTAAGAAGTAACAAGTAGAGGTAGAGTTTCTCATTGGTAATATTAGTTCAATGCTTGATTGTGCTCAGATGTTTGATTTTTTGTATTTCCAATTTTGTGCAGACACAGACTCTGATTTAGAGGGAAAGGAGCCAGAAAAATATTTACTTGAAGTAGAAGAAGCCGGTCTTGCAATTTCTGCAGCCTCTCGGTTACTAACAAAACTGCTTGATTCCGAGCAGTTTTGCCGCAACATAAATTCCCGCCATTTCATGAAGTTGCTGCGTGATATCCTCAAGTCTAGCATCCCTCTTAACTGTAAAGATTGGGTTGCTGCTTGCTTAGTCAAACTTGGCTCTCTTTTGGATCCCAAGCGAAATCTCAAGGAATCAATCAACGTGGAGGTAACCCTTTACGAGACGATACCAAGACTCATCGAGCAACTGAAAACATCTTCCTCTCTACAAGCAAAAGAAGCTGCCGTGGTAGAACTCAACAGAATAATCTCCGAGGGGATCATTGATTCAACTCGAGCTGTTGCTTCTGAGGGAGGGATATCTCCTTTGGTGAAGCTGATCGAAGAAGGAAGCGATAGGGCGGTCGAAGCAGGCTTGGCAATACTGTATAATCTGAGCATGGACAGTGAGAATCATTTGGAAATTGTGGCTGCCGGAGCAATGCCGGTTTTGAGGAGGATTGTTCTTTCACATAGACCACAGTGGACAAGGGCACTTCATTTGCTCAGGACATTGCCTACATGATGAGAACCCAGTATCACCATACTTCGGTAGTTATAACATGATGTAAAGTATAAAGCAGTTTATTTCTTCTTTTAGAAAAATCCACCTTTTTTTTTTTGCTATTCATAGAAAGCATTCAGTAGTTTATACATCATAATGACACTTTTCCCTAAACAAGTCCTATAAGATGAAATACAAATCCAACTTGCTGGCCATGAATGTGTTACGCCAAGAAAGCTGTCATGAGCAACTTGAGCTTCCTAGTTTTATCTTTCCTAAATTGCTAAACATTTTTAAGATCCCAATTCCCAAGAAGACTTTATTATTAATTAATTCTTCTAAATTACGTCATGTTGATAGATCTGTTAAGGTGACTCTGGAATTACCACCAGCACCAGGCCAAACTTATAATCCTTTATTTGGTGTTTATTTATGGGAAATAATATTCACACCCTAAAAAAAATATAAATACATCCCTTTATTAGTAAAATGACGAAAAAGGACAACTTAAAGAAAATAGCAAATATGGGATTTTCAATTCCCTGATCTCTGCGAAACAAGCGACTTTCTCACTCAATACTGAACATGTACACCCTTGTTTGTTTTCTTCTCAATTTTTAATTTTCGTCATTTTCCCTCCCACTCTTCCATTGCTCTGTATCCACTTTTCTTATGATTTTGTGTGATTTGTGATGCAAATATATTCTTCCAAAAACGAGTTTCTTTGCAGTAAGAAACCCAATAAAAAGCTCTCTCACATAAAATCATATATCAACTCGAATTCATTTCGTTGATTTGCTAGTTTATAATTCCAAAAAAGTTTTAAAATGTAAGAAACCCAACAAAATAGAGAGAAGATACACTGATTTTTTTACACGATGCTAAAAAAAGTTAGAAATGATCACATCTAAACTTTTTAATTTTTTATTGCTCTCACAAAAATTAAATTTTAAATTATAAATTAAGTGAAGTGAACTGCTATAATAATTCTTCCAAAATGAGTTTCTTTGCAGTAAGAAACCCAACAAATAGAGAGAAGATACACTGATTTGTTAAGCACAATGCTTAATGTGGTTGTCGTTAATGGGGTTTTTCTTTTAATGGAATTTTTTCTATGGATACCATCATACTGCAAATAGAGAGAAGATACACTGATTTTTTAAGCATGATGTTTTTGATGGTAGTCGTTATTTTTTTTTTTTTAAATGGAATTTCTTCTATGGACACCGTTAATGACTTGGTTTTTCAAAAAAAATAGCTCGTGGGTGTACCTTGTACTAGTGGTGGTGAAACCACATTAAATGCAATTGGGTAAAGGGGCGCATTAGGTAGAGGGTACAACTGCAATAAAATATACTCTTTTAAAAATGGGGTGCATTAATAAAATAATAGGGTGTGAATATAATTTCCCTTTATTATATCAGTACAGTAGACAATGACAATAATAGTATACAAGATGGAAATCTAAGCCCATTTTGGTTTAACAATCCAAACCGAAAATTCATAATCTAATCAGGCATAAGTCCAAATTAATTAATTAGGAAAACACCACTTCTGTGATAATGTTATTTAATTCTATAACTTCTGTAGAAATGTTTGAAACAAATCATTTTTAATGAATAAAACGACAATTTTACCCAAACAACCAGATATAATTAATCATTAATTAACTGTAATTTTTATTAACTAGAGTTAATCATTGATTAATTAAAGTTAATTAGTTAATCATTGAGTAACTCAGTGATTTACTCAAGGGTTAGGAAGTTAGATATAAATTAAGAGTTAACTGTTAATGTTTGGTAGAGGTCCAATATCTCCTTAGATGCCGAGTAGTTACTCCGGGTTTTATTCGTTTTGTTGGTTCGAATCACAACTCAGTTTTTTGTCATAGTATTTTCTCTTATAAAAATTTAGTGTTTGGTTCTTATAAAAATTTAAATTTTCAATTTTTTTTATATTATAGTAATTTTTCATGATTCAATCGGGGACGAATCCCCCAACCAAACGGATAAATTTAATTTTATATTATAGTATTTTTTTCTCATATAAATTCACTTTTTAACTTAAGTTAAAAACTGAACTCAACAAAATAAACGAGATGTAATAGTCTACTTATATCGAGATCATGGACTTATATTGAAGCCCAACTTCATTTTTGAGGGGGAAAAAAAAATCCTTTCATGGTAGAGAGAGTTTGTGTGAATTGCAAGTGAACTCAAGGTTATTCCCTTGTTGTGTAACCCGTAAATGAAAAATAAAAGTATTTTTAAATTACGAAAGTGGATAAGAAAAGAAAAACAAGATCTTTTCTGCATTTTCCACACCAAAAGTTACTAGAACATTAAAACTCATCCAAAAATTTATCTATACTTATCAACATTATAAGCTCCGTTCACTTCACTAATTTAAATTTAAAATTTGAGTTTTGTTACAGTAAAAAGTTTTTAGAAACAATCACATCTAATTTTTTTGCTACAGTAAAAAGTTCTCACATAAAATCACATCTCAACTCAAATTATAAACTCAAATTAACGAAATGAACGGACTCATAGATGATAAAAATAAAAGTTGGGCAAAATTTAGCAAAAGAGTTTTTGTTTTGTGTCTGTTACTATATGCTTAGATATTCTTCCCCTTTCCTAAAGGCTTATCCGTTCATAGATAGAAGCATTTCTGTTGGCTTTCAGAGCCAACACAGTTAGAGAAGATACCACCGTCACCATGTCTTGCTTATCTTGCTGTGTTTACATGACCACTAACATTTCAAACCCCAACACCAATAATGACTCACACCCACCTAATTCACTACTCCAAACCAATACTACTACTCCTCTCAAGCCTCCCACCGCTTTAACAAAACAAAACACTAAGAAGCAGAAGAAGCATCATCATCATCACCACCACCACAAGCCAAGGCAGCCTTCCGTCATCGAAATTGAGCGCGCCATCGGTGCCGGCCGCTTCCGGGATGCTGACCCCAGGCATGTTCCTCTCTCATGTTTCCCTAATATGACACAAGGTCTTCATCACACAAATCATATCTCTTAATACATTATAATATTTCTTAAACTATTATTATGTACTAGAAATACAAAGTATTGGTTACTTGAAACTAGCCATTTAAGCTTCGCTTCATGTCATTGTACTCTGAATTTTATATTGTTTAATAAATTTATTTATGTTTCGGGTAAATAAATATTGATCATCAGGGACTTGGAAGAGGAAAAGGATGCGAAATTTGACATGTCAACGATGAGTTTTCCAGACAAGTTCGAAGGGTCATTGCAGAAGCAACTTCGTGAGGTCGGGGAATGGATGACTGATCGAACAGAGAAAAGATTTCGTTTGTCAGGTAAAGATTTCGTTTTTAACAACTTAGTCCCAGATCTTATTTTTTATATATAAAAAAATCTTCATGAACTTAATTTTTGGCTGCAATAGTAATCTAATCGTTAATTTCCATTAAATTTCAAAAATAGAAAGTATCACGTACATCGCAACTAACAGTGTCGTCGAGGGCGGAAGCCAGAAAAGCAATATCAAGCTCATAAAAACAAAAAAAAAGGAAAAATAAAACATCATGTTACTTTAATGAGTTTGAATAAAACTTCAGCCTAAAAATTAGTTATTCTCTTCTCTATACCATTTTTATTCACTCTTTTAGAATGCTTAGACTGTAATGTGGATTTTTCTTTTGAAATGCCACTTAAATTTTGCAGGCAAAAAAATTCTGAAGGTAACGTTTATGTGGTTACTACCAATTTGGACCTTGTCACTTTTGGTTGCATCTGGAGCCATAAAGCTGCCCTTCAGCAATCAGTTTCTTGATCAACTAATTATGTGAATTTTCTAAATTCAAATTATGCTCCCTAAATCATATATAGCAATTCTAGAGCAGATTGCTTAGTTACAATAAAAATTTAAGTCAGAAATCCTTCATGATCACATCCTTGCCTAGTGTGTATAGTATGATATCTGTATATCTTAGACTACTACTTTTTTCTTTTTCCCCCTTTCTTTCTTGAGAAATTCTACTGTGGATTCTAATAAGTTCATTTTTTATCCTTAAAAAGCTTCGTTTAGAATTAAAAATGTTATTTATTAACATGATTGTATTAAATATGTTATTCACTAATATTAGAATCCAAAACTTGGCATTTTCAAAAAAAAAAAAAATGAAATATAACAAATACACATTTTATGTAACAGGCTTGGAGAAGCAATAATATAACGCACAATTATACATTTTATGTAAATTAGCAAGACTCAAGCCCTCCATAGGGAAAGAGATTCTCAATCTAAATGTATCGGTAAAAGAAACATCTCTTATATCTTATTAATCAATTAAAAAAAAAAAAAAAAAAGAGTCCTGATACGGTTTAATTTCTAAAACATCCTACAAATGATGCCCTTCAGCTAGCAACCTGCGCTATAATAAGCTTCATCAACGGTTAAGCTTGAGCACTTCTCTCTTGACTGAAACTAAACTCTGAAAACATAAACCAGCATATGTTGTCCCTGGAATCACGGGTCCAGGGACGGGAACTTGCCTAAACTTTTGGATATTAAGGTTGTACGATACAATTCGTCCATCTCTAGTTTCAATTAAGAGCTCGTCACTCTTCCAAAATGTCAATGGGAAATAAATGCATACTAGTGGTCCAATTGTGAGATGTTTGGTCCAAAAAGTGAAACCTTCAACACCGCCGAAGTTGTGCACCATCACCCACATTTCGAAAGTCGTCGAATGCCACGAGTTTTCGAGGGCGAAAAAGAAGGCAACTGATCCGTTCCACAATGTGAGTTCCCTAATTTTGGTTTCTTCATGGACGTGATTCGGTAATAATATAGTGCGAAATTCCTCTTCCATCATGTCAAACGAAAGAACTACAAAATCGCAACCTTCGGCCCCCACATTCCACCAGTAATAAACACCCTAGCAGTACACCCCATGAGGTTGAGTATATAACAAAGATTATTTTTTAAATTTGCCTCAATCTCCTTCCAAGAATTATTTCTCAAAGAGTACACCATAGCTTTATTAGAAAGATAAAGCTCCGCGTACTTGTAATCATCAGTTTTCGGGTCGTACCCAAATCCACACCCCGAGGGTCTCGAATCGGGTTGAAGGCACGGAGTGTGAATAATCTTGAATTCCACGACGGAAGGATTGCACAAAACAATAGTATGTTTACGGATGAGACCACCTTCGCTTAGGCAAATTATGCCATTGCAATTAGTAGTTACCATACGTTGTAGAAAATTCTTTTCGTCTTCTTTTGGAAGAGGCGGGAAACTGATTTCTTCAAGAACGCAGGGAAGTTGGTCGTTACTGTTATCATCAAGATCGTTGGCGGTAGAGAAAGTGACTAGTGACATGACTTGTTTCCGGGCCTTGTAATCCAATGTCAGTCTGAGAAAAATGGAGTCGGAGGAGGACGAATATTTGGCGGCGTTAACGGCGTTGGAGTGTAGGTGTTTGCTTACAAATGACTTGCCATTGATCAGAGAGTGCCATGAGACTTGCAAACTCATTTACAGCTGATTAGAGAATTAGAGGGCAACCTCAACAGGATATCCTCTACTATACCCTCCGGCAGATGGCAAAACCTATTCATTTTCTGAAAGCAATAATATTGTTTCAATTATTCAGTAATTCAGAAGAATCATAGTAATAAGACAAAGCGTGCCCAAAAAAAAAAGTACCAGTAATTCTCAATGCTTGGGTGTAAATGGCTGATTTAAGAGTCATTTTAAAGTAGATAATAACCACAACTCTTCTTAATTAGTAAAATGGCCGGTTTTCTACTCGTTCATAGCCATCGCCGTCACAGTCATAGGCGAGAAGAAAAAAAGGGAGAAGAGACTTGGCCGCTGCAACGACCAGATCCGCCCTCGCCGCAAGCAACGTGAGATCTCATCAAATCTCTCTCTCTCCCTTGTAGAGAGAGGAAAGAAGAAGATCATTATGAGACTTCCGGCCATATTTTTAAAATATAAAACAGCAGATTTTACACAATTTTCATTAAGACATATTTCAAATGAATTTGCAAATTTTATTTTTAAAGACTGGTTCCCGATGTCTGGAAGCACCAATTTATAAATGCGCTGCCTTTGAAAAAAATCCTGTGTTGTTAGATACGAGCAAAACAGTTCATAAAGCATTTACAAATCAAGAAATAGATTAAATAACATATTTTTATTATTAGAACACACGCACATCAAATCAAATTAGTTAAAGTGCTTACCTGTTAACCCTAAACAGGTTAATCCGCATTATTTCCGTCGTTGGTAATCCACATCTTGTGGGATCGTTGATGTGGTAATTTCCTTATTTCCCACGTGAAAGAGTTGGTGATTCCCTTATTTCCCTCGTGAAAGAGTTGGGTGGGAGATTGGTTATCCTTCGGATGTTAATTCTCTCTATTACCCGTCCATATGTGGTATGACGATTTCTCGAACATATCCTGATAACCTAGACGATGTGGAGTGGTAGATGAGGAGGTTAGGCTTATTTTAACTCGCCTTTCACCAAGGTAACTGTCTCAGGATATCAGGCTTGAGGCATTATTCTTAAAGCTTTGAGCTTAAGGTACTAAGCTTGAGGTATCGAGAAGATATCTAGCTTTATGGCATTAAGCTCCATGTACTTCACCTCGAGCTTAAGGTATTGAGCTCAAGGCAACGAACTCAAGGTATTGAGCTCAAATCCGGACTTTGAGTTTCTCGAAGGACTTCGTGAGATGTTATTTTTGACTTGGAAAAACTTCTTAGCATAACACTACTTCATACGCTCCTTCTCACTTACCTCATTGAGATACTCCTACTTCATAACGCTACTTCATACGCTACTTTATATTTCTTTATTGCTAATCTTGTAGGGACGAATTTATTTACAGGATTATCAATCTGGATTGTGAAAGCAAAGCTGATAATTTGCTGGAAAAGCAAAAACAGATCAAACAATTATGCAATTGCACGTGCACCTAATTCTTAATCGTCCTTGGGCCTTTATGTATATTTTGTCACTCATTCATTGATTCGTTTTTCTTTTTCTTTTGGGTTAAAACTCTGTTTATCTTCAGGCTTGTATGATTATTTAATTCATTTTTTTTCCTGTAAAAATTGCGACTAGTATAACAATAATCACTTTGGATTTCTCGTGTTGGGTTAAATTTTAACCGTCAAAAATATAAACATTCATAGATGAAACCATTAAAATCTAACTATTAAAAATTAATCAAATAGCTAAATAAACTTAATCTACTAATAAGCAAAACAATGTACCGTATAAGTTTTTAAGAAAAAACTGATTGTAAAGGCATATTTAGTACACTGTAAAGCATTCCCTATTGTATTATTTAAGAATAATATAATGTTTAGCAACATTTTATACATTATATAATTTAATACAAAATTTAAATTTAATACAATATATAGTGTAATATTTAATACGGATGAAAATATATGTATTAGATCGTATTATGCATTTAACTTTATAAACATATAAAATATTTTACAAATATTAAGAGTCCAGATCGGGTTTTGGGATCGAGAAAATGTTAGGTCTATATTTTTAAAAAATTACACTTTGACCCTTTAATTTTTTAAAAATTATATTTTGATCCCTCAAATTTAAAAATTATATTTTGACCCTAAAACTTTTTCTAAATTATAATTTGACTCATTTTTAAAATTGTTTTTGTAAAAATACCCATGTTGAACAACTATACTTTTTTCGTTACCCGCTCCCAATGTTGGGTTTGGATTAAGATTGAAGTCAAGTTACGTTATGATTAGACTTAAATTTTATTCAATTACAAACTAATACATAAATATAATATGATGGTATTATTCAATTACAAACTAATACGTAAATACAATATGATAGTAAAGATAATATAATGTCATTAATTACAAACTAAACACCATTTCGTATAAAAATTATATAATACACTATAATATTATAAGATACAATACGATGCACCAAATGTGCCTAAAGAGAATGATTGCACTTAACCGAAAAGGAAAGCAACCACTTGAAAATTTATGGAACTATACACTCATAATTACACTTTGATTTAATAAATAAGTTTCTGCTCATTAAAGAGACGGCAGAAATGCATAAATTGTACATAATATGGCACTTGAATGGTAACTCATAAGCACCATAGCAAAATGGCTTCATATTACAACTATAAGCATATCTTATAATCAATGCACATGCAAATTCACATAATAACAAATGCTTGTCTTCTTATGTTATTACGAAATTCAATCATTCCAGTACCGAAAGCGGAAGAATCAAACATTTATGCAATAGTTTGGACTTGTGTAATAGAAACACGTGTCAATAACATATGCTTCTCTAGCATGCAGATATGATGGAAAAGAATTATTGTTCCCTCAAAAACAAAAATATAATGATATCGAAGAGATGTTCCTTTTTTCGGGTCTCTTTGAGTGCGTTTAAAATTTATTTTAAAATATTGTATTTTTTTATAAAATTATCAAACGCATTATTATTAAAAAATTATTTTCAGTATAAAAAACACTTTAATGTCTCTCTCTTTATGCTCGAGAGAGGAAAAAATAAAAATAAAAAATAAAAAACGACTAAAAGTCATTTTTTATTTCTCTCTCATTTTACACTAAACCAAAAAATTATTTTCATTTTCTTTTTTTGTCTTTATTGTATCAAACGTCGTTTTAAAAATGTTTTCATTTTTTCTTTCTCAAAAAATGAGAAAACAAAAATAAAATCAATTTTAAACATGTCCTTGTGCCCCTTTTTCTTCTTGCATTGTTCCTCTTCGTGGTCCCTAGGGGCATCCTTGGCGCCTCTAGGCTGGCCACTAAATTTGTAGCCCAAGCATTGAGATCTTGTGGTCGAGGAGGGCTTTTTTAATGGTGATAAAAGTGGATGTATTCATTGTGGGGTTGGCTTTTGTTGTGTCCTTCGGAATGAGTGGAAGCGGTCCCGTCCGTTGACTCAGTGGTTTTAGAGCTCCTACTTCTCCAGGGTTTTGGTCACCTTAGCACCGTGTTGCTCGGGGTTGTGCCCATCGACTCAGTGGGATACACGCATCGATTTGATAATGCTTCGATAATGTTTCGGGCGTCGTCTCTCTACTCCCTTGGTCTGGTATTCACTCGATTCTTGTTGACCATGGAAGCTGGTGGTGTCGTTTGAGGCTTCTCCTAGTGTCTCGGGATCTCGCATGTAGTTTAGGCTTTATTTTGTTTCCATAAAGAGGGGATTTGTTTTCCCGCCAATTGTTTATCATATTTTATTGCACTAGTTTTGTTTTTGTTGCATAATTATGAAGGCGGTCTATCCATTTTTTTAGTGTTTTGTTCGCTAGATTTGTTTTTATGTGTAGTGTTTTGCTTTATGTTATTGAAATTTAGTGTGCCTCTTCAATTTTTGATTGTCGAAACTTGTTAAGCATAAGGAATAATCAATAGTATCAGGTTTTTTTTTTTTTTTTTTTTTTTTTAAAGTGTTACATTTTTCCATTTCCAGAATAAGAAACCGATATATATACACGTATATTTGCCCCCAAGAAAATAGGAAAGCGACAATTTGAAACTAAGGTGGACCCAAAAAAAAAAAAAAAAAAAAAAGAAGCTAATTCGGTTATCATATGTAAGAATTTGTGTAAGCTTTTTTTGCTACTAGTAGAATTTGTGAAATCAGTGCAAACGCCTGTGTTTGACTTTGATTAGGTCCTTTTTGGCCTTTCGTGTTTTCTCATTGTCTACTTGTTGATTACTTTTAAACATTTTTCTCGGAGCCAAATATGGCTCTCTAATTTTCTTTTTTATTTTTATTTTTTTTAATGTATATCATAACCATTTTCTACTGAGATTTATTAATCTTATTATAATTATTTTTTTTAAAGAATTTTTCATATAGGAAATGTCTTAAATATGCATCTAGACCAGTATAATTAAGGTAATACTTTTTAAATTCTTGTGTATTGTCATTCGTTCACGTGTGTAACACTCGTTTTATTTAAGTGTAATATTTAAAAAATATAATGTAATACATATAACTTCAAATGTTAAATTTAAATAAGTTGAATATTATGATGTCATTACACGAAAATAAAAAAAAAAAAAAAAAAACGTTACGTTTGTCAAATTATGTAGACGCAGGACTCAAGACTTTGACATAATTTTTATTCTTTGCTTGAATGGAGGGTAAAATATGCGGCCTTACCATAACAACAGTGTCAAACAATAATGACGACGCCATAGAACCGAAAGCCAACAAGATTAGAATTATTCTCTTGGCCAAATAAATATATAAATAAATAATAAATACAAAAAGAGAATAATAAATAAAATATATGAAAAAAAAGGAAAAAAAAGAATTGCAATTTACACCGTCAATCACCGAGGCAACTGTTGCCTGGCAACAACGGCAAAGCAGAGGCCCAACATCTCCCCCTTTTTTATTTTGCTTCGCGGTTTCTAATTACTCATTTTCTATCGAAATTCCTTTCTCTTTCTTCCCCCTCTCTCTCTTCCCCAACCATCGGAGAGCCAGCGTGAGAGATTCAAGGGCTGAAACCCACGTATCACCATTTTTCTAGAGAGAGAGAGAGAGAGAGAGAGAGAGAAGGTGCATCAGTAGTGCTTAGAAAATGGGTACGCTTCAGACATGGCGAAAAGCTTATGGTGCTATCAAGGACTCCACCAAAGTCGGACTCGCCCACGTCAACAGCGATTACGCGGTACCAAATTTCATTTTTTTTTAAATTTTAGGATTAAATTAATCGTTTAGGTTTTTATTAATTTCATCGCAATCTTTTCTTGGATCCGATTTCGATTTATCTTTTGTGGCGGTTTATCAATTATTTGATTTTTTTGTGGGTTTTTTTTTGGGTTTGGGTTTTCTAAGAATAGGATTTGGATGTTGCCATAGTCAAAGCCACGAACCACGTCGAATGCCCTCCCAAAGAGAGACACCTCAGAAGTGAGTCTCTTCAATTTCTATTCACAGATCGATTTTCTCCTCCAATTTTGGCTTTCTGGGTCGATGAATTTGGGGCAAAAGATTTGAAATTTTGAGGGGTTTTTTTTTTTCTTTTGCAGAAATTCTGATTGCCACGTCAGCAATCAGGCCACGAGCAGATGTTGCTTATTGCATTCGTGCGCTTTCGAGAAGATTGGCTAAGACCCACAATTGGACGGTATGCTTGGAATCTTCTATTTGCTTAAGGCTTTGATTGTCATGTAGATAAGTCCAATATTTGAGGTTATTATGAGTAATAGTTGCTTTTTTTTTTTTTTTTTTCTTTTTCTTTCTGTTTGTTTTGGATCTTTTTGTTTGGAGCTTGGTGATTATGTCTTTTTAACTTGTGTTTGGAAGAATTTGATGGGCTTTGAATAGTTAATACCTTGCCATTGTCATCATGTCACTATTACAAAGTAAATGGTTTCACTAGGAGATTTTGGAACTAGTAGAATCTTTGTGTGCTTTGTTTGAAGTTGTTCAGCTTATTGCTTGATAAACACTTCGTGAGAAAACTGTAAGATAATTTTAGAAGCAATTATTAATTATGTGAGATGGACTTGGAGTTTATATGCTTTTTTGTTGATCTTTCTTCCTCTTTATCGTGGGGGTGGATTATAGATGCTATATAATATATTTTTTCTCATTTTGTGCTGTTGGGTTGTAAGAGTTGGGGAACAGTTGGCTGCCGAAGCCAGGATGATTTTGGATTGGCTGTGTAGATATTTCACTTGCTTTTGATGTGACAATTGGTTTTTCAGAGTGGTTGTTGACTTATTGTTTCTTTCCCTTTGTATGACCTTGTTATGTAAAGGGTTGTTTCTCCTGCCCTTTCATTTGATGTTTATTAATGTAAATGTTAAACGTTCTTGGAGGCGTGTGGTTGTCTGTTCATCATTTTGTTGTGTTTGTATGTGTTTGTATGTATTAGGTTTCTTCTTCGCACAAAAAAAAAGGGCAATTGCATAATATGTTTCAGCATTTCTAACCGATGGCTTTACTTTTCTACTAGACCTATTTTAGTAGATATAAATTTCTGGTTATTTGCTTTTTAAATTTATATTACAATGTCTTCTGTCATTTGGCAGGTGGCATTGAAAACTTTAATAGTAATTCACAGGACATTGAGGGAGGGTGACCCTACTTTCAGAGAGGAATTTCTGAATTACTCACAGAAAGGACATATTCTTCAGCTTTCCAATTTCAAGGATGATTCAAGCCCCATTGGTTAATTTCGATATCCTGATATCTATTCCATTTAATCAATTATACTGCTTTGGCCATATTAAGTATGTATTAAAACAGAATTGAAGAAACTCATTGTGTTTGTCGACACAATATCATATGTATACATACTCTACAAAGATTGCCCTATGTGGGTAGTAAGTGGTTTTAAATTGTGGTCATGACCTGTTTCGTTCATCTCTCTTTTCAGCTTGGGATTGCTCTGCTTGGGTTCGTACTTATGCGTTGTTTTTGGAGGAACGGCTTGAGTGCTTTAGGATTTTGAAATATGATATTGAAGCGGAGCGTCTTCCAAGGCCTGCTCAAGGGCAGGAGAAGGTATAATGTTGTATTACTTGTACTTGTCTGTGCAAAAGCAGCACAATAGCGTAACTATAATACATGGATGTTTAGTACATGAAAGTGGCATATACTCAGTACTGTCCCACCAAGGTGGGGCCTGAAAGGCAATGTGGATGTAGATGTACTCCGGCTTTTGTGGACAGAACTGGTCGGTTATTAGTTTGGCTTTGAGTATGTGCTAAACATCGTGTGTGGGTACACATAAAATTATTGTTGGAGCTAAGGGTGAATATGAGAGATTTTATTTCGATGCTGTAAGCCTCAGCCTCTTAAGGAGAAATTTAATAATATATTGGCCACCTATTTTTACATATGCAAATGGAAAGTGTCGTCTGCTGACTAAACCAATTTTTGTTTTCATATGCCATCAGATGAATAATAGGATTCAGTTTGGATTTGTAGATTTGGGTTTGGTTTAATATATTGGACTCTGCTGGCTATTGTTATGAGGAATCAAAATCTATGCTCTTTTTAGTTTTATTTTATTTTTTGTACTGGCAGGGATACAGTAGAACTAGAGAGCTGGACAGTGAAGAACTGTTGGAGCAGTTGCCTGCTTTACAGCAGCTGCTCTATCGTCTCATTAGTTGCCGGGTAAGAATTTGACCTTTGGATTCCCATTTTTCACCTAAATATTTGCATTCAATCTGTATTCTGTCTTCAAGAATCATTAGTTTATATGCTGTTAGTAGGAGCAAAGGCAGTTGATGTTGCATTTTTTACTTTACAGCCAGAAGGAGCGGCTGTCGGCAATTATGTTATACAGTATGCCCTTGCTCTGGTACTTTCCAAATCTCCTTTTTAGTTTATTTGCTTTTTAACGCATTGGAAGTTTTCTTTTCAAAATTATTTTCAAGGCTGTTCTCTTTCTATTAGGAAAAAAAAAAAAAAAAAAAAAAAAAAAAAAAAGATGTAAATTTTAAGTGCTTAGGGTTTAGTTTGATAAGAATTTTTCTTCTGCGTTTCAAGGTTTCTTGACTAGTGTACGGAATATAAATAACAATAACTTGTAATTTGCAAGGTTTCTTTATCATTTTCTTGTAGTAATCTTTCTTTTTGTATGTTGCTGTGCCAAGGAGAACTTTAACAAGTAAAACATAAGAAGTTATTAGAACTTATTCATAATTTCATTGATGTTGATTTTTCAGGTGCTTAAAGAGAGCTTTAAAATTTATTGTTCTGTAAATGATGGAATAATCAATCTTGTGGACAAGGTAAATGCATATTATTATTTGAAAGAGGGTTACATAATTTTTTACAAAATTCTATTATTTTTCTAAATTTCCTTGCTGTAAGTAATATTTCTGTTTGCAGTTTTTTGAGATGCCAAGACATGAAGCTATTAAAGCCCTTGATATCTATAAACGAGCTGGTCAGCAGGTGATGAAATGGAACCAATACTCACCCTTTAGCTTATTCTTGGCTCGTGCTATTTTTCATAAATAGGAAAGAGTTTTGGTTTAGTTCATTTATTTGGTTGGTGTGACATTTGAAAGCTAAGATTAGTTACTCTTAGTTGTATTACTGAAGAAGAAACCATTGGACCTTTGCTGCAGGCTGCAAGCCTATCCGATTTCTATGAGGTTTGCAAAGGATTGGAACTTGCTAGGAATTTCCAGTTTCCTGTTTTAAGAGAGGTACTACATTGATTAATGTTTTGGTTTGTTTGTGTGATTCTCTTTTTTGTCAATAATCCAACTCAGCAAACTTAGCACTTTCTCTATGCTTATCCAGCCTCCTCAATCCTTTCTTAATACGATGGAAGAGTACATAAGAGAGGCACCTCGGGTGGTTACTGTTCCAACTGAACCATTGGTGAGTTTCTCTCCTTTCTCCCTGAAAACAATTGCTATTCAACTTATATACAATATATATTGCCTTCAGAATTACAGAGATTAATTATGATGTGGTCATTTTGAACAGCTTCAATTAACATACAGACCAGACGAAGGTTCTTCTGAAGAAACCCAATTACCCAGTGAAGAACCTGTGGCACCACCTTCAGAAAATGTGTCTAATGTTGAAACTGAAACGCCATTGCCACCATCTCCACCTCCTCAAAGAAGCATAGATACTGGAGATTTACTGGTAAATTATCAGTTCAGAGCTCTTATTGCTCTTGTTTTGCTTTACCACATTTATTCTGTTACTTTATTTTGTCCTTCCTCTTGAAAAATATTTCCCTTCTGTGGGATCAGGGTTTAAGTTATGATGCTTCTGATGTATCCGCAATTGAGGAAAGAAATGCATTGGCTCTGGCTATCGTACCATCCGAAACGAGTAACTAAACATATGCCCTCACTTTCCCAGTTATGCTACATTTGTTTTGTATGGTGGCTTAAAATGACATTTCATATTTTGCAGATGCGGCTCCTACATTCAATTCTAGTGCCATTGAAGCAAAAGATTTTGATCCCACTGGATGGGAACTTGCTCTAGTCAGCACTCCAAGTACCAATATTTCCACACCTACTGATAGACAATTGGTACGTCCTTTTTGTGCTGATTTCAAATTTTATTTCTTTATCGTTTATTGTTCTTTATATCGTCTTTTTCTATACTTTATCCTAAGTTAATTATAAATTCCCTGCGTGTGGTATGGAGTTAGACAGTTAGACAATATTAATACAATAACAATAAAAGAGCCTGTTAGAACTCACATATTATGATACACAACAAAGCAGCATATAAACAAGAAAAAAGGAGGCATATGCGCTGGGGGAAGCATGTATTCCCTCTTAAAAAATAGCGTAACTTACAACTTTCCCTTCGATTACAGGCCGGTGGATTGGACTCTCTCACTCTAAATAGTTTGTATGATGAAGCAGCATACAGAGCTTCACAGCAGCCAGTTTATGGAGCACCAGCCCCGAATCCATTTGAGGTTCAAGATCCATTCGCTATGTCGAACGGTGTTGCTCCTCCTCCTCCAGTTCAAATGGCAGCATTGGCTCAACAGCAGGCCAATCCCTTTGGTCCTTACCAGCCTACCTTCCAACCGCAAATGCAGCCTCAGCCGCAGCAGCATTTGTTAATGAGCCCAGCAAACCCTTTCGGTGATGCGGGATTTGGGGCATTTCCTGCAAATCCGGGTCCTCATCAACAACAAAAAAACCCATTTGGAAGCACAGGCCTGCTGTAATGACAGTATTCGAACATTTGGAAAAAAGTGTAATCTACGCAGTGAAATTGGTTTTGAGTGCAGTTGGTGGTGTTAGCATAGAAGGGATGGATTTTGGAATTTGGCCATGAGAGTTTTGAGTAAGAACGAACATGTGTTTGGTGTAAAACCAATGAGTAGCTACTAGTTCATACGATTCTATTCTTTTCTTTTTCTTTTTTTTTTTTTTTAAATGTAATTTCTTATCTCGCCGTGTCTCTGTATTTGTCTCACTTGCACACACACAAAAAGAAGTTTTACCTACGGATGTAAAGGAATTCTTATTCATGGACTGGACTCTTTTTTTACTTTAAACTTGATTTGGGTATTTTATACATTTGCCTCTTGAATTTGTATGGGTTTAGCAATTTGCCTCTTGAATTTTTAATTTTAATAATTATCCCATTTAATTTATAAAATTATTATAGTATGTCTCATTTTGATGATGATTATGTTAAATTAATATTTAAAAAACACATTCGATTAAGTATTTTAACATCTGAATTTAAATGTAATACAAATTTTTAAATTTTTTATTTAAATTCTTCAACTATTAATCTTTTAAATTCTAATAAAAATTTTGAGTAAATTCAATAAAATAAGGTACATTGTAATAATTTTATAAGTTCGTGAGTTGATTATTTACTAAATCACTATAAGTTTGGAGGTAATTGTGTTAAAAATCTAACTTGATGTTCTCACTTTACCTTCCGTCGTTCTTGTGTGACATCTCAATTATTAAGTAGGTAGTAATAATAATAATGATGATAATGATAATAATAATAATAATAAAATAAATAATGATAATAATAATTCCGTAATAGGTATGAAATAATATTTTTTTGAACGAAAATTTTTTTATTTTATTTTGTATGCTGTTTGGTTGAGATATAATTGATGCCCAAAATAAATACTAGTAGGAGTTTGTGTGTCAATTCTGAATCTTGTTCCGGCCATATATGCATCTTTCAATTCATATTCGATTGAACTTGTCGTTCTACAATAAGCTCCAAATACGATTGGGCTGTTCTTTCTTCTGGCGGATTCTTTTTTTTTTTATTTTTTTCAAAGCATGACTGATTCAATTCATCTTTCTGATGGACAAATTCTAGTGTCCTTTGAGCAGGATCCGAAATCGAGTAGAGATAAGAAAGAAATGTTAGAAATTGCTCAACGAGTACATGACACTCGCTTGAGTATCTGCCCCAGCTTTCCTTTGTGCAACAACAGCGATACTGTCCTTGTTGAATTTCTATGGTATTCTCCAATGTCAAATAATATTATAATTTTATTAGAATAAAAGAATAGGTAAATACAATGGAATCCTAGGAATATCTATCAAGAAATAGTGGTAACAAGCTTAGCCCATATGTAAATTCTCACCCTTGTACATCTCGATGTCTAGAGTTCGAATTTCCCACTCTTAATCTAAATTAATAAGAAACATCGAGGACTGATAAGGCATTTAAAAAAAAAAAAATTGATTTCTTAGTACTGTTATGTGGATCGTATGCAGTTATATCTTTTTATCACTGAATTAGATTTTTCTGTTTTACTATTTTATACGAATTAGTACAATTGTGTATTAATTTTGAGCGTTAACAAGCAAGTTTCACGCAATATTAGTATTTGTGCTTATTTCGCTACATATGTTGTCGTTTCTCTCTCTCACACTCTTTTTCCTTTTTGGCTGGTTGGTTTTTTTTTTTTTTTTTTTATTAATTCATTTGTGTAACTAAATTTCAGTTCTACTAGTTCGGAAGATTCTTGTAACAATATGAGCACTTTGCTTCTTCGGTCAAGTTCTTCAAAAATAATTGATTATCATCATACATAAACCATAATACAAGAAAACCAAATTTTATCTGTTTCCCTTACTGTATTCTTACGAACGACAAAAACAGCCATTTCTTTTCCTTTATACGTGCATTGTAAACGTAAAGAAACGAGTCCCCCAAAAAAAAAAAAAAAAATAAGGGCATGTTCTTTTGACATTTTTGAGTTATGTAATTTGAGTGTATATTTTGAGTTGAGTTTGAATGATAACTTGAGTTAAAGTTGTAACTTGAGTTCGTGTTTGATTGTGTACATTTGAGTTATGGTTTGAGATAATAATCTTTTTAAGTTTGGGTTTGAGTAAGTCAAAACTTGAATTTATATTTAGATAGTATTTTAATAAAAACTTAATACTGATGAAAAATTTTAATAGGGTATATGAGTCTGGTTTTATTCGTCTTTTCGTTGTCAACGCATATAAAAAAAATCATCTCAATCAGAATTAAAACGAAAAGTCATAACATTTTTAAGAATAGAAAAAATATTGTTCATTAACTTGAGTTCGAGTTTCTGAACTCGAGTTAAAAGAGAAACTTAAACTCAAGTTTTAATCCCAAACTCAAATTCAAACTCGAGTTCAAACTTAAAAAAATATAAACTCGAATAAAATTATAATTCGAGTTACTTTTTTTAAGTTTTTCACTCAAAAATAAAATTACCGAACAGACCCTAAGTAAGGTACCACATCGTTTAAGACCACAAAATGTGTATGAATGAGTATTACTATAGCCACTGTCCCTAGACTTATTTTCTTTTCTTTTTCTTTTTGTTTTTGAAAAGATAAATGTCCCTCAATTGGGGCAGTGAAAAGCGCAGAAAAAAAAAAAAAAAAAAATCTAGTAGATAAAGTTCGCAGGGCCAGTTTTAATCCCTTCATTTGAATTATCTGGTCTTCATTTGTAAATGCAATTTCCTTCTTTTGTGATTGTCTGGGGACAGCTTTATCCCACACGTGACATCATAACACCAAAATTGGTTTTATACACTCGTCTTTCAATAATCCATTACATAGAGAAGAGAATATCCAACAAAGGCCAAAAAAAAAAAGAGGTCAAAGTACAAGAGAAATCGGACATCACAATAGAAACTTTTTGAACTTTTAAAAGCCCTTCTCAGCAAAATTTTGATTCATTGTCTCCTCCGTTCCATTAAAAAAATTAGTGAAGATCCCAAGTTGGAAGTGTTCTCTCTATAATTCCTTTTTTTCTTTCTTTCTTTTTCTTTTTTTTTTTTTTTTTTTTTTTTTTTTTTTTTTGCTGGTATTTTGATCCTTAAATTTAATTTCTTCACGTTTTCACTGCTTAAGGACATTCATAAAATCCTAATGTGTTTGTTAGTGTAATGTGTCGTTGGCAACTAAATAACCTTAACCAAAAGAGCCATTATGTGATATAATTATTTAGAAATTGGCATTGAATATTATTCAATTTTACTGCTGTATATGTGTCTGTTTATTAATTCCAACAACCTTATTTTATGTTCTTCTACGACATTATGTCTTTTTTTTTTTTTTGGAAAAAATATGATTCTTTTCTAGCCCCTCAATTCATAAGCAGATAAAAATGTATTTTCTTTCATTATTTTGATCTGCGTAGCAATTACATGAATGAAGGGTTATAGTAGTTTGCTTCTTTGAAGTTGTATATATGCACTGTACATATGAGACACATCTTCTATTAATTGTGGTACGTTACACCAATAGTGCTCCAAAATTTTCTTGCAAAATTTTCTTAAATATTGATTCTTAATTAAAAGAAATGAATACAAAATTTACTAGTATAGCTTTAATAATTAGCTATGAGCTACTATTATTTAGTTATATAAAAAGACAACTTAGTAAATGACATTGATAAAATTCCTATTCTAGGTTTAGATAACAATAGTACGTGAATTAGATTTTCTTTCTATCTCATTATCTTTTTTATTTCATTTTTTAACAATTTGGTAAATGCACCTTATATATACGAAAAAAATAGAGAATTTACTTTTCATACTGCATAAATTTAAATTTTTACCCTTTATTCTTTATATATACCATTTTATTAACGTAATTATTTGACTAAAAAAAATTATAAATCAAAAGTAAAGAGTAAAAATCATAACCTATACACTTTTAAAGAGTATTTGTTAAGATTACCTTATATTTTCCAACATTTATAAGAGTTCATGATTCATAAGACTGCAGGTCCTTTTCAGTCTGATTAGGAGCTTACCGTTCCTACTTAAATTGATAGATCATAGTAGTTTGTTCACGCTATAGAATCTTCCACATTGAAAGTGAGAACTCAAGGCCTGTCCTACCATTCATTGAAATTTGAGATAATATGAGGCTCAACTATATATATATATATATATATATATATATATATATATATGGAAAATTTCATATTGATAATTTATGTTTTAGTATAATTGTGTTTTAATATCTTATATTTTTAATAATTTTAAATTAGTACCTTAACATTTTAAAAAATTATTTGTTAGTATTTTATATTTTTTAAAATGTAAAATATTAAAATTACCCTTCTCATTAATTAACAAAAAAAAAACTAATAATAAATTTAGAAAAATTTTAAAAATTTATTTAAACATTTAAAAATTAAAATTAAAAATAATGCTTTAAATTAAAAATAATTTTTTCAGAATTTTTTAAAATTTATTAGTGTTTGATAAAGTGATGAGAAGAGTAAATTTGACATTTTACATCTTAAAAATGACCTCAAGATATTAAAAAATAATTTTTTAAAACGTTAAGATACTAATTTAAAATTAATAAAAACATAATGTATAATTACGTTATAACGTTATATACTAATATGAAAATTTTCCATATATATACACAGACACACACATATAAGGGGCTTTAAGGCCAGGGGCAGGGAACAAAAACGACACAATCTCCGTCCAATAATGCATGTTGTGCGTGAAGCTTAAGCGTGCGCGCGTGTGAAGGGAAGGGAGGCAAGAAAGCAAAAGGAGAGAGGGTGGAAATGTAAAAGAGGAGGCAAGAAAGCAAAAGAACGAGGAATCACTGTCCCACTTCTTCAAACGCTCTCAAACAACCATCATTGCAATCACAAACAAGTACCCTCCAAAAAATATATATATATATATTTATTTATATATGTGTATATGTGAGTGTGAAAATGTATACGTACATATCTATTACGTATATACGTGTGTATGAATGAGAAAATACATAGTAGATCAGGTAAAAAAAAAAAAAAAAGTAACAAATGGGAATCGTTAGATTTGTATATTATCATTAGTATTGTTTATTATCAATATTATTATTGTTATTATAATTATTATTTCTTGGGTTGCACACATATTTTAATGATTATGATTATTTTGTTGTTAATCACATACAATGAAAACTCCGAATTAGTATATGAAGTCCTGTCCAAAAGCTCATGTAAAATCGCACAAGTTGATCTCGTTCTCTTTTCTTTTTTAGTTTTTTTTTTTTTTTTTTTTTTTTGTTATTTGTTTTTGTTTCTATTTCACTTTAATTCCATTATCTATGATAGCTGGTTTACACAAGTTAATCACTTGGTTATGCTGTTAATCACGGAATCCTAAGTCCTGGCAAAGCTAAATTGATAATTAGTCCTGTAGTGCTAGCTTTATGGTTGTCAAAAGGGACCAAGAACACAAAAGAGTCCGGAATATTGGCAGAAAAATCTAAGACTGTAGGGTTACTTTTCATTGTATGAGTTGAAGTCTTGAAGATGCACTGAAGCTGCTCTTCTTTTCCTGACTTTGAAAACAAAAACCAAAACAAAGCTAGGCATTACAAGGACCTCTAACATAATGGACATACCAAAAGACTGAAAATTAATGTGATCACTTAGTAGAGGCTTAAATAGATTTAAATCCTTATTACTAAGCACTAAATTGACCAATTATGAGCTAATTCATTTCTGTTATATATTCTTTTATTTTCTTTAATATTGTTAAATTTGATGTAATTTTAGTATCTTTGTGAGATGATCAATAATGTACCACGAATTTGATTATTTTTTTTTTTTTTTTTTTTTTTTTGACACAACAACGAAATTTCACACGCAATATCAAAATTTTTACTTATTGTTGCTTGTTAAAATTTTATTTTTTCTTTTCTTAATGTTGCTTGTACATAATAAAATTTTTACGGTTCAATAACATAATTTCTCAAATTCCTCTATCACTAAAATTCTTAAAGAGCACCTAGCCTAATAAAATATCACACCGAAATATTCTTTTGCAAAGTTTCAAGAAAAGAAATGCGTCAAATAACCACATATACACTGTATATGTATATTATATATATATATATATATATATATATATATATCCATTGCCATTCCATTTATTATTGAGATGCATGTTTCAATTATACTCTTTGCAGTTAAAGAATGTGTCGATCTTAAAGAATCGCAGCTTTTGTTGTGTTCCTAATAATCAAATATATAGAATAGGACACCCCCTTTAACCAATTATTGTTTGATGTCGAGTTCATTGCAACTATTAAAGAACAATGGCTATCATTTTCTATACATGGTCACGAGACGGGAAATGCTTTGCACTTATTGTAGACAATCGAAAAGTACACAAAATTTCTATCTCTTCTTCAGATATACGTGGATCTGTCATGATTGTTGTCTGTGGACACGAATTATATATATATTAAGTAGTAATTATATATATTCAATATATATATATATATATATATATTCAATTTGAATATATATATATATAATTCCTGAAATTGAATATCAGAATGTAATTATAAGTATAAAGTTGAATATTTTTAGCAGTAGAGAATAATTGAGGTTTGCTATACCGTCCGATTGTCATTGTACAGCTCATCACTCACTTGATTTATCTTCAAGTTGTAGATATAATTAGATCAAAACACCTACTAACGTTTTTTTTTTTTTTTTCTCTCTCTCTCTCTCTTTCTAAGGACCTACTAACGGTTTCTTAGTCAGTGAAAGAGCCAGCAACAAAATTGTAACTAGACCTACTGGTGTTCTATTAGTTCTACTCGAACGTGTGTGTGTGTGTGTGTGTGTGTGTGTGTATACACACTCTCTCTCTGCTTTTCTGAAATTTCTAATTAATAAAATATATAATTATTTATGAATTTACTTAAAACCATCATGATGAAGTTTTTTTTTTTTTAAAGATAAATATACTCTCTCTCTCTCTCTCTCTCTCTCTCTCTCTCTCTCTCTCTCTCTCTCTCTCTCTCTCTCTCTCTCTCTCTCTCTCTCTACTTTCCTGAAAATTTCTAATTAATAAAATATATAATTATTTATGAATTTACTTAAAACCATCATGATGAAGTTATTTTTTTTAAAGATAAATACTCTCTCTCTCTCTCTCTCTCTCTCGAAAATTTCTAATTAATAAAATATATAATTATTTATGAATTTACTTAAAACTATCATGATGAAGTTTTTTTTTAAAAAAAAAAAAATGATAACGTACTTAATGCCTAAAAATATAAAAATATGTGTTAACTGTACAAATTTGTCAACTTGAAAGGAACCAGGGTTTGAAATTGAGACCTGATTTAATATGGAGCAAGACAACGTCAAATTAGTAAATATTAAAATTGAAATAGAACAATGAGCACCAAGATTTATGGTGGTTTAGCAGAAGAACGACTAAATTCGATCTCAGAATACACATTAAGGCCCTCTTTACAATTTCACTCACAAAAAGATTGGATAGATTATGTGCCAGAAATACAAAAGTTCTGACTCATTTTTACGTCATAGCCCACCATTTCCTCTCCTTCGTGTTATGGTACTTTGAAGACTATGTGGCATCGTGGTTATATGAGTGGTTACTCCAAATAGTGATGACGTAGAATAGTGTTGTAGGTTCTTTTGCTGTAAAGGTTTGAGAAAAGAAGCTAACTGTTGAAGTCGCAGCTTCTCTCAAATGGCAAAAAGCTTTGGAATAATGATTGTTGTTTGAGTAGTCTAATTCCCATATGAGGCTTCTTGCTTGCGAGCAGGCGCGAGCAGCCTATGTTGGATCTTTAATTTAATATTGTGTTTATATGTGAATAATTATATATTGTAGACTGTCATATAATTATGTAAATAATTTATCATCATGGATTTAAGTACACAATACACTTTTACTTATTAATTTATTGATTCTTAGTGATCCAACATGAACGTTCTTAGATTTTATTAGATTGGTCATGGCAGTTCATTAGCGAGTAGACTAGGCCTGCCCCGATCCTAGGGCTACAACTGTTTGTTGTGAGGCAGCTTTAGGTTAACGGCCTTGTAACAACTCCTCACTAGCGAGTTACCTTGGACTGAGGTTGTTTGCTTATCGCAAGAGGTCTTGGAGGAGTTAGTGGCTTTCCTATCCTTTTCAAGGGCTTAATTAACCCTGACAATATAACTTGTTTTTATCATAACTAGTTGTTTAGTGTCTGATCCTCCCATTAACGGTTTGGCATTGACGACTTGATCAGCCAAGGGTACTTTGATAACCATTACACATTTAGGCCTCGTTTATTTTACCGATTCAAATTTTCAATTTTAGGATTTTATAGTTAAAAACTCTCAGAAAATATCATATCTAAACTTTTTATGCTCCAGTTAAAAGCTCTAAAAAAATGTCACATCTCAATTTGAATTGAAAACTCGAATCTGTAAAACGAACGAGATCTTAACCTATAATGACTGATAAAACAAACAAATTTTCAAATTTTCAGCTTCCGTCCTGGTGAGGTGGAGGATTGACTTTGACTATTGAAACTTGAGGTATAACATTAATATTGTTAGCTTTTAATAAGATTCTGTTACATGCTGTGAGTATTGTTATTGTTTATATATAACACACAAACCTTATTTATGATAATGAAAGAATGGGAACTAAAATTTAAGAACAATATTGTACATAAAATAGAATAGAAAGAAGAGAGAGAGAGAGAGAGAAAACGAAAAGCATATGCAGTTGGTATCTGGAAATGTGTGAACCTAAATTGTGTGGTTGGTGACTATGTATGTATCATACACATATCATGAATAAAGTTTCATTGCCATTGTTCACGATATATATATATATATATATATATATATATATATATGAGACAAATTAAGGACGTCAAAAGTATGCTGCCCGTTTGTACGTAGGACCCTGCCTTTGAGCTACCATCACATAATTCTGTCAAACCCTGCAAGTCTATATGTCAATTTTTTATCTTAATCCATTTCATTTTTATTTTTAAAATTTGTGATTCTTTAGAGTCATATTGACTTCCAACACATAAACTTAAAGCTCATCAAGTTGAGTTGGTAGGTTTTGTTCATAAAATTACTTTGGCCTTAAGATTTGGACAGTTCAACCATCACAATTCACAAGAGCTTATCCCAACTATATATATATATATATATATATATATATAGGATTTAAATTTGTTCCTTTTTTAATGTGGAATATTTAAATTTGTTCTTCCCCTTAACCTAGCTAGTTGAAAATTGCAAATACCTTTTCTGGGGCCATTCTCATTTCTCGGACATCAGGGCCTTCATAAATTACAAAAACAAAAGAAACTAGAACCCAAATTTTTTAGGCACTGACCCATTAATTGTGCCAAGGCCTCTTGTCTGCCCATTAATTAAATTTCAATTGAAGCTTAAATAACATTTGTTTAGAGTAATCATTAGAAATGAGCATTGGGTCCATTAGAGTATAATTATTGTACAAGATTAAGCAAAAATAATTTGTCAAATATGTTGGGATGATTCTTTGTAACCACGCAAGTCATGTAGATGATGCCCCCACGGGTTCCAATTGGAAAATAAAGTTGTAGGGTATACCTTGTGTTTTTAATTAGATCGCCGATTTTGAAAATTTTTCAATCAGAATTGGGGGGCTAAATATGGCACATAATTTTAGAACATTAAGGAAGATTGGGGCCTATGCATAAATTTAAATAAAAATATAAGTTGTTAATTTTTCCTAAATTAATTTTATAAAGCGTAAATTCAAGAATAGTTCTAGATGGTGATGTGGTCATATCTTTGATTTTTCAAATTTAAACAAACGATCATACATCTAGTGCTGCTCTTTAAAAGTAATAATGATAATAAAATAAATATAGTGCTTATTTTCTAATTTGGACGTCCTAGTTTGCTTTTTAAAGAGTTATTTGGACCCTTTTGGTCAAAAATTAAACCAAAGTTTTGAGGAGTAAAAAGAAGGAAAAGGATACTTGTAATCAACTTTTCCAAACAGAATTTGGCTCTAAAGTTTTGTCCAAGAAACATGTTCTAGTATAGCTTTAACATTCTAAACAAATGAATAAATATTTATGAAAGTCTTTATTGTACCATTGCTATGACTAATTGGTTCTAATTTGGCTAATCAATTAACATATATCTTCCATTATCTCGCCCTTTTTCTTTGTCCAACCTTGATTTTGTGGTTGTTCTTTCTTTTCAATATAATCCCATAACTTTACAGATTTTACTGCTTATCATAAGCTATAGTGACGTTGGGAAAATCAAAGCATAAATCATATATATATATATATATATTTTTTTTGTGTGTGTGTGTGTGTATATGTATAGGTGATCTTCCAATTGGTTTCAAATGTAATTAAATTTAAATCCTATTTTTTGGATTCAATCACATAGTTTCAATGAACTTAATGAAAATAAAACTCAAAAACAATATAATGTTACAAAGTAACAAACGTTTTTAGTTTGCATGTATGTATTTAAGATGCATGTCTATGTCCATTGGCAGAGGATAAAGAAACTAAACACCCAAGTAATTAACATCGTTTAATTTTAGAGAAATTACTTAAATTAAGGACACAACATATAAACAGTAATAAGCGGGTGAAAGTAAAATTTATGATCATCTTTTTAAATTCCTCATGAGTGGCAGCAAAGCAATAGTAGCAAAAACTTGATTGTCAATTCTTTCTCGGTGGGTGCTTAAGTAGAAAAGCAACCAAAATCATCTTTAGTGGTTAAATAGGAAAATTCTTAGGTTAAAATACTAGCAGGAAACTGGTCACCAAATAAAAATGGAAAAAGAATATTATTAGAAACTAATAGGCTAAATGATGAAACATTGAGAACACATGGTATAATATAGAAAAGAATTGACTAAAGCAAAAGGCAATTAAGAGGAGCCAAAGCACAAAAGCTTTGATTCCTCTTGAATAAAGGAATATGAAAACCGGGGTATTGGCATGATGGAATTGAAGATTCCATAGGGTAGAAACTTTTTCCGTTCATTTCGTTAATTCAAATTTAGAATTTAAATTTTGCTACAGTAAAAGGCTTTCTCAAATAATCACATCTAACTTTTTTACTACAGTAAAAAGCTCTCATATAAAATCACATCTCAACTCGAATTAAAAATTTAAATCAGTGAATTAAACGGGCCTTAAAAACATTAAGAATTCCGGGGTAGAAAATTGGAAATGGTCGGTGAGAGGCGGTGCAAACCCAGCCTGACCCAACCTACTTGGAGGCAAACAACAAAATACTATCTAGGCATTTTCTGCCTCATTTCTTGTCTTCTTTTGAGGGGCTAAAATAATAATGCTTCTTTCATTTGGCACTCGTTTTTGTCTTAGAGACACAACATAAAATCAGCTAGTTAGTGGGGAAAAAAACCGAAAAAAAAAAAAAAAAAAAAAAAAGTAGCTCATTGAATAGTAATTCCAACAGAAAATATAACAAATTGATGATCCAGCTTTATTCTTAGAAATCTTCGATATTACTGCCTTCCATTTAGTTTTTTTTTTCCCCATCAAAATTTATTACATAATTAATGGAGTTTTTTTTTTGTGTATTTTTCTTATATTAGTTTTATACGAAAGATTGCACACAAAACTTGTTTGCGTATGTATTAGAGCCATCTCTTCGGAAAAAGGGCGTTCAACCATCATAAAACTTTGCCCGCTGGTTGACTTTGGCCAATTCAAAACTTGTCTGGTCAGCTGCTGAAAAAGAACCCAAAAAAAAAAAAAAAAAAAAAGAAGAAAAGAATATAATAAAAAAAAATTTTTTGAACATATATGAACATAGATTCATTCAAGAAAATATGATTCAATTCTCAAGTACTACATTGTGGGCTTGGAAAGAACTTTGATCACCTGGTAGGCGAGTAGATGGAAAAAAGAGCTCCATTTGGTGAAATAATTACAGAGATTAAAGCCAAAAAAAGAGAAAGGTGGGCAGAGACAGGTCTTGGTGATGGTGTCATGGCCCCAGCAAATTGCACCTATATATTATATATATGTGTGTATGGATATAATATATATATATATATATATATATAATACACACCCGTCTTCATGTTCAGCAATCCTGGCCCCAACATTATTTTACGAAATGAAACGGATGCTGATGAATCTACCTATAATTTTTATCTCACCCTAAAAAAAAAAAAAAAAAAAAAAAAAAAAAAAAAAAAAAAATTTTAGCTTTTTGGATAAAAGAGAACCCATTTTATGGTTTAGTAATACACACCATCCGACTTCTTGGCTCCACAATCACATGGTTTTAAAGTATGGCTTGACTCATGAGTTTAAGATATATCTCTCACCTAAAAATATTGAATTAACTTTTATCCCCACTCTAAAACTTTGATTTGTTTATTTATTTTGTTCTAAGAATTTATATGGATAATGGATTGCTTATTCAGATAATTTCAAGAATTTCGAGAAGACAACATTCAACATTTTCATATGATATATAAATCTCTTATAAAGTAAATTGTTTAAATATCTCGTCCATTACAATCGGACTAACTCAAACTTAAGATCTTATTACCTATCAAATAAAAGGTGGAACAAGAATAGTTACAACTTGATAAAGTATTTCTAACATTATCATTATTCAAGTTATTCATATTTTTATTCAAATTAATAGAAGAAAAAGCAACCAAAAAAAATAATAAGTTTTTCAATTAAAATTAATAGATGAAAAGGCTATAAGTTTTTCAATATTGTGGCATTCTTCTTCTGCTTCTTCTTTTTTTTTTTTTTTTTTTTTTTTTGTTGAAAAATAAAATAAAATAATTCATTGCATTCTTCTTGTTCTATGTATTGGCGAAATGAATATAAGCAATAAATGTGACATATCATGTGAGCAATTCAAGTACACGTATACTTCACATTGAAATTATTTAAGCCCATTTCATAGGGTTGGCTTGGTAAGAAAATATACAAATTTCTCCACTTTGTTAAAATTTTCAACTGTTTAGAAGCATATAATTTGTTTACTTGTGTAATTATTCATCTTACTTCATCTTCATTGACACACATCTATGTGAACAAAACAAAATGGTTTCCTATTTATGGAGTAAACAACAAACAAATGTAGCAACTTAAAAAACCAGCTACAGTTTAAAGCAGTTACCATCATAATATAATATTAGGCAAAACAATATAAAGTGTTCTCTCATGAGAACATAAAGCTTCATGGGAAATAGACTTCCCCAATGAACTTGAGCATCTGGATCCAACATGGCCCCACACCCTTGCTTTGAGAGTGGCCCACCAACTCATTGTTGTGGTTGATCATTGATCGACCACCCAATTTGCTGCCCAAAAAATCAAAAATGAAATAAAATATGAAGTGGAGCTGGCAAAGACTGACCTAGAAATATGGCTCTACTTGAATCCATGAATTTAGAGTTTATTTAGTTGGTTTATTTGAGTTTTTAATTTGAGTTGAGATGTAATTTTATATGAGAATTTTTTATTGTAGTAAAAAAATTAAATGTAATTATTTATAAGAACTTTTTATTATAATAAAATTTAAATTTTAAACTCAAATCAACAAAATAAACAATCCTTAATTTACTTAACCGTCATGGGATTTTACACTAAAAACCCCATTTACCATTCACTTCCACACAAAAAAAGAAAAAATGTAGTTATTATAGTTGCACTATTTTATGAGCCAGGTGTCTTTTTCGTACACTTTTTTTTTTATCATTCATTTTTCTTTTGCTTGTCAATCTAATTTGATCTATTATTTGTTAACTTGTTCGAAAAATACATAATTAAGCACCTGCTTACGGATGAAACTTCAAAAAACATTCTTTAATTTTCACTGACTCCATTTTTTTTTTTCTTCTTTGGCTGTCATTCCACTCAAACCACCTTTATCTGTCTACATAAAACCATTTCTTCATCTACTTTTTCTCTCCTCTCTCCCTTTCTCTCTCCTTTAAAATCCTCTGATCTTTCCTTCTCCATCTAAACAATCCTTCAAATCCATTTCTCTAACAAAATAGCCTTTTTTTTCTTTCTTTCTTGGTCATAATCATACATAATCTTCTTCTTCTTCTTTCCTTGTGTACATATCAAAAAAACAGAGCACCATCAATGGCTGCCAACAAGTTTGCAACCATGTTACATAGGAACACCAACAAAATCACTCTTATTCTCGTCTATGCAGTTCTAGAGTGGATTCTAATCGCTCTTCTCCTCTTAAATTCTCTGTTTTCTTACCTGATCATCAAATTCGCCGATTATTTCGGTCTCAAAAGGCCTTGCCTATGGTGTTCAAGGCTTGATCACATCTTTGAGCCTCAAAAGAGCAACACTTCTCATAGAGATCTCATATGTGAAGCTCACGCCACTGAGATTTCCAAGCTTGGCTACTGCCTCAACCACCGGAAGCTCGCGGAATCGCGGGACATGTGCGAGGATTGCTCGTCCTCTTCCTCCGATACCGACTGCCACGAATGGTCGAAAAAGTTTGCTTTCTTTCCTTGGATGAAGCAGATTGGTATGATCAAGGATGGTGGTGACGGAAATGATAATGACAAGGTTGTTGAGAGCAATGAAATTGGTGAGGAAGAGAATTTGAAAAAGTGTTCTTGTTGTGGTGTGGACTTGAGCACCAGATTCTACCCTCCTTGTATTCTGATCAACCCTTCTTGGGGGGTTTTGGATTATGCCCAGAAAAAGGATTTTATTGAAGTAGAACAAGAAGAAGGGAATATTGATGCTCAAACTTATGAAGGTGATCACTCGGATCATAGCAGATCAGATTTTGTGGTTGATAATCATGAAGATGAACAGAGGAGTGAAGAGAACAGGGGAATTGAGACGGTTTTCGGGGTCGATGAAGGTTCGGAAGAAAGAAGAGAAGAGGAAGTGAAAGAGAATGGTTCATTTTCTCAAACTAACTTTTTGTGCAGAGAAATTGCAGCTGACGAAGATGAAGAATCAGAAGAATCAGAAGAAGAAGAAGAAGAGGGAAAGTCCATTGAAGAGGAGAACTTGGAGGTTTCCATGGGGGACCAGCCTTGTGAGCAGAGTAAAGTAGAAGAAAATATTGGCAAAGATACATCTTCTGATGCTCCTGTTCATCAACATTTGGAGTTCTTCATAGACCAGGAGGATTGCAATTTAATTCCAATTGAATTGGTGGAATCCGCCACCAATGAGAACCGAAATCGGCGAAAGTACAAAGTGGAAGATGAAAGAAGCTCTAGTAATCAAGATGTTATATTGGACTTTGATATGAACGTCAAGGCACAAGCTGAACAAGTCACAGAAACTTGGCATAGCTCGGGAGAGATGCTAGAATTAATTTCGTCGAAAGAGAGTGTAGAGGAGACCAAGCTTGAAGAAGTAGTTGTGTCAAAGGAGTTGAGTGAGTGCAAAAGAAGCTCCTTTGCCTTTCATGCAGATGAAATAGATTCGGAGACAAGGCAGTTACAGCAACTAGCTGCCATTCGGGCTACTCAAACCGTCTCCGGCGATGAAGACGGCCACAATGACGATGGTCAAGCAGTGGCAAGAGGAGAAAGTGATTTAGATGTTCATCGAGGTACATTTTATTTTTTGACACTGCTTTAAGTTTTAGTTGGCACCCTCTTTTGATTTCACAATGTTGAATATTTTTCCAATGTTTGTAGAATCTGAGGATGATATTCATATGCAAAGTGATGAAATTGATGGAGAAATCTCAATAGGGACTGAGATTCCTGATCAAGAACCGATTGATGAGATTGAAACTCAAGAAATCCAGCATATACAACAAGAACAAGACCCTTCTACAGGTTCTGTCAACTTGCGTATTGATGATAATCATGGTACAATTCAATTCTTCATCTTAGTACATTCCCACAATTAACTTTTTTTTTTTTTTTTTTTAGTTTGATATTCTTTTGTTTTCTAATCTATATTAGATTTTGAGAGAGCTGAGGAAGAAGTAGAATTCAAGACCTCATTACTGGGTATAAATCCGAAAGAGGTGAACAACCATTCAGCGTTTTGTTTAGAACTCAGTGACATTGAGGGAGACAAAGTTCCCGACACCCTGAGTTCTATAGACAGTCTCCACGAGTTGCACAAGAAGCTGCTATTACTTGAGAGAAGAGAATCAGGAGCAGAAGATTCCTTGGACGGAAGTGTGATGAGCGATATCGAAGGCGGGGATGGAATCCCAGCCGTTGAGAAGCTAAAATCCATGCTGAAAGCAGAACGGAAGGCCTTAAATGCGTTGTACGCAGAGCTGGAAGAAGAGAGGAGTGCTTCTGCTGTAGCGGCAAGTCAGACAATGGCAATGATAAACAGGCTTCAGGAAGAAAAGGCAGCGATGCAAATGGAAGCCTTGCAGTACCAGAGAATGATGGAGGAGCAGTCCGAGTATGATCAGGAAGCTTTGCAGCTCCTGAATGAGCTGATGATAAAGAGGGAGAGAGAAAAGCAAGAGCTCGAAAAGGAGCTTGAGATTTATCGAAAAAGAGTTCAGGAATATGAGGCCAAGGAGAGAGTAATGGTGAGGAGAATGAAAGATGGCAGCATAATAAGCAGGACACCCTCTGTCTCTTGTAGCAATGGTGAAGATAGTGATGGACTCTCCATTGATTTGAACAATGAGGCGAAGGAAGAAGATAGCCCCAATGGGCACGAGGAGGTCGGCAACCAGAACACCCCTGCCAATGCTGTTCTTTACTTGGAGGAATCATTGGCAAGCTTTGAGGAAGAGAGGCTATCAATATTGGATCAACTCAGAATGTTGGAAGAGAAGCTCTTCACACTTAGTGATGGAGAGGACCAACACTTTGAGGATATAAAATCAATTGATCACCTCTATAAGGAGAATGGAAATGGTTATCATGAGGATTTAGATGTGATTAGTGGTGGTGAAGTAAATGGGGTGGTCACAAATGGCCATTACAAGGAAATGAATGGAAAGCATCCTCATCACCAAGAGAGGAGAATTATGGGAGCCAAGGCCAAGAGACTCCTTCCCTTTTTCGATGCTGCGGAGGCAGAAGCTGAAGATGGAGTTTTGAATGGAAACGGGGAGGGGTTCGATTATGTTTCGACACAAAACTCCTTGGTGATAGAGTTCGAACATGATAGCAAGAGGCTTCCTGTTGAGGAGGAGGTGGATCATGTCTATGAGAGACTACAAGCTCTAGAAGCAGATAGAGAGTTCCTCAAGCATTGCATAAGTTCATTGAGGAAAGGAGACAAGGGATTGTATCTTCTTCAAGAGATTTTGCAGCATCTCCGCGATCTAAGAAGCGTCGAGCATCGTGTACGGAATGTAGGGGATGTTAGTTTGTAATGACACGTGCATTTTGAGCTTGACTACACTCAAGAACTTGATAGGTAAATTGCTGAAAATTCTTTCTAGCTACTCTATTGAACTACATTTTGTCTAGTCTAATGAAATGTTACTAATTGTTCTTTCTTTATCATTCTTGAAAAAAAAAATGCAGAAATGGCTGCATTGAGTTAGGAAGGAAGCAGAAACATACAATGGTGTTATAATCATAAAGAGCTTCAATGCAAATCCGGCAGTATCAAGCTAAAGTTCAATGGGGAAATTCCCTGGATGGAGAGGGAGCTCCTGAGTAAATCCTTTTTTTTTTTTTTTTTTTTTTTGTTTTGGTGTCAAAGTAAGCCCAAATATTTGTGGGTTGTGTCCATAGCCACCTTTTTCAGGGAGAGGGTGATGATGGGCTTGACTCTGTGTAAGCTAGTAAAGGGTTCTGAGAAAAGAAGAAGGGCAAAAAAGGAAACAGAAAAAAAGGCAATATTTGCTTTGCTAAGCTGAAGAGATCCAACAAAGATTCGAGTGCCAGGTTCATAGCACTAGTTTAATTAGACAGTTTTAGAGCTAGACACTTTTTTTGTCCATTTTTTTTTTTTTTTTTTTTCTTTCTTTCTTTCTTTCTTTCTTTTGGGAAGGGAAGGGGTAAGTAACTCCTTTTTCTCTTTCTATCTTTTCATCATTTCATCATATGGGGTTTGTTTATTATTATATTTATTATTTTAAGGGGCAAAAGTTGAGTTACTTGTATACTACATGTATCCATTTGTAAGTATATAAAGTGAGGGTTTGTTTATATATTGTACTGGAGTTACTCTATTTCTTTTGCTTAAATTTGTTATTGTTTTGGTTGAGGTTTAATGACTAAATTGAGTGTCTAGAAACGTATTAGCAAATGCATATAATGATGAGAAGCCAAAGGCTGCTTTAGGAATGGATATTGCTTTAAGCATAAAATTAGGTGCAAGCCAACATATAAAATATATATATATATATATAAAGTTAAAATAATATGATTGCCGAAAACAAAAGTTGGTCTAACAGCTAAGATAGTGAAGAAGCAAAGCTTGCAAAATTCATGGACAGAATGATTCAGAGAGGCGCTTCTTTCAGTGGTAGAGCAAGAACATTTAGGTCTCATTCATTTTACGGATTTGAGTTTTTAATTCGAATTGAAATGTGATATTTTTTTAAAGCTTTTACTGTAGCGGAAAAAATTAGATGTGACATTTTTTAAAAAAATTTTACTATAAAAATTTAAAACTGAAAACTCGAATCGGTAAAATCAACGAAATCTTGTAATATTCTTAATGCACAGGCAAAGCAATCATATAATGATCACTCCTGGATCTGAGGTGTTTAATACTATAAAGTTTGTATATATACACACACATTTACTGGAATATTGTAAATCATTTCTGAGTTGGAACATTCCTAGTGAATAATTAATGGCCAATTTTAAGTAACATGGAAGTTCTGCTTTATTAAAACTATACCAAATAAAACTATATACAAAAGCACACAGTGAAGAAATTTTAGATTTTGGTTTTTCCTTAATGAGACTATTAAAAAAAAAAAAAAAAAAGCAAAGATGAAAGCAATATGTTTAAGAAAATGCTTATAAATTTGACATATATCTATGCATGTATTAAGCAAGTGATTGATTTAGTGCACCATCTTAGCCAAAATAGTAAAAGAAAAAGGTTCTCTTATCCAAAGTCACCATGAAGGTTACCCTTGAACAAAAATAAAGATATCTCAACCACTAGATCCATGGAAGGAGATATTTGTACTTTTCCTATATGTTGGTGAGATATTGCAATTGATATTCGTTTCAAGAATAGTACAAGTAGTTCTATCTTTATCTGTCATTTTACTGCAAAGGACATCTTTCTCTTCTTTACCTAACAGGCTGATTTTTTTTTTTTTTCCTTTCTCGATGAGAGGCTAATCTTGGTTACTAATAGTCAACATGACAAAATTTTAGAGGTGTGTTTAGAATTGATTTTAAAATATTTTTATTTTTTATATGAAAATAAAAATAAAAATATTTTTATTTTTATTTTAGAATTATTTTTAAAAATGTATTTGGAAGTTTTATTTTGAGATTATTTTTAGTTTAAAAAAATTAAAATTGTGTTTGGTAGTTTAATTTTTAAAAATATGTAATAATATTTAAATTAATAATATATTAAATAAATAATAACCCTTAGTTAATAATTATATGCTTCTCTCTCTCATCTCATCTCGTCGCTCTCTCTCTACCCTCTTGTCTTTGTCCCACTTTCTCTGGTTTCCTCTCTCTCCGTCGTGTCGTGGCTAAAGAAGGCACTCGATCTGACTGGATATCCGGGTAGATCCGGTGTCGCTCATCTCGCTCGTCTTAGATTGAGGACGCTGTGGAGAGCCGGTGCCATTGGTGGATCTCGCCGAGTTCGAGATCCGTGAGGATCGACGTTCAATCCTTCACCGGCGTCAACCGTGGATTCTGCGAGATCTCCCTCCTGTCTTCTCTTTCTGCCACCTTTCTCTACTGTTGCCATGTCTGGACAAGACGTTGTCGCTACGACGGACGCAATCATCGTCATCGTTCGCTTCGTCACCATGAGATCGCGGCAGATCCAAGATCTCAAATCCTAGCTCATGTGTGTTCTCTTTTTCTCATCCCTCGCCGCCATGGATGCAGCTCCGCGCTAGTTCCGGTTCCATGCGGTGAGAGCATCAGATTTGGGTTTGCTAGATTTTTCCTTGAGTCAAACAAAGTCATGCGTGTTCTAGGTCGATATGTTGCCGATGAGATCAAATCTAGCCTTTACAGTCTCAGAAGTTTAGAAATGAAAACGGAAAAAATTCGTTTTCAGAAATATGAGAAAAAAAAAAGAGAAAATGAAAACGAGTGTTTTCAGTTTTGATTTTAGAAAATTTTACACCAAACGCGTTTTTAATTTTTTTTCTCGAAAATTGTGAAAAATTAAAACGAGATCGGAAACAAACAAGCCATTTTTCTTTCGAAACTTTTAGATATGTATCTTATCAAGCAGAGAATACTTTGGGCATGTTCTTTTGTCCAAAATTTTTTTTAAAAAAAAAAAAAACAATTCAAGTTTTAATTTTATTCAAGTTCACGTTATTTTAAGTTTTAACTTTATTCAATTTTATTCAACTTTATTCAAATTTTAACTTCAACTCAAGTTATAATTCAAATTTAACTAAAAAACTACACTCATGCCCTGTTCATTTCGTTTATTCGAGTTTAGAATTCGAGTTTTGCTACAGTAAAAAGTTCTCACAAACAATCACATCTAACTTTTTTGTTACAGTAAAAAACTCTCACATAAAATCAAATCTCAACTCAAATTAAAAACTTAAATTAACGAACTAAACGGACCCAAATTACATTATAAAAGAATAATCCCTTAATTTCTTTCAAAGTGGTTCACTAGAAAAATGATTCAGTCCAATTCTTAATTGTAATAATTATTGTACATGGTTTTTTCTTTAACACATGTACGTACCAAACCGCCAAAGAAAATCCTCAAAGAGATCAATTGGAGGAGCCAAATATCCTTTAATTTATTCTCCCCACGTGCATCATTGGTGTTCCTATTTTTATGTGCAAGAAAAAGAAGGTCTCTTTTGCTCATAATTTCAAATTTTCTCGTCTTTTGGGTTAAGAGAAATTAGCTAAACTGCAATTATTATAAACATGAGCTAATTGACTTTCGGCGGATTCTCATTGAATATTGATGATTCATCATTAATGGTTAGGGCCGGCAGCTGCACTCATTAGTTAGTACTACTGCTTTTGGGAGAATTCACATTCCGCGGGCATGAAGGGGGAAGAATGTTATGTTTTGAGAATCGACGGTGTATTCGTTTACTTGTATGAATATAGATGTATATTTCATTTTAAATTAATTTTATTAATACCCCAAAATATGTTTTTTTTTTTAATAAATACTATAAGAAGGGTTAAAGATTGACAGAATAACTAATAAATGTGACTAAATCACACACAGACAATCATATCAAAAAGAAAAGATTATGGTGTTATTTATTTTTACGACTCAAATTATATTGTTATAGTATTTTTTCATAAAAATTTAAATTTAATCTTTTTATTACAGTATTTTTCTCTTGAATATATTATGACTTGAGTTGTGTAAATAAATATACTTTACATTCTCAAAGGAGCTCATACTCAGTTTCTCTGTGGGCGGGTAAAAATTCAATAACATAGGTCTTACTCATTTCACCGATTTGAATTTTCAATTCTAGGTTTCTACAATTAAAAGCTCTCAAAAAATATCGTATCTAACTTTATCTGCTACAGTTAAAAGGTCTCATAAAATATCACACCTCAACTCAAATTGAAAACTCGAATCCGTGAAGCGAACAAAGCCATAATCTATGACCCGCAACATTTTTTATTCTTTGTGTCCGCATACCACAAATCTCTCACGCACTTAGGCCTCATTCATTTTACCAATTTGAGTTTCCATGAAGCGAACAAAGCCATAATCTATGAGCTGCAACATTTTTTATTCTCTGTGTCCGCATACCACAAATCTCTCACGCACTTAGACCTCATTCATTTTACCAATTTGAGTTTTCAATTCTAATTTTATTATAGTTAAAAGCTTTAACAAAAAATCATATCTCACCTCAAATTAAAAAGTTATATCTCACCTATTAAAAGCTCTCACAAAAAGTCACATCTCCACCGTTACATAAGTTTAGTTCGTTGATTTGAGTTTTTAATTCGAGTTGAGATATGACTTTATGTAAAAACTTTTTACTGTAGTAAAAAAGTTAGATGTAGCTATTTTTAAGAGCCTTTTATTATAGTAAAAGTTTAAATTTTAAATTTAAATCGGTATAATAAATATAGCCTAAGACTGCAAGCCTTAACTAGTTAGATAGCCCAAATACCAAGCTTTGGCGTCCAATGTTGTTATTATTATATCTTATCTGTCTCCCACAATTTAAAACATGTGATTTACAGATTTAGTACCCCCAAATTTTGGCATCGCTGCAAACGCGGCCTATCTGTTACCCGTAAAATTCAATTTTAACAAAATGAACATGCTATATTAAAGAACAAATGCATGGAGAGATCTGGAAATATATATATATATATATATGAACAAAATATAAAAAGTTTTTATAACTTCCATTACCCCATATCTACCGCAGCTATAGAAACGTCTTCCACGATTACCCGGTATTTTTGTTGCTGCCCAGATCTGCTGTTTTTACTAGTAGTGCCATTGCCATGGGAGTTTTACCACCATGAAGGGTCAAACACAGAGGGGCCAAAAAAAAAAAGCTTCCAGTACTCCTTAAGACCTTAACTGAATAGAGAGAGAAAAGATGAAGAATTAAAAGGGAAATTTATTGTGTGTTTAGAACTAGTTTTAAAATAATTTTATTTTTTTATATGAAAATAAAAATAAAAACGTTTTCAATCTTAGACATAAATTATTTTTAAAAATGCGTTTAGTAGTTTTATCAAGAGATTATTTTCAGTATAAAAAAATCTATTAAAGTCTATATTTCTCTCTCTCTCTCTGCTCGAGAGAAAAGAAAACAAAAATAAAAAATGAAAACGTCTAAAAGTCGTTTTTTATTTCTCTTTTATATTTATACTAAATCAAAAAATTATTTTCATTTCTATTTTTTATCTTTAATTATGTCAAATGACACTTTAAAATTATTTTTATTTTTTTCTTAAAAAACATGAAAAATAAAAATGAGAACAATACTAAACACAATTTTAAAGTCGTTTTGGCAGCTAAAATGTGTTGTGGTGAGAAGGGTATTTAAAATAGGGTATTTATTTTTCAACTACCTTAATTTCCCACAGCCACATCAACATTTTTGTCGTAAAAGTACGACTGTAAAAGAGGGAGAATTTCACATCTGTGCCAAAATGTTGGTCGCTAGTGTTTGGATGGACACTTGACATTTTGGAATGACTTTTGTAGTCGTTAAAAAAAATCCGGCGGAAACTATGGATATGGATAGAAACTATGGATAGAAACTTTGACATTTAACAATGACATTTGTAGTCATTAAGAAAAAAAATCGTAGCTCTCAAAAGTTGTCATCTGACTCATCTCTAAAAGTTTTTAGTGACGACAAGAAAAATTCTATGATGACATATTGTCTTGTTGAGGTTAGATTTCATATCTCATCTCTCATTATACACATGGCAATTTGGACTCCGAAATATCACTAAACGAATCATCACGACTCTCTAAGTAAGTTAAAATGACTCATCGACTGATCGATCCCACCAGTCGATTCCACGCGTCTACGAACAGCCTTGGACATCAAATCACGAAAGAATATCCTTGAGACATTCCTTATACAGAATTTGACAACAGAATCAACCAAAAAAGGAAAGAGGTCAATTGCTCGAGCTAGAAGAATTAATGAGGAAAAAAGTCAACGGTTGACATGAGTCGCAAGATGCTCTGTCATTGGACAAACTTGATTGTCTTCCACATAAAAAAACTATATCTACAGCAATCACGCAATAACAAGGCCGGAAAAACTCAAAATAAGTAAGAAATCATGATTGATCGGTCGAATATGGGCAAAATCAGTTAAAAAAAAGTCACATAACACCTAAGAAGGAAAGGAATATCACAAATTAAAAGTAAAATCACACAAGAAATTAAGAAACAACTCGTGAAGCCTCTCTTATTATAAATACAAGATATTTAGACATTTTTCAGAAGACGGCATAGCATCTTCTCCTGTATGCTAAAGCATCACACTCACTTGCAGCATATTTTTCCATTGTTTGACTAATTGTAGACTTTACCCACTACATGTCTCAAATTACATTTAATGACATGAGGTCGTCACTAAAAGCATTACTTCTTACAGCACGACCTACAAATGAAAGTCAGAGAAAAACACCTTACGGACCTTCTTGCTCAAGAAAAAGTGAAAGCAATTTGACAAAAGAATATTACATTTACACATGATAATAAGTGGTAATTCTGAGAAAAAAAAAAAAAAACTTTGAGAGTGGAAACAACGTTGGATTGTTCTTTTTTTTTTTTTTTTTAAATGGAAGTACTATTTTCACTTAAAATAAAAGTAGGATTGGAAGCAAAATCTAAAAATATAAAATCTTTCTTTTAAAATAACTTAAAAAATCGCATTGATCTTCTTGTAAAATACTTTTTTACACTTTATGAAACACGGTCAAAGCAATCCCAAATATGGCCATTGTCTCGTATAAAACAGTAGGAGCTGAAGCTGTTTGTAGGAATGCCATAAATCTAAAGCTTGGATTAACTTATGCTTTAAAAAAAAAAAAAAAAAAAAAAAAAAAAAAACAAAAAAATAAAGAAATGTCATCAGACTCAACAAACTAATATTTTGTAATACTAAACATACCCGCAAGATATCAAAAGGTATTTACAATAATACCAAACAATATCCACCGTAATACTTGCCAGTAACCCGTAACCGTCGTGATTTCCTTCGGTGACCAGCGATATCCACTGTGATACCGGCTGGTTCCCAATCGATTACCGTCAGTATCTATCTTGATACCAACATCCGGCCGTCCGAGATCCACTGTACTAATGGTTGATGACCACTGATGCTGACAACACTGCAGTCGTCCGAGTCACCAGAATATTTAACAAATCACAAAACCAGACACTCATAAATAGTCCATAAAATTTACAAATAATCTATAAAGAAAAAAGAGAAAATCAAAAAAAAAAAAAAAACAACGACAAAAGAAAAACAAAATTAATCAAGTTGCGGCTTTCACGAATTCAATGTCATAAGGAAGAGAAACACGGCCACCTCGCCGCCCCTCACGGGGAGATCCAGAGAAAACACAAATCTTGTCATCGCGTACATTGACAAAGCTCACCAGAGAAAATGACGACGACACCGTCGTGCAGTGTGCAAGAATGTGAGGAAAAGAGGCAGTAAACCCTTGAGGTAATTTGGTCTTCGCATCTCTATTAATTGAGGGAATTGTGGCATTGAATGAAAATATTTTTTTTCTTTGTGGCAAGAATCAATTCAATGACTCAAACCGTGGCATGTTTTCCCAATTCTAAGAACTCAGAAAGCCAATGAAAAAAAAAAAAAACACACACACACACATGTAAAAAAAAAAAAAAAAAAAAAACAAACAAAAAACAATAACATTTCCTTTATATATAAAAGAATGCAAAATCCTCCCACTGTGCAGTTTTACTAGTCCAAAATGCACAGTTTTTGTTTTTATTTTGTGTTTTTCTTTTTTACGTTACTCCTTTCTTTCTTTTCTTTCCTTTTCTTTTGCTAATTTTTTAACTTTTTTTTTTTTGCTTTTTGTTTTTCTCCTTTTTTACTCCATTTATAACTCCGCTGTTTTTGTGTTTTATCTTTTTTTTTATTCATTTTTTAACTCTACTATTTACCATTGTATATTACAAATGATTTTTTATATATTTTTCTTTTTCAAATCTGTTTCATTTCTTTCTAACTTCATTCTTTATCTTTATTTGTTTCTTTCTATTTTAACTTTTTTCTTTCATTTTTAACTCCATTTGTGAATGCATCTCTCTTACCAATGGAGTTTTACCTTTCTTTCTTTTCATTTTCATTTTTCCCCATATTTTTAGCATAATTTGTCTACCACAGTCACTTATACTAATATTCTCCTAATTTTTCTTTTTTTGTTTCTCATTTACTCTCATTCTCTCTCTTAAATTTCTTAAGCCTCAAATCTAAACTTTCTCATTAAAATAATCTCCTTGCTTGTGCTTATTATATATATATATTTATTGTGATCTCATAATTTAGAATGTTTCATCAATTTAATCAAACTAGCTTTTCGCTTAAATTATTATTTATACACTCTTTTTAAATTTCTCAATAAACTTTTTTTCTATTTTTTATATATTTTACGTTATTAAAATTTTAATTACAACTCCGTGTATCGCACTTAGCGTAAACTAGTATAAATAAAAACCAACACCTCCCAGAACGCCAATTACTTGGAAACTAATATAGCATGCTTCTTTCTCAATTTCCAATGTTTTCATTTCTGCAATAGGCGCAAATCACCAAAATCTTAACACTAATGCCACTTGGTCGATTGTTTCAAAAGATCACCTCCGAATTTAATGACCATTCGTTATATACGATGAATTTGAATTGTCAAAAGCAGCCTCAAACTAGAGAGCGAAAGAGATAGATCACTAGAGAGCGAAAGAGATAGATCATTGTATTCACTGATTCGCGAGTTCAGACACAGAGAGACAGAGAGAGAGAGAGAGAGAGAGAGAGAGAGAAGAGTAAAACGAAGTGTTTGGTTGACAATATCTTTTGTTTCAACTCTAAAACAACTGAATAAAGGGAAATAGTAGAAAATAAGTTAATGTGAAAACTTTAAGAAAGTATATAGGTCAATTTTTAGTTATAAAGATTAATAGGTCATAATTTGTCAAGTCATGATTTATAATCAGATAAATTATGGTTTATAACCAGACAAGTTACGGACAAAAATAGTAATTTGACCTATTTATTAACTTATGTAAATTATTGGCCTATTAATTTTAATTCATCTCAAATCTTGACCTATTTTCTTCTTTCTCCCCTGAATAAATAACCCTCTTTTTTTTTTAACAACTGAATAAATAACTCTCCTTTTTTATTTTAACAACTGAATAAATAACCCTCCGTTTTTTTATTTTTGTTTTTCAAACGCTTACTAGAATGAAGTTATTTGGAAGTCATTTTTCTTTCTGGGCAAATCATCAATTATGCAATCTCGTATCATTGGTGTAAAGAGTCGGAAAAGAAAACGTCAAACACAAGGAAATTTTTGTTTTGCCTTAACAAAGCCTACTCTTTGTTTTACAATTGGAGTTTTCAACTTGCAAAAAAATGGTAATTACCTCGTTCATTTCACCGATTTGAGTTTAAAATTCAAGTTTTGTTATAGTAAAAAATTCTTAGAAACAGTCACATTTAACTCTTTTTTTTATTACAATAAAAAACTCACATAAGTCACATATCAACTTGAATTAAAAATTTAAATCAACAAACTAAATGGACATTTACTTTTAAATTTTAATCTGTCTTTATTGAAGTGTTATCAAGAAGGATTGCTTTTATTTTATTTTTTGTCAAATCAATAATATCACAATTTATATACGCAAGCAAACACTTCGCCTTTAATTTAATTCTTTTTTTTTCTTGTTTTGTTGTAACGGCGGAATACTGATTTTTTGAAATTTTTTCATTAATAAAGCACTAGGCAGTTGGCTAGCTAGCAAATTATTGGAAAAAAAAAAAAAAAGATAGATAGATTAAGACTTGAGATGAATTAAAATTAATAGGTCAATAGTTTACATAAGTCAATAAATAGGTTAAATTATTATTTTTGTCCATAACTTGTCTAGTTATGAACTATAACTTGACAAGTTATTTACGATTTTTATCCATAACTTATCTGATTATGAAGTATGAACCATAACTTGATAAATTTATCCATAACTTATCTGGTTATGAACCATAACTTAACAAGTTATGGCCTATTAATTTCTATAACTAAAATTTGACCTATATACTTTCTTAAGCTTTTCATATTAGTCTATTTTCTACTATTTCTTAAAAAAGAAAAGGAGACCTTAATTTGTTATTTACTAATGTTTAACCACCGAATAACATGACAACTAAGGTGCCACCTTTTAATATGTAAAAGGAATATATATACAATAATTTATTTTATGTATAAATCTTCTTTTTTGGTTATTTTAAAAAAAAATGGTGAAAGAAAAAAGAGAGCGGAAAAATCTAAAAATTCAAGTAGCTTAGGCTTAGTTTGGTAGTACTATAGATTTTGAAAAAAAATTACCTTTAGTTGTACTGAACGAAAAAACAGTTATTACAAAAAGCAGTTGAGTGTTTGGTAAACTATAATTATAACAGTTGTGCTGATTTCAAAATCAGTGTAATAACGTTTGGTAAATTATGAGGTTAAATTACTATAGATAGTTAAAAATTATAACTATATTATATTATACTATAATATAATATATATAATTACAATATAATATATATTTATTATTATATTTAATATAATACAAAAAAACTATTATTATATAATATATTATATAATTATGATATATAATATAATAATATTATTAAAATAATTAAAATTAATGATTTTATTATATTATACTATAATATAATATATATTATAACAATATAATGTACATTTATTATTATATTTAATATAATACAATAAAACTATTATTATTTAATATAGTATATAATATAATATATAATATAATAATATCATTAAAATAATAACTAAAATAATTAAAAATAATGATTATATTATATTATACTATAATATAATATATATAATTACAATATAATGTATATTAATTATTATATTTAATATAATACAATAAAACTATTATTAATAACATATTATATGATTATGATATATAATATAATATTATTATTAAAATGGTTAATATAATTACAATATTATAAAATATATTATAAAATTACATAAGAAATATTTTAATTATAATATAATTAAAAATTACAACTATATTATATTATATTATATTATATTATAATATATAATTATTATTATTATATTATATTAAATAAATAAATTATAATTAATATATTATATAATCATAACGTGTGTAATACTATAATATATAATAATATTAGAATTATGAGATTATATTAATTATTATATTATTATTATAATAAATATAATTATATCAATATAATATAATGTAATAATATTATTGTAATATTATTAATATAATAAATACAACTATATCAATATACTATAATATATAATTTATTATAAAATAATAATTACAATATCTTATTATAATTATAATATCATAGTATAATTATATTATAATTATAATATATTATTATAATATCATATTATATGATAAAACAATAATATTAGAGTTATTAATATAATTATGATATTATTTGTTACAATATTACTATTATATTATATTATCTTATATTACGAATATGAATTTTAGATCGGGAAGATTGTAAATTTTAAACTTTATTAGGGGTATTATGGGTATTATGAAAGTTTTATTAATTGTACTATTTTAATTTCCGCACAATCTAAAAGCTAAAGTTATTTTTAGGCTGCTCCTGATTTTGACTGTAGATTCTTAAAAAATTCTCCAAAAAACACTTTTGAAGAGATTTATCAAATATTAAAATCAGCTTCAACTACAAACATAAACTAATTTTAAGAGAAAAAAACAATATCAAACTAAGCCTTAATCTCGAAGCTATACACAGTAAAAGGTCATAATGTTTGTGCACTAATTCGTAGTGGCATCATGTAATCTAACCTCTTATATAGGTGGAACAAGTAACGCGATACTTGATGTACAAGTAATGTTTACATTCATAGTCCTTGAGCCTAAACAAGAGGGAAATTAGGGAAGTAACCTTGGTCAATCCTCAATATACGTTCACGTTCAAAATTTGGTATAACTATCTTTCTAGTCTTTCACATCATTTTCATACTACAAGAAGAGATCAATTCAAATACGACTGCCCGTTCTCGTGGACAAGCTTTTTGTTTTATTTTGTTTTATTTTGTTTTTTGTGAAAAATTCAAGTGTCAATATTTGATCTTGAGTCATAGCTAGAAATTATTAGAGGACGTTTGGTTAGATGATTCATATTATAATTTGAATTATGGTTCATAGTTCGTTACAGTATTTTTTCTCATAAAAAATATACGTAAATCAAAAATAATTTTAATCTCATGATTCTAATTCATGAACCAAACGTCTCTTTAAATAATATACTTTCAAAAAAAAAAAAAAAAAAAAAACTATAAACAATATAGCGACGACCACAAAAAATCATATAAGAATGTAATTTATTGGTAATTAAAAAAAAAATCATCATTGGACACCGAATAAACTGGTCATGCAACTTTACACGATCATGTTAAAATACTAGTCTCGAGTTTTGTCGTTGGTAAATAACTTACTCGACTAACCACCAAGACCAAGGTGGTATGGTGGAATTGTGCTTACTCCTAAAGAGTTGCCAGGTGGAAGGGCTCATGTTGAGTCCCATCATAACATTTCCAGATTAGTTCTAACCTGTGATTCAGAGCACGTTTGATAAAAGATGTCAAATTCCGGTTTAAATAATTCAGTTATAGTGTTTTTTCATAAAAATATAAATTTATTTAAATTATTTAATTTAAATTCATAAACTAATCGGGCTCTCAATTAATAAGGTATGAAATGACATGTTTCCCAATATAAGTAGTTATATTTAGTGTATAGATAGTTTTTAGCGTGTGTGGGTTCCTTTGGCATACTCTAAAAGAGCAGTTATGATTTAACCATTGTTTGTTTCAACAATCCAAACTTAACAATTCAATTTAAACCATAGTTCAATATTTAAATTGATGTTTGGTAGAGAATTAAATAAGGACAGTTTAAGCCATTAACAATAGTAGCCATTGATTTTAGAATTTACCCCTCTCCCCTAAATTCACATAATCCGAATTATTTTTTACAGTGAAAATAATTTGAATTTTACTTTTTCTCCCTCCTCAACTTCAAGTTTAAAAATGTCATAACTTTTTCATTTTAATTTCAATTGAGATGATTTTTTTTTTCTTTTTAATGTATTCATAACGAAGAGAGGAACAAATATATATCCATACTTTTTAAATGTCATTTACAATGATATTTTAGAAGATTTGTTACAAAATTATAACGACGATTTTCAACACTTTATCTAAACACGATTCGCATTTTATTCCTAATTTAAATTACAATTTATTTACATATTCAATCACCGGTTCAAATTGTAATTTAAATCAACACAATTCAAAATAAATCACATAATTCGAACGATGAACCAAATAAGGCCTTAGGGCCAGTTCGGTAGTGTTGTAGATTTTAGAAAAAAATTTGTTAGTTGAGCTGAAAAAACAGCTGCAACAAAAAACAGCTAAGTGTTTGGTAAACTATAATTATATAAGTATTGATTCCATGAGTATTATGGGTATTATGAAAGTTTCATTAATTATACTTCAAGGCGATTGCCGCACAATCTAAAAGCTAAAGTTGTCTTTTGGTTGTTTCTGATTTTGACTGTAGATTCTTCAAAAATACTTTACCAAACACAAATTTCAATTTTGGAGGGCTGGAGAATTGATTTTGAACTCTAAGAATCACTACCAAACATACCCTTAATGTCTCCACCCTGTACACTTAAGGCAATCAACATTTGCTCGACTAAGATTAGTGTTTCGTTTGTTTCGAGGGTTTTAGTCTGGTTTAGGATTATGGTTCTTAGTTTGCTACATTATTTTTCTCTCACAAAAAATTTAAATTTTAAAAATCAGAATCATAAATCATAGTCCTAAATTCATAAACCAAACCTCACCTAAATAAACCTTTCTCAGCGTTTGTCCTATCACAAAGAATATTTAGGTTGATCGCAAAAGGCTTAATCAGGCCCCGCATCAGATTAATAAGTTTACATTAATAACCAAAAAAAAATGATAAGAGGTTTTATTATTCTTGTCCTCTAAATTTCTTGTGATTCGACACCTTCATTCCTAACATTTATTTTTCTTGGCAAATTAACCCGTGAGTTTTTAAAGAGTTCATATATGTTGTCCTCATTTTCCTGACTTAATAGTTGTCCTACATTAATCATTTATCATGTTATTTAAATTTAATAATTTAACAATACAAATAAAAATAAAATACTAAAAATACTTAAGATCTTGATTCATTTAAATATTAGCAATATTTAACTCGAATCATTAATCATTTATAGGAATTAGCTGAGCAAAAGTCATTAATAGAAATTGAATTTTGGACGGGACCGTTATTCTTTTTTAAAATCTATACCGCTAATGTGCTCGTGGTTTCAACTTTTGTTCCTAAGAAATTATTCTTATGACAATTCAATCCCTAAATTAGTCTCAAAATTCCCTACAACTGAACTTTTATATATTAACTATTAGAATTAATTGCTATATATATATATATATATATATTTTAAAAAAAGCATCCTCAGTCACTAAATTACTTAGAAAATAATTTAGAAGATCAAAGTGACAAACCACAAAAATTTGAGGGGCAAAAGATACTATAAACCGATGATATGATAGATTAGCAAAAAAAAATAAAAAAATAGTGTCCTATGATAGAATTATCGCAATGCAATGCAGTCCATTCCAATACTATTTTTTTATGAACAACAAATGCCAAATTAGAAATTGACTGAGCTCGTGATCTCGTCAATAAGAAGATCTAAACTGGTCAAATTACCTGACAATAAACAAAAATATCCCTCATGATGATGATGTAAACTCATGATGCAAGGCGCCACATTACATGACGAGCGACAAATAGGCCTTTTTTTTTTTTTTTTTTTGACATTTTGATTATCGACGTTACGCGCACAAACATGAATCCAAGCAATTTCAAAAACTTATTAATTATTTCCTAAAAAAAAAAAAAAAAACTGTTTAATTCATCTTAAAAAAATGATTAATTGAAGCAATAATTTGGACGATCCCAAAAAAAAAAAAAAAAAAAAAAAAAAAAAAAAAAAGAGGATTCATGTTATAGACAATTCTACTCTTGATTTCATTCTTTTATTAGTATTAGAGTTTATTTAGTTCATAAATTTAAATTATATGATTAAAATTATTTTTAATTTACGTATATTTTTTATAAAAAAATATTATAATAAATTATAAATTATAATTTAAATTAAAAAATAAATTTAAGTAACAAACGAACATTAATATTTTAAAATATGAGAGTGCTAAGACCGAACTCATATTCAAATTTCAAACTCTAACACAGACGCTCAACAAATTACACGCGGCAACTTGATGAACAACAAAAAGTCAAACAAGCAAGCTTAAACCAAAAACCATTTTTTTGGTATTAATTACAAATACTGCCATTGCTTTTTTCTCTGCTCCCTCGTTTAATTCTTTTGCAGAATTGTTTTAACCGATATCCATTTATTTTACTGATTTAAGTTTAAAATTTAAGTTTTATTATAATAATTTTTTAAAAAAAATAATTACATTTAATTTTTTTATTATAGTAAAAAATTTTCATATAAAATAACATTTTAATTAGAATCAACGAATTAAATAAGATCCAAATTATAAGAAAAAAAAGAGATAGTACTTGAAGAGACGAATAAAATTTTACTCATATACCATATTAAATTTTTGTTATCACTATTAAGTTTTTATTAAAATACTATCTAAATACAAATTCAAGTTTTGACCTACTCAAACATAAAATTAAATAAATTATCAATTCAAATCATAACTCAAATGTGTACATGCAAACACAAACTCAAGTTACAATTTCAATTCAAATTATAACTTAAATTCAATTCAAGATCTACACTTAAGTCACCATAATTCAAAAATGAAACCGAAATAAGCCCTTAAGGTCTCATTCTTTTTCATCGTCTCAATATTTTACGTTTTTTTTTTTTTTTTTTTTTTTTTTTTTTTATGCGTGGGTTGAAGAGAAAATGGTGAATTTTTTCATCATTAGATATAATAGAAACCAGGTGTGAAAGATTCTTTTTTTTTTTTTTTTTTAAGTTTTTGAGGAAATTATGGATGAAATCTTTTAAGATGGATGCCTTTATTTTGGGTAGTTTATATTGGATCGGTTTTCGATTTCATTTGATGCCCAGTTTTCAGCTGTGACATTGTTGAACTGAAAGGGTTTGTAAAAGACAATGGTAAGGTATGAAATTCGAGCCAAGATGTTGCCTTTTTTGTGACATTGTTAATTTTACCGATTTGAGTTTTGTTATAGTAAGATTTCGTTCATTTCACCGATTTGAGTTTTTAGTTTTAAGTTTCTACAGTAAAAAGTTCTCAGAAAATGTCTAATTTATTTTTTCTGCTACAGTAAAAAGCTCTCAAAAAATGTCACATCTCAGCTCAAATTAAAAATTTGAATCCGCGAAGCGAATGGGGTCTAAGAAACTCTAAAAAATAATTACATCTAACTTTTTTGCTACAATAAATTTTTTTTTACATAAAGTCACGTCTTAACTCAAATTAAAAATTCAAATCAGTGAACTAAACAAACTTTAGAGTCTATGTTAAAGTCTCATCTTAACACTGCTCTTAAAATATTATCATGTCTATTAATAATAATTTACTACATCTACCGGTGAAAAAATATTATAGATTTTCCCATTTTATTTCCCGCTCCTCCGAAAGTAAAGTGTTTGCTATGCAAACAATAGAAATAAAAGAATTTAAGAAAGCTATTGGTGTTTTTCTCGCATGATAACTTGAGATTTTATAAAAATTATTACATTTTTGTGTAAAATATTATTTTCATTATTCTTAAAATCCATCGAGAATTAAAACATGTTACATTCAATGTAACTATTTATATAAAATTTTCAATTATTATGTAGTTATTTATGTTAAATTTTAAATTTTTTTTTAATCAATTTTAATATTGGAGACCAAAACTATCAAAGACAAAAGCTTAAGGAACAAGCTGTTTGAGTTAAAAGGTCATAGATTTGGGTGTCCTCGCACGTGTCACCACCAGATTTGGGTGCATTACTCTCTTGCATGCCTCTAACTCCATGATTATGGCCATCTCGACGTCCTGATTAATGGGGCGTGTGCTCCTATTGGAGGTTGGCGTTGGCAATGTGTGTCCTTCACGGGTCATTTGATTCGTCATTCGTCGGGCGCTCTCTTTTGGCTTCCTGGTGTGCCGCTCATTTAGAGTGTGTTTGGAGTGAAAATTCGTACCATTATTTAGATTATAGTTTGTAACTTATTACAGTATTTTTTTATAAAAAATATATGTAAATTGAGAATAGTTTTAAATTATAATTCTGAATTTATGAACAAAACGTCTTCTTAATCCTCTCTCGACTTAGAAGTTGTTTTGTCATCAGAGTCTTTATTCATGTCGTTTTGGACTTTTCTCTTGTATTTCTTACTTATTTTGTTCTAATATAGGTGTTGAATCCACCGTTTAGATGTAGTTGTGTGTCTAATTTCTTAGATTTAGTTTTATACTATTAATCTCTTGACTTCATATCATTAAAAATTTTGTCAATTAGGGGCTCGTTTAGTTCACTAATTCAAATTTTTAATTTGAGTTGAGATATAATTTTATTTATGAGTCTTTTACTGTAACAAAACTCAAATTCTAAACTTAAATCGGTAAAATGAACAAAGCCTAAAGAAATATTAGTTATGTGTCTAGTTTTTTAGATTTATTTTTATACCATTGATCTCTTGATATCGATCTATTAAAAGTTTTATCGATTAGAGAAGTGTTGTTAAAACTTATGAAATAGCTATATGAATGCTTAATAATTAATGCACCTATTGAGTTTACTGTTGTTAAAACTCAATATTCATTTTTTCCCTTAAGCTTCATTCAATTTTACTAGTGGATCTAATTTGAATTTGCTTATGTGGTATGATCATTAGTATTAGTGTTTGCCTTTTCATCTCTTTTTGTGCAAGTTCCCTTTAAGAAAAAAGACTGCAAGCTTAAAAAATTAAGAATATCCCGTCAAAATCATACATATATGACACTTCCATATGGACACACGGTTAAGGGAAAAAAAAAAAAAAGTCGCGACTTTTTTTTTACACGACGACTTGTAAAAGTGCATTTTATATGCTGTGAATGACGAGTGTCCTTGGCTTATTATGAGGTTGTTCTTTTATATTTTTGAGTTAAGGTGATTTGAGTGATGATTTTGAGTTAAGTTTAAGTTATAATTTGAGTTAAAATTATAATTAGATTTTATGTTTAGATGTGCACATTTAAGTTATGATTTGAATTGATAATTTTTTTAAGTTTGTATTTGAGTGAGTCAAAACTTAAATTTGTATTTAGATAATATTTAAAAACTCAATGGTGATGAAAAATTTTAATAGGTTATATAGGTGAAATTTTATTCGTTTTTTCGTTGTGAATGCATAAAAAAAATCATCTCAATCAAAATTAAAACGAAAAAGTTATGTCATTTTTAAGAATATAAAAATTAATATTCATTAACTTGAATTCGAGTTTATAAACTCAAGTTGAAGGAGAAACTTAAATTTGAATTTAGCTCTAAACTTGAGTTCAAACTCAAATTTTATAAAAAAAAAAAAATATGAACTTAAATAAAATTATAACTTAAATTCATTTTTTTTTTTTGAGTTTCGTTGAAAAAAACAACTCCTAAACAATTGCTCTAACTTTTATATCGCAAAAATAAACGTAAAGACTAAGAAGAATGAGAAAATAATAATAAAAAAGTGAATCTCAGAAAAATGTTATTTTGTTTTTACTGCTAAAAATTGTTTGTCATGTTTGGAATTGATTATATTTTTATTTTTCATGTTTTTCAAAAAAGAAAAAATGTAAACGTTTCTAAAACAGGGTTTGGCGCAATAAAGACAAAAAATGAAAGTGAAAACGATTTTTTAGTTTAGTGTAAAATGAGAGAGAAATGAAACACAACTTTTAGTTATTTTTTTTTTTTTTTTTTTCGTTTTCTCCTCTCTCGAGCAGAGAGAGAAAGAGAGACATTAATGAGTTTTTTTACACTGAAAATAATCTCTTGATAAAACTACCAAACACTTTTTTAAAAATAATTTCTGTCAGAGATTGAAAACATTTTCATTTTCATTTTCATACAAAAAATAAAATAATTTTGAAACGAGTTTCAAACGCGCCCGTTATGTTTGACTTTATTTTTTAACAATTAAATCTCATATTAAAAATTTAGAGAACACCACATAATTACTATAAATTTTAAGTGTTCGTACATTTTCTCCGCTATACATATACCCCTTAAAAGTAAATGAGTCAAGATTTTTATTTTTTATTCATGATTCATAATCTTTTTAGTCAAATAATTATATTTATAAAATAATATTTATCAAGAGTAAAAGATAAAAGTCAGACTCATATATTTTTAAGAGTAAATTTTTCATTTTTCATAATTTTTTTTATTTTTCTATAATAATTTTCAACCAAAATGAAAAGCATCGTACATACATATGGGGTTTGGATTTAATAGTTAATCTAATATATACTTGAATATGATTATTTTAACTAAAATATATTAATTTGACGGTTATAATAAATTAAATAGTTAATTAAAAAAGTAATGATAATTAATAAAATTAAAATTTTATCACTTTATATGACCCTCGTGAAAAATGTAACTATTCAAATTATTTATGACCCCGTTTATTTTACTGATTTAAATTTAGAATTCAAGTTTTGTTATAGTAAAAAGCTCTCAGAAATAGTTACATTTAACTTTTTTACTACAATAAAAAATTCTCATATAAAATTACATTTTAACTCAAATTAAAAACTCAAATGAGCAAATTAAAGCCTATTATATAAAAAATTCAATAGACGCGTTTGGAATTCGTTTTTAAATAATTTTATTTTTTGTACGAAAATGAAAATGAAAATAAAAATATTTTCAATCTCAGACAAAAATCATTTTTAAAAATGCGTTTGATAATATTTCTCTTTCTCTCTCTACTTAAAAAAAAAATAAAAAAAAAAAATAAAAAATAAAAAACGAGTAAAATTTATTTTTTATTTTTATTTTATTTTATATTAAATTAAAATTAATTTTATTTTTATTACGTTAAACACTGTTTTAAAAAAATTTTATTTTATTTTTTAAAATGTGAATCTTATTTTTTTTTAAATGTGACTTAAATATAATTTTTAAATTAAATTTAAATTATAACTTAAATTAAAATTTTAAAAAAATATAAACTTGTAACTTTTTTAACTTTTTCCGAGTTACAAAAAGAACAACCAAAAAAATCACTCCTGAACACGATGAATTAGTCAATGTACTAGTCAACACGCCTCTTCCAAATAAATGTGTCCTCTGTTCTCAAGAAAAACAGAAACAAACTTGAAAGATAAACAAAATCATCAGGAGCAAAGTAGGGAGAAAAGAAAAAGAAAAATCCAGTTCTCCTTCGTCATTTCCCCATTTCCCAAGTGCCAATACACACAATAATCCCAATTCCCAATCATAATTTTTCCAATTTTTTATTAGCCCTCTATGGGATAGTCATAAATTGTTGAGAAAAACTATGAACAAGTCCAAGAAATTTCTCCAAACCTACATCGTTAAGCTCTTCAGATCCGACTCAAACAAAGGTAAGAAACAAAACCCAGTTTGTAAAACGTTGTAGTGTTGGTTAATCTGGGAATTTTTATGGCTAAATCTTTTGTTTGTTTGATCAGAGGGACAAGGTGAAAAGGAGCTGGAGCAGATAGCGGCACAGGAACAGAAAGTCTTCGCCTTTGAAACTTTGGTTGCTGCTACCAGGGATTTTCACGCCACTCATAAGCTCGGTGAAGGTGGTTTCGGACCCGTTTACAAGGTAAAAGGATCTGTCTTTTTTTTTTTTTTTTTTTTTTTTTTTTTTTTTTTGACTTGGTCGTTTGGTTGCTGAGAAAGTTTGGAGTTGAATTGGAATGGATTCTCAAGTTTTGTGTTTTCTCAGGAATGTTCTTGGGTATTTTGAATCCGGAAAGTGTTTTGATTTTGTTTCAGTTATATATTTATTTATCTTGTTATTTAACTTCTGATTTCCAATGCTTTTTAAAGAACTTTTAATGGATGTAAAGTTTGGGAAAAGTGGGAGAAAAAGGGTTTTCCTCGTTTAGTGCGAAAAAAAAAATAAGGTTGTGGAAGTGATCAATTGGGATATTGAATTAGCAATCGCAAATTAGTAAAAATTACATAATTTGTACGGTTAAATAATCGACTTGCAACTTCAGTTTTATTCATTTCTATGTAAGAGTGTCCTTTTTTTTTTTTTTTGAATAAAAGCAATTACATATTCATGTATGCCTTTTACTTCCTTAGGAACTTGGAGGCTAACACCAAGAGAGCTACTAAACTGAAAAATGCTATTAGATATTAATTAGACTTCTGTGGTATGTTTGTCTCTCTCAAACATTTCAACATTATCATTGTGAATAACATAATGCCAAACTTCATAATTTATTAGCTGTTCACGAACTCCTTGTAACGGCCTAAGAGGCAGAGTTTCATCTCTTTGTGGAGAGGCATTTTAAACTTTCTTCATGCTTTTGGTTTTTTCTTTTCCTTCTTAGGGAAAGTTGAATGATGGTAGAGAGATTGCAGTTAAGAGGTTGTCACACACCTCAAACCAAGGGAGGAAAGAGTTCATGAATGAAGCCAAGTTGCTAGCACGCGTGCAGCACCGGAACGTCGTGAATTTGTTGGGCTACTGCGCGCATGGCACTGAGAAACTACTTGTCTATGAGTATGTTCCTCATGAGAGCCTTGACAAGCTTCTCTTCAGTGAGTATTGGGTTTTAAATCCTTTTATCTAGTTCTTTTGCATTAATCTACTAGCATATTTCTTTTTACTATCTCACTTTAAGTACATTGTATGATGAAATTCTGTCTAGGTTCTGTGCTTTGAATTCAGGTCGAAAGCTTCTTGAGCATTGGTTTACTGTTGTGTGTTTCTTGAATCTGGAAAGTTGTCTTGTAGATAAACTTCAGTGGATTTTTCTCTTGGTTCTGCAACATCTGTTTGGGTATTGTACAGAGAGCCATGTAAACTATTTATTTCCTATAAGCCCAATTGATTTTAACTTCAAACCAAATGCCTGAATTTCCAAAAACACCTAGATTTCTTTGAGTTTCATTAATATTGGTTGCTTATGGATATATGTATGTGTCAGAGTTCTTCTAGATTTTTAGGTTTGTTGAATTTGTCCAACCAAAAATCTAATTTCAAGTTGATCCTATTTTTGTTATATTGCTGAAGCTTCAAAATTAAAAGCTCCTATGATTTCTTTTGTTAGTGCGTGAATGTGATGGCTAAGCTTAAGAGCACACTATCAAAAGTTTTATTCTGGTATTTATTAGCTGGCATCGAGCTAAATAGTGATAGTTAGACATGAGTAAAAAAAAAACAACAAAACAAGAACTCATTTTTTTCTGAATACTATTCAAAACCTTTATTTATAACAAATAACTATTCAAAAATTGTAAGGAAAAACTTATTTACTTCTATCTGCTCCATGTTCATTGGCTCTAAATATTGAAACTTCCATAGCCAATACTTTGTTAAAGCTTTTTCCTTGAGATTATAGGTTGCTATGAAACAAGTTCAGGGTTCCACCAATTACCTATAGTACTTTCTGTCTAACTTGTCCCTCAACATGGTTCAATCCTTTTCCATTTTGATGATAGAGAATTGTTAGTATCCATTAAACACATTAACATGACTTAATGCGCTTCTTGTCTTTATGCATTATGGAATATGGTTATGGCCCGCCATGAATCAAAAGTTTTTCTCTTCTTTCACACCTGAAATTGTATCATTTTCATTAAACCTTCTTTTTGGACGGCTCCTAAGACCTTGACTTTACCTCTATTATTTGTGCCCTCCAAGCCACGAAACACAACTGTCTTAGAAAACCAAAGCATCTTTCCACCACACCAAACAAAACCCCACAATCCTTTTCAACCCCATATCTCTAACCACCAATTACATCAGAATTTGAGAGAATATTTTATATGCTAAAGCGTCATGATCATCATGCTAAGTATACTTTTCTCATATTTCAAATTAGTTTTGGTAGTAATGGTGATTGTGATGACATTGCTGCAGAGTCCAGCAAAAGAGAGGAGCTTGATTGGAAACGGCGATACGACATAATATGTGGGGTTGCGAGGGGCTTGCTTTACCTTCACGAAGACTCGCACAACTGCATCATCCACCGAGACATCAAAGCGAGCAACATTCTACTTGATGACAAGTGGATCCCCAAGATTGCTGATTTCGGCATGGCCCGCCTCTTCCCCGAAGATCAGACGCATGTTAACACCCGTGTGGCTGGTACCAAGTATGTTTGTCTCGTGCCTGTACACATTGATCAATATGCAATTGCTTGTCATGATGTTTGTAGTTGTGCTACTAACATAGCGAATAAGTCATATTATGTGATTTTGTTTTTTTACTAGTGGTGACGAGAGTACGACTCATGATAAAAACGTGTCAGCATTGTCACCTAGCAAAAAAGGAAAACAAAATCAAATGACATTGTTACGTGGCAATTCCCATGCGTTGTGAACTTGAGCCATATTCTTGTCACCAGTTTCAATTGAGTATCTCAAGTATGGGACAAAGATGATCGGAGTTGAATTTACTGTTGGATGTTTCCTTAATCCATTGAACAGTGGGTACATGGCTCCGGAGTATGTCATGCATGGGCATCTATCGGTAAAGGCGGATGTTTTTAGCTTTGGCGTTTTGGTGCTGGAGCTAATCAGTGGCCAGCGGAACTCATCGTTTAATCTTAGTGTCGATGCGCAGAATCTACTTGATTGGGTAAGAATCAAATCAAGATTGGATATGAGATGCATTGTTCCTTTGCATTTTTTATTTTTCATTCTTTCCGTATATTTTCCCAATTTGACTTCTGAAATGGCTAATTGAACTTAATATTTTAGCCCTTGTTTGTTTCATAGGTTCAAATTATTGTTTAAACTTTTTTGTTACAGTGTTTTTTATCACAAAATTTAAATTTATGTTCAAATCTATGAACCAAACAGGCCTTTAGTATTCTACTATTAGCGACGTTCCTAATTTGAAAAATTCGTACCATAGGAACTGACCGACTTCTTGAAGCCCTATATGAGAAATTTTGTCCTGTGGGCCCATGTCAACCTTGGTAGGTTTAACATCTTAATTAGGTTGTTATTTGCCAGCTGCCAGCCATCTTCTCACAACAAGCTCTATCCAAATATGAGCTGCAAGCATGTACTTGTTTTCCTGGAGAGACCGTGTATTGTTACTCTTCCTTACCTTGGTAACTTTCCAAAAAACTTTTGGAGGCTTTCTCCAGTAGGACCTCCGTACCAGAAGTATCAATTGTTTGACCGTTGATTTAGTTAAAATCAAATCAAATTAGCAAAGTGTGTAAAACCGGCAGTTTCTAACGCAGATCTGACAGTTGAAAATAGTGAATTACCAGTAGTTCATTTTTTCTAATCCTTACCGGAAAAACTTCTAAATTTTTTGAGTGAAATAATTGTTGGCCCAAATTATCTGCCATATTTTATGGTGACTCAAAATTTGGGAATTGGATCAAGTTCTCCGTTCACTGTAGCAGGGAAAAAAATTAGATGTGACTTTTTGTGAAAACTTTTTACTGTAGCAGAAAAAAAATTAGATGTGACTTTTTGTGGGAGTTTTTAACTGTAGTAAAATTGGAATTGACAATTCGAATTGGTGAAATGAATGAGGCCTTAATGCATTCCAATTTCCAACCCAACTTTTAGAAATTCTCTTAGACCATGCTTTTATAAATTTTCTGAGAGTTTTTGCTTATCAAGATATGAAAAACAGCTGACTGATACATGAAATACTACTACATCAAATACTGTTTGGGACGTACCATATAACAATTAACGTAATACAAATACAATACAGCATAATTTACAATGGTGCACTAACCAAGCACACATTGTACTTAGCATATTACAATTACAATGTGCCAATCAAATTGTTGCAGTATCGTGTGACCAATATTTGGTAAACAAATTTGTGCATCTAGTATTTCTATCAAGTCATAAAGCTCACATTGTGGGATTCCGTTGATCTGCAGGCATACAAGCTTTACAAAAAAGGGAAGAGCTTGGATATTCTTGATGCAGTATTGGCTCCAACGGCAGTGACTGAACAAATAGCAATGTGTATTCAATTAGGTTTGCTATGCACACAAGGTGATCCAACCCTCCGACCAACAATGCATCGCGTGGTGGTGATTCTGTCCAAGAAACCTAGCAATCTAGAAGAGCCGACTAGACCTGGAGTGGCTGGTACCAGATACAGAAGGTCTAGGCGACCTGGAGTGCTGTCTTCTACTGCGGGAACTTCTGGTGAATCGAATTTGTCCGATTCGAGCTTTAACACAAACACTGGGACCGGAACAACTTCAATGTCCCAGCAAAAAACGAGTACAAATTCACCACCCCAGCCTAAAACCGGAACAAGTTCAAGAAGCCATAGATTGGATACTCGGGGCAAACGCCCCATTGAATAGTTAGTCTCGCAGGTTAAAGGGAAATTTTGTTTATTCTTTTCTGTATCATATTGGATTTCACATCTTTTTTGGTTTCATGTATATATAGGAAATGTTGATAGGTATATGAGTTAATTAGTTGACAAACAGATCCGGTTGAACTTGCAATTCCTTGGGAATACAGCGGAGTTGCGTTGCATGACGTGTCCGAAAAATAGTTTTTGTGACCTAGAGCGAACGGGTCAAATTAGTTGGTTCATCTAAAGAATATGTTTCTTAATTCTTATAGAGTTAAAGCATAATATAGAGGACCTGGAAAGGAGAAGCAGTCTCATGTCGTAGTTACTTTAGGGGTGATTCATTGAATGAAGCATTTTTTTTGTTGGAATGAAGACGGTCATGATTTTATTTTATTTTATTTTTTTTTTTCCAATGTGCACTCTTTTCTTTTGGCGTACTTTTAACTCAACAAAGAAGTCAAAATCGAGTTCCGGAAAAGATAATCCGTTCACTTCGTTGATTCGAGTTTTTAATTCGAGTTGAGATTTAATTTTATGTGAGAACTTTTTACTGTAGTAAAAAAGTTAGATGTGATTGTTTGTGAAAACTTTTTACTGTAGCAAAACTCGAATTCTAAACTCGAATAAGCGAAATGAACGGAACCCTGGCTCTTTCAAACTGCCGTTCGCACCTGTTGTTGATGTCGATCTTTGCTCTTCCCAGTTTTTGTTAAATGGAATTATGGTTGTACTGTAACAATATACAAAGCAGCTTCTGGTTATATGATTTTTGAATTAATCTCACAAATGATCTTTGAGATTTACACGCAATTTCACTTTAGTACGTAACTTTTAAAACGTTTAATAGTTGGTTCTTGAGTTTTTTTTTTTTTGGGTTTTAGTTTTAGTCCTTTTGCTAGTTATGTGTTAAATATTTAATGAAACCTGTGAAATTAGGGACCAAAATGTAAAACATCTAAAACTTAGAGACTAAATCAATACAAAAAATAAAAGTTAGTCTCGACAGATAGTCTTTAAATTTTTAGTTGTTTCCAATTTTGATCCTAATTTATAGAGATTTCTTTAAATATTTAACACCTAACTAACAAGAAGATTAAGCCTCGTTCACTTCGCGGATTCGAGTTTTCGATTCGAGCTGAGATGTGATCTTTTCTGAGAGCTTTTTACTGTAGCAGAAAATTTTGATGTGACGTTTTCTGAGAGCTTTTTACTGTAGAAACCTAAAACTAAAAACTCGAATCGGTGAAGTGAACAAGGCCTAAAATTGAAATAAAATAAAATTTCAGGAACTAATTGTGTGATGTTTTAAAAATTAAAGACTAAAATAAAATTGAGTGTAAATTTTAAAGACGACGGGATTAATCCGTGATTTTTTTGAGTAGGTAGGCACAGTGTTATTTGCTATTATTGATTTTCAGCGCCATAAAGCTCCTATCCAATCATGTTATTGTCAATTTAAAGAATATCAAACCTAGTCCTACACCATTATATATGACAGAATATGCAGCGATGTTACTGATACATGCACTGAAAAGTGTTATCCAATCATATTTAGGTCAATTGTTGCATGGGACCTCATCTCAAGCAATTTCCCAAATCTTTGATGCGTACTAAAAAGTTAAATACAAATCAAATTTGTTCAATTGTCATCTAAAAGTGTACGGGGCCTAATAGTATTTTTCGCAATCATTCATTATTTTATCGCGTGAAATAAATTCAAATTTTTTAACGTGCACACTAAGGTTTTATGATCTAATAACATTAAATCAATTTTCATGTAAAAGTAAATAGAACTCGCATCATCTCACTAACAGAATATGATTGGATTAAAAATTTATACAGTGAAACCATCTTAATCCCTTTTTTTTTTTTTTTTTTTCTTTCCATTTTTCAAATTCGGGATGGGAAGATTCAAGTACAAGACCTCGTTATTGGAAGAGGCGGGTGTCGATGTACTGCCGAGCAAAACTCATCTTAGAACGGCCAAAAACGGCTGATTATGCACTAATTAATCATGTTTAGGCAGATAAGCCGCTTCAGAAGAAATGTAGGGCCCTAAAGAAGCAGATAATTTTTAGCATGAAAAGCAACGACAGACCATAGCAATGGACACATGAACATGTTTCCTCACAATAAGTAACTTTTACAAATCTTATATAAAGTGAAAAAGTTTTCCAATAACTTTTCTGAATTTTCATGGCCATGGCGAGTTAATTCCTCTACTTAAAAATTAAAATGAAAAATAAAAAAAAGAGACCACAGTGAATGTTACGCGACACGCGTTATAAATCTTATCATTGAGAAAGTCATAGTAGTGTCCGCTACCTAAAATCACAAGTACTAGAAGTTACAAGTAAAAAAAAAAAAAAAAATACTAAAATTCCGTTAATTTTATTTATTCGAGTTTTTTTATAATAAAAAATTTTCAGAGTTACATTTAATTTTTTTTTATTAATTCTCACGTAAAGTCACATCTTAATTTAAATTAAAAATTTAAATTAAAGAACTAAATGGATCCTAAATAATTAAAGTTAAGTGAAAATGAAGCTATAGTCATGCCTAATTTGAGAATCTATACTTGAATTCATAGTTGACTCGGTCAAATGTTGAATGTACGGAAATGCCAAGTAAGACTGCTGCGAACTCCACTATAGTTTCATCACATTTTCGAGACTAATTGTATAATTTATTAGGAATAACAAAATTTGGACAAAACATTCATGGCATGATAACTCCTTTCATAAATGTGCGAATCAATACTTTTTTTGGATTACGATTATATTAGTTATCGTTTGTTTCCTCTTAAGTGAATATGTGGCTTGCATGCATTAAGAAAAAATAAAATAAAAAGAAAAATCGTGGCTCTCAAATTATTATTTTAACATATATTTTTTTTTGATAAAAGAACGTGACGTGATTTAATTGATTAGATAAAATGTCTTGACCATTAAAATTGCAAAGGTGATTGGAGTCCTTGTATTGTGTATAATTTCATAGTTTAAAGTTGATTAGTGTTACTTGAGTTAAAAGCCCATTAAGAATAACTTTTCCCAAACTCAAAGCTTATAATGAAGGATTAGTCATTCATTTATTATATGTTTTATTAGTTCGAATCATAACTCAAGCTTTTATTATTGTGTTTTTTTTAACAAAATTTTTAAATTTAACTTTTTATGGTACAATATTTTCTTTCACATAAATTTACTTTTCAATTCGAATTAAAAATTTAAAATAACGAAACGAACGAGTCAGTGACTTCTTACTCTTCTGATTAATGAAAATTGATATATATATTATTAGCCTAACCAAATTTCTGAAGTGTTAAAAGCAGAAGAGAAAAGTAATTTTTCTACTATAATGCTAATTTAAGATGATACAAATTCAGGGGAAAATGGAAAACAAGCCCAAACAAGAGATTTTAGTTTTGTTCACTGAATCGAGTTTTTAATTTGTTTATTCGAGTTTTTAATTTGAATTGAAATGTGATTTTATGTGAGAATTTTTTATTGTAATAAAAAAATTAAATATGATTATTTGTGATAACTTTTTATTATAATAAAATTTAAATTTTAAACTTAAATTAACGAAATGAATTGTAGCAAAAATGCCGCGAGTCACTATTATAATTTGTACAAAACAGACCATGTGCACAGCAGGTAATCTAGGAGAAGCAATTAGCAAGGCCCGTGAGATGTGTGTCGTAATTGTACTTACAGAGTAGATAAAATCCATTTGCAGAAACAGAATTTAAGAAAGGTCGAAGGGACCCACCAAGTCTAATGATAATAGTGAAGTTTTTCTAAAATCATGAAAGAAAAATAAAATAACACAAATGACATTATAATGAGAGATCTACCAAAAAAAAAAAACGACATTATAATGAGAGTGTTACTAGTATATATTGTCCATATGTACATACAAGATATTTAAAGCTTCACCCAAAAAAAAAAAGTACATTATTTAAATTATTTATCTAGTTTGCTTAGAATTTACGTTAAAAGTTTCAAGAATTTTAGAGATTTCTTGCTTCCATGAAAATGGTTGGTTAGACCTGCTTGAAAATCGTTAATTGCTCGGGGGTGGGGGAAAACTGATGAATAATTATGTCTCCATTTAATAAAATGCATCTATTAAGGCATTTTGAAAAACTCTTCCGTAGCTTTGAATTTGAAATCATCTAATATTACTTGCATTATAAATTTTAGTTCAACGGTCCCTCTTCAATATCTACCGAGGTTTAGTGGCCTGTTTAATTTATAAGTTCGAACATTAAAGTTTAAATTTATTTAAATTTTAATAAAAAATATTATAGTAAAAAATGTTAAACTATAATTTTTTAGTTCAAAACTATAAAATAAATAACGACGAAATAATATGTTATATGATACAAAAATTCTCCAACTCATAGATTCCACCGTTAAAGCTTTAATTAAGCAATAAAAGAATTTATTTCATCGATAGAACAATGAAAAAAAATTATGAATCTCCTATAAGAATATTACCTTCTTCGCTTCTATGGGTCATTACATGAAGAAAAATCACGTATGTCTTGGCCAAGTTAATTTCAACATGGTCCCTCAACAATCAAATTAAAATTACAACACAAATTTTTGATGATTAAGACATTTTTAAGACAGAAAAAAGGGTACGACCCGAGTAGTTCAAGCTTGGTCCAACTACTGTTCTTGTGGAAAAAGTCAACGAAAAATCAATGGAAATTTCAGTTCCTTATTGGCGGGAAATGTGCTTTCTTAAGGAACAAATCCTCCGTACATAAATCCAAACACAGGCCTGGCTGGTGGGCCCGGGTTGTTTTCAGCACTTGGATGCTATCTAAAACTCAGTGAAAACCCGCGTCATCAATCTCAACGATACCTTGACTCCACGTCAATATCCAATTGGTTTTCAGGTCTTTAATAACTTTGCTGACTTCTTTACCTAGACGTCCTTTCAAATTGCGACACGTGTTAGCTGCACGGAGCTCGGGAACAGACGATTGTCGCTCTCCGTTTGATTCCAAAATGACGCCTAAATTTTCAAAATGAGGGGCAATGGAGTAATTTCCTGCTGGCGCAAATTTTTCAGATCCCCAATTAATCCCCTTCCACGTCATCGATCCGCGTTTTATTTTGCTAAACAAAGAGACCGTTCGATTAGAGATTGAACTCGTAATCCCCAGCCGTTGGATAAAAATGGCTCTCATCCTCTTCCTTTTTCGCTTCGATCCGATCCAAGAAGAAACCCCCATTTTAAAAACCTCGCCCCTTACTTTACCTACTTGTCCATCTCTGCACCAAAATTCCCTCTTTCTCTCTCTTAAAGCTTCCACTAACAAACGCTGATTTTCTCGGGAAACAAACACCAGCTCATGGCGACCGAGAACTCGAACAATCCTCCTCAGCCTCCGTCACCGGCTGGATCTCTCCCTCAGTACCCAGAGGTATGTACACACAAGCAGTAAATTTCTCGTCATTTGCTCAGTCTCTGTACTTCTAAGGTTTTTGCATGGGATTTTCCCAACTCGAGCTTATTTTATTTTATTTTATTTTTATAGATGATAATGGCGGCGATCGAGTATCTGGACGAGGAAGGCGGCTCCAACAAGTCGTCGATCGCGAAGCACATCGAGGACACGTACGGAAACCTCCCGGCGGCTCACACGACGCTCCTCGCGCACCACCTCAACAGGATGAGGCAGAGCGGCGAGCTTGTTCTGGTCAAGAACTGCTACATGAAGCCTGATCCCAACGCGCCGCCACGGAGGGGACGCGGACGTCCGCCCAAGCCAAAGGCTCCACTCCCGACCGGATCCGCCGTGGCTTCGCCGAGGCCACGTGGAAGGCCGCCGAAGCCGCGAGATCCGTTCTCTCCGCCTCCTTCGCCGAAGAAGAGTACCGGCACCGGCCGGCCACGTGGCCGTCCGCCGAAGAAGGCCAAAACAGCTCCTTCAGCGGCGTCGGCTCCGAGCGACGGCGCGCCGAGAGGGAGAGGAAGGCCGCCGAAGGTGAAGCCGGACGTGGCTCCTGTGGCTTGTTGAGTTAGGTTTTTTAGGGCTGTTTTGTTTACAGTGACTTTAATTAAGAGCGAGAGACTGAATATGATTATGATCTATTAGACTTCTTTTTTAGGCTTAATTTGGCTAATTTGTGCTTTATCCTTATCCTTAATCTCATTTTAAATTTTTATTTTTTTTTTTTTTTAAATTTGGTCTGTGTATTAGGTGGTGAGTGTTGTGAGGGGTGTACTGTTGGTGGTGGGAGGGTCCTCTTATGTGACTGTAATTGTGATGTAAATTGTTTTCAGCGGCTGTTTAGGCTTTTCTCTCTCTTCTCTTTCTCTCTCTCTCTTAGGTGCCAAAAAAAAAAAAAAAAAAAGTTGCAATGAGACTGATTCTGATTACTTTTTTGGTCTTTGCATTTTTGTGCTTTTCCCTAAATTTATTGCTTTGGCGCTTTAATTCTGAGGGGTTAACACGTTCCACTTTGTTTTTTTGGTTTTGGTTCTTGAAGAAGCAGCACGCTTGGTTTCATTTGGTAAAAAGATCAAAGAGAGCCATGAACGTGCCTTAAAAGTTATGCTTTACTTTGTTAGCATTTTGTCTTCAGCCAATATTCACTATTTAGCAGTCCAAAGCCAACAGAGAAAAAAGAAAGAAAAGAAAAGGTAAGTCTTTGGTTTTTTTAGTCAGTTTTTTTTTTTTTTTTTTTCTTATTTAATGTTTTGGTTAGCAGTCTAGAAATTTTAATTCATATTTTTAAATATTCTTTTATATTTTCATTTTTCTCTCCATATTCGTACGTGACATTTTTCCTTTTAGGATCATTGTGACTTTGAAAATAAAGTGCTCGTAAATATTTTTAAAATAATTTTATTTTAATATAAAAATAAAAATTAGATTATTTTGAGAATTATTTTAAAATTAATTTTAAAATTAATTTTAAAATTGTGTTTGGTTAATTTTTAAAAAATTTATTTTGAGTATAATAAAAAAGTAAAATTATGTTTAGTTATAATTATTAATTAATATATTATAATATTATTAATAAATATTAATTATTAATTAATACATTATAATATTATTAATAAATATTAAGAAATAAAAATAGAAAAAAAACTTTAATTGTTTTTTAATATCTTGACAAAAATTATTCTTATTTTTTTTTATTTTTTAAAATGTTTGCTAAATAAAAATAGTTTGAAGATTGTTTTTATTTTTGTGTGTTAAAAGGTGTGTAAAAATATTTTTAAAAATAAGTAAAAATTAATTTTAAATGCATTTTTTTTAATTGTTATTATTGTGTTGTTAATAATTAGTTGTGATAAAAAACATATAAATATTTGGTAAATATTTTTACAAAGTTACTTTGAGTATTAGAAGTAAAAGTGTAAGGGTTTTTATAAGTCGTGTATAAAATTATTGTTGAATTGTATAATGACAAAAGTAGACAATTTTGTCACTCATCTTTATAATCAATTAGGCCTCGTTCACTTCGTGGATTTGAGTTTTCGATTCGAGCTGAGATGTGACATTTTCTGAGAGTTTTTTACTGTAGCAGAAAATTTTGATGTGATGTTTTCTAAGAGCTTTTTACTGTAGAAACCTAAAACTAAAAACTCAAATCGGTGAAGTGAACGAGGCCTTAGTTTTATTTCTATTTTTAATTATAATGTTAAAAAATATATTTTAAATTTTATTATTTAAAATAGTTCTTAGAAATAAATTATTTTTATTCAAAGTGAAATTATTTGTATGCTAATATTTATTATTACTTTTTAATATTTTGGTAATTATTAAAAATATTTGAATGAAGATTTTTAATTTTTAAATATATATTTTTAATTTGATATGAAAAAAATTAAAATAGTTATATTGAGAATTAAGTTTTAGAATAAAATTATCTTTGTAAATTTAGTTAATGGCTATAGAAGTTGTTGACTTGCTTTTTAAATTTTGTTGTTTCCCAGCAGTTTTTAAAAGCTAAACAAAAAAATGGAGAATTTATTATGAGAGTGCATGGATTTATCGTTTGGTAGGAGAAATGGATGGAGATGATTATAATAATATTTTTATATTGTTTAGTAGGAGGGAGGAGAGTTGAGATGATAGATGATAGCTATTTGTTTAATTACTATTAACTATGTTTTTTTTTTTTTTTTTTTTTTTGGATAAAGGGAAATTTCATTACTAAACGGAATGAAATACAAACTCGATAGAAAATCGCAAATGACCTCGAATATAATGGAATTCGACTCGAAAGACTGGACCTATAGTAAAAAAAAAAAAAGCACAAGGGCGAATACTAATATTGATAGCCAAAGGGAAAAAGCTTGATCGGCACAAAAAAATGGAGCATGGTCGAAGCTCGTTGAAAAAGACGAAACAGTCGATGGATTTACGCATTCTTCCGAGACCAAACCCCTTGTATAGGGGACATCTACACGTCCTAAGGAAATTCCTAACCAGACTAAACAATCCACAAGGACGGTGATCGAGTCAACTAGGTGTGGGACATAACCAACACTGGAGGTGTTAAAACTACCACCTCCTTTATTATCAACATACCAAAATAAAAAACAAAGACATAGCATAAAATTAACACTAAACAAAGTCCAAAGCGCGGCCACCACCGTGAAGCATGTGTCTGAGACTATGTCCACCTGTCCATCGAAACTTATCAATGGCCCTAACTTGGCCATCCCCACGGCGAGACAAGAGGTATCGTTGGCCACCTATAATTAGTAGCACAAATCCAACCACACCCACAATTGGATCCCTTAACACCGACAGTAGGCCCACAACAACCAAAACCGCCCAACTGTGGCAGATCTAAGTAGATTCGAGCACCATCCGACTAATCTTTCCCATCACAATCTGACCTAGCCCGATCTGAGACCAAATCGACAGCGAAGGAAATCCCTCTCCCAGCTGCGTGCCTATTCTCTGATTCCAGCCAAGCTCCACTCCCCTAGCGACACAAACCTTGGCACAACGTAGATCGGCCAATAATAACCCTCCCGATGAAGATCGGAGAACAACAGACCGACAATGCGCCGGTCCACTGGCCCCAGAACCTCTCTATCACTGCTTTTCTCTTGCTCATTCTCTTTCCTCTTTCTCTCTCCCCCTCTCTCTAGCAAACTATATTGCCTATTTTGCTATTTGTTAATAATTTTTGTGAAGGGTAAAATAGTTATCTCCTTTAATTTAGCATAGATTGGTTGGATCTTTCGATCAATGGAAGGATCTAAAATGATGGGCTCAGAGGGACACTCTTCTCCTTTTGCTAACCAAACAAGGGATTCACCATCTCCCTCTCTCCTACCAAACATATCCTAAAGGGTGTCAAATATAAGGAGAAACGAGACGAATACCACTCTGAGTGCATTGGTCTGAATTTTTACTTCTTACTCTTAATTAATATTATTTTTAGTCAAATAAGGGTGTTAAACAATAATAAAAAATAAAAATATAAACTCATACACTTTAAGAATAAATTGAGTAATTTTCTCTAAGTATAAAGTTGTATACATGCTATAATTAGGATGTTATTTTATGTATTTTGGCAGAATGGGAACTGACTTTATAAATCGTAATCATTCGTAATAAATATGGTTTGAAGAAAACAATTATAAATATTTGTTTAGATAATCCTTTACGTAATGGTAAAGTCTAAAATAGTGAAAGACATCAAAAGCTTTTGTAATTTATTCATTGTTTTGTTAAAGGAAATTATAAATGACTCATTTTATTTTAAAATGTAAAGAATCTTTACAACCTGTCGTTACTTTATTTGTTTATTTATTGTTTTACATCATGTAAACCCATTACATCTTGTAATGGTGAGATGCAAGTCACCATACATTTTGGGTGACTACGCTTGATAATCAAACTGACCCTGACTCATCAAAGACTTTTTTTTTTTTTATTTATTTATTTTTTTTTAATTTTTTTAATTTTTTTATTTTTACAATAAAGCTTGGGAACCTATTTTGTTATGAAGATAAAAGAAGCTTGGAATCATTGAACTTTAGATTTGGGTTTTCTCTCTCTCTCTCTCTCTCTCCCCTTTTTCACCCAAACTCAAAAAAAAAAAAAGTTGGACTCAAATTATAACTTTATTTAAATTCACATAAATTAATAAATAATATTATTTTTATTCTTAAAAATATTATAATTTTTTCATTTTAATTCTGATTGAGATGATTTTTTTCTATGAGTTCACAAAGAAAAAACGAACAAAATCTTACCCATATATCCTATTAAAATTTTTCATCATCATTGAGTTTTTATTAAAATACTATATAAATATAAATTCATGTTTTGATCCACCCAAATACAAACTTAAATAAATTTTTATTTCAAATCATAATTCAAATGTGCACATTTAAACACAAACTTAAATTAGATTCTCAATTAAAATTATACTCAAATACACTTTAATTTAAATTAAAATCTAAATTTAAGGTACTTTAATTTAAATAGTAGAAAAAAATAATTTCTTGGGTAAAAAAGAAAAAGGAAACATTTGTGCTTTTCATTGTTCTTTTTGGAATACGATGGAATTTCCTTAACTTCGGTTGCCCTTTAGGTGCTAGCCAGTTTGTCACCTCGTGGAAAAGCTTACCAGTGGAGGTTACGTTTTCTTTTATTGTTTCTATTTTTTATGGTCTATTAGTAACAGTTATACGAATCACTTGAAAACAAAAAAAAAAAAAAAAGAAAAAATATAATAAATAAAGGTAAAGACAGAAAAAAGGGATCTAAAGTAAAAGACAAAAGAAAAAAAGACGAGAGAAAAAAATTTGAGGAAAAAAAAATTGTTCGAAATGTTAACTGCAGCTGTAATTTATGAATGTTTTTGTAGGGAGACTTTTGAGAATAGATTAATAGTAATGCTAGAGACATTAATTTAAATTTTAATTTTTGTGTATTAATTGATGTATTATATGAGTTGTTATTTTTTTTATTAATAAATATAATTTCTTATTATTAATTAACGTGGTGATATTTTAAATACTCATCAATATTAAAATTATAATTCACATATCACATCAGTTACTATAAAAAATTAAGATTTGAGTTAGTATTCAAAACATTATTCAATTTGATTGTAGGTGATAATTTGATACCCCGAACTTATTTTTAATAAAAATGTTTCCGTCCTCTTAAAAAAATATATGTATTACAAACGTCCAATAAATTTTGCATAAAAATTTGATATAAAAGCTCATTCTAGCTGAATTTACTAAACTAACCTTGAGAGTTGAGAATACAAAATATCGCTTTGAAGCTTCTCCTTCCCTCTTTTCCTCTTTAGAGGCGTTTGGTATGCAGTAATTAATAAGAATTAAATACCTAAGAAAGTGATAATGGGTAATATAATTCCTTGAAAACCTACATTATTATGTTTAGTTATGCGTAGAAATCTTTTGTTAAATTCTCATGAATGTTATTTTACAGTGTTTGGTTGAGTTGTGCATAGTAATACAATGTAATTTTTCTTATAAAATTAATTTTAAATTGTTTTAGAACATCACTATCATCAAACAAAATACATGCCCAAATTGCAATTTACAAGAAAACCAAAACCATACTATCAATGAATCAAAAATTTCAAATTATACCCTATGAGAAAGAGCAAATAATAAATTGAAAAGTAAAACAAAAAATGAAAGTGAAAATCTGACAAAGATCCCTTCCTCCCCCTCTTCCTTGTTTTCCAAAACCAGTCGGTTTTCCAGTCAAAATCCTAATACAGATTCAAAATCAAAATCGAAGAAGAAAAAATAATGAAGCGTGAGTGCAGATTAATTAACAATAATCATCAAACCAGTCTATAACTCTTGATTTCAACAAGTCTCCACAATCACCGTCAGCGCTGATTTCGACATCAAGTTTTCTTTTCCTTTGTCAATCAAAATTTATTCAATATTGGTTTTGTTATTTGTTGCGATGACATCATCTGGTAGGGACGATGCTGCAACGCCAGAGATCTGCTGCGACGCCGGCATTAGGCGGGTTGGGGAGGCATGGTCGACTAAAGGGCAGTGGCGGATTGTTGGACGGAAGAGCGGCGGTTGGTTTGGAAGAGATGGGTGAGCTTATCGTGATTTGAACTTTCTTAGAAAAGTAATTAACACCCTTCTAGATACATTTAAGATTATCCTAAAATGTGGTAATGTGAAACCCATGAGGTTTACTCTCTTAAGTTTTAAAAAAGTCTAATAATTGTACTAAATATTAAAATCTAAAAGATTCCTATTCTACCTTTAAAAATTATTACATACCAAACGCCTCTTACTGTACAGGAGCAATAAGGCCGCCATGAAGAACCTTCCTCTTTGCCATAGCAACACTTTAGCCCACGCCGCCTCCTCTCCACTATCTCTTTGGTCTTGAATTACCACTAGGCCATTATTAATGGCATTGAGCCTTCAAAACGGGAAATTCGGCTCTTCAGTAACCACTCCAAAAGCAACAAATTAACAAAAATAAAATGGGTAATCTAAGTGTGGGTCCTGATTTTTAGTTTTAACTTTTAATTTATAACTTTTTTAGTCAAATAATTAACTAAAAAAAAGATAATTATTAAAAATAAAGAGTAAAGGTCCACACTCATACACTCTTAAGAATAAATCATTTATTTTTTCAAACAAAATACCTAACATATTATTGTCATTGTTTTTCAAAAAAGTCCTATTAATAATATTATTTCCATCAACTTTCAGCAATAAAATAAAAGTCGTTGTTGATAAATTTACTACTAAAAATCGTTTTTCTTGTAGTGAAAGAATGAACTCGGACGAAAGCTTTTTAGACCCCGTTCATTTCACTAATTTGAGTTTAGAATTTGAGTTTTACTATAATAAAAAGCTCACAGAAACAGTCACATTTAACTTTTTTGCTACAGTAAAATGCTCTTACATAAAGTCACATTTCAATTCGAATTAAAAACTCAAATCAACGAACTAAACGGGCCTTTAGTTTCTTATAAGAATAAATTGCACCATTGTATTCTAAACTATTTGCTCTTTTTTTTGTGTGGTAAAATGGACTCTGAATTTTTAATTTTGACAAAATGTAACTTGAATTTTAAAAATCAGTTATAATTGAAGTTTAATAGCTGATAGCATCACTAAATTGATAATTTGAGATGGGATTTGCACTTAACATGGTTTGAAAAGTGACGATTTTTCCCCTTCACACGTGAATCTCTTGTTTTAAACTATCAATTTAATAATGTTTATTAATTATTAGACCTCAATTAATATTGATTTTAAAATTCAAGATGCATTTTAATAAAATTAAAAGTTCGGAGTCTCTTTTGTAAAAAAAAAAAAAAAGAATAATTTACGGTGCAAAAGTTTGCTCGTAGCTATAATAGTCACGCTGGATATTACGACTCCTTAATTGGTTAATCCTTTTAATAATCAAAGCTGAATCACTGGCAACAAACTCTCCTCCACACATTTTGTGTTGTGCCAACTTTTTATTTTTATTTTTTTAGTATATGTGGCATGTGTGCTATACAATATAAGCATACATTTGCGTTGTCCCAACTGAATTGCCCAAGATTTTGCAAAATAAATGTCAATGTCACTAGTAATATTTGTATTACAAACTTGTAGTTTAATTATGATTGCAAGCTTAGAGTGGTTGTCGTTTAGGCTAAGTCTACGACGTCTACAAACTTTTAGTAATATTTTCAAAAATTCTTACGCTTGGATCTTAAATTGCTTGCAGTCTGAACCATTTTCTTAAATAAATTTGGAAAGTATCCTGTTATTGTATTTTAACTTTGGGTTGGCAATAAAGTGTACACATTTGACTAATAATAATATCATCTTCTTTACAGTAAGAAGGTGTCCACAAGATAAGTGATGAGCTTCTATTAATTAGCAATGAACTAAAGCTTTCTAATTATTTCTATGTTAGCCGTTGAACTATCAATTCTGTAATGTCTCAAAGATCTTAATGTTTGATGCAATTTCTATTATTTATCGATCAATCTCATCAATAACCTAATTACAATTGGAAATAAGAATATATATGTCAGTTTTGGAACGCTTTCAAAACACATACCAGTTTTATCCTTTTCTTTTCTAACATTAAACTCTCAAGGCCATATGACCTAATTTTTGTACGTTTTACGTTTTATCACATAACATTAGGTTTCTTTTAGTAAACCATGCGTAACAAATGATAATGGTGATCGTATCGAACTTGATTAGAATTATTCATCCTATTTGACCATTAACTTCTAAAGGTAATTAAGACAGCACCCCCCCTTCGTTTTTTTCTTTTTTTTTTTTGTTATGTTGTTTCAGACGTGGATGCTGAATCTAACGGTTCAAATTTACTAGTGACATGGAGTTATTCTAAAAAGCTTAATGGTGCAAGGTGGCATTGAATGAAGAGTCATAGTTGATTGTAAACAATTGGTTGTATGATTGGCAATTAAAGGCTGAAAAATGAAGAGTTTTAGTATTTGTTTAATCATAGACTTAATGGCATTGTTAGTGCTTGTTTTCAATGTCTATGATGCATAAATGCAGGCATTTTATCTAAAAAATAGTGCTGCATGAATATATGGCTTTTATGACCTTAGTTTTTTCAGTGTAAAAATAGTCTTTTGGTTTTCCTAGCATGAAGGCTTGTTTCATGCATAAATAGTGACGAATTTTTAGAGTATGGGAGACAACTTTTGGTGCAAGAAATCATATGAAAACCTGTTTGGTTTCCTCTCTTCTGACTCTTGGTTTTAATCTACGAGTGCTAGAAAATTCTTGAGTTTCTTTATCATTACATTAGGGTGGTGATTTTTTTATCCCTGGTGTGGTGAGCACTAAACAATGTTGGTTTCTTTGAGTAGTGGTGAATTTTCTTTTGATTATGTATTTTAAGGCGGTGATTTTCTTATTCTTAAGTGGTGAAACATTTTTATCCTCTAAATTTCTCTTTAAAAAGATACTTTTCAGCCTTTATTCACTAAAATAATCCAAACACTTCCAGCCCTTCCCAAACACCTTCCCATATCCAAAACTCTTGACATTTAGCTCTCAGATTCTTTTAAAGATCCAGTATCAATTTGGCATAAGAGCCGAAGCGCTCCTACAATTTTGCCATGTCACTACACTGTTGCAAAGCCTGTTGTGCCAAATTTGCCATCATCGACCTTGAAGTGTTCGACGATCTCAAATTGGAGGCACCAAATTTTGATGTTGAAGTAGCTAAAGAATGGTTTGATTCTGATCCAATATTTGACCAAAAGCAACAATGAAGTAGAAGGTGAAAATTATTATTTTGGTCCGATTTATGATATAAATAATGGAGAAAATGAAGATGATATTCTTGAATTTTGTCCAGCAATCAATTCTAGTAATGCCATAATTGATGAGCACGAGTCAAGCTAAACAATTGTTGTAAGAATGTTTTGCTGAAGATAATAGTGTCTTTGATGATTCAACATTCATTTCATGTTCCCTATTTTCTTGAGTATGGAGATGGTTGTTTAAAAGAGACAAATGTTGACACATTTGTTTCGCCCAAAGATTTTCATACAAAAGAGTTCAAAAGAATGTATTCGCAAATTACTTTTCAAAAGGGTGAGAAGAAAATTATTCTCAATGCACATCACTTGAAGGAACTTCGAATTCGAGTACAAATTCTTTTCCAATCGGGGCAGAATGATGAAGATGCATGCTCGATTGCACTTGTGAACGTCCAATGCGAGCCTAAATGTGACAGAAATTCATTTAACCAAAAAAGCTGCTGAAAATCAACAGCCTTTGGTGTATTCATAGCTACAATTAGTTGGCTAATTGATTGAAGAAGAGCAAAAGATGGACTCATATTAACTAGCCTTAATGGTGTGTAAATGGCTGGGTGTTTTATAGTCATTAGTGTCTTATTTTTTTTAGTGGTTGATTATGGCTTGTAGTTAGTGTGTGTTAGTGGCTGAATTAAGAATCTGACTTTCAGCATTTTTATAACTGAATAAAACAACTGGAGGGTTTGTTCCAATGCTATTTATTTGTGATTTTTGGATGCATAATAGAGCCTATGATTTTGAGTGTCAAAACTGAGTGTTTTTCAGCGTATTCTCTTGAATTTCTTATCTTTGCTGGATTTCTAAAGTGGTAAGTTCAAAATTTAAGGATGGTGATCAATTCTGTATCCCTTAGTCTCTTTATCTTTCTTTCAAACTTTTTTACTTCATAATTTTAAGCAAACCTAAAGCAGTTTGTTCACAATCCAATCAACTGTAATTTCTTGTTTAGATTTTCAGTATTAGTTTTTCAAAATAACCTGTTGGTTTATTGAAAAATTTAGTACTATATAATTTGACTTTCTTTGTAAATCCCTCCCTTGTCAATAGTAAGATTGGAAAAAAGTTGATTGAAACGTCATATGTACTATTTCTATACTAAGAAAAATTTCATAAATTCTCTCTAAATTGTCACTTGTGTCAATATAACTTGTGAATTTTAAAACGTGTATGTTACACTCTCTGATCTATAATAGGTTTTTAGATTTTCCTCCTGAACTTGAAAATTAACGTGCTATTTTTTATGAGATTATTGAGTTGTTGGTTAGTTTGTCTTTTTGTCTAATTAAATTAATTGGAGGTTGCTCGGTGTAACTGCTTAGAATCAATAAAGCATGAAGAGAAAAATATAGGCAAGGGTTTAAGAAAATTGGCGAATTTGCCATTCTCTTGTGCGTCTAAGTGTTAATCTGTCTAAAAAAATAACATATTTTAAAGTTCGGGGGTACTCTGGAGAATGTATTATTGATCAATAGACGCAAAAGATATGTTTTAAAATTCGAGGGTCATGTTAACAAGTAACATAATTTAGAAGGAAACTAGCAAAAAAAAAAAAAAAAAAAAAAAAAAAAAAAAAAAAAAAAAAAAAAACAGGCCTTGTTCATTTCATGACTCAAGTCATATTGCTACAATATTTTTTTTACATAAATTCAAATTCAACTTTTTTATTATAATATTTTTCTCTCACATATACAACCAAGTCATGATTTAAATTGTGTAAATGAATACACCCATAATTTAGATGGAATTTGTAAAATTTATCCTCCAACTATGAAGAATATTATTAAAAAAATAATATATCCAAACAATTAATATTTCGTACTTTAGAGTTGTGTCTTTTGATTAGCAGATAAAAAAAAGAGAAAAGGAAAAAAGCTTCAAACTTGGCATAAAGACATTGTATTGCTTTATGTTTAAGTGTATCTTTAATGTAATATTATAATTGATGTGCTAATTGTAAATTTAACATTTGAATGTAAAAAATACTCTCAAATACAATGCTATTATTGTGCTAAATTTTCCATATGCTATACTTTGTGACAATATTCCCATGGGGAAAGGGCCCTGCCCCATTTGAGGCGGGGATGATGGACAACTATCATACATGGGGACAAAATCTAATCCTGAATTATCGTGGGATAGGGATGAGAGAAGTACTCCCCAGTCTTCGCCCCCATATTAATCTGCAACCATGTAATAAAAATTGACACTATTAGGAATAACTAATGAAGGATAATTTACATTTATATTTTAATGTTTTTAAACTATTTTCATCTATATGTTAGTTATTACTTTTGGATTTGATTTGTAATATGTCAAGAATTTAATTTTTATCATGAAACTTTTGATTTCGGTCTAAATTTATCTTAAAGTTGCTATAGTTTTGAAATGCATAATACTATATGATAAAGAATGAGGCGGGTATGGAGAATTCCTAACTCTAACTTCACCCCTCCTTAAGTGGAAATGGAGATGGGGATGAAGATAGTTTAAGGTAGCAGGTACAGGGATGATAAATCATCCTCTGCCCCCACCTTACCCCATTGCCATCCCTAGGTGGGACCCAACCTAGTGGGACTCACCATTTTGCGAGTGTAGTGTTTGGGAATGAATACCATTTTTGCTTAATGGTTAAATGACACAAGTTTTAAGGCCAGTTTTGGGTTGCTATCCTTTTAATAGAAACACTACTTTTACTTAAAGTAGAAGTAAAATATAAAAGCTACACATACTAACTTCTCAAAATAATTTTAAAAATACATTAATTTGTGTGCAAAGTGCTTTTATACACCTTTACTAAACACTATAGTTGCATTGTTTATTGTGTAAAGTGCTTTTGGAAGTTTCAAAAGCAATCCCATACACACTTGTCTACTTGGAAGTGATTTTTTTTAAATGCCCCATTTTATGGTTTTGACTGAAAACTTTTTTAAAAAGTTAAAACACTTTAAACAGATAATCTAAACATTTTCAGAAATATTTTTGAAATCATGAAGTTAAAAGATAATTTGAATTGCAAGAGAAAAACATTAACAAACAAGTTAAATTTAAATTTTTATGAGAAAAAAATACTATAATAATAATTTGAGGTTGTAAAATGAACATGGCCATAACTTCTTATTTGCACTCTTCTACCTTGAACTTTTTCCTTCACAGTAACACCAAAACCTTAATATTTTATTAGCCACTTTTGAAAAGAAAGTATTTGCTTAATTTTCAAGAACACACGACATTATATCCTTATTCGATACCCCAAAAAACGGTTAATATCCTCAGAAAGGTCTCGGTATTTGGTGCCAATTCATTATCATCTAAAAGAATATTAGGTGTAGTGTAGAAAATACTGCATTGATTGAAAGAAAAAAAAAGGGTAGACAATAAATAGGGTCGCTAAAGACATTTTCACATGAAACTTCACAGGATATATTTATCTTTATTTGGTAACTCAATTTCAAATTGTGTGTCACTTGTGAGACATATTTCTTCAAAGGTTGGGAAAAGTAACCAACATTAAAAAGAAATCAAGAAACTTCACTAAATTTTTTTTTTCTTCTTTCAAAATTTTTTTTCTAACTCAAATAATCTCACTTTCAACTACAATTTTTTTTTGAGGGGTTAAATTTCAAAATATTTAAAACAAAAGATGTGTTTTAACACAAATGGTATCGGAGGTGATAGTTATTACCATTTTTTTTTTTTTTTTTTTTGCTGAAATATAGTTATTATCAAATTTTGAAGCTCAAAAGCGATCATCAGACCTCGTTCACTTTACGGATTTGAGTTTTCAATTCGAGTTGAGATGTGATATTTTTTGAGAGCTTTTTACTGTAGCAAAAAAAGTAGATGTGACATTTTTTGAGAGCTTTTTACTGTAGAAACCTAAAACTGAAAACTCGAATCGGTGAAGTGAACGGACCCTGTTTCCATTCAGAATTTGGACAGAATTAGATGGAAGGAGGAGAAAATAACATATTTTAAATTTTAAGGCATAGCTCCTAACAGATCATAAGAAATTTAAAATGTGTTCGTAACAATACAATAATATTATACATCTCAAGAATTTATTAAATATTTTTGTACTAAACACCATACCATAAAAATCGTTATTTTTAGAAATATGAAAATTGATATCGAGTAGGGCATGTTGTTTTCGTAAAGCACACTTTTTAAGTCATTTAATTAAATTTTTATAAATAAATTTATGAATATCTACATTAAAAATAATGCACGATATAAAAATGTTTTCTCGTAGATTAGACTTTTAAACAAATGATTAAAAATCTTACTCAACTAATAGTGCAAAATAACATCGCCACCGTATTTTTTTGAACTTTTTTTTTTTTATTAGAGAGTTCGTCAATGAAAAATGTGATTACTAATTAAAAATGAGCAACTTATTAACCAGAAGACTTCGTACATACAGTTTGATATATCTTGACAATCTGAATCCCTTATATTGTCCAAAAATGTAACCCAAACATAAAGGAGCAATTCTGTTAAGCAGGCGTGGTAACCTTAGGAATCGGTCATTTTCTACAACACAAACCGTTTTTTTTTTTTTTTTTTTTTTTTTTTTTTTAATTATTTAAAAAGAATCAATCTTACTAGTATCTCGTAATTTTAGAGTTATTTACGGTTTATCTTTTGAATTTTGAAAGTCTCATCTTATTTTCTAAATTTTAAAGGAGAGAAAGAGAAAAATAAGTTAAAATTTGAGATGAATTAAAATTAATAGACTAATAATTTACATAAGTTAATAAATAGGTTAAATTACTGTTTTTGTTTATAATTTGTTTGGTTATGAACTATAACTTGATAAATCATTGTCCATAATTTACAGTTTTTGTCTATAATTTGTCTGGTTATGAACCATAACTTGACAAGTTTGTCTATAACTTATCTGGTTATGAACCATAACTTGACAAGTTATGACATATTAATTTCTATAACTAAAAATTGGCCTATATACTTTCTTAAGCTTTTCATATTGACCTATTTGCTACTATTTTTGAATTTTAAATTAGTCTAACTTAATTCTTTTTATTAGAATCAAATTTAAATTAATCTAATTTAATTCTTTTAATTAGAATTCTAATTAAGATCAAAGGGAAAAGAGAAAGCTAATTGTGGTCATTTGTTTATTTATATTTTATTTTTAATAGAAATTCTAAAAAAAGACATAACGTAATTGCATTCTCTCTCTATTTTTTTATACTTATTTTCAATAAACAATGATTAAGTAAGACTAATTTAAAATTTAACAAATAAAATGAGAATTTTTAAAATTTAGATGTCATAATAGCAAAAATATAAATATTGAGAAATTATAGTAAATAGCAGATTTATAAAACTAAATTAAGTAAATATCAAATTTTAAATTTTTTTTAAGTAAATAGCAGTTTATTATGTAAATCACTTACGATTAGTAAAAAATAATTTACATGGTAAAATCCTTTTATTTGTTGTAAAAAGAAATTTTACATTATTCAAAAAAATTATGTGAAATTTTTTTCTAGTCGTAAATGAAATATTTTTTCATGGTAAACTGCTATCTACTTTAAATAATTTTAAAATATGCTATTTACTTCAATTATTTTTTTATAAATTGCTGTTTACTTCATTATCCTAAAAATATTTAAGATTAAATTTAAAAGAACAAATTACATGTTTTTCTTTTGAACTATAAGTCTTGTCATAAAATGTACCCTAAACTTTAATTTTAGTTTTTTTTCTCCCGAACTTTAATTACTCTTGTATATTTTCCCCTCAACTAAATTTTTGACGGAAAATTTCATGTGAAATGCATAAACTAATAAAAAAACTCATTATGTTAATATTTTTAACAAAAATATAACGTATTACACAAATAATTAGTGTCGTTGAACCATTTTTAGTATGTAATTACTTCGTTAGCTCATTTTTATTTAGTCACATAGACGTGTAATAATTAGTGTCGTTGAACTATTTTTAGTATGTAATAATTAGTGTAATAATTGGAGTATAGGAATTGTCATTTTTTACTATACTAATTTTTTCTTAATTTATTTGACCTAAAGAACCACAAAATTTATATATAGCGGCCAACAACAATAATAGAAGTAAGAATTTAATAGATGAAAAATTTATAAAAATTACTGAAGTTCAGGAGAAAAAATTAAATTTAAAATTCATGAGACATTTTGTGAAAATGTGCAATTTACCTGAAAATTTAAAATGTGAATAAAGAGAGGCACAAATGGCCAAAGAAGCATACAAAGACGTGGGGGCTTTGAAATTCTCATCGCATAAACGTAATCTGCTTGCTTACTTACGTTATATTCCTTTTCTCCTCCACTCACAAAACCCATTTCCGTTTCACTCACCGTCACACATAAACTATAAAAAAAAAAAAAAAGCAAAAGAAAAAAAAAGTAATAAAATATAAAAAAGGAATATACTCGGGCACTCGTCTTATTCAAACTTGAAGGTAAAGCCACCTTATAAATCACAGTATTCCTCATAATATACATATCTCATCTGTGATTTCTCTTGGTTTTATCGCATTTTCTCTGATTTCTGAGCTGAGGAAGAAGGAGAAAAATGGTGGTGTTCAACGTTTCCAAGGTCGAGACCACGCCTTTCGATGGCCAGAAGCCTGGTACCTCCGGCCTCCGCAAGAAGGTTGGATCTTTTTTTCTTTCGCTTAATACTTTTCCATTTCCATTTTCGTTTTTCGAATCTCTTCGGATTCTTCTGTTTTTCTTGCGATTTCCCGTCGATCGTTCGTCAGCGCGGCGTTTTTCTTTGTTTTCTATGCAAATTTCTGCTTCAATCGCAATTTGATGCTGGGCGATTGGTGGATCGCTTTGGCGCAATCGGAATTGCGCCATTTTGATCTCCGATTGGATCAAAGGGATCCGTTTCTGATTTCGGATTTCGAGATATTAGACATGATCTTGTATTAGTACTCAGCACAGTCCTCGACGTAGCTTACGATCAGTAAATCTAGCGATGAAATGAAATTAAAAAGCTATGGTCTTTTTTATTAAATGTTCTTCTCTAAATTGTATAAAAGACATGAGATTTTAATTTATCTAAACTAGTATATTTCTTAGATTTTGGCGACCAATTATTTAAGGAGAGATTCATTATGTTCATGTTAAAAGTCGCGGCATTGATCACTTGCGTATGTAAAAGTAGAATGGACTCTTTTCCATTCTGTTGTAGACGAGCTTTGCGGAGTAGTGGAGTAATTGAAACGTATCAGATCGAGTATTGTTTTTATTCTTGTATCAGAAAGTAGTCAATCGTCTTCTTATGTGTTTTAGTTGGTTTCTATTGTTAACACATCTGCTAATATTTAATTGGCTACCGTTAAGTTGAAAACACCTTGCTACATTTAAAAAAAAAAAATAAAAAATAAAAAGTGAGCTACTTGGATCTTTCATTTTTTTTTTTAAAAAAAAAAAGAGAGAGAGAAGAAGAAGAAAACGAGCTACTACTACTTGGTCCTTTGTCTGGTGATTACATCTTTTTGTTATATAATTTGGAGCAAATACCATTGGAATCGTTAAACTGAAACCAAAATAATAATAATAAGTAAATAAAATTAAGTAGTATACATTTGTGAATTTTGGAGTTTAATGAAATTGATTTTGCTTGCTTCTAACTTCTTAGGTTTGAAATGTCTTTATCATGCTAGATTATTCCACTTAGATTGCTATTGTTTCTAAAATATGTTACTTAAAAATAATGGTTTTTGGATCTCTTCAGGTGAAGGTTTTTGTTCAGCCTCATTACTTGCAAAATTTTGTTCAGTCAACCTTCAATGCCCTCTCTGCAGAAAAAGTCAGAGGTAGGATCTTTTCTTATCCTACAAATATCTTTCTATGCTTATATGTAGGTAATAGGGGCATGCGTATGTGTTAACGTATATTAGATCCATTAATTATTTCCGTTTCTTCTTATACAATAAAAAAGTATATAAAGTCTCAACTCAAAGTGAAAATTGAAGCTTAAAGTAGTAAGATCACTTGGTCTATTGGAGTAAACTCATGTTGGAAGTTCACATGCATTTCAGATAACAAACTAATGTAGGATTCTTAAAAAGAAAGAAAAATTATGCTGGCTTACTTTTCATTGGCATAATTTCTTTACCAATGCTAAATACTTTCCTTTATAATGTGGCCTATGATTGAAATGTTGCACGGTGAAATTATCATATAATTATTTGGAATTTATTTATTTGTTTATTTATTTATTTATTTTTTTTGGGACCCCCTAATGTGTTTCTGCTTTTTTACTGTGTCTACCAAGTTATGTTTCTTGAATGGTTCTATTTATATTATTGCAATTTATGATCACTTTTTGCAGGTGCAACACTTGTTGTGTCCGGTGATGGCCGCTATTACTCAAAGGATGCTATTCAGGTACTAAATGCTTACGTTGTCTCTAAATGCAATTAAATTACTAATAGTGCAATGACAAATAAGGCACTATTTCTCTTCTATGCTGTTTCTTTATGATACGCAGTGAAAAGTAACTTCTTATCTGATTTTTTCTTGATGACAGATCATAATTAAGATGGCAGCTGCCAATGGAGTAAGACGTATATGGGTTGGTCAAAACGGTTTACTTTCAACTCCTGCTGTGTCAGCTGTTATACGTGAAAGAACTGGCATAGACGTAAGTTTACACTTCTTCAAGTGTCATGTGCATGGCTTAAGTTTCCCACAGTTGTAACTTCTAAGATGAATTTGTACTTTCCAAACTTCAAAATCAGGGGTCTAGGGCGTCTGGAGCATTTATATTGACAGCAAGTCACAACCCTGGGGGGCCTCATGAGGTATGTCATATATTGTAGTTATTATTTTTCCTTCACTTTTTTCTGCAATAATTGGGAGCTGGGGGAGTGGAATGGGTGTTTTTTCAGGAGACCTCTGCAAAGATATGACATCCTTTTGTCACAAAGAAAAAAGATGAAAACTATCTTGGTCTTTTGCAATAGCTTATCGATTGCTGGTGTTTGAATCACTTTTAGCAGTTTGTTATATTCCTTCAAGAACTCAGCTTAGAATTTCTGTATGTCAGTAGATAGATAGTTTACTCGCGATGTTTTGGTATAGATGCTATCCTTTCTGTTTCTCCTTTGCAGGACTTTGGAATTAAATACAACATGGAAAATGGTGGACCTGCTCCTGAGGCGATCACTGACAAGATATACGAGAACACAAAAACAATAAAGGAGTATATAATTGCTGATCTGCCTGATGTACTGCTCCAATCTTAAGCCCAATCTTGTAGAATTTTTGTACAAACTTTTTCAGTGGTTTTATGATGGACATTTAGTTTTGTCAATTATGTTCTTATATCATAATCAAAAATACGTGGCAGGTTGACATCTCTACAATAGGTTTAACGAGCTTTAATGGACCTGAAGGACAATTTGACGTTGAGGTTTTTGATTCTGCAAGTGATTACATAAAATTGATGAAGTAAGCTTTCTCTACAGGAACCACATCTTCCAGCATGTTTTGGTCGTACATAATGGAACTATGGCATATGCAATCACTTAAATGTAGTAAATGTATTGAACCCTGACTAAAGAGCTGTACAATGTAGAAGCTCCTAAAGCATAGTGATCTCCATTGCTTGTCTGCCACATAAAGCTGTTAGATGATTTTTCTTTGCTATTATATGAGCAATTTATTATAGTTAGGCTCTTTTGGCTATTGTAATGTTTTATCTGATATTCATTATGTCCGTGACGAGTGCATTCTATCCCCTTTCATTTAATGATGACTTTCTCGATTTTCCAGGTCAATTTTCGACTTTGAGTCTATTCGGAAGCTGCTAACATCTCCAAATTTCACATTCTGGTACATAGAAAATCTTTCTTTGCAAATTTGGTGTAGAGAATTCTCTTTTGGCATCTACATAGTATAGTATTGTAGGCTATAACATACTATGTTGTCAATGTTGAAGTTTTGATGGTCTACATGGAGTTGCTGGGGCTTATGCAAAACGTATCTTTGTAGAAGAGCTCGGTGCTCAAGAGAGCTCTCTATTGAACTGCACGCCCAAGGTTTGCCCAACTTCAACTGCAGTTTTTTGCTTATGACTTAAAATCTCCGTAGCAGTTTTCCCTGGTGGTTCACCTGTTGATTTATTGGTCATTGACTTTATGCAAACAGGAAGATTTTGGAGGAGGACATCCAGATCCCAATTTGACTTATGCAAAAGAGTTGGTTGCTCGTATGGGATTGGGAAAGTCAGATACACAAGAAGAACCCCCAGAATTTGGTGCCGCTGCTGATGGTGATGCAGACCGCAACATGATCCTTGGTAAAAGGTAACTTCTCCTACGTGAGTGAAATTGTCATCTTATTTATAACAGTCATTTATAACATGTCTTGCTTTATTAGGTTTTTTGTTACCCCGTCGGATTCTGTTGCCATAATTGCTGCAAATGCTGTTGATGCTATCCCATACTTTTCTGCTGGTCTGAAGGGAGTTGCTAGGTTCTCTCTCTTTCCGAGTATTTCTCTCTGAGTATATAATCGTGTTTTAACTCGTTATTGTTGGTATCTTGAAGAACTGGCAAAGGTGAGGTTTGAGAAATTAAAATACAGTTAATAGTTTATCGTAATCCCAAATTGAATGAGAATCCCAGTGTTAAACAACACTTTGAAATTGTAGTGAAGAAACATAACTGCAACATGAGGTAGACATTCATGAATCATAACATGCATTTTTCATAAATAGGTTTTTATTACTGATTAGTAAAACAATCAAACAAATGATGTTAGTGGAAAATGTTGAAAGAATGAAGGTTAAGATAAGAGATTGATGGTAAGAGAGCATCTAATATTGGTTTTCTGGGCTGTATTAATGTAAATTGCAAAAGTACTTTCTGTATGGATGTTGGTGCAATCGACGCTTGTGCATATTTTCTATGTACTACATCTATGTATCCTTGTGACTTGAGCTTTCATAAGACGAGTGTCATAAGAATATTACATTATGCTTTGATAGAACAGATTGGTAATGGGTTTGGCCCTTCGGGAACAAAAGAACAAAGAACACAGAAAACTTCATAAGGAGGCAATTGTACTTGGTTCACAATTTATTATAGAGTGTTCACTATTTGCAGCATTTGCATTTTATTTTGTTTTGGAGGTTAAATATCTGAGGTTCTTGTTTATGTTTTGAGATTTTTTGTGGATTACAATAAGCAGGTTGTATGTTTTCAAGCCTTTCTCTGGGTGGTAATATCTTATTTTACCTTGACATTGCTACTTGTAGGAGCATGCCGACATCTGCTGCCCTTGATGTTGTAGCTAAGCATTTGAATTTGAAATTTTTTGAGGTAGTCTGCGGTTCCTTCTTTGACTTGTTTATATTTATAAGTATTTTCTCATTAATATTCAATTTTCAAATCACGTATATGTTATTTAAAATGCAAGGTACCTACTGGCTGGAAATTTTTTGGTAACTTGATGGACGCCGGATTATGCTCAATTTGTGGTGAAGAAAGTTTTGGAACTGGTTAGTTTTGACCTTAGTGAATTAATTTGACTTCTTGGAGAAATGTAAATCATAAAGGTTATCATGTTGTCATTTTTTGGCCATTGGACAGGCTCGGACCACATTCGAGAGAAAGATGGAATCTGGGCAGTTTTGGCTTGGTTATCTATACTTGCACATAAGAATAAGGAAAACCTTGGTGGAGAAAAGTTTGTGACGGTTGAAGAAATAGTTCGTCAACACTGGGCTACCTATGGTCGCCATTATTACATTCGATACGACTATGAGGTATGGTTGTATTTTCTGTTAGGCTGTAACGTCCTTACTTTTAGCTACTTTAATACCACGTTGCTGTTAGTGTCGTTGTTTCTATTTTGTTTTCCTGGGCTAAAGTCATCACGTTGTTGTTTAATTATTAAAAATTGTTTCTTGAAGAATGTGGACGCTGGTGCAGCGAAGGAACTAATGGCATACTTGGTCAAGCTGCAATCATCCCTTCCTGAAGTTAATGAGTATGTTTCCTCAATCAAGTTAAACTTACTTTTGATTTGTTGCAAACTCGTATGTAATTGCAACTATTATTTCCTGCGCTTTCACATTTTCTGACCTGAAGATGTATTATTGTAGTTTTTCTGCCTACTGCAGTGCTGGTTGTCTCTCTTAATCTTATTTTGCTGCTCTCAGATTTAGCTACTTTTGATGACAAAGAATATGAAAATGAAAAACACTGACACACATCAATCCACTGCTGAAGGATTATTAAAGAAAACTATTACTAACAGGACTAGCTGAATGAAGACCTGCTACATTGACGATATTGGGAAAGGCATTATCCATTTATATTGCTTTGCTTTGAGCTTATTATCTTTGTTTTTTATTTTAAAGCATGGTTAAGCCAATAAGCCGCTCGATTATAATCTGTCTCTTTAAGCCATTAGGACTTGTCATCCAAACATGGGGGATTCAGAAAGGAACCTTTCAGGTAATCAGAAGCCCAATTAGGTTTTCTGATTTCTGGAGATGTTTCTTTTTCATATTAGGTTTGATTGAACGTTTCAAAATTCCAATTAGTTTGGCAATATTGCTGACAAGGTTTTGGCAGCAGTTATTTGGAATTCATCTGTGTACCTTTGCTGATTGCTTTGACATCAGGGTACGTAGTGTGATCATTTAGCTAAATTATTAACTCTCATTGTTAAATCACATACAGGATAGTGCATGGTGCACGTCCAGATGTTTCTAAGGTTGTCCATGGTGATGAATTTGAATACAAAGATTCTGTTGATGGCTCCATTTCAAAGCACCAGGGTATTCGATACTTGTTTGAGGATGGGTCAAGACTGGTGAGCTTTAATCCTCACCTTAAATTGTTTACTATTTCCCCTGGGCATGATATAGCAAATCATGACTCATGTCTTGGAGAGGTTCTCAGTGATGGGCGATGAAGTAAATTCTTTGTAAAGACTTTGTTGCCAGTTGCCAGGGTACATTGAGAGCCAGTTTTTCTCAATTAAGCTAAAATACTTGAGGGCCTATCATTTCCTAAACCATTGAAAGCAAGAGTATCATGTAGTCCTCGCTACGAATTGCATTTCTTTGTAAATAATGTTTTAAGATTTCACATATTTCTGTTGTCCTATGAAATCAAATTTTTAACTTTTATCCGGTTGTTCTTTTCATCCTCCGTTAAAAACAATTGCAGGTGTTCCGCCTCTCAGGCACTGGCTCAGAGGGTGCGACCATCCGTCTGTACATTGAGCAGTATGAGAAAGATCCATCAAAAACTGGGAGAGATTCTCAAGAAGCACTTGCTCCTCTTGTGAGTTAGCCGTCATTTTTTCCCATCTTGTTGGTTAACATTCTGACCGATTCTATGGAGTGACTGATCCGTTTTCTTACAGGTTGGGGTTGCTGTTAAACTTTCCAAGATGCAGGAATTCACTGGTCGATCCGCCCCTACCGTTATTACATAAATTGAACGTTGCAGTGAGTCAAAACACTTTTTGTTTTCTTTGAAATGATAATCAGGTCGGCTAAACGGCTTTGCTTATATATACCTATTGAGGAACTTTTATGTTGATTTGATGCTCCCAATGATCTTTCCACATGTGCTGCCGAGTCATGCGGTTTTTTCCTGCAAACACAACGAGTGTGTTGTGGACTAAAACTTGTTATATAAATTTTGGTTCAATAAGTAATGTGAATGTTACCATAAACTTGGCCATTGATATTTTAATCTTGCCCGAGCTTTTTATAATTTACAGAATTGAATGCTTTGAAATTTGATTATTGTTGTCCCTTTTTATAGGTGAATTGAGTCTGCTTTTGTGGTGCTTCAGAAATTTTAAGAAAATTGTATTATCTAGAGTGCTGTCTTGTTATAAAGCGTTTGGTTAAATTTTGATTGGAAAAGTATCGGGATATTTGTCAGTTGCCAGTAGCACGTGTTATGGTCTTTGGTCTCGGTGTGGGTCCTGTAGCGGGAGTTATTATCTTTGGCACTATATAGTATGTTATATGTATGTATGCATGCGCGCGCACATACTATACACACACTACACGAGAACTGTCTTGATGGACCGATTCCATATGGTATGGAGCCTCTAGATTCACAAGGAAAGATGTATATCAACATTTTTCTATGTAGGTAATCGAATTTCCTTGACTGAAACGTTCTCTCTTGGGTATTCAACATTTTCCTATCTCTTGGTAATCGGGGCAAATAAGATACCGACTCTAATGTTGAAAGACATAAATGATGTTCAATTGACATAAATTGGAAAATTTATTAAGCAAAATAGAAATTGTAAATTCTCTCTTATGAGGAGAGTACAAATAATGAAAAAAGAAATGGGTTTTGGGTTTAGTTTGAAAGGAATATGATGTCTCATTTTATAGGCTCTTAAAGAAAGTTTTCATTCTGTCCAGTCGTTAGAAAATTTAATTCATGAAAGATAATCGGGTTATTTTAAGTCATTATTTATTTTTCCTTTCCTTTATTAAGGTTTACTAAAGATTGCTTCACCATGTTTAACATTCTCTCGCTTGAAGTCATATTTCAAGATTCATCCCATGTTGCATATGTTTCTACTAGCCTACTAGAGGATTTAAACTAAACAAACTTGTTGGTATTGATTGGTTTGGTCAAAGCATCTGCTGGGTTCTCCGTAGTGTGGGTTTTTGCATTTCCACGCTTGCTTTCTCCACTACTTCTCGATAGAATGATTCTGAACTCCTATGTGTTAACTTCCGGAATGAATAGCTAGATTCCTTGCAATATGCAAGGCACTTTGGCTGTTATAACACAGAAAACTCTTCTCTTGTTTGTGCCCAGGTTCTTCCTTGCAAGCTTGTGTAGCTATCATATATTTTGCTTATGTTATTGATAAAGCCACAACCGTTCGCAGTTTTAAAACTTAGCTTACAGATCCTCTTGCAAGTGTGTAAGCATAGCATGTAGTGGGTTTCTCTTATCAAAGTCACGTGCAAAATCTGAATCATCATAACCCTTGGCAACAAACTTTGATCCTCCAAAACAAAATGCAACATTTGAGGTACTCTTGATGTATCTCAAGATCCACTTAATAGTATTCAATGCTCCCATCCAGGATTTGGCCTGTACAAACTAACTGCTCCCATTGCTTGTGCATTATTCGATCTTGTATAGATCATAGTGACTATTACGCTTCCCATCCCACGACTGCTGCATATGGCACTTGATACATTTGCATCCTCTCTTCATTGCTACGATATACTTGATGAATACTTGAAATTAACACGAAGTAAGGTAGAAATTGGCTTAGAATCTTGCATATTGAAGTGTCGCAAGATGTTCTTCTAAGTAGTGTTATTTTATTTTTATTTTTATTTTTTTAAGAAAGCCAAATCTTTTTCTCTTAACTGTCTCAGTGAATTTACATCCTTAGAATTTTGTTTGCTGGTCTTAAATCCTTCATATCGAATTCCCTAACTAATTGTGCCTTAAATTCTTAGACACGATCTTTATTGACGCTTGCTACCAACATGTCGTCCATATACAATAACCAAACATTGAAATCATTTTTATCCTCAAACCTCTTACAGTACGTACAATGGTCTAAACTGAGTTTGTTGTACTCAAGGCTAATAATGAGGGAATCAATTCTCTTGTACCAACATCTCAGTACCTGTTTGAGACCACACAAAGGTTTTGTCAACTTGCAAACCACGTTCTCTTTGCCTGTTTCTGCAAAGCCTTTTGGTTGGAGAATGTAAAAATCTTTTCTTCAAGTTTTCCATGAAGAAAAGCAACCTTCTCATCTAGCTGTTCTCTATGTAAGTCAAACACAGCACACGTCGTTGGGATTACTCTTATGCTGTGAGTAAAACAACAGGTGAAATATTTAGTTGAAGTCAATACCTTATTTGTGAGCATACCCTCTCACAACCTATCTTGTACGATATGATTCCACCTGGTTTTTGCTATCCTGCTTGATCTTCTAGACCTGTTTTTTTGTCGATGGTCATCTTTTATTGTGGTAACGGAACAAGATCCCTTGTCTTGTTTTTGTGGAAGGCTTCAATCTCTTTTTGCATTGCTTCAATCTCTTACATTATTGCCATCCGCGAGGATACATCTGGGCTTTTGGTAGCATTATGGAAAGTTGATGGGATCCCTATCCTCTAGTAAAAGACAACATTTAACATTATTCTCAGCTAATTACAAATTCTAAATGCGAAGTTGGTGGTTCTCGATCTTCATGCTCTGGTGATTGATTCCCAAAAGAAGATGAATGGGTTTATAATACAACTTATGAATTTACCCAATAGGTTTATAATAGCTAATATCAGAGTAGTTGCATTATAGGCTGGATTACGATCATTTGAAGTAAAACTATTGCCTCCGATTATCCATCTTGACTATTGAATGTTTGATACTAATCCCTGTAAAGGAAAATAAAAATGTCATTATCTTGTCTATTAGTTAGTGATAATAACGTAATTTTCTTTTAGTGTTTATTAAACTTAGAAATGATGGTCAATATTATTGTTAAAATATTTTATTAACATAACCATAATCATTAAATTATGCACTTATCTAAATAAATTTGACATTCGTTTTTTTTTGGATCAATACCAAGATGATATTTGATCTTTATTTATTCTTTAAATTGTGGGGATCACTAAAGTTTTATTATTAATTTTTTTGATCTAAGATTTGACGAAACTAACATGGTAAACATTCTTTGACTATCAAACTTATTATTATTATTATTATTATTATTATTATTATTATTATTATTATTATTATTATAATAATAATTTCTCAAAAAAAATCTTTTTTTTTTTTTTTTAAATTTATAAACCAAACAAGTCAATAAAGGTATAAGTTTCAGCCGCCCGGCTCAGTTCGGCGGCCCAAAGGGAAATTTTGGGTTGGGAAAAGAGAGGTTCTGCTTAGTCCAGTCCTAAGCTCAAAAAATTTAAGGCCGGTTTGAAATTTTACAAGGTTTTTTTTAAAAAATCTATAAAAATATAAAATTTGGGTCAGGTCGGTTTGACTTTAAAAAGAGAGAGTCGATCCAGTCTAACTCTAAGCCTAAAAAATTTTAGACCAGGTCAGGTTAGACTCAGTCCAATAGTAATGGGCTTCAGGCCGGACCGTTTAGCCTGGCCCAAACCTGCACTAGGAGTCAACAACAAATGCTCTCACAATCGGATATTTGAACCACAAGCCAAATATTACCTTCACCAAGCCCTGAACTATACGCAGTAGGTGGACTGTAGGCCGAGATTTGGTCAAAGTCTATTGTCCACGCGCAAAGTTGGTGGCCTTCATTGTGGACTGTAGGCCGAGATTTGGTCAAAGTCTATTGTCCACGCGCAAAGTTGCTGGCCTTCATTGTCAATGAGGAGTTTTCTTTTTTCTTTGGTTGGGGGAGTAAGAGTCAATGAGGACTGGAGTTTGGTTCAGCATTAATTGTGTACTAGCCAACTCTATACGAGTATACTAGTAGAGTTTACTCTATGTATAAGGCAGATGTAAGACATTGTCCAAACTTAATCGTCCAATGACTCCAATCCAATGTGTTCCTTTCCTCGCAATTTCCTTTTGGGTATCCCTATTCCACTACTTTAAAGGCGCAGTGCAAAAAAAAAAAAAAAAAAGGTAAGGAAAAGTTTGTCATGACAAATAGAAAATTCGACTCTAATGCAGAAAGTTACCACTTGATGTTAGTATCGAATGATGTTGACACTGAAATCCACAGTTTAAATGTTTGTAGTGTTAATTTGTTGCTACAGGCGATGAAAATAAGAAATCTCAACGATTGCTGGGGTAAAACACGAATTTAATAATTGAAAAAAGATTATTAGCTAAAATCTCTTAAAACATTTCAACAAGAGAATTGAGATTAAGTTATCTGGTACTTAATAGTAGCTAAAATCTCTTGTTTCAAGGAAACGTAGCTCATCATATATCCAAATTTCTTATACACACCAAAAATATTAAAATTGCAATTAAGTCCTTTTTAACTAAAGAAAAAATATCAACCTTTTTTTAATTATTTTGAAGAAATGTACACAATCATGTGTCTAATGTATTACTAAAACGTTACAAAGATGTCGCCCAAGCCCGCTGTTTATGTGTTTGGGTGTGTAGATTGTTTTTCCTATATATATATATATATATATATATATATATATATTTATATATATATATATTTATGATATATCCTCACTTAATTATTTTTTTTTCTGTACTCCTCTAAGAAATTACTATAGCAAAATTTATCGTCACAAATACTTTTTTTCCCTAATTGGCTAGTGGTTCTTCATAAAAAATGCTCCATGTTTTTTTTTTTTTTTTTTTTTTTTTTTTTTTTTTTTTTGAAGTGATATCAACTAATATTTACGATGCTCATCTTTTTGTTTTTATTTGTGTGATTGGAACAACATTTTTGCTTTATTTGTAGCTTATAAATCTTTTACTTATTTGTTTGATAGTTTACATGCTTTAAATAACATCTTTCCTACCATTTTTTTAATACCAAATTGTAGTTGGCAAAATATAGATTTAGCAACCAAAAATGTTTTGGTCACTAAAAGCGCATTTTCTTTATAGCATTTTGGTGAATAATATTTTAATCGTGAAAAGTAACCAACCTTTATTCACTAGATTTTTGTCCTCAAATGGCGTTTTTAGCGTCCAAATTATTTACTAGGAAATGCTTAGTACTAAAGCCCTCTATATTATGATGTTTGACTTCATAATCTTTTGCAACTAATGTTTTAGTTGCTAAATCTTCCTTTTTGCTCCCTATAGGTTGGAACTCTCGCCCCGGTTTCATCTTCACGCTCATCTTGTCAATGATCTCCATTGTAATTATGATGAAAATTAATTGCATTGTGATTCTCATTTTGACTGTATCTCCACACTGCTATGGTTATTAACTATCTTGTGTAAACTTATACTAACAGGAGTGGAAGGGAAATTAGAAAGGAGAATCATTACAAGAGTACATTTATTCATCATATGTTGAGCTTTTACAAATTTCTGATTACAAGATAATTAGAGAGCATCTCTACTGTGTACCCATCTACGTACGGAAGCAAAACAACACCAGCTACACTACAAATTTAAAAGAAAAAAAGAAAAAAAATCACACACACTTGATCACATCTTTGTGTCACCATCCCAATTCCCATTAACTAATATGACAATCACCCTTGACCCTTCCACTACACACGAAAATGATTTTCTTGAAAAGTCATCCTTTTCACACCAGTAGAAAAAAAAAAAAAAAAAAAAAAAAAAAAAGACTGCTCTTTTATTTATTTAATTTTAAAGTGTAGACTTCTTAAAGTTATTTCGAAAGACAACAATGCCCATATCACGCATACTGATCATCTTTCAAATTAGAGAAGTCTACCCTTTGAAAGAAAACACAGTTTATTTCTAGTTTAGAGGAAGAGAAAATGATTTTTTATTTTTATTTTTTAAACTGAAAAAACTTAATCAGCATGAAAAAGCAAAAAATATCTCCACGTATGAATTTCACAAACCAGCGTCAAAAGGCACTCCGGTCGCCGGAATCCACGAATCTCCGCCCAAGAAGTTCCCGACCGTAAATTTCCCGGCCTCTGCGGCGCTCGTCAAAACATGATAACCAGGCCAGCTCACCCTCCCTCCGGTGGCAGCTCCGGCGCCGGAGTTCATAAACTCGGCATAATAAAGCGTGCTGAGAGCGAAATTCCCACTCCAGGGAAGCCAACCCTTGGGATCAATAAGTCCATCAAGACTACTTTTCATGATCACCGTCCTCGAGTACTTCTGCCATGGCCGCCCCAGATACGTCTCAAACGAGCCTTGCACTGGCCTCAGGTCAGACGACGCCGTAATACGCGAATTATGAATAATAATACCTGTGTTCTCATTAGGGTCGGTTCTGGCCTGAGACGTGACGGTGTTTTTCTGGCCGCTCATCGGCTTTCGGACGAGGATGTTGCAGTTCTGGAGGATGGCGACCGCGTCGCCGCAGATGAAGTCGACGGTGCCGTAGACGTTGCAGTCGCGGTAGAACTGGCGCTGCGAGTAGACGTAGAGGGTGTCCTGGTAGCCCTTGAAGCTGCAGCGGTGGAAGATCGAGTGGTCGGAACCGGAACGGAGGGCCACGGCCTGGTGTTTTGCCGGCCCGGCGGTGTTCTCGAATGTCATGTCCTGAGCGATGAAGCTGTCGCCGGAAACCCCTGAGGTGTATAAATGTCAAGTAATTTTAAAAGTTGAGGAAATATTGACATTCTATGACAGGAAAATAAATACTTTTACTAGTGTTTGAGATTTTCAACTATTTATTATAGTTTTTTTTTTTTTTTTTTTTTATGTTTTATTTTTAATATGATTATCATATGATTCTAGAAATCTTTTTATATCTTCAAATATTAATCTTTAATAATATATATTTTATAAATTATGTGTATAACTCCATTAAAAAATGAAACTTTCTTTAAATCACTATGGGTTAAAATTACAAAATCATCTATATTTGGATTTTTTTTTAATGTGTCGCCGAATCCATTTTTTTTTTTTACTTATTTTATTTTTATAACGATGAGTGATATTAACTTATAGCAAAAATGCCTTTTACTTTAATTTGAGCTTTTTAAATTGAACAATCAGTTCTTTTTAATAAGTATTATTTTAATAATTTATAATAAGCATTTTTCTTATAAATTATTAAATCTTTTTAATTTTTTGCTTCTCCTTAATGTAGTTTTTCTTACTCACATTTTGAATTTTGTTATTTACTTTACTACTTATATTCAATATCTTTTTCTTAACTTTTTTGAAGGGAAAATTTCATTTCAAATATCGTTTTCTTATCTAATTTTGTTGTTTATCAACAATTTGACTGTTACGGTTTTGATAAGTATTTTTTGATGAATCGGCTCGTATTAAATGTCAAAGTTTGACTAGATAATATTTTTGTCAGAAGAAACTATGGATAAAAATACCTCATATATATATATATTTTAACACTTTGATGTTCTTTATAATAGTCCCATCAATTAGTGATGCCTAAAGGGAGAAAAAAGACACAATATATTAATATTTCTAAGTGCACAAACGTCTCTAGGCATGTACATATGTGTAATAAATCAACGTTATGCAAGTGTAACCACGCAGTTCCTATGTCTCTAGTTTATTTTTATTTTTAATTATTTTGGCTTTGAACCTTTTTCTTGTTGACATAGCATTTAAATAAGTCATAATCAACTTTTTTGTTATTAGCTTTCGCTTTTTGGCGACTGAGTTAAAATCAAGCTTTACTTTAATTAAACTTCATCCAGTTGTTAAAGTTTCACGATAAATTTGCACAATACTCACCAAAAGTGGCAGATCGAAAAGTTGTTGAACCATCTACGTTGTTCCTATTCCCTGTAACGATTGTGGCGTCTATGCCATCCCCAACAAACATCAAGTTCTTGATATCCTTCTTGATCTCGACATTTTCCTTGTAAACGCCCGCTTTGACGTACACAACAATCCTCTTACTCCCTCCACCTAGGTTTTTTGCTGCCTCCACGGCCTCCGAAATAGTCTTGAAACCACCCGATCCGTCTTGGGCCACTACGATATCCGCTTTTGCTGCCGCCCCACCGGATTGTAGAAGCTTCCGGTCTGCGGCAGAAACCCATTCGGGGAAGCCATCGGAGAGCAGCCGTCGACTGCGAACTTGTTTACTAAACGACGTCGCGGTCGATGGAATAGTAGCCTTGTTGATGGCCAGTGAATTGCTGAGCAACTTCGAGAAGTTGCTCAGCATGGAAGGGAAGGACTCGTAGTGGGAAGGGATTTGGAAATCGGTGAAGCCGTTTCGGCAAGTATGTTGGTTGGCAAGAGATGCACTTAGCCATGTGTGAGTGTCCAAAGGATTCTTGTTGTTGGAGTTCACGGAACGGTTGAGGAGATCAACCGTGTCCTTGTAGAGTTCAAGGCAATCTTGCCACGCCGATTTGCCTAGCTCGCCGAAGGAGTCTGAGTCCATGGTGGAGACGAGGCGGTGGGCTTCGACCGCTTGCTTCATGGTGGCTTTTAGGGCTAAGTCATGGAAGGAGACGGTGGTTTTATCGTCTAGGGTTGAGAGGTGATTAGTGTTGAGGAAATGGTGGCACACTTGGGGATATGGGGTTTGGTTGCATGTTGATATAGTGCTTTTAGTGCCATGCACCACGTACATAGAAAATAGTAGAAAATATGCACAAATTGTGGCTAAAATGACATCATAATTATAACCCATTGAGCAAATTATGAGCTTTTAGATTGACAATTCTCTATAGAGGTTTGGAACTATAAATGTAGAGAGTTTGAAACTTTGAATATTTCTTGGATTCGAGAAGTGGGATGAGAGGCTTGTTTATATAGGCAAAAACACTTGTGAGCTGACGTGAGTGGTGGTGCAAAAGACTTTAGTTGAAACGCGTTAGATTGTTCTTTTCTTTTTATCGTTTTCCCTTTCTATCTTTCTTTTACATATCCAAAAAAAAAAATATGATGTTTACGTGAGAGTATAGAATCTTACGGGCTTCATATTGTTATGTTGATTTCTTGTTTAGGGAAAAGGTGTTAAATCTATATCTCGTTGTTTTTGAGTCATGCCATCTAGGATTTAAATTGAAGCGAAAACACCACGCCACTAGTTTTAATGGAATTTTAAGTGTTTTTTAAATCTCTTAAATATTGTTATATCTTTTTAGGATATAGGTGATGGAAGACTGAATTGACTCGTGAGCTTTTGTACTTGTACGTATCCATTTTGGTAATTGGTCAGCTTATAACGGACAAGGATTGCTGAACGTTCCATGCAATTGCGTAGCTAGTGAGAGCTAATTATTATTTTTTAAAAAGAAGGATTAATTATTAGTATTTCTTTATTTATACATATTATGTCAATTTAAAAGACACACACTATATGGATATGACTCCTGTGAGATAAAGTTTAAATTGATTTATTTAATTGGAACACTCCGTCCATGGTCACTGAAATAATTAATAATCTAATAATAAATCCTTTTGCTTAATAAAAACAATCTTATAATGAACCTCTGAAGTTCTGAGAACATTTTAGGAAGTTATTTTTTTCTCACTTTGTTTGGTTTTCAGTTTCTTTCAATCTATCATTCCTATTAGAGATAGCTAGCTTTTGGCCGGTTAATAGGTGCTTTTCAAATTAAGTTTGTTAGTTAGCATTTGGAGTAAGAAACACATACTATGTCTCTATTTTAATATTGTCAAAATAGAATAAGTCTAGAAATATAACAGCATGCAATAATATTATGCATATTTGCATCGTTACAGAATCCATATCTATATGGAGCTTTCAACAATATACACACATGTATTTGGTCGAGTTTTCAATTATTAGATTTTTATTAATAGTTATTCATCAAATATAAAAATTTAATGATGTGACGTAATAAAAATTTAATCTCATTAATCGTCATACATCTTTTTATTAACTAGTTAATTTATTATAACTATCGGATTGATATCACACAATTAAAATAATAATAAGCAGCAACAGGTAAATATAATGACCACTAAAACCAATATATGTGTATATATATACACACGACAAATTCGCAGGTTTTTATTCTCAAAGGAACCAATTTAAAACGTTAATGGTAGTGCATAACATATATTGATCAGCCCATAAATCTATCTTCGATTTAATAGTACTGCAATTAAACCCATTAAAAGTCAGTGATCATATTGAAATCCGGAAAGTACCAAACTGTCCACATTGGTATAGCAGATGAAAACTTTTCTTTCTTATCTTAACTCTTAAGTGCGGGTTTTCATCTCAACCATAATTTTCAAATACACATGAGGCGGCTCGTGAACTTTTGGTCATTTGATTAAGATGGGATTTTTATCTTTTGTTAATTAGGTGAACAGCAACATGTTTTGCTTGACGTGGTTCTTGGTAGGTTTGTAATTTCTAGTTCCCGTCTTGCCACGTTGTCTTACAGAGTTCTAATGACCCTAAAGTATACTCCAACTTTATTAATTTATAACTGAACCAAAAATTAAGCTTCTTACACGTGCCGTTTCGCTGGCCTTTCATGCTGATTTTTTTGAGATAGTCAAAGATGGAAAAATATGGTTGCAAAACTAGTATGCAAAAAGAATGCTAAATATCCTTTTGCAAAGGAAAAGAAAAAAAGGCTAAACACGTTCTTTTACTGTTATTGTATACCCTTATTTTTTCTCCTTTCTTGCATGTCAATAATATCATATTACTTCAATTAAAAAATTATGATAATTAATTAATTAATTAACGTGACATGATCTTATTGAAAAGACACAAATAAGGAGACATATAAGCCCAAACTGTCTTTTTACTAGTCTTTTTTCATATAGTTATTCTGGAAGTTTTAAAGATTAATTAGATTCAAATCTTTTATTTATTTATTTATATTGTTCTAATGCGGTTAACAGATGGGTCTTCTTTGCTATAGATTTTGTAAAAAGCTGACTTCTTAAAGTAAATATGTACTCGTTTTTTCTTTTAGACTCTTTCCCATTAGGTTCTGGCTTGATGGGTTTTACGAAGCATATTTCTAGCTTCCCTTACATGGAGTTAGCTTCCAATTTTATAGGTTTTTTGTTCTGTTTTCCATTTGTTTAGTCTTTTTGCCTTTGGCTTGTCTTGTTGAAACATTTACTTTATTTTTTTTTATTTTAATAATTTTGAGTGAGAGTTTTAATGTAGGATGAGATTAGTTAGTCGATGCCAATCTAATTTGAATGTGCTAACAATTTTTGATACCAGCAGTTTATTCAAAAAAAAAAAAAAAAAAAAAAAAAAAACTTTACTTTTCTTCTAAAGGAAATTACGAGTTTGGAAGCTTGAGGCATTCTTTTTGTTATGAATGATCAACGCGAGCATTCTTCCTCCTAGTCGATCTATAGTAATAACCCCTATCATAAAGTCGTGGCCAAATTTAGCATCATATGACATATATCACAAAAGATTTCATGTAAGAGTACTTGCGTGCAAACTACTTATAACCTAATTTCAAATGAACAAACATTTGATTTTGGTTTCATATCTGCACAGATAGTTATGAAAAATTTAATTTAATTTACTTAGCCGAAAAGTGATCAAAATTGGCCAGTTTATATTTATAATATGACCAGCAAACTCTTAGTACCCTCTAGCAAACACTTCTTCTATCAAATCCTTCCTTCCAATATTATGTTAAAGAAAAAGTTAAAGTCGACTGGTTGATCATCAATTAGTAGAAAAGGATTTGGATTGTTGCGAATTTCCACAATTTATCCTTAAACCGATCTGAAAACCGTTTGTAAGGGAACTAGAACTAATTCTCCTCACAACATACATGCTATTGATAATTACTTTTAAAAGTAATTACACAAAATGTCTATTATTGAAGGCCTAATTTTTATTTGGCTAGAAGGAACCTTTTCTTCTGGAAATATCTTGACCCAACGTAGACGGTAGAAAACCAAGTCTTCTTTGTTTTTTATTTTTTTTATTTTTTTATTATTTATTTATTTATTTTGTTTTTTTTGTTGCTTGAAAAGCAAGTCTCTTGGAAAAACTGAACATTAACTAATCTAAAGTGGTATATACAGGGAATTCTCAGGTAGTTAAGTGGCTGTTGGAGCTGTAGAAGAGACAAGTCCCATGCTATTTCAAAGAGTAAGGCTCCGTTCATTTCACCGATTTGAGTTTAAAATTCGAGTTTTGTTACAGTAAAAAGCTCTTAAAAATAGTAACATCTAACTTTTTTGCTACAATAAAAAGCTTTCACGTAAAGTCACATCTAAACTCGAATTAAAAACTCGAATCAGCAAATTAAATGAGCCGTAAGTACTATAAAATCTATGGGCATAGATATCTTTTCATGTGATCAGTTATTGAATTAAAAAGAATTCTGAGGTGAATTGTCAAGAAAATGAAAGACAACATAACAAAGTTATGGTAGATTGTAACACTTAGTAGCTGTTAGTCAATCAAATTTTATTCTCAGTTCAAGTTACAATTTTTGTGTATATCTAAACTATAATTTGGATTACAGTTTAATTCACCTAAGTTAAAACAGTTTTTGAATCTAATCATCACCAAGACCATATGTTACATGTTAGCTTTCAAAGTAAGCATTCAAAATAAGTACATAACTAGGCATGCTTGAGCAATCTGGTAGCAATTTGTTGTCCAAAAGCGGGTAATAATATTCACAATCTACAATTGGTGTATCCATTAAGTAAACCATCTAAGCATCCACTCATTAGGTTAAGAAATACATGTTACTGCCGAAACAAAAATCAATTTACATTTAACATAAGTTTCATGTCACGTCAATATCCCGCCATAAATATAGGCTGTTAAGATCGACAGAACGACAGAAAAAGACTGAAGTTTTGAAACTTCAAAAAGGTAATGACAGACTATAGAGCGCCTTATGTGTGTGTGTGTGTGTGTGTAAAAAATATGCATATATTAGAAGCACAATTGTTTGTCCTACTCTGGCCTTACATAATTTGAAAAGCAGGTTTTTTGTGTACCTAAAGTTACAAAAATGCCCCCATATGACACAACAGATGTTGGGCTACCGGTCAGTTGAGAAAAAATAGGTCGATATGGAGATAAAAGAAGTAGGATGCATTTCGTAGATGGATCCAAAATCATCATGATTATGGATCCTAGTTCAGAATCAGTGTTTGGTTACAGTGATTCTGAATCATGATTCAGAATCACTATTTGGTTTGGATGATTCTGAATTTGATGTGATGTTTTAAACTAACTCAAATCTTGTTCTAAAACCGCCACCTCTTAATTCAAGGTGATTCAAACCCCTGATTCTAAATCATGATTTGAACATAAAATAATGAATTATGGTTCTAATTTCAAATTCATGATTAGAATCTCTCTAATTTGAATTATCGTATCAAACCCGTATTTTCTTAATCCCGTCGAGAAAGGGAGCCCGACACTTGAAAAAGGATACTTGCTTATCAGTCATTCTGTAGATAACTTTTTAATTGAATTTGGTAATGTTCTAATTGATTTGAAAAAGAAAACTACATATTTAACTTTATTTTTTGGTTGCTGATTTTATTACCCTTCTGCGTTGAATGCATTACGTTTTTTTTTGGGTGTTAATTTCTTTAGAAAAATCTAGTTGCCTAATTACTATTCTAAGAGGGTTGGTTGACTACAGCAGTATCTTTGTTATATGTGCCTTCTACGACCACAATTAACTGTATTTCATGATAACTAATTAAATAATGTAATTTAGAAGTACTTGGAATAAGCTATATGTAATTAATTTAGTTTGCTCCGTGAAGCACTGAATCTTAAGACAACTAAATAATAGAAAAGTTTGTGAAATAAAAACTATCATTATTTTCATATACTTAACTCAATTATTCTACATGTTTGAGATTTTTTCTGCTAAAAAGTATTCAATATATATCTTTGTCAGACCTTCCTAGCCACATATATAGTTTATAAATGTATGAAACTAATATTATCATACTTGAAAATTAGTGATTTAAAAATTCGGTACATAAACTCGGTAACATTAATTAAGTTGCAATTTTTCTTTCGCCGTCCATTAGAATATACCTTGTATCTTATTTTTGGCTACTATATTATTTGGAATATTTTGAGTTGATTGTTTCAAATGCAACTTGCATATGTACGTATTCATGACGAATCATGATGAGCAGACGAATCCCGTTATAAAAAGAAAACGACACGAATAGTGGTGATCAAGATCCAGATTCAAGACTTGATGACCTTTGCACAATAATATTCCCTTTAACTTTCTACAACGACGTGTGATTTATACATGACTTGTACTTGAATTGTTGGAAAGACTAAAGAGCATAAAAAAAATTAGACATAGGAAAAGGATCTATCTGATTAACATATTTAAGGTTGTAAATACATGGTTGTGTACTCAGATATTGATCACAATGTTGAGAATAGTATTATAGAAACATGAGATGTAATAGGATATTTATTATTTATTTAATAAAAGAGTTTATTCATCATTTTTTGTGCATATATTTATGAATATTTTATTAATATCAAATAAAAATTTCGTGATTATTTATGTAACCTTAAACATGGTATATAAGTGTTGTATACGAGAGGATAATGTTTAAGGATAGTAATCAAAAAGTGATGTTCATAATAAATCTAATTAAAGTTCGGAATCTTTAATTAGAACATTACTAATACATGTCATTTCCATGTAGAATGGAACGGTGTTATCCACACTGTTAATATGGTGTGATATTGAATGAGTGTATTATGCATAATAAGATTATGTGGAACAAGGACACAGACACAATATGAATTTCTAATAATTTTCGTTAAGTATAGAAATTCTAATTGAGTCTACTGATGGTCATATATAGAATGATCTTAATTTTGAGTTCTTAACAAACTTCTATTTATGATTTGTGTCTCTTGATTTACGTGGTACGGATTCCAAGACCCTAAATCCTATTCCTTGTATTTTGAAGACATGATGAAGTAGGTAGCCGGGAATGTTATTATACGAGATGGAATCCATTCCTTCTTGAGAAAGAAGTAGATAAATAATTCTCTTGAGTGTTGATTCAGTACTTGGATTAGTAAGAGCGCTCTGGTTCATGAATGTGTTTTATGAATTACTATCCATTAGAGAATCAATGATACTTAAGGATGAAGATATAATTAGAAAGATTAATGGATTCTACCTGACTCTAATTATGAATTATTTATGGAAGATTGATCTATATGCAATGACTATATCAAATGGACACTTCACAGTTTAGAAGTAATTAATGTCTATAATAGTGGAGTAACTATTGAAATTAATAGAATTAATTAATTAATTAAAGTGTTTACTTAATTATTAGTTTTTATTGGAGCTCGGGATTATAGGTCCATTAGTCCCCGTGTCATCTTTGTAATTCTATCAGACACAGAGGGCAAAATGGAAATTTTAGAATTACAGAATTATAAAATTAAACACTCGAAAATAATTAATTGAGAATTAATTATTATTTAAATAATGTGATTATTTAAATTTGAATTTGAATTGTGAACATAATTTAAATTTATCCTTTTAAACTTATTTGATAAGTTGGTCAATTTAGAAGTTTGACATAATTTGAATTTAAATTTGAATTAAAATTGGACTACAGGATAAATGATGATTTTCTCTTCCTTCCTTATCCAGTATTGGCGCCACACACAAGGGATAGAAACCCTACATGGCCAGCCACTTAAGGGATAAGGTGTAGGAGATTTTTTGTTCCAAATTTAATTAGGAGATAGAGATTTAATTCCTTTTTGAAGTTTGACTTCTACTCTTTAAATATGAGTGATAGAAAATTGCATAGACAATTTTTGAAGACAATTTTGAAAATAATTTTCTGCCTTAATTATTGAGTTTGGCCGAAATTTCTCATAGGGAAAAGAGGGGAAAATTTTTTCTCCAAAAAAATTTCCAAAAAAATTTTCACATCGTGCATGCGTTGGTATTTGTGGAAATTCGAGTGTTATTGAAACCTGTTTTGTCTCACGCGGGCCCACACACATGTCTACGTGGAATCAAGGAATTGGCGTGGAAGACTTTGGTTTTCTAAACACAAAGCTTGGAGCAAGGATTGTTCGAGGTCAAAGAATTCAAGTTATCGATCTAATCGGCGCTAGGTATTATTCTTAATTAACTTCTTAATATATGAATTAATTAGATTAATTTATTTGTGCATAAATTAATATAATCTATAGAGTATCTTAAAGGTTTTATAAAATTTTTTGTTATAGACGATCCGCCTCCTGTCACGCTTCCACATCCGAATTCGATTCGGCTATCAACACACAAGATAGTACGTACTTCATATTAGTTTATTAATCTAATTTAAATTTTTGTTGATGCATGACTTAAGGGGTGTTTTTTTTGGGGTGAAAAACGATATATATATATATATATATATTTGTGAGAAACATGGAGGCAAAGGAAATAGATGATGAGTAGTGACCTCATGTTTTTAGCCGAGCAGCCATGTTAACAATCTATTGGAATTGCGGGTGGGAAAAAAAAAGAACCTAACATATATACTCATTGATAAATTAACATTTATGGCCCGTTTAATTTACCGATTTAAGTTTTTAATTTGAGTTGAAATGTAACTTTATGTGATAGTTTTTTATTATAGTAAAAAAGTTAAATTTCACTGTTTCTAAGAGTTTTTTACTGTGACAAAACTCGATTCAGTAAAAATGAATGGGGCCTTAAAAAAAAGTACTTTGATAACTTGTTTTTCGTTGCTATCCCATCACTAGTTGTGGTTCATTACTCTAGTGGTTGTTTGCAAGGATAGGGAACTGAATTGAATAGGGCACTTCTCTGATTATGGGGATATTGTGAGTGGAGAACTCAATAAACCAAGTAAAAGGGAGGGAAAAAAAAGTAAAAGTAAACCCTTTACTTTCACGTAAACTTAAACACCAATCCATAAGACACAATATAATTTGTAAGTTTTTAATAAATGTACATTTAATTTGGTTTGGAACTCGTTCCGTATGAATAAATGAAATCACCTAAAACAGTCATATATTTACTTATATATCAAGCATGGTACAGTTTTAACTAATTATTATAATATGGCAAGAGATATTATAACTACTTTAATTGAAAAGTTACAATTTGTACCATCAAAGTGGGTATGACCAATCCCATTTCTTTAACAAAACTTTATATGTTACTTTTGAAGTCACTTTCCTCTTTACGTTGTATCTATAACTTCTTCAATCAAGCAGCTTAGAGCTTTCCCGATTCAAGCAACTTAGTGTTCTAAGTAGTTAATTTTCTTTTAAAAGCAAAATTTCAGAAAATAAAATTAAGGAGAATATATATATAGCTTTGAATTTGAAGCTTTAATAAGAATACGTAAAACGCCGTTTTGCTTCTATGTGCACGATCAAACGGCCACAGCTATTCCAAAATGATCAAGTGAATTTATAGAAATTAAGTAAATTCCAAAGACCAGAGATTGCATAAGGCACGTGTTTTCGAACAACCATATGTAGCAAAAATATATAAGTTTTTTTTTTTTTTTTTTTTACTTGTATATATAGAGATGTCAATCATGACAGCCCGACTCAATTTGGTCCGTTTAAATTGAACCCACACGTGCCCCGTGTCGTATTTGAGTTGGTCTATTTATTTACCGTGTTAATACTGGGCTGGCCCATTTAATTTTTATGCCGTCAAGCCCGGATCACAGCCCATGTATATGTGGGCCATGTCCTTAACGTGTTCGGGTCGTGCTTGTGTTTTTATAGTGCTCTTAATGTGCCTTAATCGTGTCAAATAACATATTTACAACAAATACAAAGAAATAAGCTTTTAACAGAATGAAAACATTAAAGTTTTAACAAAAAAAAAAGCATATCATTAATTAAAAAATGTTCCTTAATTATTATTAACGTTTTATTTTTATTAAAACTTCTTAATAAAATAAATATTTTTATGACATGTAACATATATTAATAAAACTACTTTTATACTTCATCTTCATTAATTGAGTTTTTATCGTACTTTTAACATGCTTGTATCTGTGTTCGTGCTTGTGCTTGTGTGGTGTATAATGTGCCATTAGCGTGTTTCGTGCTTAAAAGTTACGTCAAGTCAAGTCAATTTAATAAATGGGATAAGCCAAACCCATTTAATAATCGTGTTGTGCCATATCGTGCATACTTTTTAACGTGTCGTGCTCGTGCCATCCCGTCAAGTCTGACGTGTTTTGACATCTCTAGTTGTATATATTGGTCGCTATTCAAAATGTTGTTCCTGCCTATATCATATGTTATTAATTGGTTTCTCTGTTTTGCACAAAAAGTAAAAGGAAAACTGTGGTAGATTAAATGCTGTGTGTCTATTTTCATGGCCAGAATTCTTTTAAGTGTATGTTTCAATATTTCTTTTTAATATAATTAATTATTCTCATTCTATATCTCAACTTTCCTACCAATATTATCAACTATAGCTAGTACTCTTGTCAACATGAAACTGACTAAACCAGGTGACCAACAAGCAACATCAAAATATACACAAAATAAAAAATCAAAAAATCAAAATCAAGTAGCTTAACTTCATCGGATTCGAAATATTATAAATACAATTAAGTTATTAGTTTAAGTTAGGACAATTCATTTGTGGAATGCTAAGTCCATTTGGATCAACACAAAGGCAATATATGAGTCGTCATAAGCACATAACAACAATTACATGCATTTCATGTTTGGTCTATTTTAGAAGTAATCTTCTTTGGAATTAAGCCATTTCGTATTTCCGGCAGGAAAAAAAGAAGAAGAAGAAGAAGAAAAATCCATGAAACACGTATTTTCTTAATGGCCGCTGGCCAAAATGAGGTCTACTTCAAAAGTAATTTGCACTAGAATAAATCTATTCTTATTTACTAAAAAGATTCCAAATATTAACAAATATATTCAAATATAGATAGATATATAGTATATGAAAATACAATGAGACTTCTATCATTATGGACATTATAGGGTCCTTTCATGTACTGTACTTACATGTCCTTTATGGCCCCTGGATGAACATATAGAGAGAGAAAGACATTGGGGGTTTTTTTTTTTTTTTTTTATACTTTAATAGTACCATATATTTTGAGCTTATTAAACAATTATACCAATGTATTTCAAATAGTTGCATGTATAAATCTTTAAACTGTACTTTATCCTCAAATCCATATATTTTCAATATCAAAGGTCAAATTAATTGACAAAATGACTTTTAATTCTCACAATATCGTAGTTGTAGACATAATTTAGCGTAGAATTCGAATCATCCTACATCCAAATTAAAAAAAAAAAAAAGAAAAAAAAAACCACACCACCCCTCAAACACTATATATATATATATATATATATATATATATATATATATGTTTATATAAATCAATATTCTATTGTTCCAAAATTAGACATTGCATTAGATCAGCTCCGCTACCCAAACGAATAATGGGTGCCATCCAGCTAGGCGCTAATTCCACAAGTCCTCAAATGCATTCACACAAAATGGACTCCAAACTCTTGCATGTAAGTATAAACGTTAATGTCAATCTGACTTTCTAAACATAATTTTTCTTTGCTTAAGTCAATTTTCCACGAAAAAAGTAACACTGTAGCGTGCAAATTTAAAAGTCGATGAAAGATTATTCTACTGATTACTACTGAAAGCAACTGATTATTCCTTGCAGTTGCTTCCAAGCGCGCAGACCTTAGCATTTTGGTTTATCCTCCTAATGTCCTACACTGCCACCATATTTTGTGGTTGTGCTTGCTTGATTTGTCTTGAATTTTATTTTCTTGCTTTATGACTCAAGTTTTTTGTGAAAATGATACGCATATATATATATATATATATATATATCCTTATAATTTTTAACATCTTAATCCAAACAATTTCTAAGGAGAAAAGTATTATTAGGATAGAAAGAGACCATATATAATGTATATGTGTGTGGATATATTGCGAGCTTGGATAATCACAGGATAATTGCATCTTGGGATTGAAAAAAAAAAAAAAAAAAAAAAAAAACAAGAAAAACATTTTATTGGTAGTCAGCACAGTATCTAAGCTTCTCATTCACCAATAAGGAAAACATGAGATTTTCAAAACTACCTGTCTAATTGATTTTTCAGTTTAAAAAATTATGTATGATTATTTTTGTTATAAATATATTACTAATCCAAACTCCTTAAATGCAGCTTTACGGCTCTTGTGATTATAAACGAGGAAGATCTATCTTTTTGAAACCTAAAAGTTAGATATTTTCCCAAAATAGAAAATTACAAGGTATTTTGTTTCTAATGTATTTTATTGTTTTAGCTCTTTCATTACCATAATCTTAATAAATAAATGTGATAAACTTCTGTGAACACAGCTATAAAGTTTCCTAAATCCCTTCTATTATTTTTTCAAAAAAAAAAAAAATGATGATCCCTATGATTTGATTAATTAGTTTGCCCTTTACCTTTGTATGTGTTGGGTTTGTCCATTTATGTTTCAAAGTTTAAAATAATAGAGTTGGATTTCTTTTTTGTAAATTCATTTGTGCTAAAGTTAAGAGTAATTGGGGAAAAAAAAAAGTTTCTCTTGGATTGTCTGTTAGAAGAGATTTGCTCTCTTTTACTTTCGGGTATGCAATGTACCAATCCGACAAAACCTACTAAAGCAAACCAAGTAAAATCAAAACAGACTAAACTAATTAATTGGTAATTGTTTTGGTTTGGTTTGAATTTTCAAAAATCCAATTAAGTTGGTTTGATTTTTTGTTTTACTCCTAAACAACCAAATAAACCATTCAAGTTTTTATCTTGGATACCTTTGCCATAATATAATTTGTTAGTTTATTCTATGTTAAATTATGTTTTACTGTTTTATGATCGATTTGTTTGTATATATTTTATTACTTATACTTTCTTTTATTTTTGTGATGAATATTGATTAATTTCTAACATTGGATGTTTCATTTATATTATGAATCAGATCTTACTACTTGAGCTATGATTGTTAATTATTGAGAAATAGATGAATATTTACTCCTTCAAAATCTTGGTTCTAATTATTATTGAGAACAAGTCGATAAATATCAGTTGAAGAAGATTGTATTATCTAGAGGGCTGTCTTTTATAAACCGTTTGATTAAATTTTGATTGGAAAAGTGTTGGGATATCTGTCAGTTGCCAGTAGCACATGTTCTGGTCTTTGGTCTCGGTGTGGGTCCCGTAGCGGGAGTTATTATCTTTGGCACTATATAGTATGTTATATGTATGTATGTATGCGCCCACACACTATACACACACTAGACGAGAATTGTGTTGACGGACCGATTCCATATGGCATGGAGCCTATAGATTCACAAGGATAGATGTCTATCAACATTTTTCTATGTAGGTAATTGAATTTCCTTGATTCAAACGTTCTCTCTTGGGTATTCAACATTTTCCTATCTCTTGGTAATCAGGGCAGATAAGATAACGCAACTAAAGTTGAAAGACATAAATGAAGTTCAATTGACATAAATTGGAAAATTTATTAAGCAAAAAATAAATTGGAAGAACAAATAATGAAAAAGAAATGGGTTTTGGGTTGAGTTTGAAAGGAATATGATGTCTCATTTTATAGGCTCTTAAAGAAAGTTTTCCTTCTGCCCAGTGGTTAGAAAATTTAATTCCTGAAAAATAATCGGGTTATTTTAAGTCATCATTTTTTTTTTTTCCTTTCCTTTATTAAGGTTTACTAAAGATTGCTTCACCATGTTTAACATTCTTCCGCTTGAAGTCATCTTTCAAGATTCATCCCATGCTGCATTTGTTTCTACTAGGCGACTAGAGGATCTACACTAAACAAACTTGTTGGTATTGATTGGTTTGGTCAAAGTATCTGCTGGGTCTCCTTAGTGTGGGATTTAGCATTTCCATGCTTTCTTTCTCCACTACTTCTCGATAGAATGATTCTGAACTCCTATGTGTTAAGTCCCGGAATAAATAGCTAGATTCCTTGCAATATGCAAGGCACTTTGACTGTTATAACACTGAAAGATCTTCTCTTGTTTGTGCCCAGGTTCTTCCTTGCAAGCTTGTGTACCCATCATATATTTTGCTTTTGTTGTTGATAAAGCCACAACCGTTCACAGTCTTAAAACTTAGCTTACAGATCCTCTTGCAAATGTGCACGCATAGCATGTTGTGGGTTTTTCTTCTCAAAGTCACCAGTTAAAACTGAATATTCATAACCCTTGGCAACAAACTTTGATCCTCCAAAACATAATGCAACATTTGAGGTACTCTTGATGTATCTCAGGATCCACTTAATAGGATTCAATGCTCCCATCCAGGATTTGCCATGTACAAACTAACCGCTCCCATTGTTTGTGCATTATTCGATCTTGTATAGAGCATAGCGACTATTACGCTTCCCACGACTACAGCATATGGTACTCAGAGACATTTGCATCCTCTCTTCATTGCTAAGATATACTTGAGGAATACTTGAAATTAACATGAAGTGGAGTAGAAATTGGCTTAGAATATTGCATATTGAAGTGTCACAAGATGTTCTTCTAAGTAGGGTTTTTTTTTTTTTTTTTTTTTTTTTTTTTTTTTTTTTTTGAGAAAGCCAAATCTTCTTCTTTTAACTGTCTCAGTAAATTTACATCCCTAGAATTTTGTTTGCTGGTTTTAAATCCTTCATATCGAATTCCCTAACCAATTGTGCCTTCAATTCTTAGACACGATCTTTATTGACGCTTGCTACCAATATGTCGTCCATATACAATAACCAAACAATGAAATCATTTTTATCCTCAAACCTCTGATAGTACGTACAATGGTCTAAACTGAGTTTATTGTACTCAAGGCTAATGATGTGGGAATCAATTCTCTTGTACCAATATCTCGGCACCTGTTTGAGACCATACAAAGATTTTGTCAACTTGCAAACCACGTTCTCCTTGCCTGTTTCTGCAAAGCCTTCTGGTTGGAGAATGTATAAATCTTTTCTTCAAGTTTTCCATTAAAAAAAGCAACATTCACATCTAGCTGCTCTATATGTAAGTCAAGCATAACACACGTCGTTGGGATTACTATGATGCTATGAGTAAATTAAACAACAGGTGAAATATTTAGTTGAAGTCAATACCTTATTTGTGAGCATATCCTTTTACCACCTATCTTGTACGATATGATTCCACCTAGTTATAGCTATCCTGCTTGATCTGCTAGACCCGTTTGTTGTCGATGGTCATCTTTTATTGTGGTAACGGAACAAGATTCCATGTCTTGTTTTTGTGGAAGGCTTCAGTCTCCTTTGCATTGCTTCAATCTCTTACATTATTGCCATCCACGAGGATACATTTGGGCTTTTGGTAGCATTATGGAAAGTTGATGGATCCCTATCCTCTAGTAAAAGACAACATTTAACATTATTCTCAGCTAATTACATATTCTAAATGCGAAGTTGACTAGATAAAAGTACCTCTTAGATAGTTTGACTAGATAATATTTTTACAAGAAGAAACTTTGGATAAAAGTACCTCTTATATATATATATATATATATATTAACACTTAGATGTTCTTTATAATAGTCCCATCAATTAATGATGCCTAAAGGGAGAAAAAAAGACACAATAGATTAATATTTCTAAGTGCACATACGTCTCTAGGCATGTACATATGTGTAATAAATCAACTTTATGCAAGTGTAACCACGCAGTTCCTATTTTTATTTTTAACTATTTTGGGTTTGAACCTTTTTCTTGTTGACAGAGCATTTAAATAAGTCATAATCAACTTTTTTTTTTTTTTTTTTTTTTTTTTTTAGTCTTTCGCTTTTTGGCGACGGAGTTAAAATCAGGCTTTACTTTAATTAAACTTTATCCAGTGGTTAAAGTTTCACTATAAATTAGCACAATACTGACCAAAAGTGGCAGATTCAAAAGTTGTTGAACCATCTACGTTGTTCCTATTCCCTGTAACGATTGTAGCGTCTATGCCATCCCCAACAAACTTCAAGTTCTTGATATCCTTCTTGATCTCGACATTTTTCTTGTAAACGCCCGCTTTCACGTACACAACAATCCTCTTACTCCCTCCACCTAGGTTTTTTGCTGCCTCCACGGCCTCCGAAATAGTCTTGAAACCACCCGATCCGTCTTGGGCCACTACGATATCCGCTTTTGCTGCCGCCCACCGGATTGTAGAAGCTTCCGGTCTGCGGCAGAAACCCATTCGGGGAAGCCATCGGAGAGCAGCCGTCGACTGCGAACTTGTTTACTAAACGACGTCGCGGTCGATGGAATAGTAGCCTTGTTGATGGCCAGTGAATTGCTGAGCAACTTCGAGAAGTTGCTCAGCATGGAAGGGAAGGACTCGTAGTGGGAAGGGATTTGGAAATCGGTGAAGCCGTTTCGGCAAGTATGTTGGTTGGCAAGAGATGCACTTAGCCATGTGTGAGTGTCCAAAGGATTCTTGTTGTTGGAGTTCACGGAACGGTTGAGGAGATCAACCGTGTCCTTGTTGAGTTCAAGGCAATCTTCCCGCGCCGTTTGCCTCGCTCGCCGAAGGAGTCTAAGTCCATGGCGGAGACAAGGCGGTGGGCTTTGACCGCTTGCTTCATGGTGGCTTTTAGGGCTAAGTCATGGAAGGAGACGGTGGTTTTATCGTCTAGGGTTGAGAGGTGATTAGTGTTGAGGAAATGGTGGCACACTTGGGGATATGGGGTTTGGTTGCATGTTGATATAGTGCTTTTAGTGCCATGCACCACGTACATAGAAAATAGAGAAAATATGCACAAATTGTGGCTAAAATGACATCATAATTGTAATCCATGGAGACCAAATTATGAACTTTTTAGATTGACAATTCTCTATAGAGGTTTGGAACTATAGATGTAGGGAGTTTGAAACTTTGAATATTTATTGGATTCGAGAAGTGGGATGAGAGGCTTCTTTATATTGTTTTCCATTTCAATTCTTTCTTTCTATCTTTCTTTTACATATCGAAAATAAAATATGATGTTTACGTGAGAGTATAGAATCTTACGGGCTTCAAATTGTTATGTTGATTTCTTGTATTAAGTTTATTAGTGTTTCTTTATTTATACATATTTTGTCAATTTAAAAGACACACACTATATGGATATGCCTCCTGTGAGATAAAGTTTAAATTGATTTATTTAATTGGAACACCCCGTCCATGGTCACTGAAATAATTAATAATCTAATAATGGTTCCTTTTGCTTAATAAAAACAATCTTATAATGAATCTCTGAAGTTCTGAGAAAATTTTAGGACTTTTTTTTTTTTTTTTTTTTTTTTCTCACTTTGTTTGGTTTTCAGTTTCTTTCAATCTATCTGGAAAATGATCAAACTCCATTCCTATTAGAGATAGCTAGCTTTTGGCCAGTTAATAGGTGCTTTTCAAATTAAGTTTGTTAGTTAGCGTTTGAGTAAGAAACACATACTATATGTCTCTATTTTAATATTATCAAAATAGAATAAGTCTAGAAATATAACAGCATGCAATATTGGATATTACGCAAATTTGCATTGTTATAGTATCCATATCTATATGGAGCTTTCAACAATATACACACAACATATGGTCGAGTTTTTAATGATTAGATTTCTATTAGTGGTTGTTTATCAAATATAAAAATTTAATGATGTAACGTGATAAGAATTTAATGTCATTAATCATCATACATCTTTTTGTCAATTATCTAATTTATTACAATCATTGGATTAACATCACATAGTTAAGATAATAATAAGCACTAATAGGTAAATACATTGACCACTAAAATCAATATATGTGTATATATATACACACAACAAATTCGCAGGTTTTTATTTTCAAAAGAACCAATTTAAAGCGTAAATGGTAGTGCATAACACATATTAATCGGGCCATAAATCTGTCTCCGGTTTAATAGTACTGCAATTAAACCCATTAAAAGTCAGTGATCATATTGAAAACCAGAAAGTACCAAACTGTCCACTTTGTAATAGCAGATGAAAACTTTTCTTCCTCATCTTAACTCTTAAGTGGGGGTTTTCATCTGAACCATAATTTTTCAAATACACATGAGGCGGCTCGTGAACTTTTGGTCATTTGATTAAGATGGGATTTTTATCTTTTGTTAATTAGGTGAACAGCAACATGTTTTGCTTGACGTGGTTCTTGGTAGGTTTGTAATTTCTAGTTCCCGTCTTGCCACGTTGTCTTACAGAGTTCTAATGACCCTAAAGTATAATCCAACTTTAGTAATTTATAACTGAACCAAAAATTAAGCTTCTTACGCGTGGCGTTTCGCTGGCCTTTCATGCTGATTTTTTTGAGATAGTCAAAGATGGAAAAATACGGTTGCAAAACTAGTATGCAAAAAGAATGCTAAATATCTTTTTCCAAAGGAAAAAAAGGCTAAACATTTTCTTTTATTGTTAATGTATTCCCTTTGTCTCCTTTCATGCATGTTAATAATATTATATCACGTTAATTTAAAAATTATGATAATTAATTAACGTAACATGATCTTATTAAAAAGACACGAATAAGAAGACATATAAGTCCAAACTGCCTTTTTACTAGGCTTTTTCATATAATTATTCTGATAGTTTTAGAGATTAATTTTTATTTATTTATATTGTTCTAATGCGGTTAACAGAGATATAATGGGTCTTCTTTGCTATAGAATTTGTAAAAAGCTGACTTCTTAAAGTAAATATGCACTCTTTTTTTCTTTTAGACTTTTTCCCATAGTGGATGTGAATCAAATTGGGATGTGCTAACAATTTTTGATACCATAAGTTTATTAAAAAAAAAAACCTTTCTTTTAAAGGAAATTACAAGTTTGGAAGCTTGGGGCATTCTTTTTGTTATGAATGATCAACGCGAGCATTCTTCCTCCTAGTCGATCTATAGTAATAACCCCTATCATAAAGTCGTGGCCAAATTTAGCATCATATGACATATATCACAAAAGATTTCATGTAAGAGTACTTGCATGGAAACTACTTATAACCTAATTTCAAATGAACAAACATTTGATTTTTGTTTCTTATCTACACAGATAGTTATGAAAAATTTAATTTAATTTACTTAGCCGAAAAGTCATTATATGACCAGCAAACTCTTAGTAACTTCCTTCCAATATTATATTAAAGAAAGAGTCAAAGTTGACTGGTTGATCATCAATTAGTAGAAAAGGATTTGGATTGGTATTTATCCTTAAACCGATCTGAAAACCTTTTTTTATGGCCCTGGCCTTCTACTTTGTCATTTGTAAGGGAACTAGAACTAATTCTCCTCACAACATGCATGATATTGATAATTACTTTTAAAAGTAATTACACAAAATGTCTATTATTGAAGGCCTAATTTTTATTTGGCTAGAAGGAGCCTTTTCTTCTGGAAATATCTTGACCCAACGTAGACAGTAGAAAACCAAGTCTTTTTTTTTTTGCTTGAAAAGCAAGTCTCTTGGATATCAACTGAACATTAACTAATCTAAAGTGGTATATACAGGGAATTCTCAGGTAGTTTAGTGGCTGTTGGAGCTGTAGAAGAGACAAGTCCCATGCTATTTCAAAGAGTAAGGCTCCATTCATTTCAGCGATTTGAGTTTAGAATTTGAGTTTTGTTACAGTAAAAAGCTCTCAAAAATAGTAACATCCAACTTTTTTGCTACAGTAAAAAGCTCTCACATAAAGTCACATCTAAACTCAAATTAAAAACTCGAATCAGCGAACTAAATGGGTCCTAAGTACTATAAAATCTATGAGCATAGATATCTTTTCATGAGATCTGTTATTGAATTAAAAAGAATTCTGAAGTGAATTGTCATGAAAATGAAAGACAACATAACAAGGTTATGGTAGATTGTAACATTTAGTAGCTGTTAGTCAATCAAATTTTATTCTCAGTTCAAGTTACAATTTCTGTGTATATCTAAACTATAATTTGGATTAAAGTTTAATTTACCTAAGTTAAAACAGTTTTTGAATCTAATCATCACCAAGACCATATGTTACATGTTAGCTATCAAAGTAAGCATTCAAAGTAAGTACTAACTAGGCATGCTTGAGCAATCTGGCAGCAATTTGTTGTCCAAAAGCGGGTAATAATATTCACAATCTACAATTGGTGTACCCATTAAGTAAACCATCTAAGCATCCACTCATTAGGTTAAGAAATACATGTTACTGCCGAAACAAAAATCAATTTACATCTAACATAAGTTTCATGTCACGTAAATATCCTGTCATAAATATAGGCTATTAAGATCGACAGAACGACAGAAAAAAATTGAAGTTTTGAAACATCAAAAAGGTAATGACGGACTATAGAGTGCTGTGTGTGTGTAAAAATATGCATATATTAGAAGCACAACCGTTTGTCCTACTCTGGCCTGACATAGTTTGAAAAGCGGTTTTGTGTGTACCTAAAGCTACAAAAATGCCCCCATACGACACAACAGATGTTGGGCAACCGGCCAGTTGAGAAAAAATAGGTCGATATAGAGATAAAAAAGTATTTTCTTAATCGCATCAAGAAAGGGAGCCGGACACTCAAAAAAGGATACTTGCTTATCAGTTATTCTGTAGATAACTTCTTAATTGAATTTGAAAAAGAAAACCACATATTTAACTTTATTTTTTTTGTTGCTGATTTTATTACCCATCTACGTTGAATGAAATACGGATTTTTGTTGTTGTTGGGGGTGTTGATTTCTTTAGAAAAATCTAGTTGCCTAATTACTATTCTAAGAGGGTTGGTTGACTACAGCAGTATCTTTGCTATATGTGCTTTCCACGACCACAACTAACTGTATTTCAAGATAACAAATTAAATAATGTAATTTAGAAGTACGTGGAATAAGCTATATGTAATTTAGTTTGCTCTGTGAAGCACTGAATCTTAAGACAACTAAATAATTCAAAAGTTCGTGAAATAAAAACTATCATTATTCTCATATACTTAACTCAATTATTCTACATATTTGAGATTTTTTGTGATAAAAAGTATTCAATATATATCCCTTCCTCAAATATTCAATATATATATCTTTGTCAGAACTTCCTAACCACATATATAGTTTATAAATGTATGAAAATAATATTATCATACTTGGAAATTAGTGATTTAGAAAATTTGGTACATAAACTCAGTAGCATTAATTAAGTCGCTATTTTTCTTACGCCGTCCATTAGAATATACCTTATATCTTATTTTTAGCTACTATATTATTCGGAATATTTTGAGTTGACTGTTTCAAATGCAGCTTACATATTTACATATTCATGACGAATCATGATGAGCAACGAATCCCATTACAGAAAGAAAACGACACGAATAGTGGTGATCAAGATCCAGATTCAAGACTTGATGACCTTTGCACAATAATATTCCCTTTAACTTTCTACAACGACGTGTGATTTATACATGACTTGGACTTGAATTGTCAGAAAGACTAAAGAGCATAAAAAACAAAATTAGATGTAGGAAAAGGATCTATCTGATTAACATGTTTAAGGTTGTAAATACATGGTTGTGTATTTAGATATTGATCACAAGATAGTCGTACTTCATATTAGTTTATTAATCTAATTTAAATTTTTGTTGATGCATGACTGAAGGGGTCTTTTTTTTTTTTTTGTTGAAAAACGAAAATATATATATATATATATATTTTGTGAGAAACATGGAGGCAAACGAAATAGATGAAGAGTAGTGACCTCATGTTTTTAGCCGAGCAGCCATGTTAACAACTATTGGAATTGCAGGTGAAAAAAAAAAAGAACCTAACATATATACTCGTTGACAAATTAATATTTAGGGCTCTATTTAGTTCACTGATTTAAATTTTTAATTCGAATTGAGATGTGATTTTATATAAGAGCTTTTTACTGTAGTAAAAAAAATAGATATAATTATTTATGAGAGTTTTTTCTATGACAAAACTCAAATCGGTAAAATAAACGGACTTTAGATAAAAGTACTCTGTTACTTGTTCTTCGTTGCTATCCCATCACTAGTTGTGGTTCATTACTCTAGTGGTTGTTTGCAAGGATAGGGAACTGAATTGAATTGGGCACTTCTATCTTACTCTGGGGATATTGTGAGTGGATAACTCAATAAACCAGGTAAAAGGGAGGGAGAAAAAAAGTAAAAGTAAACCCTTTCCTTTCACGTAAACTTAAACACCAATCCATAAGACACAATATAATTTGTAAGTTTTTAATAAATGTACATTTAATTTGGTTTGGAACTCGATCCGTATGAATAAATGAAATCAACTATAACAGTCATATATTTACTTATATATCAAGCATGGTACAGTTTTAACTAATTATTATAATATGGCAAGAGATATTATAACTACTTTAATTGAAAAGTTACAATTTTTACCATCAAAGTGGGTATGACCAATCCCATTTCTTTAACAAAACTTTATATGTTACTTTTGAAGTCACTTTCCTCTTTACGTTGTATCTATAACTTCTTCAATCAAGCAGTTTAGAGCTTTCCCGATTCAAGCAACTTAGTGTTCTAAGTAGTTAATTTTCTTTTAAAAGCAAAATTTCAGAAAATAAACTTAAGGAGAATATATAGCTTTGAATTTGAAGCTTTAATAAGAATACGTAAAACGCCGTTTTGCTTCTATGTGCAGGATCAAACGGCCACAGCTATTCCAAAATGATCAAGTGAATTTATAGAAATTAAGTAAATTCCAAAGACCAAAGGTTGCATAAGGCACGTGTTTTCGAACAACCATATGTAGCAAAAATATATAAGTTTTTTTTTTTTTTTTACTTATATATATATAGATGTCAATCATGCAGCCCGGCTCAATTTGGTCCGTTTAAATTGAATCCACACGTGCCTCGTGTTGTATTTGAGTTGGTCGATTCATTTACCGTGTTAATACTGGGCTGGCCCATTTAATTTTTATGCCGTCAAGCCCGGCATTCATTGGTTTCTAGTTGATTTTTACACGTGCCTCTAGTTGTATATATTGGTCGCTATTCAAATTGTTGTTCCTGCCTATATTATATGTTATTAATTGGTTTCTCTGTTTTGCACAAAAAGTAAAAGGAAAACCGTGGTAGATTAAATGCTGTGTGTCTATTTTCATGGCCAGAATTCTTTTAAGTGTATGTTTCAATATTTCTTTTTAATATAATTAATTATTCTCATTCTATATCTCAACTTTCCTACAAATATTATCAACTATAGCTAGTACACTTGTCAACATGAAACTGACTAAACCAGGTGACCAACAAGCAACGTCAAAATATACACAAAAAATCAAAAATCAAAAAATCAAAATCAAGTAGCTGAACTTCATCGGATTCGAAATATTATAAATACAATTAAGTTATTAGTTTAAGTTAGGACCATTCATTTGTGGAATGCTAAGTCCATTTGGATCAACACAAAGGCAATATATGAGTCGTCATAAGCACATAACAACAATTACATGCATTTTATGTTTGGTCTATTTCAGAAGTAATCTTCTTTGGAATTAAGCCATTTCGTATTTCCGGCAAGAAAAAAAAAAAAAAAAAAAAAAAAAGAAGAAGAAAAATCCATGAAACGAGTATTTTCTTAATGGCCGCTGGCCAAAATGAGGTCTACTACAAAAGTAATTTGCACGAGAGTAAATCTATTCTTAATTTATTAAAAAGATTCCAAATATTAACAAATATATTCAAATATATATAGATATATAGTATATGAAAATACAATGAGACTTCTATCATTAATGGACATTATAGGGTCCTTTCATGTGCTGTACTTACATGTCCTTTATGGCCCCTGGATGAACATGTAGAGAGAGAAAGACATTGGGTTTTTTTTTATATACTTTAATAGTACCATATATTTTGAGCTTATTAAAAAATTATACCAATGTATTTCAAATAGTTGCATGTATAAATCTTAAACTGTAATTTATCCTCAAATCCATATATTTTCAATATCAAAGGTCAAATTAATTGACAAAATGACTTTTAATTCTCACAATATCGTAGTTGTAGACATAATTTAGCGTAGAATTCGAATCATCCTACCTCCAAATTTAAAAAAAAAAATAAAACCACACCACCCCTCAAACACTATATATATATATATATGTATGTATGTATATGTATATATAAATCAATATTCTATTGTTCCAAAATTAGACATTGCATTAGATCAGCTCCGCTACCCAAACGAATAATGGGTGCCATCCAGCTAGGCGCTAATTCCACAAGTCCTCAAATGCATTCACACAAAATGGACTCCAAACTCTTGCATGTAAGTATAAACGTTAATGTCAATCTGACTTTCTAAACATAATTTTTCTTTGCTTAAGTCAATTTTCCATGAAAAAGTAACACAGCATGCAAATTTAAAAGTCGATGAAAGATTATTCTACTGATTACTACTGAAAGCAACTGATTATTCCTTGCAGTTGCTTCCAAGCGCGCAGACCTTAGCATTTTCGTTTATCCTCCTAATGGCCAACATTGCAACTATATTTTGTGGTTGTGCTTGCTTGATTTGTCTTGAATTTTATTTTCTTGCTTTATGACTCAAGTTTTTTGTGAAAATGATACGCATATATATATATATATATCCTTATAATTTTTAACATCTTAATCCAAACAATTTCTAAGGAGAAAAGTATTATTAGGATAGAAAGAGACCATATATAATGTATATGTGTGTGGATATATTGCGAGCTTGGATAATCACAGGATAATTGCATCTTGGGATGAAAAAAAAAAAAAACAAGAAAAACATTTTATTGGTAGTCAGCACAGTATCTAAGCTTCTCATTCACCAATAAGGAAGATATGAGATTTTCAGAACTACCTGTCTAATTGATTTTTCAGTTTAAAAAATTATGTATGATTATTTTTGTTATAAATATATTACTAATCCAAACTCCTTAAATGCAGCTTTACGGCTCTCGTGATTATAAACGAGGAAGATCTATCTTTTTGAAACCTAAAAGTTTGATATTTTCCCAAAATAGAAAATTACAAGGTATTTTGTTTCTAATGTATTTTATTGTTTTAGCTCTTTCATTACCATAATCTTAATAAATAAATGTGATAAACTTCTGTGAACACAGCTATAAAGTTTCCTAAATCCCTTCTATTATCAAAAAAAAAAAAAAAAAAAAATGATGATCCCTATGATTTGATTAATTAGTTTGCCCTTTACCTTTGTATGTGTTGGGTTTGTCCATTTATGTTTCAAAGTTTAAAATAATAGAGTTGGATTTCTTTTTTGTAAATTCATTTGTGCTAAAGTTAAGAGTAATTGGAAAAAAAAAAAAAGTTTCTCTTGGATTGTCTGTTAGAAGAGATTTGCTCTCTTTTACTTTCGGGTATGCAATGTACCAATCCGACAAAACCTACTAAAAGCAAACCAAGTAAAATCAAAACAGACTAAACTAATTAATTGGTAATTGTTTTGGTTTGGTTTGAATTTTCAAAAATCCAATTAAGTTGGTTTGATTTTTTGTTTTACTCCTAAACAACAAATAAATAAACCAAATTTTAAACCATTTTGAAAAAGTTTTTATCTTGGATACCTTTGCCATAATATAATTTGTTAGTTTATTCTATGTTAAATTATGTTTTACTGTTTTATGATCGATTTGTTTGTATATATTTTATTACTTATACTTTCTTTTATTTTTGTGATGAATGATTAATTTCTAACATTGGATGTTTCATTTATATTTTGAATTAGATCTTACTACTTGAGCTATGATTGTTAATTATTGAGAAATAGATGAATATTTACTGCTACAAAATCTTGGTTCTAATTATTATTGAGAACAAGTTGATAAATATCAGTTCAAGAAGATTGTATTATCTAGAGTGCTGTCTTGTTATAAAGCGTTTGTTATAAAGTGTATGTATGTGCGCACACACTATACACACACTAGACGAGAACTGTCTTGACGGACCGATTCCATATGGTATGGAGCCTATGGATTCATGAGGAAAGATGTCTATCAACATTTTTCTATCTCTTGGTAATCGGGGTAGATAAGATACCGCAAGTAAAGTTGAAAGACATAAATGAAGTTCAATTGACATAAATTGGAAAATTTATTAAGCAAAAAAGAAATTGTAAATTCTCTCTTATGAGGAGAGAACAAATGATGAAAAACGAAATGGGTTTTGGGTTGAGTTGGAAAGGAATATGGTGTAAAGAAAGTTTTCCTTTTGCCCAATCGTTAGAAAATTATAGTCGGGTTATTTTAAGTCATTATTTCTTTTTTCCTTTCCTATATTAAGGTTTACTAAAGATTGCTTCACCATGTTTAACATTCTTCCGCTTGAAGTCATCTTTCAAGATTCATCCCATGCTGCGTATGTTTCTACTAGGCTACTAGAGGATCTACATTAAACAACAAACATGTTGGCATTGATTGGTTTGGTCAAAGCATCTGCTCGGTTCTCCTTAGTGTGGGATTTAGCATTTTCACGCTTGTTTTCTCCACTACTTCTCGATAGAATGATTCTGAACTCCTTTGTGTTTAGTCCCGGAATGAATAGCTAGATTCCTTGCAATATGCAAAGCACTTTGACTGTTATAACACAGAAAAATATTCTCTTGCTTGTGCTCAGGTTCTTCCTTGCAAGCTTGTGTACCCATCATATATTTTGCTTATGTTGTTAATAAAGCCACAACCATTCGCAGTTTTAAAACTTAGCTTACAGATCCTCTTGCAAATGTGTACGCATAGCATGTAGTGGGTTTTTCTTATCAAAGTCACCAGTAAAAACTGAATCATCATAAACCCTTCACAACAAACTTTGATCCTCCGAAACATAATGCAACATTTGAGGTACTCTTGATGTATCTCAGGATCCACTTAATAGTATTCAATGCTCCCATCCAGTATTTGCCATGTACAAACTAACCGCTCCCATTGTTTGTGCATTATTCGATCTTGTATAGAGCATTGCGACTATTACGCTTCGCACGATTACTGCATATGGTACTCAGAGACATTTGCATCCTTTTTTCATTGCTAAGATATACTTAAGGAATACTTGAAATTAATAGATTGCTGTAGGTCTACTTGTAATTGATGTATATTGTGATGTAATAGATTGCTGTTAACCTTCAGTGAGTTATTATCTTATAGTGAACTTTTCTTTTCCAAGTCCAATTTATCTCTTGTTTCAAGGGAACATAGCTCATCATATATCCAAATTTCTTATACACACCAAAAATATTAAAATTGCAATTAAGTCCTTTTTAACTAAAGAAAATATATCAACCTTTTTTTAATTATTTTGAAGAAATGTACACAATCATGTGTTTAATGTATTACTAAAACGTTACAAAGAAGTCGCCAAGCCCGCTCTAAGAAATTACTATAGCAAAATTTGTCGTTACAAATACTTTTTTTCCCTAATTGGCTAGTGGTTCTTCAAAAAACTGCTCCATGTTCTTTTTGTTTTTTGAAGTGATATCAACTAATATTTAGGATGATCATCTTTTTGTTTTTATTTGTGTGATTGGAACAACATTTTTGCTTTATTTGTAGCTTATAAATCATTTACTTATTTGTTTGATAGTTTACATGCTTTAAATAACATCTTTCCTACCATTTTTTTATACCAAATTTTAGTTAGCAAAATATAGATTTAGCAACCAAAAATGTTTTGGTCACTAAAAGCGCATTTTCTTTATAGCATTTTGGTGAATAGTATTTTAGTCGTGAAAAGTAACCAACATTTATTCACTAGAGTTTTGCCCAAATGGCATTTTTAGCGTCCAAATTATTTACTAGGAAATGCTTAGTACTAAATCCCTCTATATTATGATGTTTGACTTCATAATCTTTGGCAACTAATATTTTAGTCGCTAAATCTTCCTTTTTGCTCCCTATAGGTTGGAACTCTCGCCCCGGTTTCATCTTCACGCTCATCTTGTCAATGATCTCCATTGTAATTATGATGAAAATTAATTGCATTGCGATTCTCATCATTTTGACTGTATCTCTACACTGCTATGGTTATTAACTATCTTGTATAAACTTATACTCATAGGAGTGGAAGGGAAATTAAAAAGGAGAATCATCTTAACGACAACAAGTAATTCACATTTTATTTTTTCAAACATATAATATGAACATCATTACAAGAGCATATTTATTCATCATATGATGAGATTTTACAAATTTCTGATTCCAAGAAAATTAGAGCATCTCTACGGAAGCAAAACAACACCAGCATCTCTACAAGACTGCGCTTTAATTTATTTATTTATTTTTCATTTTAAAGTGTAGACTTCTTAAAGTTATTTCGAAAGACAACAATGCCCATATCACGCATACTAATCATCTTTCAAATTAGAGAAGTCTACCCTTTGAAAGAAAACACAGTTTATTTTCTAGTTTAGAGGAAGAGAAAATTTTTTTTTTTTTTTTTTTAACTGAAAAAACTTAATCAGCATGAAAAAGCATCTCCACGTATGAATTTCACAAACCAGCGTCAAAAGGCACTCCGGTCGCCGGAATCCACGAATCTCCGCCCAAGAAGTTCCCGACCGTAAATTTCTCGGCCTCTGCGGCGCTGGTCAAAACATGATAACCAGGCCAGGTCACCCTCCCTCCGGTGTCAGCTCCGGCGCCGGAGTTCATAAACTCGGCATAATAAAGCGTGCTGAGAGCGAAATTCCCACTACCGGGAAGCCAACCCTTGGGATCAATAAGTCCATCAAGACTACTTTCCATGATCACCGTCCTCGAGTACTTCTGCAATGGCCGGCCCAGATACGTCTCAAACGAGCCTTGCACTGGCCCCAGGTCAGACGACGCCGTAATACGTGAATTTTGAATAATAATACCTGTGTTCTCATTAGGGTCCGTTCTGGTCTGACACGTGACGGTGTTACTCTGGCCGCTCAACGGCTTTCGGACGAGGATGTTGCAGTTCTGGAGGATGGCGACGGCATCGCCGAAGATGAAGTCGACGGTGCCGTAGACATTGCAGTCGCGGTAGAACTGGCGCTGCGAGTAGACGTAGAGGGTGTCCTGGTAGCCCTTGAAGCTACAGCGGTAGAAGACCGAGTGGTCGGAGCCAGAACGGAGGGCCACGGCCTGGTATTTTGCCGGCCCGGCGGTGTTCTCGAATGTCATGTCCTGAGCGATGAAGCTGTCGCCGGAAACCCCTGAGGTGTATGGATGTCAAGTAATTTTAAAAGTTGAGGAAATATTGACATTCTATGACAGGAAAATAAATACTTTTACTACCGTTTGAGATTTTAAACTATTTATTATAAGTTTTTTTTATTGTTTTAATAATATATATTTTATAAATTATGTATATAACTTCATTAAAAAATGAAACTTTCTTTGAATCACTCTGGGCTAAAATTGTAAAATCATCTATTTGGATAGTTGTTTTTAATGTGTCGCCGAATCCAAATTTTTTTAACTTATTTTATTTTTATAACGATGAGTGATTAATGAAAATGCCTTTTACTTTAATTTGAAGTTAATTGAATAATCAGTTCTCTTTAATAAGTACTCTGTTAATAATTTCTAATAATAAGCATTTTTCTTATAAATTATTAAATCTTTTTAATTTTTTGCTTCTCCTTAATGTAGATTTTCTTACTCACATTTTGAATTTTATTATTTGCTATTACTACTTATATTCAGCATCTTTTTCTTAACTTTTTTGAAGGGAAAATTTCATTTCAAATATCGTTTTCTTATCTAATTTTGTTGTTTATCAATAATTTGACTGTTACGGTTTTGATAAGTATTTTTTGATGAATCGGCTCGTATTAAATGTCAAAAGTTTGACTAGATAATATTTTTGTCAGAAGAAACTGTGGATAAAAGTACATCTGAGATATATATATATATATATATATATATTAACACTTAGATGTTCTTTATAATAGTCCCATCAATTAATGAAGCCTAAAGGGAGAAAAAAAGACACAATAGATTAATATTTCTAAGTGGACATTCATCCTAGGCATGTAATAAATCAACGTTATGTAAGTGTAACCACGTAGTTCCTATGTCTCTTGTTTATTATTATTTTTAATTATTTTGGCTTTGAACCTTTTTCTTGTTGACATAGCATTTAAATAAGTCATAATCAACATTTTTTTTTATTAGTCTTTCGCTTTGTGACGACGGAGTTAAAATAAAGCTGTACTTTAATTAAACTTTATCCAGTTGTTAAAGTTTCACAATAAATTAGCACAATACTCACCGAAAGTGGCAGATTGAAAAGTTGTTGAACCATCTACGTTGTTCCTATTCCCTGTAACGATTGTGGCGTCTATGCCATCCCCAACAAACATCAAGTTCTTGATATCCTTCTTGATCTCGACATTTTCCTTGTAAACGCCCGCTTTCACGTACACAACAATCCTCTTACTCCCTCCACCTAGGTTTTTTGCTGCCTCCACGGCCTCCGAAATAGTCTTGAAACCACCCGATCCGTCTTGGGCCACTACGATATCCGCTTTTGCTGCCGCACCACCAGATTGTAGAAGCTTCCGGTCTGCGACGGAAACCCATTCGGGGAAGCCATCGGAGAGCAGCCGTCGACTGGGAACTTGTTTACTAAACGACGTCGCGGTCGATGGAATAGTAGCCTTGTTGATCGCCAGTGAATTGCTGAGTAACTTCGAGAAGTTGCTCAGCATGGAAGGGAAGGACTCGTAGTGGGAAGGGATTTGGAAATCGGCAAAGCCGTTTCGGCAAGTATGTTGGTTGGCAAGAGATGCACTTAACCATGTGTGAGTGTCCAAAGGATTCTTGTTGTTGGAGTTCACGGAACGGTTGAGGAGATCAACCGTGTCCTTGTAGAGTTCAAGGCAATCTTGCCACGCCGATTTACCTCGCTCGCCGAAGGAGTCTGAGTCCATGGGGGAGACAAGGCGGTGGGCTTCGACCGCTTGCTTCATGGTGGCTTTTAGGGCTAAGTCATGGAAGGAGACGGTGGTTTTATCGTCTAGGGTTGAGAGGTGATTAGTGTTGAGGAAATGGTGGCACACTTGGGGATATGGGGTTTGGTTGCATGTTGATATAGTGCTTTTAGTGCCATGCACCACGTACATAGAAAATAGTAGAAAATATGCACAAATTGTGGCTAAAATGACATCATAATTATAACCCATTGAGCAAATTATGAACTTTTTAGATTGACAATTCTCTATAGAGGTTTGGAACTATAAATGTAGAGAGTCTGAAACTTTGAATATTTCTTGGATTCGAGAAGTGGGATGAGAGGCTTGTTTATATAGGCAAAAACACTTGTGAGCTGACGTGAGTGGTGGTGCAAAAGACTTTAGTTGAAACGCGTTAGATTGTTCTTTTCTTTTTATTGTTTTCCCTTTCTATCTTTCTTTTACATATCCAAAATAAAATATGATGTTTACGTGAGGGTATAGAATCTTACGGGCTTCAAATTGTTATATTGATTTCTTGTTTAGGGAAAAAGGGGTTAAATCTATATCTCGTTGTTTTTGAGTCATGCCATCTAGGATTTAAATTCAAGCGAAAACAGCACGCCACTAATTTTAATGGGATTTCAAGTGTTTTTTAAATCTCTTAAATATTGTAATATCTTTTTAGGATATAGGTGATGGAAGACTAAATGGACTCATGAGCTTTTGTACTTGTACGTAACCTTTTTGGTAATTGGGATTTAAATATTGTTTATTAGTATTTCTTTAATTATACATATTATGTCAATTTAAAAGACACACTATATGGATATGACTCCTGTGAGATAAAGTTTAAATTGATTTATTTAATTGGAACACCCCGTCCATGGTCACTGAAATAATTGATAACCTAATTATGGTTCCTTTCGCCTAATTATAATGAACCTCTGAAGTTCTGAGAAAATTTTGGGAAGTTATTTTTTTCTCGCTTTGTTTGGTTTTCAGTTTCATTCAATCTATCTGGAAAATGATCAAATTCCATTCCTATTAGAGATAGCTACCATCTTTTTGTCAACTATCTAGTTTATTACTTGGATTAACATCACACAGTTAAAATAATAATAAGCACCAACAGGTAAATACATTGACCACTAAAATCAATATATGTGTATATATATACACACAACAAATTCGCAGGTTTTTATTCTCCAAGAAACCAATTTAAAACGTAAATGGTAGTGCATAACACATATTGATCAGCCCATAAATCTGTCTCCGATTTAGTAGTACAGCAATTAAACCCATTAAAAGTCAGTGATCATATTGAAAACCAGAAAGTACCAAACTGTCCACATTGGTATAGCAGATGAAAACTTTTCTTTCTTATCTTAACTCTTAAGTGCGGGTTTTCATCTGAACCATAATTTTTCAAATACACATGAGGCGGCTCGTGAACTTTGATTAAGATGGGATTTTTATCATTTGTTAATTAGGTGAACAGCAAGATGTTTTGCTTGACGAGGTTCTTGGTAGGTTTGTAATTTCTAGTTCCCGTCTTGCCACGTTGTCTTACAGAGTTCTAATGACCCTAAAGTATAATCCAACTTTAGTAATTTATAACTGAACCAAAAGTTAAGCTTCTTACGCGTGGCGTTTCGCTGGCCTTTCATGCTGATTTTTTTGAGATAGTCAAAGATGGAAAAATACGGTTGCAAAACTAGTATACAAAAAGAATGCTAAATATCTTTTTCCAAAGGAAAAAAAGGCTAAACACGTTCTTTTACTGTTACCCTTAAGGCTATGTATCCCCTTGGATTTGTGCGAATTTGGATTGGTCCGAATTTGGTTGATCATCAATTAGTAGAACTAATTCTACAATTTATCCTTAAACAGATCTGAAACCTTTTTTTTATGGCCCTGGCCTTCTACTTTGTCATTTGTAAGGGAACTAGAACTAATTCTCCTCACAACATGCATGATATTGATAATTACTTTTAAAAGTAATTACACAAAATGTCTATTATTGAAGGCCTAATTTTTAATTGGCTAGAAGGAGCCTTTTCTTCTGGAAATATTTGACCCAACGTAGACAGTAGAAAACCAAGTCTTTTTTTTTTTTTTTTTTGCTTGAAAATCAAGTCTCTTGGATAAACTGAACATTAACTAATCTAAAGTTGTATATACAGGGAATTCTCAGGTAGTTTAGTGGTTGTTGGTGCTGTAGAAGAGACAAGTCCCATGCTATTTGAGTTTTTTTACAGTAAAAATCTCTTAAAAATAGTCACATCTAAGTTTTTTACTACAGTAAAAAGCTTTCACATAAAGTCACATCTCAACTCGAATTAAAAATTTAAATTAGCGAACTAAATGGGCCCTAAGTACTGTAAAATTTATGGCTGTAGATGTCTTTTCATGTGATCAGTTACTGAATTAAAAAGAATTCTGAAGTGAATTGTCATGAAAATAAAAGACAACACAACAAGGTTATGGCAGATTGTAATACTTAGTAACTATTAGTCAATCGAATTTTATTCTCAGTTCAAGTTACAATTTCTGTGTATATATAAACTATAATATGGATTACAGTTTAAATTACCTAAGTTAAAACAGTTTTTGAATCTAATCATCACCAAGACCGTATGTTACATGTTAGCTTCCAAAGTAAGCATTCAAAATAAGTACACAACTAAGCATGTTTGAGCAATCTGGCAGCAATTTGTTGTCCAAAAGCGGGTAATGATATTCACAATCTACAATTGGTGTATCCATTAAGTAAACCATCTCGTAATTGATCTGAATCCTTATTTTAAAAACCGAGACGTCGTGTATGCTCTTTATGAAGATTAGATTCAACAACTACACAAACTTAGAGGATTGGTTTCGGTTTTTTCTTTGAATGCATAGGAAGAATATACTCTCAATCAGAGTTGAAACTAATTAGAAGTTATGATATTTTGAACCTTGAGTTTTCATAAATGAGAGAGAGAGAGAGAGAGAGAGAGAGAGAGAGAGAGAGAGAGAGAGAGAGAGAGAGAGAGAGAGAGAGAGAGAGAGAGAGAGAGAGAATACTCTCAATCAGAGTTGAAACTAATTAGAAGTTATGATATTTTAAACCTTGAGTTTTCATAAATGAGAGAGAGAGAGAGAGAGAGAGAGAGAGAGAGAGAATAATTTGTTCTAAGCATCCACTTATTAGGTTAAGAAATACATGTTACTGCCGAAACAAAAATCAATTTACATCTAACATAAGTTTCATGTCACGTCAATATCCCGCCATAAATATAAGCTGTTAAGATCAATAAAACGATAGAAAAAGACTGAAGTTTTGAAACTTCAAAAAGGTAATGACGGACTATAGAGCGCCTTATGTGTGTGTGTAAAAATATGCATAGATTAGAAGCACAACCGTTTTTCCTACTCTGGCCCTACATAATTTGAAAAGTGTGTTTTTTGTGTACCTAAAGTTACAAAAATGCCCCCATACGACACAGCAGATGTTGGGCAACGAGCCAGTTGAGAAAAAATAGGTCGATATGGAGATGAAAGAAGTATTTTCTTAATCCCGTCGAGAAAGGGAGCCGGAGACTCAAAAAAGAATACTTGCTTATTAGTCATTCTGTAGATAACTTTTTAATTGAATTTGTTAATGTTCTAATTGATTCGAAAAAGAAAACCACATATTTAACTTTATTTGTTGGTTGCTGATTTTATTACCCTTCTGCGTTGAATGAAATACGTTTTTTTTTTTTTTTTGGTGTTAATTTCTTTAGAAAAATCTAGTTGCCTAATTACTATTCTAAGAGGAATGGTTGACTACAGCAGTATCTTTGCTATATGTGCCTTCCACGGCCACAATTAACTGTATTTCAAGATAACTAATTAAATAATGTAATTTAGAAGTACGCGGAATAAGCTATATGTAATTTACTTTGCTCCGTGAAGCCTGAATCTTAAGACAACTAAATAATACAAAATTTCGTGAAATAAAAAATATCATTATTCTCATATACTTATTTCAATTATTCTATATGTTTGAGATTTTTTCTGCTAAAAAGTATTCAGTATATATCCCTTCCTCAAATATTCAATAGATATCTTTGTCAGACCTTCCTAGCTACATATATAGTTTATAAATGTATGAAACTAATATTATCATACTTGAAAATTAGTGATTTAGAAAATTCGGTACATAAACTCGGTAGAATTAATTAAGTCGCTATTTTTCTTACGCCGTCCATTAGAATGTGCCTTATATCTTCTTTTTGGCTACTATATTATTCGGAATATTTTGAGTTGATTGTGTCAAATGCAACTTGCATATGTACGTATTTATGATGAATCATGATGAGCAAACGAATCTCGTTACAAAAAGAAAACGACACGAATAGTTGTGATTAAGATGAAGAGTCAAGGCTCGATGACCTTTCCACAATAATATTCCTTTTAAATTTCTAAAATGACGTGTGACTGATACATGACTTGTACTTGACTTGTTAGAAAGACTAAAAAGCATAAAAAAAAAAAAAAAAAAATAAAAAATTTGACATAGGAAAAGGATCTATCTGATTAACATATTTAAGGTTGTAAATACATGGTTGTGTACTTAGATACTGATCACAAGATAGTACGTACTTCATATTAGTTTATTAATCTAATTTAAATTTTTATTGATGCATGACTTAAGGGGTTTTTTTATTGGGTTGAAATACGAAATATATATATATATATATATATATTGGCGAGAAACATGGAGGCAAACGAAATAGATGATGAGTAGTGACCTCATGTTTTTAGCCGAGCAGCCATGTTAACAATGTATTGGAATTGCAGGAGGAAAAAAAAAAAGGAACCTTTTACTAGTTGTGGTTTATTACTCTAGTGGTTGTTTGCAAGGATAAGGAACTGAATTGAATAGGGCACTTCTCTGACTATGGGGATATTGTGAGTGGATAACACAATAAACCAAGTAAAAGGGAAGGAAAAAAAAAAGTAAAAGTAAACCTTTTACTTTCACGTAAACTTAAACACCAATCTATAAGATTGAATATAACTTGTAAGTTTCTAATATTAAATGTACATTTAATTTGGTTTGGAACTCAATCCGTATGAATAAATGGAATCACCTAAAACAGTCATATATTTACTTATATCAAGCATGGTACGGTTTTAACTAATTATTATAATATGGCAAGAGATATTATAACTACTTTAATTGAAAAGTTACAATTTGTACCATCAAAGTGGGTATGACGAATCCCATTTTTTTTCACAAAACTCTATATGTTACTTTTGAAGTCACTTTCTTCTTTACGATATATCTATAACTTCTTCAATCAAGCAACTTAGAGCTTTCCCGATTCAAGCAACTTAGTGTTCTAAGTAGTTAATTTTCTTTTAAAAGCAAAATTTCAGAAAATAAAATTAAGGAGAATATATAGCTTTGAATTTGAAGCTTTAATAAGAATACGTAAAACGCGGTTTTGCTTCTATGTGCACGATCAAACGGCCACAGCTATTTCAAAATGATCAAGTGAATTTAGAGGAATTAAGTAAATTCCAAAGACTAAAGATTGCACAAGGCACGCGTTTTCCAACAACGATATATAGTAAAAATATATATGTTTTTTTTTTCTTTTTGACAGCCTGCCTCAATTTGGCCCCTTTAAATTGAGCTCAAGCGTGCCTCGTGTCGTGTTTCAGCTGGTCTATTTATTTACCGTGTCAATACTGGGCTTGGTACATTTAATTTTTATGTCGTCAATCCCGGCCCACGGCCCATGTATATGTGGACTGTGCCCTTAACGTGCTTGGGTCGTGCTTGTGTTATTATCGTGCTCTGAACGTGCTTTGATCGTGTCAAATAGCATATTTGTAACAAATACAAAGAAATAAACTTTTAACATAATGAAAACATTAAAGTCTTAACAAAAAAAACATATCATTAATTAAAACATGTGCCCTTAATTATTATTAACGTAATCATTATTTTTACTTTTATTAAAACTTCTTAATAAAACAAATATTTTTATGACATATATTAATAAAATTAGTTTTATACTTCATCTTCATAAATTGGGTCTTTATCATGCTTTTAACGTGCTTGTGTCTGTGTTCGTGCTCGTGTTTGTGTGGTGTATGTTGTGCCCTTAGCGTGTTTCGTGCCTAAAAATTACGTCAAGCCAAGTCAATTTAATAAATGACATAGGCCAGACCCATTTAATAATCATGTCATGCCAAGTCGTGCCCACTTTTTAACGTGTTGTGCTCATGCGAACCGTCAAGTCTAACTTATTTCGGCATCTCTACTTGTATATATTGGTCGCTATTCAAAATATTGTTCCTACGTATATTATATGTTATTAATTGGTTTCTCTGTTTTGCACATAAAATAAAAGGAATACTGTGGTAGATTCAATGTTGTGTGTCAATTTTCATGGCCCGAATTCTATTTAAGTGTATGTTTCAATATTTTTTTTCAATATTATTAATTATTCTCATTCTATATCTCAACTTTCCTACAAATATTATCAACTATAGCTAGTACTCTTGTCAACATGAAACTGACTAAACCAGGTGACCAACAAGCAACATCAAAATACACACAAAAAATCAAAAATCAAAAAATCAAAATCATCGGATTCGAAATATTATAAATACAATTAAGTTTTTAGTTTAAGTTAGGACCATTCATTTTGTGGAATGCTAAGTCCATTTGGATCAACACAAAGGCAATATATGAGTCGTCATAAGCACATAACAACAATTACATGCATTTCATGTTTGGTCTATTTTAGAAGTAATCTACATTGGAATTTCCGGCAGGAAAAAAAAAAATAAAGAAGAAGAAGAAAAGTCCATGAAACGCGTATTTTCTTAATGGCCAAGGTGAGGTCTATTTCAAAAGTAATTTGCGCTAGAATAAATCTATTCTTATTTATTAAAAAGATTCCAAATATTAACAAATATATATAGATATATAGTATATGAAAATACAATGAGACTTCTATCATCTTACATGTCCTGCTTATAGCCCGTGTATGAATATATAGAGAGAGAAAGATACTGGGATTTTTTATATTCTAATCGTACTGCATATTTTGAGTTTATTAAAAAATTATACCAATGTATTTCGGATCATTGCATGTATATATCCTTAAACTGTAATTTATCCTCAAATCCATATATTCTCACAATCAACGGTCCAATTGATCGAGAAAATGACTTTTAATTCTCACAATACCGTAATTGTAGACATAATTTAGCAATAATATCACACTTGGCTCTGCCATAAAGGGTAGAATTCGAATCCTCCAACTTCTAAGTTCAAAAAAAAAAAAAAAAAAAAAAAAAAAAAAAACACACCACCCCTCAAACACTATATATATATATATATATATATATATATATATTTATATATATATATAAATCAATACTCTATTGTTCCAAAATTAGACATTGCATTAGAGCTCCGCTACCCAAACGAATAATGGGTGCCATCCAGCTAGGCGCTAATTCCACAAGTCCTCAAATGCATTCACACAAAATGGACTCCAAACTCTAGCATGTAAAAGTCAATCTGACTTTCTAAACATAATTTTTCTTTGCTTAAGTCAATTTTCCAATTTCCATGAAAAAGTAATACTGTAGCATGCAAATTTAAAAGTCGATGAAAGATTATTCTACTGATTACTACTGAAAGCAATTGATTATTCCTTGCAGTTGCTTCCAAGCACGCAGACCTTAGCATATTTTGTGGTTGTGCTTTCTTGATTTGTCTTGAATTTTATTTTCTTTCTTTATGACTCAAGTGTTTTGTGAAAATGATACTCACAAATATCCTTATAATTTTTAACATCTTAATCCAAATAATTTCCAAGGAGAAAAGAATTATTAGGATAGAAAGGGACCATATATAATATATATGTGTGTGGATATATTGCGAGCTTGGATAATCACAGGATAATTGCGTCTTGGGATTGAAAAAAAAAACAAGAAAAACATTTTATTGGTAGTTAGCACACTATCTAAGCTTCTCATTCACCAATAAGGAAGACATGTAATTTTCCAAACTAGCTGTCTAATTGATTGTTCAGTTTAAAAAATTATGTATAATTATTTTTGTTATAAATATATTACTAATCCAAACTCCTTAAATGTAGCTTTACGGCTCTCGTGGTTATAAACGTGGAAGATCTATCTTTTTAAAACCTAAAAGTTAGATATTTTCCCAAAGTAGAAAATTACAAGGTATTTTGTTTCTAATGTATTTTATTGTTTTAGCCCTTTCATTACCATAATCTTAATAAATAAATGTGATAAACTTCTGTGAACACAGCTATAAAGTTTCCTTAATCCCTTCTATTATTTTTTAAAAAAAAAAAAAAAAAAATGATGATCCCTATGATTTGATTAATTAGTTTGCCCTTTACCTCTGTATGTGTTGGGTTTGTCCATTTATATTTCAAACTTTAAAATAATAGAGTTGGATTTCTTTTTTGTAAATTCTTTTGTGCTAAAGTTAAGAGTAATTGAAAAAAAAAAAAAAAAAAAAAAAAAAATAAAGTTGCTCTTGGATTGTCTTTTACTAAAGCAACCCAAGTAAAATCAAAACAGACTAACCTTATTAATTGGTAATTGATTTGGTTTGGTTTGAATTTTCAAAAACCCAATTAAGTTGGTTTGATTTTTTGTTTTACCCCTAAACAACCAAATAAACCATTCAAATTTTATTTATAGATATTTTGAAAAAGTTTTTATCTTCGATACCTTTGTCATAGTATAATTTGTTAGTTTATTCTATGTTATTATGTTTTACTGTTTTATGATCGATTTCTTTGTATATATTTTATTACTTATACTTTTTTTATTTTTGTGATGAATGATTAATTTCTAACATTGGATTGTTCATTTATATTATGAATTAGATCTTTCTACTTGAGCTATGATTGTTAATTATTGAGAAATAGATGAATATTTACTGCTAACAAATCTTGGTTCTAATTATTATTGAGAACAAGTTGATAATTATTATTTAAGTTGCAAGCTCCTAAATTTTTAAATTTTTAATTTTTTGAGTTGAAATTGGCTTATGTTACTAATCAATAGCCATATCATCAACAATCTGATAATGTCATCAAAGAGAGGTTCTTCGGCAATAAAGGGTGGCTACATGTCGTTTGCTCTCATTACATCCATTGATAGTGAAGCTTAGTTGTGCGACGCCTTTTGTTGACAGAAACCAAACAAGCCCAAGCCCAAAGCCCATTTGAAGATGAAGTCCAGATCAAGCAACCTTGACAAATGCACGTTCTGAGTGTGTTGTGATTAAGGGATGTTCTTTTCTCTAAAAATCTCAAAAAAAAAAAAAAAAAAAAAAACATTCGAGTTTTAATTTTATTCAATTTTATTTAATTTTATTCAAATTACAATTTTAATTTAAGTTATAACTTAAATTCAACTCAAAAACTACACTATAAAAAAACAACCCCTTAAACTTTCCCCCTGAGAACAAAATTTGTTGGGAACTTGTTTTTATTATTCTATTCTATTTTTAGTAACTCTTTATTTTATTTTAAATTTGAAATTAAAGCGTAGTATTTAAGCTCCTTTTTTTCTTTTCCCTTTTTGTTATTCGGTCATGTCTATTTATCTAGAAAAGTTTTTTAGAATTGTTCTTATTTTTTCATTTTGAGAAAGTACAAAAGAGATCCGCAATCAACGTTGATAGTAAAAAATTTCACCTTAAAATTCCAATAGAACCTTTAAACTACTTACATACTTTTTGGGGACTTAACTTGATATTTATAGACTAATTTTACTTATGCAAAATTCAATCCGTTCTATCTTTATTTAGCTTTTTATAAAACCGCCTTGATCGTCCGTATAAGCTCCACACCTTCAACATGTGCCCCGTAAGCAAGCAGTCAAAACTGTGAATTCCCACCCACTCATAGAGCAGGCACCTCACGATTTTGTTATTTTAGTAGACATTTTCATGAATCAAAACCACCCGCTGTTAATTTCTTTTGATATGTAAATATTTTTATTTGATTTTAGAAAAGGAAACCTCTAATAACTAAGTTGACTAATTGTCTTTTTTTTTTTTAGGAATTGTCTTATTTTTGTACTGCGTGTATGGTGAGCTTGAGATGTTGAGTTTGAGATTTTGTTAAGTAATATATTAGAGCCTCATTCATTTCACTTATTTGAGTTTAGAATTCGAGTTTTGCTACAGTAAAATTTTTTTCACTTATTTGAGTTTAGAATTCGAGTTTTGCTACAGTAAAATTTTTTCAAAAACAGTCACGTTTAACTTTTTTACTACAGTAAAAATTTCTCATATAAAGTCACATCTCAACTCAAATGAAATACTCCAATCAGCGAACTTAACAAGTCCTAGATGTTTTTTAATTTTACTTCATTATGAATTATGAATGATGTTTGGTTGATGTTTAAAATTAAAAATTTTGATGCTCTTTTTTAGAGCATAAATTAAACATTATCAAATATACTAACAAACTAAGTACTTTCATTTAATTTTTAAGCATTTTTAAGGAAAAAAAAAAAACCTAATTAGATCCAAAACTCTTCCTTAAACCGCATGTAGTTTACTATTATCGCAATGTAAACTAATTTAGAAGAACCTAATTTACTAGGAAAAGCGGCAAATTGCCCAACCCGACCTGAAACCACCACCCAAAACCGCATACCCACCATATAAAATGAGTGGTCTTAATTTAGTATTTTCTACATCGTTTTTATGTAAATTTACATGAAAGTGCATGTTCACAACCTATTTCTATCACGAAGTAAAATAAAATAAAAAATATATATTTATATATTTTACTAACATAATTGGAAAAAAAAAAAATACGTAGTGGCATATAGTTTAACGAAAAAATATTTATACGAAACATACTTGAGCTCAAAAACGTAAGTAAAAAAAAAAAATAAAAAAAAAATAAGGAAAGAAGTCAAGAGGCATGTCACTGTCACTCTAATGTGAATGCATATGTAAACTTAAGGGCTTAAGGTGCAGCATAGGCTGGGCTTCTATATGGGCTTGGGCTGCATAACTCAATTAGGCTACTCTCTGTTATGAGGAGAATTAAAAAATAACAAGTTAGGGAATGTCAGTGGAGAATTTAAATCATGATTTAAATTATGATTTATAGTTTATTATAATATTTTTTATAAAAAAATATATATAAATAAAAAATAATTTTAATTATATGATTCTAATCTATTAACCAAACGTCTTCTTAATATTTAAAGAATAACATATATATAATTATCATAATGATTTTCATGTTTTATTGATATGAATTTGCGTAGCAATTATTGCGATAATGGTAATGTTTTCTATTTCTAAAGCACTCTTTACAGTTATTATATTTAAACATGACCAGTAAGATATTTATACGAAAAAAACTTGAGCTCAAACAAAAAAAAAAAAAAAAAAAAAAAAAAACTGAGAGAAAGAAATCAGGCATGTCACTGAGTCACTCTAACGAGTGAATGCATATGTAAACTTAAGGGGCCTTTAGTATGGGGTAATCATAAGGGTGGGAATGAGAATCTTTAAATTTTCATATTTAGTATAATTATTAGACTTTTTTAAAACTCAGGAAAATGAAGCTTATGGGTTTCACATTACTCCATTTTGGGATAATTCTAATCCCACTCAATAAGGTATTATTCAAATTCTCAAGAATCTCAAAATCATGGGAATCTTATAATAATAATAATAATAATTAATATTAATTATTATTATTATAATATTAATTATTATAATTATAATAATAATTATTATTAATATTAATTATTATTATTATTATTATAATATTAATATTATTATTATTATTATTATTATTATGTTAATTATAATTATTATTACTATTATAATAATAATAATTATTATTATTATTATTATTATTAATTATTATTCATTTAAAAAAATATTTTTAATTCACAACATTTTCATGTATAATAAAACACAGTAATGTAATATTCTTAGAAATTTGAGAAAGATTCCTGTATAGAACCAAATACAATAATGTATTATTCTTGAGAATATGATTTCTTATGATTACCTCATACTAAACGCCCCCTAAGGGCTTAAGGTGCAGCATAGGCTGGGCTTCTATTTGGGCTTGGGCTGAATAACTCAATTTGGCTACTCTGTGTTTATAAGAAGTAAAAAATAACAAGTTAATATTTAAAGAATAACATATGCGTAATTATCATATTGATTTTCATGTTTTATTGATATGAATTTGCATAGCAATTATTGCGATAATGGTAATGTTTTCTATTTCTAAAGTATTCTTTGTCGTTATTATATTTAAACATAACCAGTAAGATTATGTTTTATGTCTAATAAGTTCCTCTGAAGATTATCAAAATAATAAGGGTCCTTCCGGAAATAAAAATGAAAAAGAAAAAGAATGAAAGAAGGATTTGGCCGAGAGCTTTCCATTTGTAGAAGCATTAGTACAGACTATTGAAACATAAAATTTTCAGAATATTACAGCGGCCTTGAAAGCGTTTTGTATTTTTGGAGATGAAAAAAGCAGATAGCAGAGGCCAATCGATTTAGTAGTAAAGTTTCATTACATGCAATGGGTAACCGCTTAAAAATAAATAAAAAAAAAAAACAAAACAAAAAAACAAATCAAACACATTTATGGCATATTTACTTACGGTTGGTGAGAGTGTCAATCAAATGTTTGCTTACTCTTTTTTATTACAAAATTATGAGAGTGGGTTACATCACAAAAATTCGTAATTGAAAAATGAGATTGACAATGCCGTGTGCTTCCATCGAATTGGGACTCCCCATCCTCTTATAATGGATATATAATATTGATTTCCCAAGCAGCTTCATCGATTTGAGTACTATAAAATTACAGTGAAACAGGTAAACGACTTGGATATAACAGCCATCATTATTTACTATTAAATAATATCTACATTTACTTGCCAATATCATCTGCTTAATTGTATTTCTCCAGTCTTCTTATGATTAAATTGATAATCAGTTATGGCTACACTTGGGGAGGAAGAGAGGACAAGAATCAACTCAAGCAATTATTGGTCTATGTGGTTGATAGCTGTTTGTTTTGTTTCACTTACTTTAAATAAACATTAAAAAATTGTGTGTGAGTTGGTCAATTTTGAGCCACCCACGAATACTTCCAATTAGGATTAGAACTATAGAAAGGAGTTTATATATATATATATATATATGTGTATGTATGTATATTTTGAAAGTATTCACTTGGGACTATGGACCCGGCGGATCAATAGAAGAAGCAAAAGAAGCAACAATTCTATGCTCGTGAAGCTTAGAAGGAGTTGTGTTTTGAGACAAACACATTATTCATAATAAAGCTAAGGTTGTCTTTTAGCCCAGGTACGGACATACAATTTCACGGGCTGTTCATGTGAGCCTTGGGATCCATAATCCATCAAAGACTTTTTTTTTGACATTAATGTAGAGATCAAAACCGGCCAAATAATCCTTCCAACAACATTATGCTTTTCCATCGCTCCCGAAGACCCTTTTTCGCTGCTTAATCAATAATTCCACTGGTGGCCCTGCTACGTACGTCGTTGTATCTGGATTGTTCCATCGGAATAGACCATAACATGCATGGGCAGTGATAAGCAGAGACAATTTTTTTTTTTTTTTTTTTTTTTTTTTTTTTCGCGGTTCTCGTGATCATGATTCATGACCACGTGAATTTTTGGTTTAATTAGACGTTGATTAAACTAAGAGGGTTAATGGCAAGGTAAGCCTGTAAACGTTTAATTAGTTTATAACGATCTGGTCCCCGGTCTAATTTTATGGAGTGAAATCGATCTCTCACAATTGATTTTTGATAAGAATAGTCCTCCAATCTGGTCTAATTTTATGGAGTAAAATCTCTCACAATTGATTTTTGATAGGAATAGTCCTCCAATATATGATGTCCGTTTAATTTTTGATGAAATTGCGTCATGTACGTGCGCACACGCGACCTGTCAATTTTTAAAAGACATAAAATAATAAAATATCAATTATTTTCTTTTCTTTTTGAGTATTGGAATTAAAAGAAAAAACGACCATGGTGGTCGAGGGCATTGAGTATCGTGGGAAAGCAGGGTGGATCATAGGAGGCGTGAACTCACAGGATGTTGCCGGAGGAAGATTTATTCTCTTCTCATCATCATCACTTTTCATAATATATAGATTGGACTGCTATATATTGCTATTAAAACCGTGGGGGATTTTTATCTAATAAGACCGGGACTAAATTGTCACAAACCTAAAAGTTTAAGGATCTGTCCCATATGTGTGTACAAATATTATATATATATATATGTTAGCGAGTGATGATTGTCACAAAGTTTAAGGATTTGTCCTAGCATGTATATAATATTTGTCTGTTAATAACAGTCTATGTCCTTCTCTTAATAACGAGCGCTTTGTTTGCATTATATATATAGAACCTTGTTCGTTGCTATTTCTTGTGAAATGTAAGTACAAAGAAGATTAAAGTGATTATGTGCACACCTGTTTACAGCGAGAAATCTAATTCGTATTGTGTTTAAATTATAAAGGGCCGATCGAATCAATATATATAATTTTCACGAAATGTGTGTAGACTGAAGATATAAAAGCAAAGCGCCAAAAACTCCTTGCTGGTACGGTTTTGTAATCCAAATTGCTAAGGACGTATTACCAAATACACATATAATTCCCACGTTGAGCCAAGATTACATTTGTTTAAAGAAAAAGGCACGTCGTTATTGATCAATATATTAAAGTAATAATCAGCTTGGCCGCCATGATTAATTAGGTTTGAAGCATCATCGGTTTATTTAATTAGTTATTCCTGTGATCTTTTCAGGATTATACAAGTGTTTTTTCTCTTTTAGTTTTAAATTGTGAAAATTTAAACCAATTCAACAACTATATATTAGGACGTTGCTACATGGTGTGCGTATATATGACGAAAAATCTCAAATATAGATACGCATATAATCAACAACACAAGGTATGTATCGTTAGCCAAAGAAACATCTACATACGTTTGGTTCTACAATATTTATATATATATATATATATATATATATATATATACTCATATGAACTGAATCATGTACAGGAGAGGAGTTGTTTAATTAATTATAACTTTGATAGTCAAATAAACTATCATTAATTCGTGTAAAAGCATTTATATGATTTTGGTGAGGATAAAGGTAAAGGAAGAAACATAATAATTAAAGGAAATGGGAAATCATTCTTTTGAATATTCGCCTAAATCGAACAAAATCAAGGCCGTGCGATTAATTATGTCACTAATTGCGTTGTTAAGGATAGCGACAAAAATATTGCTCGTATTATCTTAAGATTTAAGCCTATAATTTTATGTTTTGGGCATCTATTAATAGTCATTATTGCTCCTTTTGTATGACATAATTGTACCTATGCATCTCAACATCCACATTTACAATAAAAGATGCTTTTTTAGCACATGGCGTTATTATATAGCTTAGAAGCATGGGAGACAGATGTGAGTGGAGAAATGAGGTTACGTGGACCGTGGTAATTAAAATATATTTTAATTGCCGACTTAATATATTGCACTAGTTTCACTCATATATCTTTCTTTTAAACAATATATACTTTTGCTCCTTTGCTTGTCTAAAAGCTCAAGTCCAAAAAGCTAAAGATCGAATTCTGAGAAAAAAAAAAAAAAAAAAAAAAGCCTTTAAGACCGAATATGATTGTTATATATATACACATATGATTGTTATATTTTTCTTCAATTTGGTGATTTCTTTATTTTATATAAATTTAATAAACTTAGTTTTCAAGCACATCAAAAAACAAAAAAAAAAATTTACTAAACTTATCTTTAAAAGTGTATAAATTTTGTTTATCCATTACAATATTAGGATTGGCGACTTATAAGTATGAGATGTAATATGATATTTATTATTTATTTAATAAAAGAGTTTATTCATTATTTTATGTGCATATATTATTGAATATTTAATGAATACCACTGAAATTTCTATGATCGTGCATGCATTGGTGTTCGTTGAAAACTTAATTTTTTTTTTACTAATCCAATTTTGTTTCAGGTGTGTCCACAGACACATCTTGGCAGATTCAAGGAATTGATGAAAAAGATTCAGGTATTCTAAACAAGCTTGGAACGATAAATGTTCGTAGTCAAAGAATTCAAATTATTGACTTAATCGTTTGTTAAGTAAATAAATTAATTTGATTAATTTATTCGTGCATAAATTAATATAATTTATAGAGTATCTCAAAGTTTCGTAAAATTTTTTCTTATACACGATCCGCTAGATACATACTTCTGTATTAAAAATCGTTTTTAAAACCAACATACTCTTAATTAATACTTTTTGATTAATATATTTATTTGACTAAAATGATACTGATTAAAAATAAAGAGTAAAAAACTAAACTTGTACACTCTAAAATTAAACGTGTATTTGTCTGCTTTCCCGAGACTTAATTACGAAGTTAAAATATGTTTCTAAGTAACAATTGTATTTTTGCTTCAGCTCAGACACAGTAAAAACTATTTGGCAGTAGCTACACATACACTTTAATAAGTAGACAAAATCCAGTTCAATTATTACTATAATCTTACAGTGAATCTTGCCAAACTTAACAACGTGCGTCTTATATACAACTCTATTAAGATAAAGACAAATTCAAGTTTTTTTTTTTTTTTTTTTTTTTTTTTTTTTTTGCATTTTGTTTTCCACGTACACAAATATACATATATCATTCTCTTTAATTATTTAGAAGTTAATAAAGTGAAGTCTTTGTGGGAAGAGTATCTTGAGTACTAGTAGTAGGGCTGGCAATACGGGTTACGACACGACAAGAATACGATTCAATTTTTTACGGGTTAGTGTCAAAAATATCAACCCGGGTCAATTTAGTGTCAACTCAAAATTAACCTGTCTGAAAAAGGGTCGGGTTAGTGTTAACCCGTATGACACTAAATTAATCCGTTTAGTTAATTTATTAATTTTATACTATTTTTTTAATTGTGGACCTTTTAGTAATTTAGTCTTATAAGAGAAAAAACCATAATCCTCCCTCGCACCCACACACGCACACACACACTTTTCATATATTCCCTAATCTTATTCACTTTGAAATATTGCATATATGTACTTATATTGTCTAAGCATTTTTTTTAATCTTATGTAGGAATTTGATGATCTTGTTGATGATGACTTCTCTGATGTTCCCCAAAAATCTCAATTAGAGCTTTACTTGGATGAGCCTAGGGTAAATAGGAATGCACATTTAAATATTCTTGCATTTTGGAAGTCAAATCAATTCCGCTATCCTATTCTTACCATGATGGCTCGTGACATCTTAAGCATCCCAGTATCAACAGTTGCATCAGAGGCAGCATTTAGTAATGGTGGTCGTGTGTTGGATCAATTTTGAAGCTCACTTAAGAGTGAAACTGTTGAAGCACTTCTTTGTACTAAAGACTGGTTATTTGGAAATGAAGGTAAAGTATTTTACACTTATTTTTTGAATCAGTTTAGTTAATTTTATTATAGCTATTTCTAAAATTATTTTTTTAAATCTTGTTGGATGTTAACTTAGGTGATCATGATAAGGCATTACTTGAGGATTTGAATGAGATGACAAAGAATGTAGTTTCTCTTAGCTTGAATGATAATGCTCAAGCTTCAAACTCGGTTGCTCTTAACTCTTGAACACTTGGAAGATAATTTTAGCTTTATTATTTAGTTGGAGTTGGTTATCCGATTGAACTTTGTTATTTTATTGGACTTTGGTATGTAGTTAGACGTTATTTTGAAGACATATCTGATTCATGTTGTTTTTAATGTAATTTTAGTGCTTCAAATTGTTTTAAAAAGTGACATATCAATTACGGGTTTGGGTTGATTTGGGGTCAGGAATGCGGGTGAATTTCGAGTCTTAATTCACGGGTTATGACGGGTCGTGTTAGTGTCAATCCGTGTCTGGACGGGTCGTGTTAGTGTTAGTGTTTTCTCAACCCGTCGTGTCACGGGTCGTGTTAGTGTTGGGAGTTTTTCAAAAAAAAATTTCTTCAACCCGACACTAACACAACCCGTCGACACGATTTGCCAGCCCTAACTAGTAGGATGCACTGCCAAATTTTAAATTGCTAACTAAACAAAAATAAGCAAGAATAAAATAGAAATAGTATCAATAAGACTAGCATTTAAAAAAATAAGAGAGACAAGGGAAAACTATAGTCTTAGAGCATCTCCATTACAAATGTAACATTTGAGTGTAAGAGCATTTTCAATACAATGTTATAATTAATGTGCTAATTGAAAATTTAGCATTTAAGTGCAAAAAAAAAAAAAAAAAAAAAAAAAAAAAAAAAAAAAAAAACACTTTGCTATGCAATGCCCTTTATTGTGTCAAATTTCTCATACACTATACTTTATGACAAATTTTTCACCAAGTATAGCATATGAAAAATTCAATATCTGATGCTATTGGTTAAAATGTTTACGTTTTCATGTAATCAATGCAACTTTTACATTTTCTAATTATTTAAACACAAAAGTTTACTTTTACAACTTTCAAAGCTTAATAATTATAGGAAAAAATAGATTTTGCATTTCAAATAACATTATGCATTGGAGTAAAAATGAAAATAACATACCATATCACACTTTTTGATGATAAATATACAATTAGTATTAACATTTGCATCGGAGATGATCTAAAGAATAGTACTTTTCAAAGCAATGCTATTTATTATGTCAAATTTGTCATATACTATATTTTGTGACAAATTTCCTACCAAACATAGCATATGATAAATTTCGTATCTTATTAATATTAATTGATATGTTTACTTTTTAATATAATCATTGCAACTTTTACATTTTCAAATTATTTTAAAAAAATACTTTAATAAATTTTAAAGCTTAATGATTATAGAAAAAAAAAAAATTTAGCCTTTCAAATAGCATTATGAGTATAAATAAAAATAACATATCTTATCATAAGTTTTAATTTCAATGTATAATTAACATTAACATTTTCATTAAAAATGATATCATATTCTCTATCATATCAACAAAAAGAAATAGACATATATCTGTACAATTATTGTCATATGTACATACATGATACATATTAATTGTATTGTACTATCTATTTCTTTCTTTTTTTGCTAAATGTCGTGTAATTGATGAGAGGATCTTCCAAAACTTCTTACACGACTGTATGCATATGTGTCTCTTTCACTCGAAACAAACACCAACTTTTCCGATAGATTTCAATTTGTTAACATGGAAAAAAAAAAAAAAAAAAAGGTTTATTCCAGGTAAACAAATTAAGAAGCTTGAGCTCTACGATAATCAGCCACTTCACAAAGTACAGACATTACATATGTTAATAAAAAAGGAAAATTTCTTGTGATTAATTAGGAAATTACAAAAAAAAAAAAAAAAAAAAAAAAAAACTTCCTTATAATTCTTTTTTTCTCTTTTGTGTGAAGAAAAACTACTATATGATTGGTCGTGTACAAATTATGGCCGTGCTCATTTCGAAGGCTAATTGTAAATCTCACGGGAAAAAACTTAAAAGAAAAAGGGAAAACAAAAAAAAAAGGAAAGAGAGACCCAGTTGGAACTCGGTATTTTTAACTCAGGGTGGAAGTTGGAACCGAGTCGACTCGGATTCAATTACAAAAAACAACAATATTTCTCATCTTCTTCGTGCGGAAAGAAGGAAAACACAAAAAAAAAACAAAAACAAAATGCATTGAAGATCAAAGTAAATAAGTAATATACAACATTAATAGTAACTCATATAACTACCACATAGACCAAACTCTCATCCACAAACACGAAAAAACAAAAACTCTTGTCTCTCTGTCTCTCACTAATATATACTATTTTAACTTACTCCTACAAATACGTATAGATATATTGTGATGCGATAACTGTATCATACGAAACTCAATCTCTCTATACCTGTCCAATTGAACGACTCGATTGATCACTATCACAAAAGTCACAAATTCTGATTATTGATCAGACGGCTGAGAGAAGATGAAAACCATCAGGGGGCGGACTTCTCGGCGTAACTGTTGACGAGTGCGAGCGCATTGCTGGTGTGCTTCTTAACCTCCGTCGTCCGGTCACAGACCTCTCTCTTCAACGGCCCGTCGGCGACGTCCTGAAAGCCGTCCGTACATGTCTCCTGGTCGGTGAGGGCGGCGCTCATCCACGTCTGGACGTTGCTCATCTGGAACCGGAAAGACTCCCCGCCGCCGGCTCCGGTGCCTCCGACGTTGAGGTGGCGCATCTGGCGGAGCGAGCCGCGGATCTCGTCGACGGCGTCGCCGAAGTTGGAGAAGCAGTCGTGGAGGGCTGCGGCGGCCCGGGGATTGGCACCGTAGTCGGCTTGGCGGGAGATGTTCGACACGTAGGCAGCCACGTGTTTTGCCTTGGCTAGGCTGACGGAGATGGCCACGCGCGCCAGCTGCTCCGGGTTCCGCTGCACCGCCGCCGCGTAGCGGGAGAGGGCTGTGAAGCACACGTCCGGGTACAGGGTGGTTACGCAGCTCGTGCGGATGAAATCTGTGCCGTTGGTGCTGGAGCCCGGGTCGGCGTATCCTACGGCTGGGATTGGCTTGACGACGGAGAAGATTATCAAGAAGAGTAATGTGGAGAAGAAGTGAAGGGAAGTTGGGAGTTTGGTTTTTTCCATTTGCGCTTTGTTCTTTTTTTTAGTCTCTCTTTTTGTGAGACTTTTATCGGAATTGCGTTGTTGGAAGTTTGTACTGTTTTTTGGTTTGTGGGGTTTAAGTAGGCGCGGGTGTTTCAGTTTAATTACTTCTTTGTCCTTGCTTTTTGTGCATTATTACGAGGGTGCTCTGGTTGTGTCATGCGTGTTCCCATTTTTGTATATTTTAATAGCGTTGTTCATGTACGGAGTGAATATTATATAATTAATAAAAGAAAAAGAAATTATTAAAAATGGATTTATTGTATTTTTTGGATTTTTTTTTTTTTTTTTTTTTTTTTTCGTGCTGTAAACGACAAATGGGAGTATGTCATCTAAGTTGTGTAAACATGTTATGAAGTATGGTAGTGTAACGACTAGATGATTTGTGGCCCTGAAAGATTGCTCCGTTGATTCTTTTTTTATCGGTAAAAATATGAGCCCTCAAACTCATCTCTACTACTGCAATTGTTTAGCTCGTAATTATTTCCTTCATGTAAGAGTGACCTGTGGCTTTCTAACAAAACAAATAAAATAAAAAAAAGAGTAACATGAAACTAAACTAGAGATTATTAGACCCCGGCAGTATTAAATATTATGCCATCTCAATTATCTAATAAGTTGTCATAATGCTATAAAAAAAAAAGTAAACTTACGAGAACAATAAATAATTAGTTCATTTTATATTTTCTCACCCCGAATTGGTGTTTGGAGCAATCTATTTTAAATGAATCTTAAATGACATAATAACATCTTTTATTTTTACTATAGTATGAGTAGGCCATAACACCAACAGTTTATAATCACAATACATAATCTAATCTACATAATTTTTTCTTGCTTATTTATAACTGCCATATGATATTCTCCAGATTATTTGATGAGTAACAAATGTCTTTTTTTTTTACTGTTTATTATTTTTTTATATTTTTATAATTTAAATTATAATTTATGATTCGTTATAATTTTTTATAAAAAATATATATAAATTAAAAATAATTTTAAATTCGTAAATTAAACGTCTCTCAAAATATAGTGGTGGCGGGTTTGACTTGAGTCGGAGCGTGTAATATGGGAAAGCAAAGTGGAGCATGGCCGCCCATTTCACATCTGCTTTTGAATTGCCGCTCACAGTTCATGGACCCACATATGATCAACGGTTCAGACGTTGGTCATCGAATATAGTCAACGGCTGTTATCATAACATTACAATTTGTAAGCGAGACGATTGGCCAGTGGCCACCACTACTGAGGTTCGGCCGCTTGCGGGGCACGTACGGAAGGCATCGGCGTTAAAGCAATAGATAACGTACAAGACTAAATATATAATATCATTGCTTAAATAGACTAATCCCAATTATAAGAGATTAAGATCAGGTACTTTTTTTTTTTTTTGCTTGAGTAAGGAGACGAATAATCTCTTAGATATAAGTCTAAATTTGTACTCTTATCCTTAATTAATATTCTTTTAATCAAATAATTATATTTAATTAAAAGTGTATTAATCAAGAATAATAGGTGAAATTTAGTAATTCTCTAATTAAGATCAGTAACTTTGTCTACGCGACATTATGGATCTCAAACGCTGTAGTAAAATAATATGTATGATTGGGAAAGAAAATTAGAAGTAGAATGCTATAAAATAAACCACATTTCAATATATATATATATATATATATATACTATAATATTTTTTAACCAAATAACAATATTACGTTGTTGATGTGGAAATAAAAGGGAAAGAAAAATATATAACGTAGATGAGTAGCTAAGGAAAATGGAGATGGAGGAGATGAAATTTTGTTTGGAATGGATTTATTTATCAAGAATGGCAGAGCCACAAAGTTTTTCTCGTAAGGCACTATGGAAAAATTAGAGATAGTATTTTATTGAATGATAGAGTTATATATTAATACTTGGAATTATTTTTCTCACAACAACATATTTCAATTATTCAGCGTGTACACGTATGGTTAGCATTTAGAGAATTTCTAAAAAGAAGAAAACCAAATTTCAAAAATCGAGTTGGGACATGTGTCCTTACTTGATTTCATGTGGCTGCTCCCAATCACTAGTATGAAGAAATCAAAATTAAATAGAAGGATTTTCAATCTCTTAACCAATACATTTTCTTCTCTAATATAAGTCGTAAAACTCACTATCTACTGATCCTCCACCATCCCCTACGCTCCTAATAATTTACGTTACTAGTATAGTTTTTTATGAAAGAAAAAAGTTTGAGGAGCGGACGATCAGTGTTGACATACCCTTTAGATAGTATTAAAAAGGTTTCTCGACGTTGATAAGAATGCTAGGCAGGCTTTTTTCTTTAATGAGGAGCGCTTAACCACAGCCCTTTTGAATATGCTAACGGCAATGATACATAGAGATATGGTTTTGGACACTCTAAATCAAGTACTAAGCTGATAAAAAAATAAGCCTTCATATTTAATATCCTTAAAAAAGTAATTTAGCACTCGAATCAATATATTCTATTATTGCTAGGCCACCACACTTGCTGTAGTAATGTGCATGCTTATATGTAGAGTGAACATATTATATCATCGTCTATGTTTATATTATCGTTGTCATCACGTTAAAGCAAGAGTTGGATAATATTATGCACTTTTTAGGGCTTCTAGTGTGGCGGGTGTGGTGCATTTTTCATGTTTTTCTTTTCCTTTTTTAATAGTAATGGCAGTGCGCCATAATGGGCCACCAATCGCTGCACTCGTCTAGATTAGCCGACCATCTTCTTTTTCTTTTTTCTTTTTTTTCTTTCTTTCTCAAGGCGGTTTGATTTTGGTTAGTTGGGGATTTTGGATGTTTGAACGCTTTTCTTTACTTGCCCACTATGGTCGAAGCGTGCAACTTGCTGTAGCTTTAGTGCACGGGCACCAGTTCACGATATATATTGCTTGTTGCTTTCTTCAGTTTCAGCTCATATATTATAATTATTTCTTTCCCTTTTAGAAAGTTTGATACGTAATCTCATTCTACTTTGTTGTATATTCATGCTTCAAATTCTGCTTATGTGATAATAAGACATATCAATTATATATATATATATATATATATATATATATATAGTAATATTAGGGACACCAACTATAATTTTAACTTTTTTTTATCAATTCTGTCATTCTTTTATAAATAGTAAGTTCAACATCTTAAAATGTATATGTAAGTATGTAATATGTACGTACATAGATATGGATTGTTATCATCATCATCATCGGTTAATAAACAAGAATTCTAAATTCGTCTATATTATTTCAATTGTTGAAATAAAATTTTGAAATTAATAATTAAATTGATATGGCACAATAGTGTCCTTTGTGTAGATTTGAAAGGAAAAATTGCATAATGTAATCTTCATAATTTTAGTCAAATTTTGTTTTTGATTATGAAAGCTACAAACCACATCCTTTACATATTTGAACTTATAGTGTCCATGTTATATCGTTGACCTGCTAGCCAAAAAAAAAAAAAAAAAAAAAAAAAATCAAAGAAAAATATTTTACATTTCATTAATATCCTTCTATTTATCACAAGCTCAACACCCTTTCACATACTTTCTCCACCATTCCTCCCAATACTGTCGATGAGAAAGGGGATTGCCTTGTAGCATAGATACAGTTTGCATCCCAGGGACGATGCTAGCGTAGATACAGTTTTCAGAAATAGAGTTAAAACTTACCGTGAAAACATAAGGATGAATTATGTCTTTTTTTTTCCCATCAAATATTACACTGATATTGCTTCGAGTGTGTTCGTAAAATACCGTTGGAGACCTACTCACAAAAAGCCGCAACTCATTTGGGTTAGCATTCTCTGGTATTGGTGAAGGGTGTGACCCACACAATTTTTTAATTTATTTTTCGTCCCTTACTTATTAATTTATTATCACCAAAGGAGTTAAATTAGTTGAGTGTGAATCAAGTATAAACGTCCACAATTTTATCATGTCAATTTCATTTTGTCAACCCTGATCCTTGATTTCGGGGTTTATGGCATGTTCTTATGTTGACATGAGCTAGCCATGTTTATCCAATCCAAACGAATTCTGTTACACTACTATTATTTGGTTTGATTTCTCAAAATCAGATAAACAATTATATTTTAAGTTATATGAAAGTTGGAAACCACCTAAGTTAACAAACAGAATGTCCCATTTCCATATATTATTTTGTAGATTTTTCAATTTTTTATATTGTTATTGGTGGAACGATAAAATATAGCAATCCCCTACTCTAGCTTAGCTTTTAATTAAGATTTTTTTTTTTTTTTGTCCTTTATGATTTTTCTCTTTCATAATTATCTTCATGCTATGATGCTGATCGTATCTCCTTTTCAATCTTCGTTCTTATACTACTTTGCTTTTTCTTCACTCATTATACGTATTATTAATGGGTTCATATTTATTTATAGTAGCTAGTCATGGCATAAGACCTACATATTACTGCACTATTATATAGTTATACCATATTATAGTTATATTAGTTAAAATATAGCTAAAGGAAATTTTGACTTTAGTAAATTAAAATCCAACTCACTGGAAAGTTAATTCTCGATAACATTAATTTAGGAACATGTATATCCTAACTAGTAGTCTAAAAAAATCTAACTGGCAGCTTATTACTGGTTTGATTTTAGTAGGTGAAAAATGTTTGGGTGTCGTGGGGTACAACCAATGTTGTATTAGTACTAATAGAAAGTGAGTTCTAGTTGTAAGTCATATATTATGATATTTACTTTTTATTAATGAATAGTGTTTAACACTAATTTTAACTACGTTAAAGAATTAAAAAAGAAAGAATCATTGGTTCATGCACGGAAAAATTGATTAATTTGTGAAAGCTTCATAGAAAGCGTGGTTATTTTCTCATTTTTTTTTTTTTTTTTTCGCTTTTCGGTGTAGCTAATTATTAATTCGTAATGTCCTTCATATGAAAAGCTCCAAATTTATCTCGGTCTTTTTGGTGTTGTGCAGAAGTACAGTGGGTCGATCAAAAGAGATGATCAGTAACTTCCTCATCTGCTTATATCAGTAAGAAAGAAACTAAACGAAATTTAAAGGATCAATATAAATTTCAGAAGTCAAATTGAGTTCGTAGTACAAATGGTTTGACAGGTAAAGATGTGAAAGCGGGCAATACTTTTTCCTGGCTACCCATGTTCTGTTGCAAATCCCGTGACGCATGCATTACAAGTAAAGTTTCTTACTTTTTTTCTTTTAAAATAAATAGTTTTCCAACGTTGGAGAAGTGATTTTAGGTTAGTCTCGTGCTATGTTCGGTAGAAAAGAAAGAAAATAGAATAGAAAAAAAAAAATATAGAAGTGATAAAAAATAATAATAATAATAAAAAATTAATTTTTTTTATATTGTTTAGTATGAAAAGACAAAAAAAAAGAGTTTATTTTCACTTATTTAGTATTAAAAGTTAAATTAGGAAAAAAGAAAAAATCTTACTCGTAAATTATTTTTATACTCTTAAATTTTTTATTTGGATGTTAATAGAGAAAATTATAATTTAATAACTTTATTCACTTTTTCATCTCATTTTCTACTCATTTATAAAAAAAAAAAAAAAATAGTAAAACCACATGTATTATTTTCACTTTTTTTTTTTTTTTTTTTTTTCTTTTTTTCTTCTACCAAATAACCTAGATTTTCATTTTTTTTTTTCTATAATCTCTCTACTTTCTTCCTTCTTTCTACTTTTCTTTCCTACCAAACATATTAAGGCACTTTTTTTTTTTTTTTTTTTTTTTAATCTGATAATTCTTAAAGCACTTGTTTGAACTCTTTCGTTTATTTGGGTTTTCTTCTTTGGCAAAAGTTTTGGTACGGTTAAAGACAAAAAAAGAGAATGACTAGACTCACCTGGTACAATAATAGTCCTATTTTTTATTGTGTTAAGAGAGATTTTACATCTTTTTTTTCAAGGGAAGAGAGATTGTACTGCTGCTATTACATTGGGGAATCCAAATTTATTAATAGTATATGCTGCCAAAACAATTTGGCTCACTCGATATCTATTATAACTTTTCAAAAAATGACACCACTCACAAATTGAATAAGAAGTCTCTATCCCATTATTCCTGCTGATAATTGCTAATAAATCAGCTATGATAACTTTATTTTGAGGATAATTACAATGTCTTAACCTTGCAGATATTTCTTATTAAACAATATCAAGTGGTGGTTTGCTTTTTCTAAGCCACAACAACACTTCTTGATACCTCAATAATAAGTTGTTTTTGGAAAAAAAAAAAAAAAAAAACCACAAATACTACTCAATGTGGTAAAGAAAATACTATTTATGCCACCTCCTAAAAAAAATTAATAATTGTATTTAATTAATAAAGAGAGAAAAAAAAAAGACATAAAGCCACTCAATTATTTAAAATAACATAAATAATAAGTCCGCACAAAATCATAATAAATCATTTACTCATGAGAAAGAGAATTTTATGACAACAATTGCTTCTAGTTCCTGAGGGAATATGTGTACGGATTATGAAAATTTTATTTCGATTTGTCTTGCCGCGATGCGGCTAACTTCACTTAATTTCTATATGTTTGATATCTTAAGATTGTTTGCAGGTGTCCATGTATGTGCTAATTATCTTTGATTTAAGTTACTGTTAAATTTCGACCTCCAGCGCTTGTTTTCCGAATAAATTAGGTGAAATTTTTTTAGCAGAATGCTAATTAGGAAAATGAATGCAATGAAACGTATTTATAAATTAGGATATTCACACTGCTTTCAATAATGAGATTTAACATTTAAATCATCTCTTATCGTAATATTGTAATAAAAAAAGAAAATCCAGTACAAAGTCGCTTTGAATTAAGAATAGGTATGCATTAAACTTCAAATATACTATTCGACAATTAAGCAAAATAATTTTGAGTGAGATGTTGTCCAGAATGCTTGGAGACTGGATTATCATTCCAAAGAAAATCCATAATTCAGTCTTATTAACTTGCTTCTGTGTAATTAATTTAATTAAGTTATTTTGTCCATCATAAGATATCAATGTGATTGAACCCACCGGCGCCGTAATTTTCTCAAAATTCAAGCTAATCCAATGATTATCCCGACAGATTGATGATGAGTGTGCGGACAGGGTGAGGAAAAACATTATCTTGAGGCAAAACAAAAGCTTGTAATTAGTTTGTTGTGGGGCCAACCAGATTTCTTGGTCTAAAGCATCTATATGTAAGATTTCAAAAGCGGAAACATGTTACACAATTGATTATTATTTTTCTTTTTCTATGAAAGAGGTTCAGGTTGTAGTTATTAGTTATAAAGAAAAAGATGAGAATAGACCACAATTTTAGCATGAAAAGCTTTCCCTCGTACTGTTTCTCCATGCAAAATGGCCCACTCCATCATTGTCAACAAGTTAAAGGAGTATTTGTTACCGGACTCAACTCCGTTGAATGAGGAAGGAATCAACTGTCCCCGGTAAACATTATTTGAAGGTTGTCACCAACTATACAATCCATCTTTGTATTTGAACTTTTGGATTTTCAATGTTTTGGTAATTTCTTTTACTTTTATGCCCTGCCTTTTGACAAATTTAACTGTGCTCGTCCCTTTAATTTGATTGCCATGTTCTCATGCTTCATTTGCTCCCTCTCTTTCTCTACCCTCTGAGTGGAAATTTTATGAACATGATTTTCGTAAATTGAATATCTTTTTTTTTTTTTTTTTTTGAGCTAAATGAAAATTTTGAGGAAGAGGCAACCAATGTTAATATGTCCTCCTGTGAGAGTTACCAAAAGGGTCCTATAATGCTATATGAATGTTCGCTAAAGACTCTACAAACGAACCCTACCTTTCAGATGTGGAGGGCGTTATCACAACCCCATCAAATGTGCTAATGGTAAGCGTATGCGTGGTTGTGATCTCTAACCTCTAAATCGTGTATGACTGGTAGAAAACAAGTCTTTACATTAGATATTATGACCATATGACTACTATGATACTCTATTATTGTTAGGCCACCAAGAATAATTAGTTTTTATGCTACCTATTCCTAAATGGCTGGCTTGTAGAAATTGCAAATTGCAAGCATGAAATTACGCATTATATTAATGCGTTTAATTCAATGAATGTCTTTGGTCAATAACTAAAAAACGTAACGTGCAATTCTCACAATATTATTTGTGATGAGACTGGTTTTGACGAAGACACATTCATAGTCAGCGTCACCAGAAAATGGACTTCTTGAACCACACTGGCTTTATGGATTTTGATGGTTTGCCTCAAAACAATTTACATAAACTACTACATGTCACAAAAGGGATGGATAGAACCGAATAGTTTTTTTTTTTTTTTTTTAGTGACTATAGGCAATGCTAATCTTAACTTATAAAATATTTGTTGATAATGCAATGGCAACTTAAAGGGTCCTTTTTAAATAGTAGTTCTGCATTTGGATAACTATCACCAAAGTATCTTTGTAAAAAGGAAACGAATTTATGCGCACTTTTGTTCAAATCCGAGTCTCAAAGTTGTCGTTTTTAGTTTTGCTGTCACTTTCATTGTCTTCTGAGTATCTTTGAAAGTTATTACTCATTATGAGTAAATCAAAATTTAGCCTATCATATGCACAACCATTTATACCTTTACTTGTCCCAACAAAATTAATATTCTTAGGCTTTAATTTCCAGGATCATCCTCCGACCAATCGCCTAAAATTGGCGGCCCACAGACATGGGTATATGTCGAAACCTTGTAACCTTGGTGTTTTATGATGAGAACGAAACTGGTGTATTAAACTTTACTATCTTACCTAGAATTGCGACAAGTTTATAGTTAAAAAAAGAGCGGTGCTAAAAAAAATAAAAAAAATTCGGGGTATCATATTTTATATTCATTTATATATTTTCTAATGAGAAATAGTAGAAAATAAGTCAATATAAAAAGCTTAAAAAAGTATATAGGTCAATTTTTAGTTATAGAAATTAATAGGCCATAACTTGTCAAGTTATGGTTCATAATTAGATAAGTTATAGACAAACTTAACAAGTTATGGTTTATAACTAAATAAATTATGAATAAAAACTGTAAATAACTTGTCAAGTTATAGTTCATAACCAAACAAATTATGGACGAAAATAATAATTTAGCCTATTTATTAATTTATGTAAATTATTAACCTATTAATTTTAATTCATCTCAAATCTTAACTTATTTTTCTCTTTTTCCCTTTTCTAATTGCGTTTGTTAGACATCTTATTTATACTCACGATGGTGGGACAGGAACACCTCTAAGAATTTTTTTTTATTATTTCTTTTTATTTTTACTGGAAAGAATTCTTGGGAATTGGCTCTACCGAGACACAGAGATTGATGGGATGAAGGGTGGGGTGATCAAAGCAATGGGCAGCCCAATCCACATTGTTTGATCCTATTTGCCAGCAGGCCCAGCCCCATTCGTAAGGAAGATTTCATAATATAAAAGTGTTATCAGCTATTGCATAAACTGGTTTTTTTAAAAACCCTATTTTAAAAACTGATTCTGTCTATTTATTTTTAAATTAATTGCTTGGTTTTTTTTTTTCAGATAATAATATGTTGTTATTTACAATCACGACCACATTTACATATTGCACTTGTCATTTATTAAAAAAAAAAAAAAAAAAAAAATTGTTACTCTCATCTATTATTGTAGAGTTGCAATCTTTAGGCTTCTTCATGATTCTCATAAGGTTTTTGTTATCCCATTTATTTGATCATGATGTTGCACATTATCATAAAGTTCTAATCTTGATGATAATGGTCATATTTGCATATTGTACGCAAATATTGTTGAATTTCTAACATTATTTTTAATATCGTAAACGTGAAAATTTTTTACTCTCGTTATTATAAGGTAAGAGATTAGTAGTTATATATAATGAATTTTTAGATAGTTTTATAACAAAATAAAGGTATATACAAGTTTGAAGTTTATTTTATTTATTAAAACGAGCCGGTTATATGAAGCACCCTTCTCTTAAACGACAATCAAACTCTAACCACCTTGGCAAAAACTAATCAGACCCAAGTAGAAGATGGAAACTCCATATTTATGCCCCTGTTTATTTCACCGATTCGAGTTTTACTACAATAAAAAGTGTTTAAAAAAATCACATCTAACTTTTTTATTACAGTAAAAAAAAATTTCACATAAAATCACATTTCAACTCAAATTAAAAACTTAAATCAGCAAACTAACATACGGACCCTTAACTAACTCTAGTGTGAAACTAAAAGCTATTCAAGAAATGGTTGCAACAAAAGAACAAACATACGGGCCTTTTCAACATTAAAGAAAAAGCAATTCCTAACAGAATTAACAACATTCACTGAGTCAGACTCTATATTAATAACGACCATCCAGCTTTTATTTCGAGCGAAGTTAAGTCACTAATGAGCATGCATTTAAGAAACCCTTTTATTTATCCTCTTAATTGGTTAATTAATGAATGTTGTTCAAGATCTACCCGTAGATAGGAAAGAACTTTTGGAATTCAATGGCGTATAATTGCTATAGGAATTGTTGCCTTAAAAACATTCAATTGTAGGACCATTGATATAGGAATTGTTGCCTTAAAAACATTCAATTGTAGGACCGAGCTCGGACTATAATATATAAAACTTCCTATTTAAAAGGTTAACTTAAAAAGAAAAAAGAAAAGTTTCCTTAAGGAAGAAAAGGAAACTTAAAAAAAAAAAAAAAAAATAAAATAAAATCCAGCTCTCATGAGAGAATTTGCTTTGATTGGAAATGGATTTCCACTATTTCAGCTGTTTCTCTTTGACAAGGGGGAAAAAAAAAATCAGCTGCTTTTTAGAAAACATGAAAAAATTAACGGACCATTAGATTGAGATATTTTGGTAATATGTCGTGATTTTTAAAGTTGAATTGATGTTTGTCATGAGTACTAAAATTATTATAAAATATACCAAAATGACATCATTTCATTTTTGTGTTTTGACTAAAATTATACATATACTTGTGTGTATTTAATTTAATATTTTAGATTTCGTCAATTATTTTATGATTTTTCATGTATATATTTATAATTTTTATAAATTTTATGTAACTGTGATATTCTCTACAATAATTTATGTCCCTTGATATATTTCAATCCAACTTCAAAATCTGTGGTATTCCTATAAAATACCCCATTAAATTACTCGTTCTAGATTTCCTTTGTCAGAAAAAGCCCACGAAACCTGATTAGTTTTCCCATGGAAAACTCCAAACTTAAGATTAAAGTACTTTAATTTATAGCAAAACACAAGGACAAACAAAAACAACGACAAAAACACAATAAACAAACAAAAAAAAAAAAAAAAAAAAAAAAAAAAAAAACTTTACGTACGATTAAAATTAAAAGCTCTCTCCTAGCCTGCCCAAAGTCACCAGAAGGAAAAGGTAAAACTGAAAAAAATGTCACTCATGAAAAAGCCATGATCCAATGAAGGGTATCCAACAATTTCTCTTTATCGTTGTTACACTAACAACAACATGAAATCCTGTCAATAGACAATAGATATGATAAAAGAAACACTATTATGATGTTGCACATGCCAATAATTGGCAAACAACCACTAATAACACTCATTCGTATGTCATAATAAAACGCGGTACAAGTAAAATCCAAATCTCGATCATGATGGTCACATGCATAATAATTTACCTGAAATTATGAAGTGTTGCGCAAGTTTCGTTAACTCTTCATAGTTTGGCAATCCAGTGGCAACTTTTTGCTGGCTCCTCCACCGCGGACGTTTCTCCATGGTCAACATGATCACAAAACACATTAAGGATTTGACTCTCTGAATTCTGTCATTAATTTCTAATTTGCTAACTTATGATTATGCACCACTTTAGTTGCTTTTGATGGTGATTTGCCTTAATATTAGGCTTTATAATTTTCAATTGCTCCTCGTAATATTACGCTTCCAAAGTGTTTGTGAATAATTCGAAAGACACTACCTTGAATAATGTAAAGAATGCTAACTTTATTCCCAATTTTTTTAATACAAGTTAACGTGCCATGTAAATTTTATCATTTTTTATTAACAGATGTGTAAAAGATTATTACGTCAATTAATCATAATATGAGATTGCATCTAAAAGAAGATGACTCATTAACATATAAGTTGACAAAAAAAAAAAATTAGAACTAGAATTGAGATACCTAGCACTACTTAACGTTTATATATGACAAATGTGAAACGTACTGATATTGATCTATATGTGGTTATATCGGCCATATGTTATAGATATATGCATGGTCAATACATAAACACTAACAAAAAAAAAAAAGTAGAGATGAAAAACTTCACCCCAACTTGTCCAAACTAGGCACGCTGAATGAAAACTAGGGGGGTCATGTGATGCATTACCATCCAAGTTGCATTTCATTTTTGAACGGCCGCTTTCCCAAGAAATGGGCGATTGTGTAATAACTTCAACGGGTACGTACAATCTAAAAATGTTCATCAAAGTTTGTAGTTTAATAATGGGGAAAAGCCAAACACATTTTTCTCCCGCATTTCATGTAGAAGGGTCCTTCAGAATGAAATCCAACCAATGCAAACCAACCAAAAACCAATTCACGAGCACACCACAAGCCACAAAGGGATCTTCAAGCTCTATGTTCCCTTAAAATTACGGGCATTGGACCACACACAATCTAACTCTTACCTCCACATCTCATCCATAGAATCTACGTACTACCCTCAAACTTTATCTGCAACATTTTTGTTTTTTTTATTTTTTTATTTTTTTTTATTTGCTCCAACGGCCAAACACAACTCACATGTCTCGGTGGTCAGTCCCATAAACCCAAACACAAAAATCCATTTCGGAAATTTCAAAAAACGCCTTTGAGAATCATTATTGCTTCCACTTCCCTATAATAGAGCAATAGACCCCTCGAGCATATTTTGTTTGTTTATCTATTTGTTTTTATTTTTATTTTTGGTTTTTTTCCTTTTGTGGGTCCCAATTCCCCTCATGCCATCCATGTGTCCGTCATAATCCGACGGTGAGACATCCATTCCTTTATAATTCCCCACCTCTTATTCTATCCAAATCCAACGTACTCTACTCCACCGTCAATCATGAGAAATCGGTCATTCAGATTTATTTATGACATGGTAGTAAAATTCGGTGCGATCCAGCCCAGCCCGGCCCAAAACACCCCGTCAAAGCCCGAAACGACCCAGTCAAGAGTCCCACGCATCGGAATCCCAACTCTCTTCCAGTAATATCAACCCACGTGTCGCCCACCGATTGGCATAAACTCTGGAATCCAATGACGCTTTTTTCGGTATAAAAAAGATCCCAAACCACGACTCGCTTACTCAGCCTAAGCAAAGCTAGCAAGCGCCTCACTCCTCAGTCCTTACCTTTTCGCACGAAGAAGGAAATGGCGCGAAACGGTTTGGTTCTCGAGGGGAATGTTCCTCTTCTTCGCGCCTTTCTCTCCCTTCTCCTGCTCCTCCTCCCTCAGCCGTCGATCTCCGGCTACCGCCAGGACTACCACGACGCCCTCCACAAGTGCATCCTCTTCTTCGAAGGCCAGCGCTCCGGCCGCCTCCCTCCCGACCAGCGCCTCCGCTGGCGCCGAAACTCCGCCTTGCATGACGGCGCCTCCGCCGGCGTACGCATCACTCTTCTCATTTCCCTCACTTTCCTTCCAACCAAACAGAAAAAGAATAACACTAGCCTCGTTTCTTTCTCTTTCTTTTTTGTTTATTTTCCTCCTAACAGGTGGACTTAACGGGCGGATACTACGACGCCGGCGACAACATTAAGTTCGGATTTCCAATGGCGTTCACAACGACGTTGCTTTCGTGGAGCATTATCGATTTCGGCCGGAATATGGGACCGGAGCTCGGTAACACCGTGAAGGCGGTGAAATGGGCGACGGACTATCTTCTGAAGGCGACGGCGAAGCCGGGAGTGATTTACGTTCAGGTTGGAGACGCATACTCTGACCATAACTGCTGGGAGAGACCCGAGGACATGGACACACTCCGGACGGTCTACAAGATCGATAGGGCCCACCCTGGATCCGACGTCGCAGGCGAAACCGCCGCTGCATTGGCCGCTGCCTCCATAGTGTTCAGATCACGTGATCCCGCTTACTCGCGTTTGCTCCTCAATCGGGCCGTTAGGGTACGTCCTGTCGTACTCAATCACTATCACCTACTCTTTATTTTCTTTTTTGTTTTTTTTATTTGATATCTTGGTTGTTGTGAATTAAGTGAAGTACAGTATAACAGTATTTTTTAGATTCTGTGTAATACATGCAATGCCGCGAGATTTTGGGTTTTTTAATGTATCGCGAGAAATTGACCGTTGTTACATGAATGTGTGATGTGTGTGAAACAGGTTTTCGAGTTCGCTGACAGATACCGGGGTGCGTACAGCAATAGCCTGCACTCTGCGGTTTGCCCTTTTTATTGCGACGTGAATGGTTACCAGGTTCTCCTGTTTACTTTTCTGCTCTTTTACTTTTCAGTTTTCAGCTTGTTTTTAGCCCTTGTATCACTGTCATTGTCACACTCCAACCACTCACTCTTCATCGTTGATCTTCCCCTTATAATTAGTACTACTAATTACAACATTTTTTTTTGTTTACGTAAAAAAATTTATGGCATACTATGAAAAAATACAAAAAACAAAATTAATGGTTAATTTCAATTTTTTGTACGTGAGTTTGTGAATGGTTAAAAAATGGGAGTGAAATTTGGGGTATAATTGGTGCAGGACGAGTTGCTGTGGGGAGCTGCATGGTTGCACAAGGCGTCGAGGAGGCGCGCGTACAGAGAATACATAGTGAGGAACGAGGTGGTGTTGAGGGCTGGGGACACAATAAACGAGTTTGGTTGGGACAACAAGCATGCTGGGATTAACGTCCTCATTTCCAAGGTAATAATTAATTTAAGCAATAATTATATCTAGCTTTTTAATTCCTCCTATTCCAGAATTAAATATAAGACCCGCGCGGGGATGATTAATTATTATTATATATTGGTATTTATTGTCCACATTTTTGTTTGTGTTGCTTTTGTCTTGACTGGATTTTGTTTGGCCATTCTTTATGTCTTCGTGTTGTTTGTTTGGAATGTGGGAACTGTTTTCTTTTAAGCTTTTATTATCGTGTTCCTGTTCTAAATTGACAACATAGGGCGACCCATCTGCCAATCACGTGGTGGTGGCTAATTAGTGGCTTGTGCCGAGTGGGGTCCTTGTGGTGGGGTCCTCTTTGTTGGGCCCCACATGATTAACATATAAGAAGTGAAACAGTTCTATTGAGGTCTAAAAGCCCAAATAAATTATAATTTATATTTGGTGTTTTGTGGATCTATAAGCCGTACACCGTAACTTGTAGATACAGCATGGAATATTTTAAATTGTTGGCGAGGAAAAGAGGAAGGGAAAGAGAGAAAAGGAATAGGAAAAAGTTCGAAAAATTATGGCTAAAAGAGTCCAGAAGACAATGAGAAGAAAAAAGTTCGACGCATGATTTTGCCTTAGAATTAGGCTTTCATGTGGGCATCATTCAATAGTTACACAGTACAGTCAGGAAATTCGTTGTAAAAACTTTGTCAGTTTAAAAGTCGAAAATGCCATTGCCAATGGAAAATAGAAAGAAACGTGAGAATGGTCATTGAGGGGTAGTATGGACTTTTCGTTGGAAAATTTTTTGGCTATGTGTTTTCTCAGAAAATAAAAAGCAAAAAAAAAAAAAAAAAATAATAATAATGAAAAAGGGGGCCTCCAAAGTCTACTCCTGTATGTGTAGATCTGGGCCTGGTGGGCCCTGGAATCAGAAAGTCCCTGCTGCATGGCATGTGCAAAAAGGCTGAGACTTTGGTTCTTCCCATACTCGGCCATTATTTCTTCACATACTTTCTTCTATGAGCGATTGCGACCTTGGTTGAGGTTTTTTTTTTTTCATAAGGAGAAACTGGGAAAAAAGACACATAATTCTTTTCCATCACGTATTTATTGTTACCCCCCCAACGTAGGCCATTCACAACTTAGGCCACATATGGCTTCTGTGTGCATGAACGTACTGCATTCTTTTTATTGAAAAAAGGAAAAAAAAAAAGGAAAGAAAGAAAGAAAGAAAGTCGATTATCTTTGGTTCATGAATAATGTGATTCATTGGGTTTAGCATTTGAAACTGACGGCATGTGTCAGACTAAAAGAGTAACGTTTTTAATTTCTTTTTCTTCTTCGTTTTCGTAAAATTCTTGACAGGAAGTGTTGATGGGAAGAGCAGACTACTTCGAATCTTTCAAGCAAAATGCTGACGGTTTTATCTGTTCTTTATTGCCTGGAATTTCTCATCCCCAAGTCCAATATTCGCCAGGTATAATATAAATACATTTTGCTTGCCTATAATAAAACGTCCTTAATAATTGGAGAGAAAAGAATAATAATTGTGAAAAAGAAAAAGACAGCCAAATCACAGGCTTTGGAATATTTTTATTTAGTGATTGATGTTGTAAAGTCGCATTAAATAGATTAATAGTACAAAGTCTCGGGTTACCTTAATGGGACGAACTTTGTCCCTTTTAATTGTTTTTCTTTTTTCCTTAAATGGGTTGTTAAATCCAGGTTTATTTGTGCTATTTAGAGTAATATTTGAGTTTTTCTCTGAAATATTTCATATTTAATCTTTTATTATATCTTTTCCTCAAGGTGGCTTGATCTTCAAGGCCGGAGGGAGCAACATGCAACATGTAACCTCGCTGTCGTTCTTACTTCTGGCTTACTCCAACTATCTTCGCCACGCCAATAAGATTGTGCCATGTGGCGAGACTTCAGCTTCCCCTGCTCTACTCAGACAATTGGCCAAGCGTCAGGTGACTCTCCAACTAGAGATTAATAATTTTTTTTTTTTCTTTTTTACTGAAAAAATAGGGGAAAGAAAAAAGAAGAAGAAGTGGCCCTACTATCACGAGGTCGGCATCCCCATTTAATCAGTGGGGACCATGTCTAGATTAAGACAAATCAACGGCTAGGATTTGTCATTTCACTGGCCAATTTTCTTTACCTACAGTGCCATAGATGGCCCACGGATGAACGGCTTTGATCCTAGGGCCTCACATGTGAATAGGGGTATATTTGACAAGGGATAAACGGTAGAATAATTGTTTGTTTGTTTTTTTTTTTTTCCACAGGTGGACTATATACTTGGTGATAATCCGTTGGGAATGTCGTACATGGTTGGATATGGTGCACGTTACCCACAGAGGATACACCATAGGGCCAGCTCGTTGCCGTCCGTACAGACCCACCCGGCCCGTATCGGTTGTAAAGCGGGGTCTCGCTACTTCCTGAGTCCAAATCCCAATCCCAATCTGCTTGTTGGAGCGGTCGTGGGTGGCCCCAATAGCTCGGATGCTTTTCCAGACTCGAGGCCTTACTTTCAAGAGTCGGAACCCACAACCTACATTAATGCGCCGTTGGTGGGCCTGCTGGCATATTTTTCAGCCCACTCTTGATTTCCACAATGTAAAGTAGAATGTACTATGTGGTGGTGCGCAAAATGGTCACCCTGCCAATTATTGTTGTGAAACATTCTTAACTGTTTCCTTTTAATGAAGAAAGCTAAAGTTTCATCCACTTATCCATATGGAATTTCTTGAGAAAGAACGAATATATCCGATACCATGGGAAATAACGACAAAAAAAAAAGAGAGGAAAAAAAGAAATGGTTGTATTAGTCTGGGCCAGATAGTAACATGGGTTGGGCCCAAACCACTTTATTACGTAAAGCTCCAGTAGGTCAGACCACAATGCAAAAACAATTATCTACATTGAATCACTGCCTCAAAGCCACTAACCAATACAGTAGACGCTCCGCTGCTGCATATTTTTTTCATTTCTTTTTAGTTTTTCCAAGCAACGGGAAAAAAAAAATTATGTTGTAGAGGACACTGCAAAACAATTATCTACATTGAATCACTTTGTTACCAGGCTGCTTTCTTCTCTTCTTCTTTTTTTTCCCTTTTTTCTCCCTCTCTTTTTATTGACTAACATAACTAGAAAATAACTAAATTTACAAATAACATAATATTGATAATTAAATTCTACATCCCAAAATACGATCTTAACATTTATGTTGCGAAGGACGCTGCCGTGAGAACCCAGAGAAAGAGGAGATCACTCTACGTTTATCCTTTCCTCAATGTTTGGAGACACCAAAAAAAATGCTTTTTGGTGTCTCCTTAATTGGTGAAGTCACCAGTCCAACTTGATATTTCTGGAAAGGTACAGCTTATCAATGTATTGAATAACCGGAAGCGACGCTCTAATGTATCTTTTCATTTTCTTCTCGGCCGAGTGATCTGCAAAACAACAAGCAAGAAAACAACAAGATTTCAGGTCCGCAATAGCCTGCAATGTCTATCAGCAGCTAAGAACATTTTAATGCAATGTTATAATTAATGTGTCAATTGTAAATATAACATTTAAGTGTAAAAACACTCTCTAATATAATACTATTTGTTGTGCTAAAATTTTTATATATTATATTTTATGATAAATTTTTCACTTAATATAGCATATGAGAAATTTAATATTTAATTGTTATTTGTTGAAATAATTATCTTTTTCATGTAATTATTGTAACTTTTGTATTTTTTAATTATTTTAAAAATAAAATTTACTTTTATAACTTTTAAAGTTTAATAATTATAAAAAAAAAAAAATTTAACATTTTAAATAATGCATTAGAATAAAAATAAAAATAATATACCATACTACACTTTTTGATGCTAAATATATGATTAATATTAACATTTATATTAAAAATGGTCTCACGCAGGTCTAGATTTGGCTAAAAATTCCTGAGAATGAAGTTTCCCACATAGAGATCAGCTTAAAAGGCGAATCAGCTAAAACTAATTCCGTATAAACAAAGCAGATAACGCCTTTTGTAAAGAGAGCTTCTCACCTTCCATCCCACAAATATCATTTTGATGTGAAGAATCTCAACTAAATCTAACCACCTTCTACTATTTTCCCAAATGGACAAGATGCAGCGAATTTCTTTTTCCTCTCATGATCTTACTAGTTCTAAAGGTATATATATACTTGCATATACATGTTTTGCTGGCATTGTCAAAGTGATCTCAAAAGTTTTCGAAATGTTTTGCTTACTGTATGAAAATGGAAATAAGAATTTTTTGAAAATCGTGTGAGAAAATGCATTTGCCTTTTTTTCTGAGTGATTGTTTTGTATAAAAAAAATAAAAAAATAAAAAAAGAGTAAAACTGTGTTTCGATATGCTTCTCAAAATCTGAGTATAGCGTTTTCTTCTTTCTTTACAAAAAAAATAAAATCGGTTCCAAACCATTTTAAGTTTTGAAAATACAAATCAGCCAAACTGAACCATTTTCTAATCAGTTACCTCTTGAAAACGCAAAAAAACATTTCTGTAAATGGAACTAAATGTGTTAGTGAACCCTGTTTTTAAAGGCTAGCTTAGAGAGCTCAAGTTAAAATACTGGGACAAAGACTTCAATAAAAGATTAAAATGCAATAATTCTTGTTATAGATTGATGGTAAACTCACTGGTCTCGTTAAGCTTAAGCAGAAGTTGTTGTCTTGGTGGGAGAGTATACATTCCAGCAGCAACTGCTGTCCTTACAGTCCAAGAGTGGTATGGTGCACAAACCTGAGCATAAGCCGTTGAAGCAGCATCCTTTAAAGAGTAATCACTACATTTGAGAGAAATAATTGAAAAAAATTAGATGTCATTATCAAAGAACAAAGAAAGAAAAAGTTCAGAAAACTATATCTTGTTTAATATTTTGTTCAAACTTGCCACACAGATGAGTGTGGGTGAATAGTCACTTTAAATAAATTATAACTGACGCATTGATGTTACTTGGTTTACATAATTTTGGTTGTATCTTCTCATGATTGCAAATATTATTTTTTTTTTTTTTTTAAGGGACAAAATGCAATTAGGAAGAGGTAGACCATACTCATTTGATAAGAATTGGTCAAACAAAACTCTGATGAGGTCAAGACCCTGCCTAACACGTCGCAAATTACGCGAATTGCTTCCTTGCCTTTTGACTGTCTGGTTTGCTATATCAGAATCCAATATGCTTTGTAAAGTACCATATGTCTTGGATGCTTCAACAAGATTATGTACCTGAATGAATTAGTTATATTATTAGATGCAAGAAGAGTAATTTCACGTCAAGCAGTTAAGAAAACTTCGTCATTAGAGTTCATTAATACATGCATGCAAAAATTTCATAGCTGAATCGTTATCCAATCCCACATAGGTGACCGAAAAAGGAAATTAAGTTTACTTCTACAATAAATAGTCTTAATACATTATCTTTAGTCAGCTTGAAAAGAGAATAAAAAAAATACAGGAAAATTTGTCAATGTCACACTAATAAATTTTGCTACAAATCATTTTTTTGATAGTTTGTGTTGTCAGTTAAAGAATAGCTTTTCTTCGTTTTGCAAAATGAACTTTTCTGCGAGGGCCGGAATTTAAAATCTTGGTACTAAAGAAAATAAATTGCATGATTGATCTTTTCATCTTATTTTGAAATCAATATTGATAAATTGCAACATTGTCAAAACTAAGCAAATTTCACTAAATTAAATGTACTAGTCAATATTATACATTGCACTCTATGTTTTTATTTTAATGTTGTATAATATAATATATATTAATCTCACTGTAATTCAGTAGCTAACTTTAGCTCCCCTTCCCGCTACTGCTCTTAAATAACATCCTCATACCCGTACATGCAACGTCATCTCTAAATTAGACCTAAGAAACTATAAAACTAGCCACTGACGCATTACACACACAATAAACATAATTATTAGCCTGTAAATGAATATAATAAAAATTAACATAACCTTAAAATTCTTAACAACTATATATAAATATAGGTAGTGTCTCGGGTCCGGCAGCCGGACTGAAACGACACCCTAAATGTAATTGTTTATTCAGCACAAGCATGCCACGTGTTCACACTTGGTTAACGTGTCAGGTTACTGTTTTCCATCTGACAATGATTTTTCTGATGGTGTCAGATGTCAAGCAAATATTTTAAGTGGATTAAGGGTGAAATGATAATATAACAAGTATAAAACAATGGAGTAACCTCCTCGAGGAAAGAAAAAGTTTGCACAAAAACGACAAAGTTGTAGCTTTGTTTTGAAAGAATTGTATAATTGACTTACTAGTATGTCGACCACCAGAATTGCAATGCCATATGATGTCAGAGTCATTATAATTGTGTTTATAATTTTTTTTAAGAGAATTAATCTGACCTTTTCTCTTTTTGACAATACCAATATTAATCTGTTTATATGTCATCGTCAAATCTTTATTATTATTTTTTAATTTAATTTGACTGTTGACTAAATTTAATATAGATTTGATAAGTAAAAAATACTAATATTTTTAATAAAAAGTGAACACCAAAAAAAATCTCATTTTTTCCGATGCGTATGATTTATTTAGGAGGAGTGAGTAGTTGTGTTGTAAAAGAACCATGTAATTAACCTGAGCATTATTGTTTAAAGGTAGATAATTTTTTTCTTTTAGAAATAGTTATAAATATTTCTCTTAAACTATACCCCTAACACATTTTTTTTTTTTTTTTAAAATAATGAAGCGTTAACAAAATTGTCGCTTTGTTTAGAAATTTAACATTTTATACACATGTCGCTTTAATAATAGTAGTTGTTAAATAATCTTGAGCATAATTACTATTTTACCTAGGCACCCTAATTTTTTTATTTTAATTTATATTCTACTCCCTAATGACACAGTAAATCCCTCGCCTCACAGTGATAGTTCTTAAAAAAATTTCTCATTTTTCATTTGCATATTTTTAATGTAAAAAAAAAAAAAAGAAAAAAACCTAACCTCATAAATTTTTTTTATTTTGTGAAGAGAGATTCATAAAATTTTAACTTACATTTAATTAATAGTGGATGCTTCATAATGCAACTTCTCTTCGCCATGGCAGCGCAAGCTACTCCAGCCTCATTGACAAATCTCACAGGCGACTAACGATGGAGAGCTGAGCTGACGGGAAAAGGGGTTGATGTCGGAGGAGAGAGAAGACCTCATCTGATCTGGACGGTACCCCATCGAGGGAGGACTTTCGCGGGAGGAGGGGTGAGATGCGATGTCTTCGTGCCAGCATTGTGGGACACATCCTAACGATGTCAGAGTTGAAGGGTTTTTTTTTTTTTTTTTTTTTTTTTCTTAAAATGTCGGACGAGCTGTCGTTCATTTGTTATTTTGTTTGTTGTTTACTCCACATTATTTTAGTCTTTTCTCATAATTTTTTAATATTACTTTCATCGTACCTACTGAGTTAGCTTACCCCTATCCTTCTCCTATAACAATTGAGTACATTGACTTTAAATCAGAGCCATCAATATCAATTCTATTGGTAACATTTAATGAGGTTCACCCGTCATGCGTAATTTTGATCGGAGACTATTTATATATATATATATATGTATTATATATAAAAATTAAAAGGTTTTTAAGTCCTATGAGTGTACGGTAAGGTAAGTATAACATTTTTCGTATTGTAACTAAAATAAGTTGCATTGTACTTTTTTTTTTTTTTAGTATTTCGCTTTAGTAAAATGAATGAATTACACGAATGTATAAAGGATGCTATGATGATAAATAAAAAATATTGTGGCTACCAGACCGAAGACATTTTATATGTATCATATTCTTCTTCATGTGTGTCAATCTCCTTACCACCATTAACAGATTCTTTAATCTCAAACAATTGAAAGCATATTAACAAACACAAAGCATCCATAGAAAAGACTCGAATGAAATGCTTTAAACCATCACATATGTTAAAGATTGAGTAAAGCGAAAAGGACCTTGGAGACGAACTCCAACTCGGCGAACTTGAAAGCGAGGCCGAGGCAACGAAAGAGAATGGAAATCGGAGAGCAAGCCTCGCAGAGCGTGTCCAATCGGAGCTGAAACTGTTGTGCTCCGTTAATTTTCTGCAAGTTTATTAGCTTTTCCACTTCCTCAAAGGCCTCGGCTATGGCGGACAAAGGAGTGGAGGCTGTGGCGTCATTGAAATTGAACCTCTTCTCGGCCACATAACCTTCCATGGCTGATTTGCTGTTTCTGCTGCTTAGAATCATTAAATGAATGAAATTTTCTTGACGAAGATCAAATAAACTCTGCAAACTTCTTATAGACAATGATGGGTTGAAAATATTCGGTTTTGAGAGGAAGGGAATGTATTCCGATTTGAAAAAAAAAGATGAAGAAAAGGAGGTGAAAGGATTTGAAATAATGGAATCAGATGCAGAGGAAAGTTCTTGGTGGGTTCTTTTGGTAGGAAAAAGAAAGAGGAGAATCGTAAGGTGATGTAAAGAGAAGTTTGAAGGGTTCAAGTCCTCTGGATGCCGTGCGCCTGAGAGAGTTGAATTTTCTTGTTTATATTACACCATGACTTTAATTAAAGCCAGAGAGAGAGAGAGATGGGAAAAGTCTATGTCTTGTAAAGTTCTTCGCCAGCCACCCGATGATTCGTTGGGCTGTTTCTCCAGGGCCTTCTCGAATAAGGCCCATGACTTGTATTGGGACTAATATAGTTAGATTATTATCTTAAAATCATATTTCATTGTTAATTTATACAAACCTGTATGCATCACATAATAACAGTCTTAGAATTTGTTTGTATGTAAACTTTTACAACCAAACCTACAATAGTAAATTGAACAACTAATGTATGAAATAAATGAAATAAAATTTTATTAAGCAGAAATAAATGTTGAGGATTACACAAATGCATTTGCTCTACTAAGGCCGAATATCGGGCTATATATTGCTTCTGTTACTGCTACAATCGTATGGATCCAGTCTCTGTCACAATAATTTGGAATCTCTTTACTACTCCTTGTTTACTATGACAATATCGATCGATACCACATATATCTATGTGCAAATCCAGTTTTTCAATGTCCCATGAAACATATTAGAACATATTTTCACTTTTGGCATAAGCAACGATATTATCTCATGGTCTAAAAAGCTCCCAGTAATTAAATTATTACGATTGATAAATAGAACTGATCTAGGAGGAATCCAATTATAATTATATAATTAGTTCTTGTTCGAATGAGTAATATAACTTGACTATTGTAGTATTGTCAAGATATATGTCGTTTGTGGCTCGCAAATTATGTACATGTGCGCAATGTGCGTATTATTTTCCCGGGTCAAAAATAGTGTGCAAAATAAATAATGTTTTGCATCATTTGGAGGTTCGGCAACGATTAACCAAGATTTTTCATAGGAATAGAAGAAATACTGTACTATCATCAATTTACATCTTTAATTATTTATTCTGCCATTACAATAACTACATATATATATATATATATATATATTCTGTCCTCATTATGACCTCTACGATCACTGACTTACTATTCAGACGCAAGGCACAATGTAAGTACATAACATAGCCACTTTAAACTCTATTACCAAGCTCTACCCCACTTTGTCCAGACTCATGAGCGCTTTCCTTCCTAGCGACCTCAATGGGCTTCAAAGTGTACATCTTTGCACAGCACACATAGTAAATAAAGTTCAAAACTTGCAACAAAGTGAGCAGCCAATAAAAGTACTCCAACTTCCCCTTGTTCAAATTGCTATTCGGAAGCCAATTCGTCCCATCAGCCCTAGCACTATACTTGTGCACAAGTGAAACCAGAAGGGTGCTCACATAATTCCCCGCCGAGATCGCGGTCCAAAACAGTGCGGTGGCGGTGCTCCTCATGCTCTCCGGCGCTTGGTCGTAGAAAAACTCTAGATGCCCTATTGACATGAATGCCTCAGCCATGCCATGAAGGCTGTACTGAGGTACTAGCCAAAAGACCGAGATAGGTATCATGTCATGCGGGTGATCGACGAGACCGTGTGCGGAAGCGGCGGCTTTGCGCTTGATCTCGACGAAGCCCGCGACTAAAGTGGCGATTATGGAAATAACAAAGCCGATTCCCATTCTCTGGAGGAAGGTGATGCCGCGGTCTAGGCCGGTGAACTTCCGAGCGACGCGGATCAAAACGCGGTCGTATAGGGCGATCGTGGAGAGCATGGTGACAATGGTGAAGACGCTCATTGAGCCTGCGGGGATTTGGAAGGAGTTTGAGAGGTGTCTGTTCATGGTTTTGGCTTGTTGGAGGGAGAAAGTGCCTTGTTGGGCGTAGGCTGTGATGAGGAGGATTCCTGATGCCCAGATGGGTCCCATTCTGATCACTGATTTCAGCTCTTCTACACGATGGACGGTGTTGAGCCTCCATAGATTTGGCGATTTCACGCTGTCTTCTTCGGTCACAAGGGCTGCCTTGTCGAGAAATCTGCATGGTTTTTACTCTCCACAGTTAGCATTAGAAAATATATGTAAAAAGATATAGTTCTATAAACTGTACACTACATACAATGTGTGGGTTCTTTTCGTGAGAAAATCCAGAACTAATTAATCAACTTATATTAGATTTGAATTGGATGTAAAAAACTTTAATCTAATTCATAGTTTATTTGTAAATTGATTAAAAAAAGCAGAGCAGACTAAAAAACTAAAATTACAATGGAAATAAAACATTATACAACTCAAGTAATACATGATTCGGTGAATGGTTGTTAAAATTTACGTACGTTCTTCAAATTGATATTTTATTATACACTACGATGTGTATACTAACTACTTTATACACTAACAAAAAGTTAACGAAATATATCGTTACTTTTACGGTGTTAAGAGAAAAGTTCAAAAGACAAATTGTAAAAGTTACGATAAATTAGTGAACCGAAACGGTATCATAAAAGAACTCTAAAAATATATTTAAAAATGATATATTTATATGTTGAATGGAATTGTTTTGATTGTTTGAATTTCGCCAATCAATAATCATAACCAATCCATGGCGAATACAACTGGATTTTAAATCTTTATGTAAATCAATTCAATAAGAATTGAACATCCGTTCACATTTGATTAATGAATCAGATTGAATTAACCGGCTATCTGATATAATTATATAATTGGATAATGACCAGCCCCAGTTCAGATCATGCAGAGATCAGATGAGGGGACCGGTATAAATGATATATATGGACAAGATTATCAAAAGAAAAGAAATGAAGAAAAGAGACGCAAGAACATTTGTTGCCTTCCTAAGGGGAACTATTATTAGAAAACAAGTGTTTTTTGTGCCGATTGGAACGATTCTAGGACTGTGGTCCCAATTCCTAATTATAAGTGTTCATATAAGACAAAAAAATGACCAGATCATCACAACTAATGAGATGGAAATCTCCCTAACATTCCAGAGATTAAAAAAAAATGGTCTCCCTAATAAGATGTATTTATTCTATTTTTTAAGTGGGAAAAGAGGAAAGAAGTCAAGAAATATTAAGCTTATTCAGTGTGATTTTTTTTTTTTTTTTTAATTTCAACCACACAACAGTAATGTTTTAATATTGGTTTCCAGTGAAAATGATAATTTGATACTAATTTACTTTGTGCTTTTATGTTGAAAAGAAAACAATCACATAACAAATCCAATTATTTATTCTCATGGATACAAGTATCTATGCAAAATATTCTTTAGAGGATATGATGGCGATTTAACGTCAAAATTATAAACCTACAACCGACACCAAATTGATCACTTGAATGTTAACTAAAAAAGACAGCATGAACAATTAACTATGTAAATATCAATCGGCTAGGGAAGAGTCCTGCATTTAAAGAAATCATATGGTATGATTAATCATCTCAATTATTTTGAATGACAATGCTTTGTCAGTACCCTTAACTGACCCGCCCAGCATTTTCTTCTTTTTAACAATGGGGTCATATGCCTCTGTGCCTAAACTTGTCGTTTTCCCTATTCCAAACAAGACCCATTTCTGATTTCAAGCTATAGTATTATTCACCATAGTTTTCATCAGTGCAGAAAATACATATTAATTAGGATAAAAAGTGAATGTATTCAATCGTCACGCTTTGCACATGATTTTGTATGTTTTGATATGTAATATAATTTACCGTTGAGAGAAATGCACGTTATTAATGAATATATATTTGTTAATCATGAAAAACTAATGACCCAATATTTTCTAGTATATATGTCTAAATTAAAATGTGCAATTAGAGAAATAGGTATAGAGATTAGAGGGTTCTTACTTCATTTGATTTGTATGAAGAAGCCTCCCATCGAACGAAATAGCGGTATCAAGTTCTTCATTATCATAAAGCAGATTGGAATCAGAAACCATTTTTAGCTTCCTTTTCTTGTAAGCAGCCACGGACACTTGTAACAACCGGGTAAACGGACTCCCGGCCGGATCCAAGTTCCGGTAAAGCGGGTACCCGACTACAAACGCAATAATTGAGAGAAACATTGCTATGGTTGGAATACCTAGTCCCCAACCCCATCCAATATTATCCTGTATGTACACAAGCACAGTGACAGCCACAAGTATAGAAGCTCCCATGGTAAAATAGTACCAATTGAAGTATTTCCATGTCTTGGTGTTTTGTTTCGGATCTTGTTCGTCGAACTGGTCCGCCCCGAAAGCCACCACGCAGGGTCGGATCCCGCCCGACCCAAGTGCCGTTAATAAGAGGGATACGTATAGTATCGCCACCTGTCCTGAATCGGCTTCTTCACACACTTGATCTCCTAGTTTGCACGGTGGTGGTCTTAGGTGTGGAAGCGATGCTGATAGTGTTAAGCTAATCATTCCCTGATGATTAGACAAACGTACATCAGAACAAATTAGAAAATTATGATATTCACATTACCCATAAAAAAAATTTTCATTTCAACAATAAAAGTTTTTAAATGTTAAATTTTCATAAATACATGTGCAGTACTATGTGTCGTTAAAAAAAAAAAAAAATAGCATTTACTCCAACTTTTACTGTGGAGCTCAAATCCACCACTCTCAGATTAAGAAAAATAAAAACAAAACAAAAGAGGCATGGACTTAAGGACGCCTCTTAATAGTATTTGTTTTCTTTTATATGATTCTTGAAAGCGACTTCTTAACATATAAATCATATGAACTCAATATTGTTATGGGGACTCTAAATGTGTTTTCCCCGTATACTTTTTTCATTTGTATGTAAACATGATATTGCAAATCTTGTCGGCACAAGAGACAGAGAGAGAGAGAGAGAGAGAGAGAGAGAGAGAGAGAGAGAGAGTACCATTTGGTAGATGATAGAGGCAACGGTAATAGTCCAGAATCGGCCGGCGAACGAATCGGCGACGAAGGCTCCAATCAAGGGCGTCAAGCTTGCCGTGCCACCAAAGTTGGTGAGAGTGTTTGCTGCTTTAGTGAGCGGCATGTGAAGCTGTGTTGTCAAGTAGCTTATCATATTAGCATTGAATCCCACCACAGCCAACTTCTCGCATATCTCATTCGCTACACACCAAAACCCCGAATAATAGTTATTAATTATAATCATGCAATATATACAAAGATCAAAATATTAACTTGGCACATATTTTTCTCTTATTTTTCAACATTATTATTATAAGCTTACCAAAGATGAAGGGCATTGTGACCAATCCACCCTTCTTCCTTGCAACATGGTTTGGATATCCTTTCTCCATTTTTTTTTTTTCAATCTTTCTGGTCAGGTTTGTTGGGTTAATGGAACAAGACCCACTTATATTTATAGGCTGTACTACTGGCTGTTCAGTGCTGGTTTTGACTGTTAGTAACAAGTGGATCCAATTAAACTTTGATATTTCCAGCAAAAATAAATAGGAGCTTGATACGCCAACGTACCGGTAAAATAAGTTTTATGTCTGTCAGATTTTTATGAAATCATATAAAAATTAAAAAATATGCAAATTTAATAGTTAAAAGAACCTGATCTGTCGATTGATACACCATACGTATAGAGAGTCACCCAAATAGATAAATAAAAAATAAAAATTTTTATACGCATTATCAGCATGCTGTTTACGTCGATACAAACAGGAAATGGAAAATTTTATAATACGTCTCTTTTTTTTCTTCCTAGTGGTACCCGGACGTCGATTATCATAAATATTGATAGTACATGGATGACCACAGTTATGAACATAGAAGTTTTGTTATTTTCAAATTTGTATTATTGGTGTCCTATAATTATTGCAATCTAGCTAGCTTAATATAGCGAAAATTTTCATAAATGCCATTTAATATTATTTTATTCTGCCATCAATATTAAATTTATCATTTAAATCATTAATATTCCGATACAATATCTTTTATAATCTATCATAATATTTTTTGACAAGATATTTCTTTGTATTGTATCAAAACATTTTTTAATAACATAAATAATAATATAGTGAAAAATAATTTTTTTTTCTCAATATAGTGTCGCATATAAAATGCATTGTGGGCTCAACTCTTGGACTGGACATTTTCGTCACAAGATATATACGTGACAGCTGGTAAAGACCGAAACAAAAACACTGTATATTACCCTTTTGATAGTTAATGCGTCATGTTTTTACCAAAAAAGCAAAACACGCGCGCCTAATGTGTTGCAAAAAGACCTCTGAGCGCCAAATATCACCTTCACTACTAGAAACCGAAATTGAATAATAATAATAATAATAATAACAGTAACACATAACAAGAAGTAGGCTTTTGAAAGGTGAACCGCGAGCTAATATTTAGGCGCATAAGTTAATAACCTATTAAATGATGGGGAACGGATTTACTTGTTTGTGGGGTGTACTCAATATTTTTAATAAAAAATTACATATTTTTGGTTAACTGCATCCCGACTATTGAAATAAATTATGGAAGATGTATATAAGTTCAAAACCATCGACTTATTATTAGGTGCATGGTGGAAAAGGAGGATGAGTCTACTAGTCTCAATCCCAATTAGTTTAATGAGTTAATTAAGGAATTATGACTAGGCATGATAGTTTAATTTAGTACTACTTTAGGAATCCTCTCTTTCCTAATTAACAAAGATAAACAAAATCCTCATCCTTAGAGAGAGAGAGAGAGAGTAATGTCTGTGTTTTGATGAGTCTGCGTGTGTTTTTATGCCAATAAGGAAGAAGTATTTTTTTTAAAGAAAAAAAAAGGAAAAAGTATAATAGTTCTTTTCATTTTTTTTTTTTTTTTTTTTTTTTATAGTTACGAATAACTTAGGCCTTTTTTTTCATAATTCAAGTCACAATTTTAATTGTTGTAGTGTTTTCTCTTAAAAAAAATTTAAATACAACTTTTTTACTGCAGTATTTTTCTCTCACATATAATTCAAGTTATTCTTAATTTTAGTTGTGAAACAAACATATCTTAAAGTAAAAGATTTTGAAAAATGACACCTTCAAAATTTTGCAAGAAAATGACTCTTTTTTTTAATTATTTTTTATGACAGAAACGATCACATGCAGGACAGGATATAACTAATTTCAAGTATTAAAACTTAAAATTGTTGTGAAAGCCTTTTCTATTATTAATTTTTACGTTCAGCAGATTTGTTAGGTGAAAAGTATCTTTCAAAGACTATGTATGAGATATGATACCTCCTTCCAATTTTGTATTTTATTAACTCAATTTGGAGAAATAAAAGTATTGCTGAATGACTACGGATAATATACAAGAACTCCATCCAAGTATTTTATTAACTTAATTAAGGAAGTAAAGAGAAAAACTTCTGTTAATAGAAGAATATTAATCTTGCAATGTTATATTCCTAAAGTTCAGGGAGTACACAAATTACACTTTGCAACACTTCAGGGACATTTTAAGATGTATTACCAGGAATGTTTGAAATTTTTCCTAACTTAATTAAATTACTCGCTCCAGACTCTAGATGGCCAGTTTTAAATATTATATATCAATTTTAAAAATATTAGCTTGGATGGCTATCTGAATATTATTAACAAAAGATTAATACAAGAACAGTAAATGTCAAGGATATATTAAAAAATGAAACTTGTTAAATTTGTTACACAAATAAGTCTTAACATCATAAACAATGTAATATCAAATTCCCATGTAAATTTTTAATTTTTTTATTGAGAGAAGAATTTTTTTAATAGCTATATTTAACATAAATCACTACAAGAAAAAGACCAATCAGCGATGACAACAATCATTACTATAAGTAGTGAAGTCGTCACTAAAAACTCTTTAGCGATGACATGGCTGTCGTTAAAGATCTTTTAGCGACGATATTGTGCCGATCGTGTTGTTGTTATGTTCTAGTGACAATTTATCATTGCTATTTAATATAGTCACGAATGGCTATATTATGACGTCAGCAAATGTTTTACGGACGATAAATTTTAAAATAATGTCGCTAAAAATTTAAATATTTTTAAAAGTTGTATCGTTTGTTTTGGTGCATTTGTTTTGTTTTGACTTGTGTCAATCTCTAATTTCCTTTAAAAAAAATCAAAAAATTAGTTTGAAATCAATTTTAATTATTAATAAATATTTATTTGTACCAAATAAGGTCTTTTATTTTATAAGTATTATATTACTTGATTAAATTTATTAATAAAAAAATATTAGTTATTAAGGACAATTTAATAAAAAACACAGAAATTAAATTTTTATTAATAAAACTCTTATTGATCCAAGTCAAGTAACATAATGCAAATAAGACACATAATACACAAAGTCCACTAGCATAAAGTCGTGTCTATTCTTTATTAAAAAAAAAAAAAAAAATGGTCTTTCTTCTCTCTTTCTCTCCCTTTCGGCAGAACTTAGGGTGCGTCACCCCTTGACCCGGAGTCCACTGCCGTCCTCCCGATGGCATGGGATTCTCGGGCCCTAGATTTGGTTTCTCGGGGTTTCCCAACGGTCTCCTTGATGGCGATGGATCGTGGATTTCGGCGGCCGTGGTATTTTATCCTTATGGCTGGGTTAGTTGTCGTTGCTTTCAGGGCTTGGGACCTGCAACAACGTTACCTCTTTGGGGTCATCGTTCCCGGTATTGGGGGTGTTGATGTGGGTGTGCTGCTTTCATCGGGGGCGCTTCGACGGTGTTGTTGGCTGTGTGGTTTGTTCAAATGGGGCCAAGTCTGGTGGTCCATGGTCGTCGACGGATCTGTGGTGCTGTGGATTTTTCATTGTGGTGCCGCACCTGATTCCGTGGAGGACTCACTTGACTTGGTGGTCGCATTGGCGGGTTGCACACCGGAATCGTCTTTGCTACTCGTTATGGATCCAGCCCCTGCCTGCCCCGGTCTCTGCTGCGATGGTGTGTCATCATTTGGGTTCGCACTAAGCAGAGGCATCTCACATTTGTAGTGAATATACGAATTCAGAATCATTCTCGATTTACGTATATTTTTTATGAGAAAAAATATTGTAATAAATTACAAATTATAATTCGAATTATAACATGAATTCTTACACCAAATATCTTTTAGTTTTTCAGTTTTTCAATAATGGCACTTTTCGCCCATTAATTTTATTTTATTATAATAATAGATGTGGTTTCTCTCCACCTATCGGTTATAGTTGTGTGTTCAATTCACGAGAGTTCACTCTTTGTGGTATTGAGATTGTGTTTATTGGCCTTGTGCTACTATGTCGTGACCCTTCATTAATTGGAATGTTCTCCTTTGATTGTTGAGGTCTTGTTAAATGAGCGTCATGTGTGCTCGATTATTATTATGTCGAGATCCTTCCCATTTAGAACCTTTCCGTTTATTTGGGCCTCTGATATATATAATTTCTATCTACGAGCGAGATTATATTATACTAATAGAGCCGGTCTTCTCTTGAGGTTTACGTCTTATATGACAAGGTCATTCACATGTATTCTTGCAAATAAAACACATAATAGTAATGTTTAATATAATATGATATTCAAGCTATCTCGACTAGAACATCTTACAGTACCATTATCATTGATATGACTTTTTACAATCTCCACGAACGTCATTAAACCATCCCAACATGCACCGAATAAACGGTTGTTCAAATGTATTTAACTCTTATCAATCAATATCTTTACACTAATCAACTGAAAAGTACGTATGTACAAAATAATAATAATAATTAACATATTCTCAACAGCCAGCCTAACATAATTAACATATTGTCAACAACTCAAAAAGGAAAATCTCTATTACAAATAAAACTCTTAATAAACCATATTCCTTAAAACGCAGCAAACTTAATTAATATATTCTCAACAAATAAAAAAAAAGTCTCCATCACAACTTATAAGAGGCAAGTGGGGGCACGTGTCCCCACGGAAGTTATGAATAATATTTTTTTTTAATATAATTTTTAAAAAATACTACTTTTATTTATATTTTTTTATTTTGTCCCAATACGAGCTGAATTAAAAATTCTATATTTGTCTTTTCTCTCTCCACTATACTCTTCTTCTCGTCTTCTCCCAACAAGCAATGTCTGCTTGAGGACTGGAGGACTGCTGCTGGCCCATCACGCCTACTCAAGTTTGTCTTCTCTTCCTTTATTTATTTTGTGCACACTTCCTTTACCAAAAAGTTCAAGAGTTTTCTCTCTTTTTTTTTATTATTTTTTTTAAAGATCCATAGACATATGAAGTTTTGTCTGTAGCTCATAAAAGCTTTGTAGATAATGTGTCTTTTGTCCTTTACTACATTTACAGTACAATCTTTGTAGATTCATGCTTTTGGTAAGGTTTGTCTATTTTATAAATTATAACCTATAATTTTATTTTTTATAATAAATTAATTTAGTTTCTATTTCCTATGATAATCAATTAAAGATTTTAATTATTGATATTTGGTACAAATTATTTGATTAAGTAGAACTTAAATTTGTGTGTGGGTTAGCTTTTATATTCTTTTAATGTTTATTTTTTTTGACTCTGTTATGTTGGTTTTTTTTTTATTGAGTGATTATCTTTTTTTTTTTTTTACTTTCTTGTAGTTTCTTAAATATTCTTTTCAAATAGTAATGGAGAAATATTTCAAAAGAAAATTAGAGCCTCCATTTCCAGGAAAAAAAAATGATGACAGTACTAAATTATGTAGCATGAAAATCAACTTGGTAGATCTTCCAACGGATCCAGGTTTAAGAACACCAATTTTGGATTATAATCCTAATGTTCAAAATCAAGTTCGAAGAGCGTATATGCAAACGGGCCCTTGTCAGCCTCAAAGTCATGATTTTACTTTGAGTAAATGTGGGCAATCGTTAAGAAAATTCAACCCTATTTGGTTTGAAGAATATCCTAATTGTTTGGAATATAGCATAACAAAAGATGCGGCATTTTGTTTGTGTTGTTATCTTTTCAAACCAAGTATTTCGAGTAGTGATTCTTTCCTTAGAGAAGGCTTTTCAAATTGGAAAAAGAAAGAAAGGTTTCAAACTCATGTTGGAGGACCGAATAGCTTACACAACCAAGCTTGGAGGAATTGTGAAGCCTTGATGAACCAAAAGCAACATATTGAAACAATTATTTCCAAGCAATCAAAACAAGCTCAACAAGAATATCGAATTCGTTTGAATGCATCAGTGGATTGTGTACAATTTTTTTACGACAAGGGCTCGCATTTTATGGTCATGATGAATCTGACGACTCAAGCAATCAAGGTAACTTTCTAGAGCTTTTGCAATTTCTAGCTTCTCACAATGATGAAGTTAGAGGTGTTACATTGAAGAATGCTCTTGAAAATATGAAATTAACATCACCTGATATTCAAAAGACATCGTAAATGATGTTGCAGTTGAAACTATCAATATTATTATTAAAGATATTGGAGATGCTCTATTTTCTATTCTTGTTGATGAATCTCGTGACATCTCAACAAAGGAGCAGATGGCTGTTGTGTTGCATTATGTGGGTAAAAAAAGACAAGTAATTGAATGTTTTATAGGAATTGAACGTGTTGCTAGTACCACAGCTCTCTCACTTAAGTCTGCAATTGATAAATTATTTTCAAGATACAAATTAAGCATATCAAGACTACGGGGACAAAGTTATGATAGAGCAAGTAATATGCAAGGTAGAACTCATGACACTTGATAATCAAATTGAAACTTATATCATAGAATTGAAAGGCATTAGTGGTCTTGCACAAAAAATGGTCGAGACAAGAAAAAATTTGGTATATCCATTAGTTTATCGGTTGTTAACTTTAGCACTAATTTTACATGTTGCTACTATTACTGTTGAGAGGGTATTTTCTACTATAAATATTGTGAAGAATCGACTACGCAATCGAATAAGAGATCAATAGATAAATAACAGTTTGGTTGTATACATTAAAAAAGAAATTGTTGATCATATTAATAATGAAGTTATTACACAACGCTTTCAAAATATGAAAACTCGATGATGACAATTGTAATATATTTTATAATTATTGAGAAATACTATGATAATATTTTATATATTTGTTGTTGTTCTATTTATTTATTGTAAAATATACTTTATGCCCCCACCAAAATTTTATCCTGACTCCACCACTGTCAACACCAATAGATATAACATAATTAACATATTCATATCGAACAAATTTCAACCCAACATAATCAACATCATTAAATTTATTTAAAAACAATTAAACATAACAACAATCTCAACATACACCACACCGCCATTATAATCATAATCACCATTATCATTACAATAATCACCACGATAATTTATAATAATCACCATGATAATCACAATATAAACCAATATCAAACCATATATATATATATATATATATATATATAATCAAAACATACAACACAAAAAATAGCTCAAAAACTCATTACGACATTAAACCGCAACTAATTAACAGGGCAATTTCAAACAAAGAAGAGTAGTGGCGGTTGGAGTCTGTGGCGGCATGGTGCGGCGGCAGAGTCCGTGCACTACAACAAAAAAGGCCATTTGCGACCACATTTTTTATAACGACATGTCGTTGCAATTACTCCCCATTTAAAAAAATAACTATGTCGTCGCAAATAACTTAAATGTTGTCGCAAATAATTTTAGAGCGCAAATTTTAATAGCGCGGAATTTTGCCACTAAGGTAATCCATTTTTTGCGACGACATTTTCTCTTTGTCGTCGCAAATAATCTTTTCAAGATTTCATCAAAAAACTAAACGCAAGAAAAATGATTATTTGTAATGACATTTTCGATTTATTTGCTATGACATTTTCTCTTTGTCGTCGCAAATAATCTTTTCAAGATTTCATCAAGTCCAAGCGCGGGAATTAATGATTATTTGTGACGACATTTTAAACTTATTTGCGACAACAATGTCGTCACAAATAAGTCTGATCTAATATACCCTATCTTCTTCCTCTTCATTTTCTCCCGCCACATTCTATCTCTCTCTTGCTAAGTCTCTCTCTCTCTGTCTCTTCTTCCCCCCCCCGCCGCCACCGGCCCTCTTTTTCTCTCTCTTTTCTTCCCCTCTCCCGCCGATGCCCCTCCCACCACCCCCCCCACCACTCTTCTCTACTCTTCTCTCTCTCTCTCTCCAGAGGGCACAGCGCGCGCGCGGGTGGGGCGTCTTGGGCATGGGCGCACGCGGGGCTCACATTTGCGTGGGGTGGGGTGCGTGAGCACCGGTCTTGTGTGGGGCACAACATTTTTTAAAAATTTAAAAAAAATTTAATTTCGGTTTTTTGCGATGTCGTCGCTAAAAAATAAAATTATTTGCGATGACAATTTGAAATATCGTCGCAAAAGATGATCATATAACGAGAATTTTGCAACGACGTATTATCGATGCATGTCGTCGCAAATACAAAGTGTCATCGCAAATTCATTTACGACGACATTATGTCATCGCAAAAAATGTTTTTGCGACGACTTGTCATCGTAAAAAACTTTATTTGCGACGACATCCGGGTTTTTACGACGACCTTTTATCGTCGTAAAAACCCATTTTTCTTGTACTGGCGGCAACAATGAGAGAGATTGGAATCAAGGAGGTTATACATTTTTTTTTTTTTTTTTTTTTTGTCAAATAAAAGAGAGGGATTTGAGGGGGATAAAGGGTGGCTTGTCAACGGAAGGGCGGCAGCGATGATAATTTGGTGGTGGTGGAATTTCCAGTGGTGGTTTGTAGAGAGCATAGGCGAGAGAGCAAGCAGAGAGGTAAAGAAAGAGAGAAAATGGGGAAGGGTTCACGTTTTGGTTTCTTATACTTGAAACTTATATTGTAGCTAAAACGTAAGTCATTACTGCTAATTGGGTTGAGAACGATACCATTAAGAATGTCTAATTAAAAACTCTATAGAGACGACAGCGACTGTCTCATCACTACAAATTTAAAAAATTTCACCAAATTTCAAATGCCGCTTTAATTTCGGTTTTATTTTTGGCAAAACCTTTGCTAAAAATTCTGTACTGACCTAGGGCGCAAAGCCTCATTTTTTTGTCGCCTAAACTTTGTTAGTTTATGTCATCTCTAAATGTTTTATCAGGGTGCTAAGTAAATATTTTTACCTCCAGTTTGTCGTGGAATAAGTTTTAATGATGACAGCGATGACACTGTTACCGCTAAAGATAACTTACAAGCATAATACCCCTGCGTAGGATTGGTCAGAGACATACAACTATTTTCAGCGACAATATCGCTATAACATGATCTTTAGTAATGACATAGGTCCAAGCCGCTAAAAGCTTCATTTGATGTATTGAATATAGTTTACACTGAAATTGGTATTTGGTAATGAATAGTGCTTGGAACACTAATTCTAATTTAAACTCATGTTTTAATTAATGAGGTACTATAATTTTATTAGTTGTTGTTTAAAAGATTGTCACATTTATTTAAATAACATGTTGCACCTACTAATAAAATTATGACACCTTGTTAGTACAAAAATTGAAATTAGAGTTAGTGTTTTTAGCCTTATTCTTTTAGTTATTCATTGATTAAATTTATGATATTTTCTTTCTTTAACAATATTTCTGAGCACGGGAAACTTGGTGCATGATAGGATTCGAATTCCGACCTATCTAGGATGTGCTATTGTTCCTTAACTAGTTGTTTCATCTCTTCAATTTATTAAAAAAAATACACCATTATCTTTTTTAATTTTTGAAAATTAAATTCTTATCTTTCAAATTCCAAAGCTTCAAACTTTATACGGAAAATAGATATATCATCACAAATTGGATAACAAAATGGAAAACTATGTAAAATTTGTATTTGTATGTCAAATATAGTATCAACATTAACATTTGCATTTACATTGGAGATAATCTAATTAAGACATACATGCTTTTTTTCTCATTCTCTTAAAATAATAAAGAATAAATATTAGCTAACTTATTTTTAAACACCCCTTGCGATCCCTTTTGTATAATTTTCTTCTAAAATTTCGGCAGTGTTTTAGGTCTATAAGGTTTTTCCTACAAGGGCTAATGTTCCTAATTATTTGAGGCATATATGAAAACTGGCCTACCGATCGAATATCTTCATTAGCTTCACTCGCACTTACTCTTGTGGATTGAAAAAATAAACAATGTGTGAAAAGCATTTGCAAAATTAGTGTTGGCCAAGTATATAACGCCTCAAGTAGGAAAGATATTCATTGTGATAGGACAACTCATTCTTTCAACAGCTTATTCATGTTTTTTTTTTTTTTTTTTTTTTTGGTCTAACGTTTGGATGGAAAGAAAAGGAGAAGATATTTTCAACACTTTTACTGTTTTACATATAGATATAATGATGAGAATACTACATTTGAAAATTCAAGGTCCATAAGATATTCATATCATAATTCTGGGAGAATCTTAAAAACTTGTTGCTTCCAAATTTCAAGACGGATACTAAAACTTTGCTCAAAAAGTTCAGTGTCAAAGAATGTCACTCTTCAAAGGTTGGAGAGCAGAGTGCAATAAGGGCCTAAATTTGAATAAAAAAATATCAATTCTGTAAATATATATACATGAGACGAGTTTTTAATTATTATATTTTCATCTGTAATCATTTTTAAATATAGAAATTTAATGACGTAATGTGATAAAAATCTTACGCAATTAAAGACATTGAATATTGCTACTGACTCCTTTTCTGTTTCTTTTTTTTTTCTTTTAATATTTTGTTTTCTGTCGACATGAATTTTACTCTTTGTCAAACAAGTGTATAGAAAATCTTCGGGACAATCTTAATCCGTTGAACTGATGAGTGTCTACTGTTTAATATGATATTGAGCTTAGCCTACCTCTCCAACAGTCCTACATAATATTTGTTGGGTAGTGATCAACGTTCACACATCTTTTTTTTGGATAAAAGATCAACGTTCACACATCATTCTCAATCAAATTGCACCTAAAAATATTTATTTTTCATTTCCCCCATATTTAAAGGCACTAAGAAAAAGTTGTTCAAACTTCAACACATTTTCTACTCAAGGGAGTGATGTATACATTTCACTCATTCCTTACAAGAACGTTAAATATGGATATTCTTTCCAATTTTCTGTCCACTTTCTAGCTATGGAGAACCTTTGTAATTGACAAATAAATATACATGTATATTGATAGAAGCCGCATGCGTGCACTTTTTGTGAGAATATTCGGATTCTACTAGTAATAGTATATTTTACTATTAATTAATTGTCGTTTATTATTGCCAATATTGTTTGGTGTTATAGATATCTTCTTCACGGGTCATTAGATTAGATTAGATTCTACCGCCGAAACTTTTTTATTTGGTTCTCTCCTTTTCAAGCTTTATTCGTGATTCTCTTTCATAATTAACTGTACGCAAAATAAAGGAAAGGTTGGGAGAATAAAAAATTATCAATGCATCATCCGCCTAAAACCTCTTAATGAATTGTGGGTATGCATGATCACATTGGATTCAAACTAATTACCTATCTAATTTTAATATCTAAATTATTGTGACTAATTATATTATGTCATATCATTTAAAAATTTTAAAATATTTTTTAATGTTTTAATATTTGAGGTTATTAAATAACATGATATAATTTAATTGATTAGATGTCGTTTAAAAAATTAAAAATTAGATAAATAATTTAAGTCTGGTCACATTTACACAACGAATAATCTTGCAATTATCTTGTTAACCTCCAGGTCCTCTAGCCACGAAAAGAAAAAAAAAAAAGATGGAATATTATCTTGTCCACCGCATTAACAATTTTAATATTACTGAGGCTGAAAATATTAGTATAGACCATAGACAAAATTGAAAAATTGTATAGATGTTGTTTTTTTTATTATTATTATTTTTTTTTTTTTTTTTGAAGAGTGTGGATGTTGTTTTTCGACGTATAGCAAATAATTATAGCCATAGAAAAAATTACGCGCCTGCATATAAAACGAAAATGCCTGCCACATGTTCCACACCTCGTTCAAATAGCCACATGAATATTTGATCAAAAAAAAAAAAAAAAAAAAAAAAAAAAGGCCTCATGAGTGTCATTTGTGTCCGACACGGTGAGTATTTTTCAAGAAGATCTACAATATCTGACACTTGTCTAAGGAGTATCACAGTCCTTTTACCAAACGTGATCGATCATAATCATTAGAAAAGAACAAGAACATGTACACTATTAATCTTACAACTACAAATACCGCAAAAAGAAGATATAAGTGGTGGGAAACTGCACATTTCGAATATGATCGGCATGACTACTTTTTTTTTTTTTTTTTTTTTTTGACGCCAGCCATGACGCAACTTAATCAATGAACGATAAACACTTTGAAAGCAAATTTATAATTAGCATCACATAATTGTCAGCAACAAAATTCTATGAGTGCGTTTCCGGTTGTTTTTTAGTGGTTTTTAAAAATATTATCACGCATTTTTTGAAACACAAAAATAAAAACGATCTATAAATCGTATTTTAAATATTTTTAAAAAAAAAAAAAAAATAATAGAAATAATAAAAATAATTTTTTAAAGAAAATTAAAAAACGATTAGAAGTTGTTTTCTTTTTCGTTTTTATTATCTAATAATTATCAATAATATTACAATAAATTATTTAATTATTAATTACTAATTATATAATATATTAATTAATAATTAATAAATAGAGATGACTATAACTAATAAATAGATAGTAATTACTTAATTATTAATTAATATTAAATTATTAATATTAAAATTTTCATTTATTATTAAAAATGATAAATATTAAATATTAATTAATTATTTAGTTAAAGATTAATGGCTAAAAATTGATTATATAATATATTAATAATAGAATAATTAATAATAGATTATTAAATAAATAACTAATAATTAATATATCAATCATATATTAATTATAATCTATTAATTAGTAAATAGTTGATAAATAAAAAAATAGTAATTACTCAATTAATAATTAATATTAAATTATATAATAAATTGTAATATACTAATAAATAGTAATTAATAATTAATAATTCATCATTATTTAAAGAATAATGATCAAATATATCAAATAATAGATTATTAAATAAATGTTAATAACTAATTAACTAATTATTTAATTATATAACTAAAAGTTAATTATTTAAATAGTAAATAGAATATTAATATATTATTTATATACTAATTATTTTTTCTTAATACACTTATTAATTACTTATAAACTAATAAATATGAGTACATTACTAACATAGTAATTACTTATGATTGATTTTTTAATATTTAGCATACTAAATCATTATATATATAGTTTAATTATCAATGTACTCATTAATTAAAATATATCCATTATAATTGTATTAATAATATATTAATTTTTACTTGTTAAATGATTATCAATTATTAATTACTTCATATATTAATTTAACATTATTAATTACATGTACTCGAAATAAAATTTTATAAATATAACTAAACATGATTTTACTTTTTTATTATATTCAAAATAATCTCTTAAAAAATCAACCAAATGTAATTTCAGAATCAATCTCAAAATGATTTTCAAAATAATTTCATTTTTATTTTTGTATTGAAAATAAAATCATTTCATTCCATTTATTGGTTATTGGTTTTTTTTTTTTTTTTTTTTTAATATGCCAACTTTTGTCAGAGAGGTTGTTTGTCTCCTTTCGGTAACAAATAGTAGTCCATTCACTATCTAATTTTGTAATCAACACTTTAAGCTTCTTTATTGTAAAATTCTTTCAGAATCATTATTATATAGAATATAAGTTTCATCCAACCTTCACTTTTACATGGCATATATACAGAACCAATCTTTCGTTTGAAAGACCGAAGACAAATTCTATGTTAATCTTATACAGCGTTTATCTTGTAACATTAAGACCACCGATAATATAAAGAGAAAAATAGATAAATATTCTTTGGATTTTTATCACTCACTCTTAATTAATATCTTTTTTAGTTAAATAATTATATTAGTCAAAAGGATATTAATAAAAAGTAGAGGGTAAAAATTCAAATCTATATACACTAAAAGTATATTCAGCAATTTTCTCTATTATAACTCTCAAAATCTTATGGTGTTCAGCATGCTCAATGGTAGTGCACTTAAACATTCTCATATAAGCATTGGCTTTATACCAGTAGTAGTAACTATACCTATTCTATAAAAACGCAGACACGAATATTTAGTGGTTTGTGGTCACAAAATCTACATATTAATTAAATTCAGTATTAAAAAAGGGTAGACAAAGCATCTCTATTGTTACTTTATATATCCATATTCTTACGAAACTACTAAGCGGGAATCCCTTTTTTTTTTTTTTTTTTTTTTTTTTTTTTTTTTGCCCTTTTCAAAGTTTTTTCGTTTTTTCCTCCTCTTTTCTTCCTCCTCTTTTTTTATTACATATTTTAACCTTTAATTTTTATATATTTTCAAATATATATCATTTAAATATTTTTCTTACTGTTATCTAAAATATTATTTATTTTTAAATACCATGCTAAATTATTTATTTTCAAATCTGTCCCTGCAAAACTTTTTTTTTTCAGTTATCCTCATAATTTTAGCTTCAGTTGTGAGATTAAACAGTTTTTTTTTTTTTTTTTTTTTTTTTTTTTTTTTTTTTTGTCTTTTGTTTATATCTTTTGCTTTAGATTTTTTTTTCCCACTTTTGTCTTTATTTTTTTATTTTTTTTCAATAATTTATATAACCGTTGTTTAAATAAGTCATGCACGCTTTGCTCGCCTTTTTTACTAGTATGAATACATGGGCGCATGACATGTTGATTCACCGTTGATAATTCCAGACGTGTTTTTAACTGGTATATATGTAGGCGCATGACATTTTGATTCATCGTTGATGATCCAAAATCGCGTGTTCTCACGGCAACAAAAGTCTCCCTTGATTTGAACGGGTCAAAGTGAAGGTGACTCTTTGGTGTCACATTTTCACAAAACACATGTACAGGTTGATTATGATCTGATCCTTAGCCCTAGTGGCGATCGAACGAAGTGGGGTCAAATGCAACAAGTGGACCATGGCCAAGTGGTCCCTTTGTTTTTTTTTTTTTGATAATTATGGCCAAGTGGTCCCTTGCGACATGAACATATAAGTCCAAAACTCACGATGGCTTTTATTGGTAAGATATGGCAGCTTGAAAAAGAAATCAATTATAAGCTTCCGGAGCATTTCAGAAAACCAAAGAAAGAATTCTTTACACATATAACAAAATTAACTAATAAAATTAAAATATAGCAAAAGTTTTAAAACATTATAAAAAGGTATAGTATCATTAAAATAGTAATTATATAATTATAAGTATGATTTTAAGTCCAACTGTTGTACCGTTCAGTAGGTGTATTTTTTTATGAACATGTAAATTTTTAGTGTAACATGATAATACTGAAGTGGTATGTAACTTGATAGTAGATGATAGTTATGTTACACTTAGACAAAATGAGTATCATATAAACTTACAAATTTGATGTTACAATGAGAAACAAAAAATATTACTATTTACTGGATTGGTGCGGCCGCTGGACTAAAGACATTTTTTTGTCATTAAATAGTAACGTGAGATTTTTTTTGCTATTGTTATACAATTTTAAAAATTTTACTAAATTTTAATTTAGTTTATGAAAATTTGTCGCGGAATGTAGTTATACCTCAAAAACAAAACCCCATAAAAGGCCTTCGGGGGACATATATATATATATATATATATATATATATATATATATATCTGCATTCTCTTTTGCTAAACGATCGGCACTAAACGTGTCCTCAGCCAGAGGGCATGAACAGTACATGTGTAATATTTTTTAGGACATAATAAGGCCCCCATGATTAATTCTGTTTTATATGAGACGTAATGAACTTATGGTTTATATGGCCATGTTTGTGACAGAATTTATTAGGGTCTAACCAATTTGAAGTAATGGGTAAATAGCCTTGTCTAAAGGATCAATTCTATTAATATTCTGAGACGTGAAGTATCAGGGAATGCTAAGGAGCTTTCAAATATAAATGCGTATAATGCCAATTAAACAGATAGATTTGACCTGCCCGCCAACTTTTTTTGACTAAAACACAGTATAAAACGAAGATTACGTAAGGATTGCATATAAACTGCTCATGATTTGCAAGAACAATTAAAAAAAATAAAGAAATAAAGAAACAAATGACATTAGGGGATTGCGTGATAACGTTTTAAGTTTTTTTTTTTTTTTTTTTTTTTGACAATAAAATTTCCGAAAGAAACATGCTTGATGAATTTTTTGTTCTTTTCTTTTGTAAAATGTTAACAGAACAGGAGATATATGCACATAACTAAAATTTGTTGAAATGTTTATGTAACTACTTGTATGCAATATATATGGGTAAGATATTAAACTGAGAATTAGATATTTCGTATAGTAGTAAACCAACCTAGTATAATATAGTCTATACAAAAAAATAAAGATAAAATTCTAGGTAGGTCTACCTAGAATTGAATTTCGTATACATTAAAGATTAAATATAGGAAGAACTTTTATAATTAGGTACAATCTGCTTTTCATGAAAAGACAATAAGTGAGACATGTTATGGATTTTGGTCCAATTCAATATTGAGATATTCTAGGAAAAAATTCATGCTAATAAATATTATACTAAATTACTAATACAATTGCATATACTGTTTATAATAAGCTGTGCCAAGCAAAACCAAGTAGAGGTAGCGGGATACATTTGGAGTATTTTCAGTCTAGTAACGTACGTTACTTATAAAATAAAATAAAAAATGTACGCTACCAGATCTCAAAATCCCAAATAAATGGGAAAAAAAAAAAACAAATAAATCATATAAAAGTTCCTGATGATCAGTCAGCATCTTAAGTGAATCTATACTTAAACGTTGATTACATGAAGTAGTATGTGAGAATAATTACAAATATTGTGCTCCGATTGTGAAGACCATTTTATTCCAAAATCTGGTTGTTATTAAACAACATAGTTAGAAAACTATATTCTTTGTTTTATGAGATATTATTAAGTTTCAACAGGACCAAAACAATTGACCAATCCGTTGGACCGAGGGTTATGCAACAAGACATCTAAATCTTAGTGGACGTTTGGTTTATGGATTTAGAATCATTCTCATTTTACTTGTGTTTTTTATAAGAGAAAAATACTGTAGAGAATCATAAAAAAAATTAAAAAAAAATAAAAAATCTTTGTTTTATGAGAAGACTCAAATCTAAAATAACTTTAAGAAGATTTTTCAAGACTTTGATTTTTTTTATTATAGTCTTTGTTTTATGAGATATTATTAAGTTTCAATAGTGTTGATCAAATCGCAATTTGTACCCAATGAGTTTTTATATTTGGAAGTGTTGTACTATAATCTTATTGTCAAAAACATAAAATTAGAGTCTTCAATGATTTGATGGCCCAAAAGATGATCTTCAAAATATATGGATTGATCAGTGTAATTCTTAAGAAGTAAACTCATTTTGTTTAGTCTCCCAATTATAGAAAAATCTCATTTTAGCTTTTGAATTTTAAAACGTTCCAATTAAGTTACCGATCTGCCAAATTATCCTAAGTAATTAGTCTTTGCGACTCTTAATATCTCAACAACAACAAAAAGACACAACGATCCTTCTTAAGAGTCGGATCCTAATATGTAACATTACAATTTAATTAACTCTACTGAACCATTTACGATCTTTACACATTTCATTTTGTCGAGATTGAAATAGTTAGAAAGACAAAAGGACTAATTTAAGACAATTAATCGATAGATCAGAAACTAGATCTGAGATGTTTTAAAAGTCAATTACTTAAATCAAAATCATATTTGGCTTCATAAATCGGGGACGTCTAACAACAAAGATTAACCATTCTTTATATGTTGTTTTTTTTTTGGACAACAGTGCCTTGAAAAGTTAAAGATAAATGGATATGATGGCCCTTTCTACATTTTAAAAAAGAAAAAAATAAATAAAGAAAGACTCGCTAGGGAGTCAATCTAATTAGGATGTTTCAGAGATCTTGATGTTAATTTCTCTCTTTTACTGAAGGACCGAAACAAGAAAGCTCCAAAGCTATGTGCTTTGTCGTAACAAATTTAGCATTTGATTAGCGCTAAATAACAATCACTAGCTAGTATAAGTTGACGATATTACACCACGGCAGGCCATTTGATAGGGTGAAATGATTATTCGTTCTGCTCCACAAGATTTTGAGTTTGAATAAATCGGACTATGTATGAAACTTTTTAAAATTATCTGAGTTACGTCATCTTCTATCCTAATATATTTTTTTTTATTTTTATTAGTGCAATTTAGCGCATGCATATAAGAGATTTTAGGCATAGATCGATATTGAAGGCGGCAGATCATGTAATACGCGTGAGTAGTGAACCTGAAAGAGACTTGAGAAACTTTCTGGATTCAAGTAAACTTTTCCTATTTTGAGGCCACATTGGTCCCCCTCTTTTGACCCAGATTTTCTTGCCAGCCAAACAGACGTTTTTAGCTTCTTGTACAAAAATCCGAAGGCTGTTTCTGGAACATGTACAGTGAACACGTCACGATATATATGGAGACAATTATCATTAAGATAGAGAACGTAAGGCTAGCACCTAGCGCACATGGAATTGTGGTGAGTGATAAGAACTTTGAGGTATTGGCAACAGATAGCTTGAAACTTTTGCCGAAAGCTGCTTTGCTTCTTACTCCTTTTCGTGATCAATTTTTTGGCTATCTTCGCAAGCGCCTAACAACAATAGACAAATCGTACAATCATTCTACTCTTTTCTGAGCAAAAGAAAAAAAAAAAAAAAAAAAAAAAATAGGACAATTATTCTGCATGTTACTAAGAAAAAGTTCAAAAAGTTCCCCCTAAGTTTTAACTAAATTCTACATTTAGCCTTTTATTTTTATATTATAATTCAGAACTCTCTCTTATGTTTTTCGACTATACCAACAATATAATTCCTTGTGTTTTTCAAATGAGTTCAAAATAAATAAATAACCCTTTAAACTGGTCAAAGTTTTTGAAATACCAAAAATGAGATCAATAATTACTATTTAAATAAATATTATTTTAGCTATTAATTATTTGCATTGAAAAATACGAAAAAGAGAAAAGAAAAGAAAAAGGAGGACGAAGTGAAGTCATGTTCCACCTGCACATTTCACCCTTTGAACAATATTACGTATCTCACCAACATAGGATGTAGATCAATCAATACACAAATGATTGTTTATGACTGCTCCACTAGTTAACAAGTAACTTTTTTGTTTCTATTCTAGGTTGCCATCATGAGTTTAGTGGAACAAAATCTACTCACGTCTCCATTAAGGAAGATCAATGACGATTTTCTTATCTTTCATCCCCTTGTCAAAATATAGAATGATAAATTTTTAACGGTTATGTTTTTATTTATTATTATTATTAAATATGATAATTTAATAACGTTGATAAGAAATTAATTTTATAAATTATCGTAAATATTTTTGATCATATATATATTTTGAAGAGGCTCCTTGTCAATATTTATGTCACCTCCTTTTTTAACAAGTTTATAAAATTCGTTTAACAGGATCATGACTAGCTCTATAAGCATTTTTAGTGTTCTATAAGGGTGCTATATTTTTTTAGCGTAATTAGAGGATCATTTCTAAGAGAACTCTCTAAATTTTAATTACATTTTAGTTAAAATAGCTAAAAAAGTATTTTAATTAGTAATGTTTGGATGATTTACTCCAACTATACGCTATATTTTAACTAAATATACATTATTTTAATATTTATTGAATTTAACATATAAAAAATTTAAAATTTAAAAAAAGAACCTTCATATTTATTACAGTAAAAAATAAAAGAGAATACAAAAAATTAAATGGTCAGTCTCTCCGTGCTAGCTATATTTAGCTAGTGTGAAAGGCATTCTTTAAAATAGCTAACCATTTAGGTAATGGTTGGAGTAGAAAAAAGTTACAAAAAAAAAAAAAAAAAAAGCTAAATCATTAGTCATTTTGACTAAAAAAAAATGAAATGACTAGCATGGTTGAAGTTGTTAGTGTTAGCATAAGAAATTCATACATAGCAAAGAAGAGTTGAAAGGCGATAGAAGGATTAGAGAAAGCAGAAAGAGAATCAAGGTGACCACAAACCATGGGGTTCTTAGAGAATGAGAATACCGTAGAAGATCATCAAAATTTTTTTAATGTTAGATCATCCAAAGAAATTTGCCAATTTGGTAGGTTTTCATTGAAACTAATATGTGACATCATAAGGAGCAAAGATCCTTAAAAAATTTAGAAATCCATTTTGTCGCGTTTCAACTCCAACACATATATGAAATCTAAAGGAATTTTTTTAATTGGATTTTTTTTTTTTTTTTGTAATGTCTTGGGAATTTGAAATTTTAATTTTGCCTGTTTATGACAATTTTCTACGTTGTTTACATATCCATTTGTTGAATCAAGTCTTATGTAGTTGAAAAAACTTTGAGCTTTGCTGTTTGGATAATTACAGTTTATGCAGAATGGAACAAGACTTCAAAACTTAGAATTTAGAAGTTGTAATTTAGTTTGGGAGTTGTGACTATATTTAGTATCTGTAACTAGATTACTTTAGGCCCTACTTATTTCACCGATTCGAGTTTAGAATTCAAGTTCTGTTACAGTAAAAAGTTCTCAGAAACAATCACATCTAACTTTTTTGCTACACTAAAAAATTCTCACATAAAATCACATCTTAACTCGTATTAAAAACTCGAATTATCGAATTAAACGGATTCTTAATATCCGAGAGAAATCAAGTTAAGGCACTTTTTAATCTTTGAGTTTGAATTTGATTGGGACAATTATCCGTTGGATACTATTCGCGTTTGTGAAGGTAAGAAAATCTCTTGCCTGGTGAATCCTTATGTGATAAATTCAGTAGTTTTACCTATGTGTGCACTGACAATTTTGCGGTGGAGTTACTGAATCGATAAGCCTTCTTGAAGCTCACTGGCCTGGCAGATGTTTCTGGGTCGTGGTAATCGGGAAGTTAACTTTTCTGTCTCCTAAAGATCTGCTAGATGACTAGGCCTAGTTTAGTCACAATTGGGAATATCCGGAGGGAAAGAAGAGAGGATAAAAGAGAAAATTGAGAATTTATCCTTAAGAATATATGAGTCTGAATTTTTATCCTTTATTCTTAAATAATATCTTTTATTAGTATAGTTATTTAACTAAAAAGATTATTAATCAAGAATAAAGAATAAAAATTCGCACTATTAAGTAATATTTGTCACCATTTTCAGAATGAAAATAAGCTAAATATCCCTTTAAATAGTACCACTTTGATGTCATTCAATTAATAAAAATAAAAATAAAAATGAAAAGTCATAATTGTACATTACAGAAAACTGAGAGTTTTTGCTTCACTGGCATAAGGCAAACCTCCAATATTTTTTATATTATGCAACGTAAATATCTCCTTAAAATAAGTTCACAGCAATTTTCTCATATCTGAATTTTCTAAGCCTATTCATGTTGTTGAGGCCTTTTGGACACCACCGAACTCCGGAGTTTGGACTTGGTAGTGAAACTCACATACCTGCTGATATAATTACATAAAATGTCCATTTTAAAAACCCAATTTAAATAAAAATATTTACCTTTTCATAATATTGGGACTCTATCTATTTTTAGAAAACAATTCTTTGTAACACCCATTTGTCCCTTTTTGTATAGTTTCATATTACCATTATTATAAAGTTGCAATCTTTATGATAATGCCATAGTTGTATGTTATGTACAAACATTTGACCTTTGTAAATTTATAACCGATCTTATTTCATTATATCAAGTTCCAAATGTTTACGCTCTCGTTTATTAATTATTTAATTATTATAGAGGTTTTGTTGTTCCATTTTTTTAATTATGATGATGATAACCATATGTTTACATGTTATATGTAACCATTGTCAACCTTTGTGATTTCTAAGCTTATCTTATTATCATAAAATTACAATCTTTAGATGACTAAAATTAGGGGCAGTAGAATCATTATAACAGATTTCTGATAGTTTTGTTATGCAATAAAATTGTAAATAGTTTTTAAAGTATTTTACTGGATAAAAAAAAAAGATTTTATTGGTCTCATGTTGCCCCAGCATGTCTTTCGTCACTTTGAAAATCTCAAAGCTAGCCAATGGAATATAAAAAGATCTGAATTAATGGAATATAAAAAGATCTAACTTAATTATACTCGAATTATGGATTCAGTTTTCACTCATACAACTACATATTTAACACTGCACAACACATTAATTGGTTAGAGATTTAAAACAACGCCGTGAAGTATTGACCTTGAACATAATTTTTAAAGATTATACTAATATTTTGGCATTTATGTTATTAATCCTACTTTTTGTTGCAAAAATATAATAAATAACATATTTATAAAACTTTATTTATTAAATAGTATATTTTAAAATTATTTAAAATGAATAGTATTTTACTGTATAAATATTTTATTTACGACCAATAAAAAAAATTTACTTATATTTTCTTTTTATGACCAGTAAAAAGATAGATTTTTTCCAACATAAATAAATATTTTTATTATATAAATTATTTTTTACCATACATAAAAGAAATATTTACACAGTAATATATTATTTAGTTTAAATAATTTTAAAATTAACTATTTACTTAATTTACTTTTATAAATCTTCTATTTACTATAATTTTCTCTTTTGAAGATGGCCTAACACCTTACCTTTTTGGGCCTCCAAATTTTACGATGGTCCCCACGGGCCTTGAAATCAGTGGGCTTTGTCCATGCGGAGGAACTGGGCTTTTGCCAAGTGCAAGTCTTGCTTCCTTTTTCTTTAGTTGAATATAGCACTTTTGAAGAGAATTATTAATCGGAATATTTTTTCTTTTTGCACTTTATATTTTAGGTTTATTTAAAAATTATACTTGAGTTTTAATCTCACTAAATGTGTACTTTCAAATTAATAAAAATCTGCACCTTATCTTACTTAAAATTGATTTTCACTTTTAAAATAATCAAAGTATCCTTAAAAAAAAAAGGCTCAAACTTAGAAATTTAAAAATAAAATAAAATAAAAAATCCACACACACAAAGCCTTTTTGAGGGTAGTTTGGATATTTTAAAGCCAAAATGATAAGTTTAAAGTTTTTTAATATCACTTATTAGTTTATTATCATTATTGCCAGTATATTTATCTGCTCGTTTGAAGGATTCCCAATAGAATTCTACCACGTAGCTATTTTTTGGACAGTTTGTTGTTTTTTTAGGAAACGTCAAATGAGCTTCCATTAACACAAAAAACAAAAAACAAAACAAAACAAAAACCAAAAAACAAACAAACAAATCCAAAGTTTTAATGGAATCACAGCATTTTCAAAATGATGCAAAGGCATATCCAGACCTTATACGTCAATCACAAATCCAATATCTTTTGGTATATATAGGATTCGTCTTCTTAGACAAATTGATGTGCAAAACACAAATCTCATATATTTTATATAGATTTTTCCTTTTTAGAGACGATGGCAACCACAGAAAAAAAAAAAAAAAAAAAAAAAAGTGAGTAATGGTAGGGACAATAATTTTGTATGTGCTATGTGGCATAAAATTGTTATCTTTTTATTGGTAGAAGTTTCTCCAATAATATGTCCTACTAGTAGTCTCATTTTTAACTATTAGATATGATCAAAATCATATCAAATTAAAAAATATATAAAAAATAGACAAATTTTAATAATTTTTCATATGGTGTGGAGAAATTTAAGATAGGTGTGGGAAGACGATTAATGAGGTAAACAACCATTTGAAAAGCATAAGACCAATATTTTTGTGGCATTTTTGCATGGTGGAGAAGGGTTAAACCAGTATTAACAATGTGTTTGTGCCGTATTTCGGATGTGTCGTGTTAAGGAGTGTGAGGTGGTGTTTTTAGATGTTGAAGGCCTTCACTAGAAAGAAAAGCTTTTAAAGCAGTGTATTCACCACCTCCATCTGAGTAAACAGTAACAATGGAGCGCTTAAAAAAATTCTCAACGAGGGCTTTGTATTGACGGAAAACAGAAGAAACGTCTGATTTAAGACGCAAGGGATAGAGCCAAACATACTTAGTAAAATGATCAACAAAGATAACATAATAATAAAAACCATCAACAGAAGGACCCCAAACATCAGTATAAAAAAGATCAAGTGGTCCAGTACTAATTAACGTTGAATCACCAAAAGATAAACGTTGGCTTTGAAAGACAGGACTCACATGTAAAAGTAGAAGGCACAGCAGAAGAAAGAGGAAGACCATAATTAACAAGTGACTTTATTATTTTGGAGGAAGGATGGCCAAGTCGTCCATGCCAGATCACGGGAGATGCAGATGAAGTAACACTAGTAGAAAGAGCCACAGCCAAGCTTGTAGATACACCCTTCGAAATAGGCCACTCATAGAGATCATGTTGATTCTTTCCGTGGAGTAGAGGAGTCCCCGTATGTAAATCCTTAACAACAAAATGAGATGGAAAAAATTCAATGGAAGTGTGATTGGAACGACAAAATTTAGCAACAGAGATTAGATTTTGTTTGATAGAAGGAACACATAAAACATTGAATAAGGTGAATGAAGGTAAAATAGAGGTAGAACCGTATGTGTTATAGATAAACCTGAACCATCACCAATGTGGATGTCATCTGGACCTTCATAAGGTTGATGAATTGAAAGATTAGATAATTGAGAAGTGACATGATGAGAAGCACCAGAATCGACAATCCAAGGAGCATGAGTCGGGGAGGCTACAGTGGTGTGGTTGGTGGAGGGTTGAATGGGCCGAAGTTGAGGAAATAGTTTGAAGCATCATTTGGCATCATGCCCTTGTTTATCACAGTATTGACAGACAACTTGAGGAGGTCGAGTAGTTGAGGAGGGCAAAGGTTTGAACTGGGTGACAGTGGATATAGGAGTGGGAAGGATACCAGGGTTGGATGAGGAAGTCGAGTGTTTCGGTTGGCGGAAAAAAGGTGAGTGTTTGGCAATGTGAGCCGTGGGTGGGGTGGATTCAGAAAAATGTTTGTCATTATGCAGTAGGAAGGTTTCATGATCAATTATTTTATCAAAGAAATCTTCAAAGGGAACCACGGAGTCCTAAGTCCGCATAGCTGTGATCAATTCTTTGTAAGCTGGCCCAAGGCCACGAGTGGTGTAGACAAGCAAGTCAGTGTCGCTCGGGGGATCACCAAGAGCAATAAGCTCATCTGTAATCTACTTGATAGACACAAGAAAATTAGTTACTGATAAAGAACCTCGAGTGGTCATTGATAATTTGTCCTGGAGATGAAAGATGTGAGACGTCGAGCGAGATGTGGATCTCGGACGTATGAATGGGGATATTTCTGAAACTCACAAAGAAAAAAGGAAGTGAGTTAGACAAAAAGAGAAGAAACTTGGACAAAAAAAGAAGTAACTTGGACAAAAAGAAAGGAAGTGACAGAGGCGATCCAAGCGATTCCATGCTTCTTGACTTGTATGGGCAAATGAGACAAGAAGAATAACAGCTTCACTAAGAGAAGCAAAAATAGCGTGGAGAATCAATTGATATTGACAGCGCTAGATGGTGTAATCCGGATTTGGAACCTACAAACCATTTTGAGAAAGGATAGCCAGGGAAATGGATAAGAGCCACCAAGATAGCCAAGGAGATCCAATCCAAAAAAAAAAAGAGCATGAAATTGAGCTTTCCAAGAAAAGTAGTTAGGGGAGTAGTTTTAAGGGCAATTGAGCAGCAGCGTTGATGGTGACCAAGGAAGAAGCAATATTTGAGGTGATTGTAGAAGTGAGAGGAGAGGATGTGGTTGTAGATGAGTTTGAAGCCATTGAGATGGTGGAAAAAAAGAAATCAGGATCAGAATTCTCGTTAGAGTATGGCTCTGATACCATAAAGAGTTTAGTTAAACGTGAATAATGACCTCATTGATTTGTTTGATTACAATGTATGATATATATAAACGTACAAGTATAACTGAAGTGCTAGTTTTTAAGAAATACATTAACCAGCAGAAACTAAAAACTAGGAATGATCTATATTAAGTTGTTGAGATTGTTTGAGCTTGAGAGATTCTCGGAGCTGGAGATTCTGTAGAAGTTTCCACAGTTGCAACTGCAGGAGACTTAGGAGGAGTTGTTTCAGAGCATTCGCTAACACTACTAGTGGTCTCATTTTTAACTATTAAATATGATCAAAATCATATCAGATTAAAAAATATAAAAAATAAACAATTTTAATACAGATATGATAGTTAAAAAGCAAAAAAAATACCGATAATCTATTTTAGTTGACGTAACAATGTTTTAAATAACTATTAATAAAATGATGACATTCACATTTTACGTAAATTTTTTTTTTAAAAAAAAGAGATTAAAATTAGTGTTTCTAGGATTATTCATAAAAAAATTCTCAATCCTTTTATATGTGTAAAATTTGTCTTCTTAAAAAGGTTTATATTCAAAAAACTCCAAATCATACAGTTCATATTGTACTTGTCTTCTTGGAAAGGATTAGAGTTGGTTAAAAAGATGAGGACCCAAAATTGAGAAAAAAATAATAATAATAATAATAAATAGGATTTCATATTAGTAACTCTTGCGGTATTAGATTTTTTTTTTTTCCTGAAAACTGTAATAATATCAGTTGCGAACAATAAATACACACTTACTTGATAGAATAATTTAAAAAAAATAATAATAATAATTTGCAAAATGAACTTCAAACAACTTCAAACAACCAGTTTATACAATCAGTTTCTACAACTAACCAATTTAAATTTTTAGTTTTAAAGTTCAATAATAAAAAGAAATTAAAAATGTCACATTAATTTTGTGGCGTTTTCTTTTGAACTTCCCTAATTTTTTTTTCACTTCCCGAATAAGGAAAAACAGGTCTTGTTTCAAAAATCAGGATAATTTTTTCAAAGATTTGGACGTTGAAAAAAAGGGTAACCCGCGGATGGGCGTTTTGTTTTTGACGTATTAGGTAGCTATTTTTTAAAGTTCATGATAAGAAAAACAGGTTTTTTTCCGTAAAAAATCAGGATAATTTTTTCAAAGATTTGGACGTTGATAAAATTCATAACCCGCGGATGAATTTAAATTTTTTATAATAAAAATTTTAGGTAAGCTAATCAACATTAAATTTTTTTTCATGATAATTAAAAATTTTTTTTTTCATATAAAATTAAATCTGAATAATTTTTTAAATAAACATTTCTTAATATAATTGGTGTATAGTAAATCAATTTTTTAATTATTAAATCTACGTTAATTTTTACGTAATAGTATATTATCGTTAACGTATTAGTTGAGGTATTTTTTTTAATTGTTTCATTCGTTCCCCTCTTTGCAGGAACAAAGATTTGTTGAGATCAGTGTAAAATAGAGACAATTTTAGTCAAAAGATTATAGTTTCACAGCTCTTAATTAATTTACGAACTTCAGCTGGCGATGATAACAAAGAACGAACCAACTTCTCACGAGGTAAAGGCATCTTTTTTCATCTTAATATCAGTCTAATCCTACATATGCTGTTTTCCTTTCCCATTCTCTCTGTATTAAAAAAAAAAAAAAGTAATAAAATATTTATACAAATCGGCATCGTTTTATAAATCATCCGATCAAAATCCTTTGTCCCGTGTTATTGCGCCGGCAGAGTTCCCGACCGCCACGACAAATCGGAGAAATCGGACGAATCAAAGTACACATCGGAATATCCGAACAGCCCGTCAAAAGCCACGAACCCGTTACCATCGTTGTAACTCTCTCCGGTGCCCAACTCGAATGAACCATAGCTAGGAACCGGATCTTCGAAACCCCAAAACTCATCGATTCCAGAAGAATCGGATGAAACTCGTAACAACTCAGTCTCCTCCTTCAACTCGCCCGAGTTAGACGGCGGCAGACCGAGTTCGTCATCGGAAGCTCCAAACAAATACCCAAGCTCCGGCTGAGACTCGCCGGAATCTGAGGTGAGATCAATCACCGTCGCCGACGCCGGGATTTTACCCATCAGCGATGATGGAATAGGAGTTGTGGAACAAGAGGCGGCGGCTAACTCCTCCTGCAAGCTCTTCATGACCGAGTCGACGTCCTGAGTGTACGGGTCAGGGTCCGAGTCGTCGAGGAACTCAAGTAGATTCTCCCTGAGTCGCTTCACCTCGAGCGAGTCGAGGTCCGAGTCGGCCGATTCATCCCGGACCCGCTTCTTTAGAGCTTGGGCCTCCATAAAATTGAAAGACAGAACGAAATAAATTCAGAGGAGAGGGAGAGAGGGAGGGGACTGAGGAGAGATAGAGAGAGAGAAAGAGAGAGAATTGTTAAAATACGGTTTGGTCTACGGTGTTGTGGACAAAGCGGTTTGAGAAGGTTTATATAAAGGGGACAAAGGAAAGAGAGAGAGGGAGAGAATGTGAGTAATGATGGTGACGCAGGCGCGTGGTTTGAGGATCGAATACTTGGGCCATCACGGACGTCTTGCCTTTTCTTTTTTTTTTTTTTTTTTTTTTTTTTTTTTTTTTTTTGGTGGTTTACTTCTTTTCCGTGTCTGCTTTTTCGTTTATATTTTATTAATTAGTTTGAATCAATCCTTCAAGTCCGGTCAGTCGCGGGGCCCACTCAGCCTAGTCAATCACGGCCTTGCCCTTTTTCACTTGGCACATTCTTTTCCCCTTTGGCTCGGCTCGGCTAAAGGGTGTGTTTGTTTGTTGGGAAAAAAAGAGATTCTTTGGTGGGTGTAAGGGCGTTTTGGTAAATTGAGTTTGATTTCCTTTAATTGATTAATTGATTTTTAAAGGTGGATTTGACGGGGGATGTGACGTGGACTTTTCTCCCAAAAAAAGGAAATTGGGTTAGAAGGGAAAAGTTTGGAAAGTTATGGGCAATTGATTGCGCATTTGTTTGAAACCTTATTGGAAGGGCCATGATGGCCACAGCACTGAAAAGGAAAAAAATTTTTAAAAAAAAAAAAACTAATAATTAGAATTTTGTCTTAAATATTTTTCTCGATAATAACTCTGATATTAGTACTACAACCGCTACCAAACCAACACGTCCTTTTTGGATTTTCCAATAATTGAGGAATTAGGTGATGGGATTTACAAGTATTTTTCCTTTACTTAACGAGTAAAGATTATGCTTAGCGTGTAATTTACCAATTTGAATGTGAAATTTCCTAGAATAGTCCTTCAATTATCTTTGCTAGAAAGTAATTTTCCTTAGTTGTTGCCCAGCTTATGCATTGACAACATCGATATAATGAACAATGAGAAAAGGAGATAAAGCAATACGTGTGGTGTATCAACTAATTGCAAAATAAATAAATAAATAAATAATAAAAAAGATGTAATTGCATTATTTACCCCCTTCCTTATTTATCCACGTTTTGAAAATATATGACGAGACAAATGGATTTGAAAGGCCATTTTCTTATTAATTGATTCTTCTATTCACACAATAATATACACCCGAAGATGCGTTTAAATGACGTTTTATTTATTTTATCAATTTAAATTTTAAATTTTAAGGTTTTATAATAAAAAATTTTTAAAAAAAAATTTTTTATTTTTTTTTATTATAATAAAAAAATCTTAAAAATATCACTTTTAAATTTAAATTAAAAATTTAAATCTGTGAAGTAAACAAAATTTTAATAATTTTTAATTTTAACATTTAAAATTTAAATTTTTATAAAAAAATATTATAATAAAATTAAAATTTAAATTTAAACACATAAAATAAACGGTTATAATAACAGGTGACTGACTATAGGCTAGTTAGCTTCCCTTCTTTAGCCACTGGATTTCCAGCTTTAGATTCTTTACTTCCTCTCCTGGTATATGTTTTTGCCGAAACCTTGCTTTTCATGGTGGAACCTGTTCGTGATATTTTTGTTTAAATGTGCAACAAAAAACTATCGATTAATTATATGCGAATGCGGATGAGATCAACACCTGGGACGTATTCACTTCTCATGAAAAGAAAAGAAAACGTGAGAAGCGACTTCTCTCCATTCTAATGATTATCATTTTTTTTTTTTTTTAACAAAAGCAGTGCTGCAGTAATGAAGATTGAGTAACTGAGGACACACCATAGAAAATAGAAAAGAGAATTTCAAAATTAGTAATGGACATATTCTATCTCGATAAGTATTTTAAGTATTAAAGTCTAATTTATTTTATAGATTTAAATTTTTAATTTAAGTTAAAATATAATATTTTTTAAAAAATTTTAATTATAATAAAAAAATTAAATATAATATTTTTTAAAAATTTTTAATTATAAAAATTTAAAATTTAAAATTTAAATTAGTAAAATAAATGAGAATTAAAATTACTCCTTTTGAAAAAAATTAAATATGAGAATGTTCAGAGATAAAAATAAAAGAGAATTTCATTTCAAGACGTATTTTAAAAATTTTTCCATCTTAAATCTAAATACATTTCACGTACCATGTCCGTCACCCAATTCATTGCAATACCAAAGTAGTTTTTCCTCCATTTATATCTCATACATTATAACGAACTATTAGCACAAATAATCACAATTTTACTCTAAAGTAAAGAAACACGGAGAGAGAGAAAAAAAAAAAAAAAAAAAAAAAAGTTAGTTGCTATAAGAGAGAAGAAAGAGTTTTTTTTTCACATAATTGCACAAATACACAAATATTATGGGCAAATTAGCCTCGAGGGCCTTTAAGGGAAAGTACCATCAGAGCAAATATGTGAATCCTACTAAGTAACTCTATCCAAAAAATTATTGACTATAAGGGACTTTATGAGTACTTAAACACCAAAAATGCACCTCACTATTTGCCAATGTGGGATTCACCCTATTTGCTACCAATTTTTCAATAGAACACATAACACACAAAACTCACTAATAAATCAACTATTAGAGGGGGTAGTATTCCCTGCGAGAAACACTCCCAAAGGGACAGAACAAAATCTTGTTCTCGAGTTGTGGCAGGACAGAGATGAGTGAAACACTCCTCACCCCTGCTCCACCCTGAAATATATATATATATATATATATTGTTTGTTTTATATAAATAAACATGTATAATATTAACTTTTCAAACATAATTAGTCCTTTTGTGATTTTACTACTAAAATTTGATTTGTATATGCTGAGAATTTGGGTTATTTTGCCGACCTTTGACTTTGATTTTGAATTACATTTATATTGAATTTATACTTTGTGGTTGTTTTAAATTGTTATAATTTAAAATGTATAGTTATATTAGCTGTTGAATGTGGTGGATATGGGAAAGGTTCTCTAATAGAAAATCCCAAATCACACCCCAACCTCTCCTTAGAGATGAGGATATGGTTTTGTCGGTTGAGGGCGGGGATGGAAAATTCTCATCGTCGTCCCGCCTCATCTTGTTGTCATGCAAGTGCTTTCAAAGAGAAAAGAAAAGTTTAACGATCTTAAGATAGTTCATCCTTGCATAACATTATATATTTTTCGACAAAAAGCTAGATACTTATCTTATAAGAAAAAAAAAAAATGATATTTCATTTAGGGTTATTAAAATTATATATAACAAAACTTTTATACAAAAGAAGGTGTCAGGGTAAGAAATAAAAGAGATTACTTTTTTTAGAGCATTATTTTGTATGGTAAAAATATATTAAAAAAAACTTTGGTAGTTGGATTTGGACCCTGCTTTATCTCTTTTTCTTTTTCGTTTTCCTTTTTAATCTCAAAGTCTTACATTTTCCACCAAAGAGGAATATTTTGATTTTTTTTTTTTTTTTTTCGTTTTCTCTTTGTCTATATGTTCATTGTTTCAATCTTCATATTTCTACTTAATTTCCAATCAACTGAACTGATGATTAGTTTTCTCCATATAAATCTCAATTTAGATGGGGTTTGTATTTTGCTTTTAGATAAAAACATTTTGGTACCCTCTATTATTTCAAAACATTTTTAATGTGTTTTATATTTTTCATAATATTGAATAGATTTCTTCAAGTTTTGAAAAAAAAAAATTTTTTTTCCTACATGCCCTTAAATCGTTTTTTAAGATATAAAATGTTCATTTTACCTTTCTAATTAAATAATTAGAAACTAAAATTTCACTTAGAATTAAATTTTACAAAACATTTTAAAATATTTTTAACAATAATACTTAATATTTTGAAATAATTTCAAAATATTTTGTAAAACTAAGATACAATAATACTTAATATCCTGTCTCCCCTCCCTCTTTGAAATGTTGCGTGGACACTATATATTATTGCAAAGGTACATGATAAAATCCTGCCCTTTTTTTGAAAGGAAAAATTGCATTCATTAAAATATTAATAAACAATCATCTTGGTATAATGTTAATTTATTAGAGGGACAAATGTACACCGAGGCTTGAAACCGAAAAAATACCTTGACATACTAATAACGAACAAACTAAAAATTCGACTAGAGAAAACCCTTATCTTCAATATAAATTGTCGAGTGCTGGAGGGACAGGTCGTCAAAACCCAAAAAAAATGGACATCTACATGACATAGAAAAAATTCTAATTGGACCAAGACATACTTAGCATTAAGCCGAACACTTAAATCTAACAAAAAATAACAAATCAGATGATGATCGAATGAGAAAACCACCAACCTTATTAAAAATACAAAAGTTATAAAAAGACAAAAACCTCCAACCACCGCCGGTGAAACCTCCGGTGAAGGGCGTTCGAGACAAAGGACCATTGAGGAAGACAGCCAGCAAAGATATCACAACCACCAAGCATAAAACACCCCTGAGAAAGGAGATCGTTCATTTGGCTTTTAAGCTCTTAACCGATTTAAATCTGTTCAAACGAAGCCACCACATCATATACCACCACTACTAACGAGAAGTTCACGACGAAACTAATCGGATGACCAAATTTTACGGCTGGGAGTCTAGTGAAAAGCCTGAAGGCGGTGCCGAAACTCTGGCCAACCTATACTCTCTAAGACCTTCTCACTCTCTCTCTAGCTGCCTCTCTTAACCAATCAATAGTAATCCTGCCCATTTTTCAGTCGAAACGATGATCTAACTATTCTATGTATTATACTGGAGGTTTTATTATATTGAGCCTAGTATTTTTATTAAATATACGGTTTTAATATTTATTTTGGCTGAATGAAAATATCATTAGAAAAAGAGGTTTAAACAATTGATAGGAGAATAAATTATTTGCCTTGCGATAAAATATGCACTATGAATTATAAATTTTTGGAAAACTAAATTAACACTCAACTGAAAAAAAAAAAAAATGTTTTCCTTAATTTGTTTATTTCATAGGGATAAAAATTTGGCTCTTTTAGCCTGTTAGTTATTTTAGTACCAATGCGTATTCTTAACCCTCAAACTTCCAGCAAATTCTTGCACATAAAATGTTTTAATACAATCTAACCTTAACAAACGCCAACTAACCTACTAAATACGTCTAGAATTCTACGTGCGAGAACCGCATTATAAAGACTACTGAAATTAATCTTAAAAATTTTTTTAAAAAGACGGTTCTTAAGAAGTACATTCTGGAAAATTCTTGTTCTACCTAACTCCTTTAATATGACTTGATTATTTTATATCCCACAATAAAAAGGATTTTACGGTAAGACTTAAAAGAATAAATAAGTGTCATATTATTGTTTTAAATCGTTAAATCTGTGTGAGAGTAATTTTTTCTTCATTTTAATAAAATATTAAGACATTTAATAAAAAAATTCATTTTAATTTAAATCATAATTCATAATTTTTATTATATTTTTTTTTATAAAAATATATATAAATTAAAAATAATTTAAATCATATAATTTAAATCCTCAACAAACGTTTTAGATTAAAAACTTTAAACAACTGATAAAAATCCTTAACGTACAAAGAGCCTAGAATGATTGGCCTGGTGAAATGGGCGCCCTATCATAAAAATTGTCCATATCTTTGATATAGTCTGTCGTCCTCATCATGTCACATTCCGATTTCCCACCGAAAAAAATAATTACAAGGTGTTTTGTAGAAGATGCACTGCACTTTCCCCTTAAAAAAAAGAAAAAAAAAAAAAAAAAAAGTGATCCATTGCACGTGACTTTGAAGGGAACGATCAACCAAGTCACCCATTATCCATTCTCCCAACATCAATCCACTGCTCATTCTCAACCACCCAACGGTCAATTGGAAGTTGGAACCACCCAAACATAATTCCTTTTAAAAAAAATATATATATATATATATAGGAGATTTTCACAGTACAATTTGAAACAAAATAAATAAATTATAGATAAATCTTTATATTTAATCCGTTTTAAATTGAAATAAAAAATATTGATTCGCAAAAAATAAATAAAAAATAAGAGATATTTTAATACAGAATTAACGATTAAAAAAGAGATTGATAGTCCATTTTTTCTAAAGACTGTTAGAAAAACTCTGAAAAAAAGAATTCGGCAAAGTGGTCGACAGCCTGATCCACATCATCACAGGCCCATCCAACCATCCATCCTTTCATATTCCCATTCGTACTCCCTCCAACAGCCCCAATCAATCTCTGGGACCCACACCAAAAGCCGGCAACAGCCGATAAGACGCGGCTCCAAGCTGGTAAGCAAGCTCAGATTTCCAGAAGCGGCGACCAGATCTGATCCACATTGTAAGTTTCAAAGGCAGCCAGCCGATGTTTCGTCCCACTTGTTGTTGTCGTGTCAGCCGCTAAGCCTTATTATGTTCCCTCTGCTCTGCTTTCTCAACTTGCCTTTCCTTCCACGTTTCCACGTGGCAATTACTTAATCCCACCCTTTTTTTGGCGCGCCAAATCACGTTTAATATATATATATATATATATATATATGATTTAATCATGAGGGGATCTAGAAAGATTTAAAACAAACGGTGACTTACGGTGGGCCCACGTGTTGCGATAGCTGTAGTGATGGTGGGATTTCCAAAAGCGAAATCACATGATCTCTCGCTAAGTTATTTATGTCGTGGGTGTTCACTCCTTTGAGAATCACGAGGGACTTCTGATTTGATTGGATCAAATTGCAATGATCAAATGTGGGCGTCCTCACGATAACGAACGTGAGGGTAGCTTGGCTTTTGATCTACGGCTCAAGACAAGCGGATCGCCGGTGGTAAAGAATCTAATAAGTTTAATGACACGAGAATCAAGAAAATAATTGGGATCAGAGGCTCTCTGGGATAGGTAGATATTTTATTAGGACAGTTTTGCCGTACACGTATGTGTGACAACCTTCCACGCGTCGACAAACGTACATCGATTCTGGCGTTCAAAATTATATTTTTTTTACTGTCACCGCTAGACTGTCAACCGATAAGACCAGACCATCTAATAAAATTAAATGAAAATTAAAAAATATGTAAAATAAATAATTTTTAATATAAATTTAAAAATTAAAAAAAGTAAAATATTTATTTAATTTGTATTTGAGTTTTTAATTTAAATTAAAATAAAATTTTATATAATTTTTTTATTTTAATAAAAAATTAAATATGAAAATTTTTTATTATAATAAATTTTAAATTTTAAACTCAACTAAATAAAAAAAATTAAACTTTTAGCACGCAACATTAGGGATCTATGGACCATGGGCGATTCCCGAGGCAGAAAAGTTTGATATTTTTAAGTTGGTGTTGGCGGAGAAGATGTGTTTGGTTGCGCTGGCTACTTGCTCTCTAACCAACACCTTGTCTTAGGTCAAGAATTAAAGATAGCATGTTTTTTTTCCATAAAATTTTAAAAAAGATAATTTAAATTTTAATTTTATTTAAATTTATATTTTTTTAATTTTAATTTTATTTAAATTTTAACTTTAATTTAAATTGTAATTTAAATTTAACTCAAAAATTATATTCAAATTATATTCTAAAAGAACAACTCACCGATGTCAAGAAGCACACTTTTATAATTCGTCTGGTTCATTTTACAATTTAAATTATAATTTAATATTTTTACAACATCTTTTATAAAAATTTAAATTTAATTTTTATTATAATATTTTTTTAATATAAATTCACTTTTTAATTTAAGTTCCCAAGACAAACTTATAAAATAAATATTTAGAGCGCGTTTAAAATTCGTTTGAAAATAATTTTATTGTTTGTATAAAAATAAAAATAAAAATGTTTTCAATCTCATACAGAAATTATTTTTAAAAATACTTTTAGTAATTTTATCAAGAGATTAGTTTCAGTATAAAAAAATTCATTAATGTCTTTCTCTCCCTCTCTACTCGAGAGACGAGAAAATAAAAATGAAAAATGAAAAATGACAAAACTAAAGTTATTTTTCATTTCTCATTTATTTTACACTAAATTAAAAAATTATTTTTATTTTTATTTTTTATTTTTATTACGTTAAACGCCGTTTTAAAAATATTTTTATTTTTTTCTCAGAAAAATATAAAAAATAAAAATAAGATCAATTTTACACACATCCGTAGTTTTTCTCCTTTTTAATAAATGGTTTTGTTAATTTAGGTGTTAGTTTATGAAGATCATGTGATTTGAGCAATAAAAAAGAGGATCTCTGGTGTATCTATCTACCTTCCATCCTCATCTTTGATAGCAAAACTTTCGCCATCCACCAATAGAACGAAAGAACCTGAACTAAAGATTATTAATTTATAATTTACGAAGACTTTAAAATTTTATGATATTTTTTAAATAAGACTCGTAGAATTTAAAAAACTGCATATGTGCAATGACGGAAGTCATAAATTATTGTTAGATTATTAATATTTTGCTCTCGAAATCAATTGTAGAATTATTATTTGAAAAAGCTATATGAATGCGCGATTGTTATTTCACTTTTTAGTTGAATTTTAATTTAAAATGATGTTATTTTTTGTCTTATAAGAAATGAAATCAAGTTTCTAACCTTTTGGGGACTGTATATAAATTTCATGCATATAGAAGCTTAAAATATAATTGAGAGGAGGCTTTTTAATCTCTTAAGGGGTTATATATAGAAAATAAACTAATATGAAAAGTTTAAAAAAATATATAGGTTAATTTTTGGTTATAAAATTAATAAGTCATAACTTGTCAAGTTATGGTTCATAACTAGATAAGTTATGGATAAATTTATCAAGTTATGCTTCATAACTAAATAAGTTATGGACAAAAACTGTGATTTATAGATAATAACTTTGTCAAGTTATAGTTCATAACCAGACAAATTATGAACGAAAATAATTATTTAATCTATTTATTAACTTATATAAACTATTCACTTGTTAATTTTAATTTATTTCAAATCTTGACATATTTTTCTCTTCCTCCTTAAATTTTAATCTATACATAACCTAAAAAACAAAAGTTGAGGGAAGTCCCCCCTAAACCTATACTGGCTACGTCTCTGCAAATGAGCTCTTCTATTTATTCTCTTTAGGCTTTAAGTTTTAACTCCCTTTTATATGTGTCAAATTTTACTAGGTTAGAATATTTCTTTTTTCAACACTTTTTAAAAATACTATTATCTACGCATGCATTTCAGTTTAAAAAGAGTAATTTTGAACATAATTGGAATTATATTGCATTTTCCTCTGCATACGTCTAACATCTAGGCTAAAGTTTCAAGTTAAACAGCTGCTACTTTTTATTTACAAAATGTAAATACAAATATTGATGTTGATGTTGATGTTTACTAATGAAATATTTCAATGACACAAGAAAAAAAAAAAAAAGAAAAAACTGTTGGCCATGTTTGGAATTAATTCCGTTTTTATTTTTTATTTTCGAGAAAAAAATAAAAACGTTTTTAAAACGACGTTTGACACAATAAAGATAAAAAAAATAAAAATAATTTTTTAGTTTAGTGTAAAATAAGAGAGAAATGAAAAATAATTTTTAATCATTTTTTATTTTTTATTTTCATTTTCTCTTCTCTTAAATAAAGAGAGAGACATTAATAATTTTTTATATTAAAAATAATTTCTTAATAAAATTATTAAATATATATTTAAAAATAATTTCTATCTAAAATTAAAAAATTTTACATTTTTATTTTTATATAAAAAATAAAATTATTTTAAAATGAATTTTAAACGCACCGGTGGTCTTTTAACATTACGGAGAATATACTTTGTTTCAATGACAGTCTATGCTTTGTGTAGTTTCAGAGAGCCATGTGCCACGATCAATTTCGTTTCATTTATTTTTATATTATTCGTATTTAGTTAACTAAGATGAATTTGTTCCAATGTAAATTCGAAGTTCTATATCCTTATTTTGCTTTAGTTTTGAACTCTTTTTTTTAGTTAATTTTTATATCAGATTATAATAAAAAGAATTTTGAAAATAATACTTATCGTGATGTAATATTTTTCTAGTAATCATAGTAATTGCCAATAATATTGATAGTACGTTATAAAATTACTTAAAATATTATAATAATTATTTATGATCAATGATGGTAACATAAAAAATAAAAAAATAAAAAAGTAGAACAAAAGATATTTTTAAAATATGTTTTGGCAATGCTGTAAAAAAAATTACCCTTTTCTCTTCCAATATTTCTATGTCTTTTATCTCATAAACTTCTCTCCACTAATTTTTATGAAAGACTTGCTTTGTCACAAAATTTATTTGCTTTAACTGCTAACTATTAACATGTTCAGGTATAGAATTTTCAATTTTGTATCTATTCAATAAATTGTAAGAAAATTATTGAGGCTAAGTATATAGATAAAAAACTACTTTGAATGACTACTTGGAAATGCTATTAATTTTCCTTTTTTTTTTTTTTTTGATAGTCTTTCCTAAGCGTTTACATTTATATATTCTTTTTAGTAATATCAATGAACCATCTCTAATATAAATGTTAAATATCAATTGTATATTTTGAAATAAAAATATGAAAATAACATATTTGATATGCTATTCTATTTTGTGCTTTTAATGTTTAATATTATTTTAAATGTCACGAGCCTTTTCTTGTAATTATTAAGGGCATGTTCTTTTACACATAAAACTCAAAAAACTTTATTGTTCAAAGTTTTAAACAATTTTAACTTTTATTCAAGTTCTAACTTTAATTCAAGTTATAACTCAAATTCAACTCAAAAACTACACTCAAATTACACTCTAAAAGAACAACCCCTAAGTTTTTGAACTTTTAAAAATAAATGTTAGTTTTAAAATGATGTTAAATGGACAATGAAGTAATGGAAAAAAAAAAAAAATACATCCATTAATAGCAATCAAATATATATATATATATATATATATAATATTGAAAGCAAAGATGAATTTATCTTATTAATCTGGTGCAGCCAAATCAACTGTAAAAAAGCGTTCAATACGAGGAAGAAAAACACCAAACCAAGTACGAGCTTCATATAAAGATAAAGCTAGATGCGTTAGTGTGTGGGCAACCACGTTACTCTTGAGAAAGAATATGGATACATGAGTCACCGCCAACTTCTGACATAGGATACTTCGATGTCTTTAATGATTGAATCTACCACAGCAAAACTTTGAGTACGATTAATCGCGCATATTGCATTCAAACCATCCGTCTCCACCAAGGAGACACAAAAACTATTTTCATTAGCAAAAAGAAGTCCTTCTCTAATGGCCAGACACTTTGTTGTAAACGAAGAGAAACAGACAGCCACTTGTTTCGAAAATGCACCCAACACACTACCTTAAGCATCCCGAAAATTCCTGTAGCTGCGTCGCAAGATACCAGAGCGTGGAAATTTGTTTCTCGGTGAAAATTTTGACATTTATTATACTTGATAAAAACATTTAGCATCAAGTATTGAATATTTGAAATTTAGCACCAAAATAAAAGAGAGGTTTTACCATCTAAATACTAAAATCTAATATTGCTAAAATTACACTAGAGATGCTCTAAAGATCCTTGTACCGTAACAAGTTAATTTTCAAATTTAACAATAAATGGTCACGCTAGTATTTTAATAGATCTTATTGAAATTAATTATATATAAAAACAAAAAGATGATGTAACAAAATTAAACATATAGATACTAACTCTGGGTCTCTTCATTTCTCCTTCCTTTCTAATCTTCATCTCAAATTTTTTCAATCCTACTAAATGGAGAGAAAGATTCATATGAATTTCTCAATTTCTCTTATAAAGTGTTATTTTCTTATATTTTATAGTTTTAGTATTTTTGTAATCATAAAGAATATACGCACACTTTTTCTATACAAACACACATGCACATAGATCGTATAGATTGGTGATAAACGTGGTATACTCATATCTTAATTTGGTTCTGGTAACTTGTTTAAGTTTTTTACGTTGTATGCTTTTGTGCAATTTCTTGTTAGATTTGTAACTTTTGAGTGTTAGATTATGAAGATTTTAGACCGGTAAAGATCCACAGTGACGATATGTTCGTTATTGTACCAATCAAAAGAGCTTACATTAGAGGCGAAAAAAAGCATTTCAAAACAGCTGAAGATTATTTCTCGTAAACCTCAATTTTGTCTCTTTAATTTAGATAGAGTTATGTGCAAGCCAAGAGTGCACCCAAAAAAAAAAAAAAAAAGTCGTCTCTCTTATTCAGTAGGAACTAACTATTTTATTTATCATAATTAACCATGTTCTATATCAATTTCTTAGTACTTCTACCGGATTCATGATAAAAATATGAATAATACTAGGGACACTAACTCAAATCTCATTTTTTATACACCAATTGATGTGATATGTTAGTTGTCATTTTTATATTGGTGGGTGTTTTAAACATTGTTTTGTTAGTTAATGAAAGAGATTACATCTACTAAAAAAAAACAACAACTCACATATCATATCCGTTGATATATAAGAATTGAGATTTTGAGTTCATATCCCTAACATTGAATGAAACTACCGCCTTTATTACCCACGTATATATTTGGATTTAGGGCTATCAATTACATTGAACATATTTACTAAAACTATTATTTAATATTCGGTGTATTTCATTTCCACAACTATTTTTATTCAAACAAATTTGAAATTATCTTTCTTCCTTTAATTCTATATCAACATCATAAAAAGTTGACAACATCGCCATCTATTCGAATTGTCTCTGTAAAAAATATTAGAATCACCTTGTTTGATACTCTTATTAAAATCATTATTTTCTTTCAATGAATATTAAAAAATATATAAATTAATATAATATATTATTTTAATAAATAATATATAGGTAATATTTTTGGAGATTCCAAACCCAATTGAATTTGCATATTTCTAATAAAATGAACCCTATTCTTCATGTGAAGTAAAGTCCATATTGTTACATGGCTCTACAATTTTGACACATTCATCGCTCGTAGTAACATCAACATCTTCAACAACTTCCTTATCATTTTCTTCCAAGTTTAGATTTAGATTAATATTAGTGTCACCTATAAAAAGTGAAAGGCGCCGAATTCAACCGGCAAACGTGAGAGTAGGGTATATATGGGGCTAGTTTAGTATTGCTTGAAAATTTTTATTATTATTGTGTTGATAGTAATAAGTTGCTGTGACTAAAAGTATATAAGTATTTGACAAATATTTTTACAAAACTGCTGTGAACACTAAAAATAGAAATTTAATTATTTAGAAAATTGTATGTAAAATTACTGTGAATATGTATAATGACAAAAATAGACATAATTTAGTACACATTTATAGTTAATTTTAATTCTATTTTTATGGTCAATATTCAAAATATAAAAAATATAATTTTAATTTATTACCTAAAATATTTCTTAAAAATAAATTATTTTTATCGATTGGGAAAAATTATTCATCTACTAGATTTCTTATTAATTGTTATAATTTTAAACATTTTGATAAATACTAAAAATATTTGAATAAAATTTATCATAGTATACTTGTTAAAGATTTTCAATTGTAAATAACTATTTTAAAAGTATATGTTTTTTAATTTGATATGGAAAAATTAAAATAGATAGATTGAGAATTAAGCTCTCTATTATTAAAGTTATATTCGTAAATTTAAACAATGGCAGTAGAAGTTGCAGTACAAAAATAATTCCTGACTTACTTCTTAAATTCTGTTGTTTGACAACAGTTTTTAGAGATTGTTAGACAAAAATAGAATTTACGAAACACCCTAATTTATCATAACTTCTTTAAAAAAAGTTAAAAACAACCTCTAAAAGTAACGTCAAAAGGGCCATAGATCCAAAATTTATTCTTTGGTCTGTAATTGTCTCCCAAATTAATTGTTTTGTTTGTCTATTACTATTGTGTAATTTATTCTCTCTCTGTTTTTTTTTTTTTTTTTTTCCTTGTACACTCAAATAACTTTTTTTTTTTTTTTCCCTGGATGAAACATATGAGTTAAAGAAGATAGGAAGTAAGTTGCTTTTCTCTTATCCTTAGTGCTAATCTCTTTTCTTTTATCCTTAATAGATGATAAAATAAGGGTATGCCTATTAACCTATCTGCTTTTTCCACACCCATTTGAGATGAATTTTATTATTACACTAATATCCATAAATAAAAGTAATTTTAAAGACAAAATACTTTTTTAAATAAAAAAAAATCTTCATAACCTATACCTTTCTAAACACAATAAATGTTAAATACTCAATTTATAATTAAGTAATGATTACGTGCACCATTACAATTTATCGAATATATATATATATATATATATATAGGTGTATATATGTGTGCGTGTGATATTCTGTCTCATTTAAACTAATAAAACACAGAAAACCTTAATATGAAAGGAAAAAAAAAAAAAAACAAGTAGCAAATGAAAAAGATACAACAGACTAACTATAGGGACAGTTTTAGAATATTAAAAGAGTGTAACAAGTAATAATCAAAATTTAAAATTTAATTAATGGGTGGTTTTAAAAAAAAAAGGTGTGAAAAAGGTAAATATATATATATATATTAATAGACTCACCTTAAAAACAAAACCTTCCGAAGCTATATCTTTATTGTTGAAAGGATAAAGTCATAGAGTTGTAAGGAAGTTTTGTTTTTTAGGACAAAAAAAAAAGAATTATTTGTAGTTCTCTATTTTTAATTATTAAATTTGTATTAAAAATTATTTATTATGTATATATTTTTAATTTAATGTGTTTTTTAATTAAATATAATAATAATAAATTAATTCTACCATTAAAAAAAATTTATCAAAAAAAGTTAGTGGTAATTTTATCAGAGAAAGTCACGAGCTGTAATAATAATAATAAAAGGTATAAAAGAATGATTTACAACTATACTCTACTTCATAGAAGTGAAATGACGCCTGCGGCAAGAAAAGAGAGAGAAAGAGTGAGAAATAGTATACAACAAGTGACCCTAGGAAAGCTCTCGAAAAGCAAGAAAAATCCACCAATTCCACCGCTTGACTCAAAATTGATAGTGATATATATATATATATATATATATATTTCCTAAACAATTATGATCATGTTTTTCTCATTCTTCCTAGTTCCTTCTAGGAAAACGTCTCGAGGAGGAAAACAATCTTCTAGAGCCCATAAAGAACAAGAAAAAGTTGAATACATACATTTTTTCTTACTTTGAACATTATATGATAAGGCGTCGAAAAATATATTTGATTTAGACACAATTTTTAACCATTAAATTAAGGTAAGTATTATTTTTAAAATCATATAAGATTAAATGAAAAATTAATACACTTTGATGAAAATCTAACTTTTTTATGTTAAAAAGGATTCAGAAAATTTAACGGTTAAAAATTATATTCTTTAAATATGGTATATTTTCATACTTTTTTTTTAATTTAGGAATTGAGAGATTTGAATTTTGACATCTTGTGATCAAATTTTGTATGAATTCACCATTAAACTAGGTGTACAACAATGGAATATTTTCATACCTTACTAAAAAAGGTTCTTCAATTAATAATAATGATAATCATAAAAAGGGTTACCACAATTAAGGTGATATGTGGATTCATGCTTTTTTTTTTTTCTTATTGCAAGCGAAAGATGTTTTTACAATGAAAAGTACTATTTATTCTGATAGAGATAAACCCTAAATTTAATAAATAGAGGGTCTTATTAAATTGAGTTCTATTTATTTAACGAGACTCATTTTTTATAAATGGTGAGGTTTTAATTCAATTAATATTTAAGGTGCTCTTTAACGGTTGGAGTACACGTATCCCAATTCCCACTGTATTATGTTTTAATCAGTACATTTCAAATAAAAAAAAGAAGAAGATTCTGGTGATATCAGGGCATAAAAATATTCATTTAGCACTTAATGACGGATTATTGGACGGCCAAGCCAAATCCACGTTGTTTTTTTTAATTAAATTAAGTTAAATTAGACAAAGCATTGCGTTATTCAGTGTCAAAGGTTGGCCTGCTATCTACGACCTTCCTTTTCCTTGAGAGGAGGCTGCTAATTGTTTTCCTTTTTTACTTTTTCTCCTCAATAGTCAAAGTATTACCAGTCAATCACGATAAAATCAATGATTAAATAAATTAAACATTTGATGAGAATCTTAAATGGACTAATAAGGGATCTCCACAAACATGGTGCCCTGGTGGCTACGATAAATACTAAAAGAAAACAAATAAAGGTCGGCAATGCATGATTGGAAGAAGGATTTTTCTTTTCTTTTCTTTTTTTTATTTAAAAAAAAAAACACCCCAAAGTGAACTCCAGATTTGGCTAGCTGAAAAAAGAATTAATGGATGCAAATAATTTTGTTAGTTGCCCTTTGCTACAGCTCACGATAATATATCGTCTGACATAGAACTTTATGAAAAGCATTTGTGCTGGCGTGTTCAAATGCAAGTTTTTCAATATTCCTCACGCACAAAAAAAAAAAAAAAAAAAAAAAAAAAAAAAAAAAAAAACAGCGTTTTTCTTTAAATTTTGTTATGACATGTTGCGTCATATGACCCTGTCATCCAGAAATATGACAATAGAAAGAAACGATCATGACAAATAGTATAATTAAACATTTGCAACATGTTTTTTTTTTTTTTTTTTTTGATAAATCCTTAAAAAAGTTCAGTGGTTGAATAGAAGATAATTTGAACTGAAATTTAAACTTTTGTAGGAGGAAACATTTTAACACAAATGTTGAATTTTGATTCATACTTATAAAAATTATGAAAGGGACCTAAACGATTAATAGCAAACTTTGAAAATTTTGATATAAATTTTTTTGAAATGTTACACTAATAGCAAATTTTAATATCATTAAAATAATGATATGTTTTACATCATTATAATAATAAATAATAATTATGTCAGTTTTGGTAGTTTTATAATATTTTAAAATTTTTACTAAATTGCAACTCAAAATATAAAATTTTGCTATTAGTATAATTATCACTAATAGTTTTGCCTCTGGTATTAGGAGTCCCCTATTCCTTTATGCACGGAAACGAGGAAAACATATAAAAAAACGTATGAAATGTCAAAGAAGAGTTTCTCTATAGTTTGTCCAATTGATAGTTTCGTTAAATTTAGTTAAAATCAAATTAAATTGAAAAAATTTACAAAATAGACATATTCTACAAAAGTTTAAATTGAAAAAGACGGAATGAGGTGGGTTTTCCGATGGAGGTGCGGCGGTTTGGGTGAAGTCGCGATGAAGGGAGAGAAAAAGAGAGAGAGAGCGGTGCAAGAGTTTGTGTTCAGGAGGTATGGGTTAAGGGTTTGATATTTTTAATTTAAAAAATCGTGCCCATATTAGATGACGGTTTTCCTGAAAATCATCATCTAAGATATTATATTTAACGATGTTTTTTTTTAAAAAAAAATCCATCGTCTAATCCTCTGAATTAGTAGTACAAATTTTGTCTGGGGGATCAATGATGGTTTTAATAAAAGACTATCATTAAATATGCGACGTTAAATGTCTCGTTGTTGTTGTGAAAGAAACTATCAGTAGTCTATTTTTACTGAGACCACTAGAGAAAGTCCCGTCAAAGAAATATTTTCTTTTGTCCCAATAGCAATGTAACCACAATGCATAAGATGCTTCCATGAGTCTCCAAACTTCCGAGACTAATGGGAACTGCTAAACTTTGATTCAACAAAATTATGATGTTTTTTTTTTTTTGGTTTCTTTATAGGGAATTTGTTTCTTAAGCCTTGAATAAATAAACTATCGAAAAGTTTTGTGTTGACTTGGTAGATCTATATTATTGACTGTTTGTTTAGTATTTTTTTTAATTTAACATGATTTTTAATATGATATAACGGTTAAAAATTGATCTTATAAGTAAAGAAGTTTTGCTAGAGAATTAATTTAATTTGTTTGGACCAAATATTCCTTACAAGGTTAGACAGACTTTAGTTTTGTGAAATTCATTAGTTAGATCGGAATACTGAATAAATGACACGTTTACATAAGCTAGAAGAGAATCGAGACAATAGGCAACAAGTTTCTAATTTGGTAGTTCAACGATTAATTCAATTTCCTTTATTGGTGCGACAAATTTTTCCGGTCCGCTCAAATAATAGGAACTTATTTTCCACAAGTGACTACCTTTAGGGAATTGACAATTTCATATAAGAGAAATCTTATCCCTATGGTCATATATGCTCACATTTTCTTCATGATTTGCTTGGGTTTAAAGGAAACAAGCATCATATCTAACTTGGAAGGTGAAAATATAATTGCCCCAAAATAAGGGGTCGTGGTGGGTCATAATAATATGCTGGAAAATTAAATTCCTTGAAAGGTATTCCAATCCCATCTTTAATTATCTTTTTACTTTAGGGGTACAAATTCCTATCCCTTTTCCCACTCTTCTTTTAGCATATATATATATATATATATATATATTATATTGCTTTATAGACGACTTGACTCTAAGCTTTACATTCCTTAATATGGTTCCCAATTATGCTAGCTTGTTTTATTATTTACTAAGCCAAAACGTTTTGGTGTAACTACTTTTCTCGCCCCCTTATTGCGAATTTATTTATTCATTTTTGATAGTGGTTAAAACTCTCATGACCAAGCTATCAATTTCTAGATAGTTGAGATATGATGAGAATATAGATTTTTGGGTGGTCTGGCCAGGAAGACTTGAGTGTGACGTTTTCTGTTCGATGTTTCTTTCTATTGTTTTGGTCGTTGTGATGAGCATAATTAATCTCCCAAGAATTAAGGCGGGCTAATTTGCATGGTTGAAAGTATTAACCGAAACTTAATCAAGACGTTTGTTGCCAAATTCTATAACTCAAATTTTGAGATTTCTTTTAAAACAATTGTTAGAGAAAGAAAACCTTATCGTGGACACAATTTTCAATGGTCAAATTTCATCACGTTTTACTTCATTGATTTAATGTATATGATTGATCTAAAGGTTTTGAACTGTGATTAGCGGTAAGGTTATTATTATTATTATTATTATTATACTATTATTACAAAATTTTGTAACTAAAATTTTTGATTATTTATCTAGGAAAATTGATAATTTGAGACGTTTGGTTTATTAAAATTTATGATTAGAACTATTTTTAATTTATATTTATTTTTATAAGAAAAAAATATTTAAAACTATGAACCATAATTTTGGTTTATCAAACCAAAATTAGATTAATATGATTAGTAACCTAATATTTTTTTGACCAAAATTTAGATGAATTAAAATTAATAGGCTAATAGTTTTTTAATAAATAGGTCAAAAAATAATTGTCTAATAAACTATGAATCATAATTCAAATCATGGTTTGAATCTTGAAGTTTGTCCAAACATCGGTTATGAATCTTTAGATTAATATCCTAAAATTGACCTATTTACTTTCCCCATATTGACCTATTTTTTCTAATATTTTTATATATACACAATTAAACATCTATAAATTAATATCCTTGAGACCATGAAATTAATCGATATATTATTTAATAAAAATAAATTAATATTCATGGGACCAAATTGGGACCAGTCAAAAATATTATTTCATCAAGATTATACGGTATATATTGATAAAACTCATATATTTTTAGATGATTGGATTCTGTTATTATGTTTTTTTAATGATAGTAATTTAAGTTTTCCTTTAAAAATTAGAACATTCTCCAGTAAAATCTCCTTATTAATATAATCTGTTTCTAATTGTTAAATATAATAAATATAAAAAAATTAATTTTTAATATAAATTTACTAATAAAATTAAAAAATTATTAATAATTTATTTTTTTTCTCATCTCACACACGCTGCATAAACACCATAAAAAATTATAAAAATAAGAAAAAAGACATGATTCTTTTTTTACCGTAACAAAAGAAGAATCGCCATAATGAGAAAACCGGCAACGTCTCTTATGAATCACGCAGCCCCACTTATTCCTTTTCTTCATGGAAACGTGTAAAACTTGGTAGATGTCTTCATCATTGCCACTCACTCAAAATATAAATGTGAAACCTAAAAAAGCAGATGGCCTAACCCAATCAATTGTATATGTGTGACAGTCGTCACCCACTACAGAAAAGCATATTCATAATATATATTTTTAAGATTTATTAATAATATATTTTAGCTACTCTTAAATATCATTATAAATATCTTCATAAAACATATGTTGTGGTGAGCCAGCACCAAGTCCCTACCACATGGTCCACCACATGTGCAGACAATTATAGTTAGACTTTACCATTTTCCTTGTTAGCTAGCTATCTAATTACGCCCTAAATAAAGAAATCGGCGATTTAAACTTTAATTTATTTTGTCGGTTTGATTACGTCCTAGTATGCTTAGTTTAAGATTACTTAATTTCTAGATGACTAATTAATCGCTTGAAGTGCACTTAATTATTAGTCCAAGTCTTAGGCCGTCTACTATGAATTAGAGTAATATTTTTTTTTTTTTTGTTTTTTTTTGTGGGATTCTTTTGCTTGTTTCATGTGGTCTTACGTAGAGTTTGTTCAATTATCTACTTATCCATATAAGCAATATTCTTTCCTAGATAACATATGGAGCATATAAGAACAAGTTACTTGATCAAAATTGTAGAATTTGGTTTTGGTAGAAGAACCGTTCAATAATGAAATCCCACAAGCACGCATGAACAAAATTTTAAAAGATTAGTTACAAAAATAACACTCTACCTATTAATTTTTAATTTTTAAAACGTAGTATTCGTTTCTCTTAAAAAATGAAATTTTAATAAAAAAATTCTTTTCATTAGAATTTCTAACAAAAATGACATGTCACACAAATAATAATATTTGATAGTAAAGTGATTAGTAAATTATAGTATATTTTTTAAAAATAGTAAATTATAGCATAATTTAATATTTTAAATTTTAAACATTATTAAAAACCCAAAAATACTCATAAATCTCCTTTTCCACCTCACTCCTCTCCCTAAACATCTATTTTTTTAAATAGCAAATTTTAGCATATTTTTTAAAATAGGTAGATTATAGTCAAGTTCACCATAGTTGAGACCGGCCGACCGAAGACCATTTTTCGGCAACTTGTGACCGTTTTCCAGCGACTGATTACTGTTTTCTGGTAACTGTTTTCCAGTGGCCGTTTAACACTGTATTTACTGGTAAATACCGTCTTTACCACTTACTATCGTATTTACTAGTAAGTATCATATTTACACGATAAGCTGACCACAGACTTTGGTAATCGTTTAATGTTGTATTTACAAGTAAATATCGTATTTACAATAAATATTATATTTATTAGTAAATATCATATTTACCCGAAAATCCAGCCACATACTTTAGTGGTCGTTTAACACTATATTTACAATTAAATATCATATTTAGTAGTGAATATCATATGTATCTGAAAATTCAGGCACCGATTCTAGCGATCGTTTAACACTGTGTTTACTAGTAAATACGGTATTTATGAGTAAATACGGTATTTACGAGTAAATATCATATTTATCTAAAAATTCGACCACTGACTCCGGCGACTGTTTAACACTCTATTTACCAATAAATACTGTATTTATTAGTAAATATCATATTTATCTAAAGATCTCGCCACTGGCTCCGGCGACCATTAAACACTGTATTTACCGGGTAAAATATAGCAGATTTCAAATTGTAACTACTAAAATATTTACATGTAAATACAATACTTACCATATTCAAAATTGTAGTTGCTAAAGTATTTAAAGGTATTAATATTTATCAGATGCAAACTTGTAAACTACTAAAATATTTACTAGTAAATACAATATTTATCATATGTAAAATTGAAATTACTAAAGTATTTACTAGTAAATATAGTATTTACCAAATTCAAACTTATAACTACTACAATATTTCCAAGTATATACAGTATTTACCATATTCAATCTTCTAACTACTAAAGTATTTATCGGTAAATACTGTATTTACCAGCAAATATCATATTTATCTAAAAATTTGGCAACCGACTTCGGCGACCGTTTAACATTGTATTTACAGGTAAATACCATATTTACCAGTAAATACTGTATTTACTAAAAAATATCATATTTATCTAAAAATTAGTCCACCGACTTTGACGACTGTCTCACACTATATTTACTGATAAATACCGTATTTATTAATTAGTATCATATTTATCTGAAAATTCAGCCACCAATTCCAGTGACCGTTTAATACTATATTTGATCAGTAAAACCTGTATTTACTAATAAATATGCTATTTATTCAAAAATTTAGAGAGAATCACAAACTACATAGAAGAAAAATAAAAAGCTCCACAGCCCGAAACTTCAAAAACAATAACAAAAAACCTCAAATTCAGAAAGTAGCAAACACAATACACAGAGAATCATATCTATATACAAAAGAAAAACAAAAAACAAAGAACAAAAATAAAAACAAAACAGAATTCTCCCAGTTCAACATAACAAACCCAAAAATGAGAAATTGTCACCTAAGTCTACTCAATCCCTTACCAAACCTAGCCAAAAAGAAACATAATGCTCGATCTGCCTAATTCGGTCGAGATCATGTTCGGGACAACCTATAGACGACGACGATATAGCCAAAACTCGCCACAGCCAGATCTGCTTTTGCACTTCAGATCCGACAACGATCTATCCTTACGATCTTCGACCCCGTCCGTGCGATTTCTAATGAATTTCATTGTCACCTGTCGCTCGCCATCATAGAGATTAGGATCTACTCCATTGCAGCAGAGAGAGAGGAATTGGCGACTGAATCTCTTGTCGGAGAGAGATTTCACAGTGTAGTTCACCAGTGGAGGCCCGCGACAGTGTTTGGTCAGATTTTGACCTGTGACGACGATCTTATTCACAGCAATGGCGATTGCCGGAGAGAGAAATCAGATAGGCTAGGTGAAATTAGAGAGAGAATATACAGAAGAGAGAGAGTCGAAGAATTCTGATAAAAACTAGGGTAAATTTGGAAATGATTAATTTATTGCATCTTAAATAATGAAGATATGCTATAATTTATTAAATTTTAAAAAACATGTTATTTACTTTAAACATAGGTAGGAAATATGCTATATGATGTATTTTCCTCTCTTTTAATCCGCCATCTATTTTTTTTTTAATAAAAATAAACTTTTTTTTTTATGAAACGAGCCCTAAACTATTTAAAAGGGTGTAATATCGTCTTTTCTGTTAAATGTCATTCAAAAATACGGACCAAATTCTAACCTATTAAAGTCGATTGAAACTAAAAAATTACCTCATAAAAAGGTAAGGGATCATAATGTCACCTTTTTAGGTTATTATGCCTTTACTTTTTGAACGATATTTGACGAAAATGACTACATTACACTATTTTAAATAGTTTGAGGTTCGTTTCGTTAAAAAAAATTAGAGACCAAATTGTCACTTTTTAAAAATTTGGAAACCATTTGTGTTATTTACCCTATTTAAAAAGACAAAACAACAAAATTCCTCTTCTTCCCTAGTACCCCATCTCCATGGATGCAACAATTACAACCCCTCACCTCCCAAACGTCTTCCATGTGACTCCTCTCCCCCTTCTCCGACCTTGCCCACTGCCTTTGAAGCTCCGATCTCAATCCAAGAGAGTTGTGTTTGCTTCAATAATATTTGCTTGAAAAATTTTAAGCTGGGAATGAGCAACCTCAAAGGATGATGTTGAAGACCCAACATTTCTGAGTGTTAAAAACTTAAGAGTTAAATCCATTAATAGCTTCTGATTTTTTTTTTTCTTTTTGTTTATACTCAATTTTGTTTTGCGCACTTAAAAATGTTTGGTAAATATTTCTTTTATTAAATTTTAAATAAAAATCGTTAATTTTATCTCAGGTCTTTAAACTTTTTTCTCTCTTTAGAAATAAGCCTTACATTAAAAGTTGTATTGAATTTAATACCTAAACAAAAAGAAAAATATATTAAATGTGAGAGGTTGTACCAAATGTAGTTTTCAAATAAAAAATATATAAAAATCTATTTTTTATACACATATTTGACTTTTTCTTTTATCCATTTATTCACTTATGTAACTTTAATAATTTTTTTGAGTGATTATATTTGTCCGACCATATTAATAAATGTTCTCGTATTATTATTATTATCTGATAATAATAACTTTTCTCAATTTGTCACTTTTATAAATATATTTGTATTATACTCGTTTTGACCCTTTAATGTTCTTTTACATCTATTAACAAACCAACTAATGTCCCATTTATTTTTTTATTTGAATTTAAAATTTGAGTTTTGCTACAGTAAAAAGCTCTTAGAAACAATCACATCTAACTTTTTTACTACAGCAAAAAGCTCTCACATAAAATCACATCTCAACTCGAATTAAAAACTTAAATCAGCAAACTAAACGGTCTATGTTTGTCATTATTTTTAGGTTTAAGAATTAATTTAGTACAACTTTTAATATAAGTACTTCTAAATAGAGAGATATAATTCAGAGACCTATGAGACAAAATTAATTGTTTTCATTCAAAATTTTATAGGACCATTTATGAAACATTTAGGTTTCATTCATTTCAACGATTTGAGTTTAAAATTCGAGTTTTGCTACAATAAACTCTTAAAAATAATCACATCTAACTTTTTTCTACAGTAAAAAACCTTCACATAAAATCATACATAAACTCAAATTAAAAATTCAAATCAGCGAACTAAATGACCTTTATTAAGTTTAAGGAGACAAAATTGACTGTAAGAACCAATTTTAAAATAAGAAGAAAGTTTAAAAACTATCCATGACTTCAACTTAAAAACCAATTTCATGTGCTAGCTTACCCACAAAAGCAGGTTTTGTTGTTGTTTCCTTCTTGCAGTGTATTCTCTAATATGTAACGAGGCAGCCGATGAAATTGTAAAACGAGGCTTTCCTGTTTGGCTCTAGTTAATAACATACCGGCGTTTTTCTTTTGACAACAAGACCAAGTTTTCGCCCTATTTTGCCTCCAAAAGTTTTAAAGCAAAATCAGAAATACGACTGAAGATGTATCACTCAATTTAAAAAATTAAAAATTGTCATTTAATTAATAAAGAAAAAATAACTTATTTAAAATGACGTAAATAATATATATGTACAAAATCATGATAAGATCATGTATTTTTCTCAAAAGATTTAGGGTACTTAATCCAAATCTCACAAAGTTCTTTTTTTTTTTTCCCCTACTTTTTCTTATTTTTTTTTATAATAATTTTCTATTACTACTAGTTTTATAAAAAACCATTTTTTTTAATTTCTATTCAATTAATATTGTTTTTAATCAGATATTGCTTTAAATGCAAATAAGATTTTAAGAAAGAAGTTACGAAAATATGCCACTAAATTATCTACGACAAGCTAATCCCTTCTTAATTTCCGTTAAAAATCCTAATAGAAGGAGCTTTTTTTTTTTTTTTTTTTTTTGTTAATGTTTCATTTTTTTTGTGAAAAAAATGTTACATTTTAAAAATCAAGAAACAAAATATTATACAAGTCATAGTTTAGAAGGAATTTTTATAATTAATCTAAGTTTAAAATTTAACTGATCACTTGAAGGATGAGATGATGAAACATTTATACTAACACTAGATTTATGCTATGTCTCGTAGGATGGATAGAGAAGAGGAAAGAAAGAGAGTAAAATACCTAGGTGAATGAAGCAAAATAGTTTTCTCTCATATTGTTTGGTAGAAAAGAAAGAAAAGTGAAAAAAAAATGTTAAATTTAAGGCATTTTACAATAATACCTCAATACAAATAAAAATATGATGAATGGTAAAGTTAAAATTGTTATTTTACATCTCATTTTTTTGTCAAATTTTTTTCCTCATCTTTTCTTCCCAAAGTTAAAGGATTAAAAATTGATGGGCCCCATAAATTTTTATTTTCCGTCCTTTATTTCTTCTCTACCAAGCAACCTAAAATTTAATTTTTCTCTACAAAATCTTTTATCTATTTTCTTTCCACTCTCTTTTTCACCTTACCAAATACACTGTAACGTAAATGTAAATGTTAATATTATATTTGATATAAAAAAACGTGAAAATGACATTTAATATGTTATTTAACTATGTGCTCTAACGCATAATGTTATTTTAAATACAATATATTTTGTGGTTTTTAGCACAATTACTCTTGAACTTGTCTTGCTTTCTTAATTTATCTCTTAAATTTTTTATTTTGTTGACTTACCCCCTCAACTTATTTAACTATTATAATTTAACACATTTAACAAACTGCTGTAAAATTATTGACAGAATACGTCATGTGCGTCTCACGTGTGAAATTTAGAAGGGGTAATTTTAGATTTGTATACTTTTTATTTTTTATTTTTTTAAAAAGAGAGTGAGGAAGTGAGGAAGAGAGAGAAGAAAAAAAAAAAAAGTGGAAAATTTTGTAAAGTTAGTGTTTGAAGTTAAGAGAGCGATGCACAGTGGAGAAAGTTTGGGAAAAATTCAGGGCTTGTTCTTTTATTTAAAAAACTCAAAAAAAAGACAACTTAAGTTTTAACTTTTTTTTAAGTTTACGTTCTTTTAAGTTTCAATTTTATTCAATTTTACTTAACTTTATTCAAATTGTAACTTCAACTCAAATTATAATTCAAATTCAACTCAAAAACTATACTTAAATTACACTTTAAAAGAACAGAGTTTTTCGGAGGCAATAAGGGATGATAAAAGTATGAGAGAAATTTTCAAAATTTCTGAGTAGAGAAATAAACGGGAAACAGTCTGTTCTTTTTCAAAATTTGTTCACATTTGATGACCTTTTCTTGAAACCATAATCAAATGCTAACATTTGACCACGACCAATGGTTCTAGAAACGGCTGTCAAATGTTTTGGTTACTAATTTTCAAATCATGGAATTTTGCCGCGGCACACTTTTGAACCGTCATCATGAGATGGCATTCCACAATCGTTTTTAGAAATCTGTGTCGTATTTTTTTGAAGTGCATTCAATAACGTTTTTCTCAAAAGTTGTCGTCCAAATAGCCTATAATAATAAATTTCTACGAAGTATTAAAAGTCTTGATTCCGAAGGAAGAGAAACGAACACAAATAACCAAACAACCTTTTAATATTATATGATTGAATATAAGATATAAAATCCCGAGCTTGAAGTGGAATTACTGATGATTCAATGGAAAAAAGTAAAACAGATATTTGGGATCAAATAACAAATTTCCAATTCAAAATTAGAATCACCAGGTACAAATTAGAAAAATCCCTTATCAAATTCCAAGATCCCCCACCTTAGTTCTTTCAAAAACCCTAAATTAAAATAATTTACTACAACCACAAACAAAAGTTAAAGGAAAAGGAAATATTTTTGCAAACATATGAGTCAAGTACGAGAAAAGAAAAGAAAAGAAAATTTCAAAATTTCAAAAAATTAGTCAAAGAAATGCGATTCGAGTTAATGATAACTTATTCTTCTTCACTCTCTTTATTTTTGAAACTTCTTCATTTTCTCCATGTTATTCGATACAATTTATGTTTTCTCTTCTCCTAATCGTGTATGCAGGCACATTGCCGAATTATATTAAACACGTGTTTTATTTTATTTTATTTTTCTTTAATTTGTTATAACTTGTCCCTGAGTGGTTGCTTTAGTTGATCGCCTAAATCATGTTTCATTTTTTAAATGAAATCAAGGTTGTCTTCTGCGGCGACCAAAGTAGCTAAATTTTCTACAATCAGCACAGATCATAAGGCGTCTCTAGCACTAGTTGTTGAGTAATCTAGTAGATTACTATAGGTATTCCGTCAGATTAAGTCGCGGAACAAACATAAAAAGTTGAGAAAAAATGGACCAAATTACAGAATTGGAATGATTACCAAATTAATTCACCAGATCACCAAAAGTGACGAAAATAATAATAATAAATAAATAAATCTCTTCTTAGAAATATAGACAAAGAAATAAATATGTTAGTAATCCCGAAGTAAAAGAACAATACATGAACTATATACAAGATTTCAATAGACTGCATCACATAATTTTGCTTGTGCTGGTTTCGGAGCATCACTACTACAGTATGGTTTGTAGAGTTGAAAAGATGAACATAAATAAAGATAATTTCTAAATTGACTGGTTCCTCGCACAAAGAATTACTAAAGTAATGTTGTAGAGGAACTAAAATTCTTGCTTAAAATAAAGAGGAATGTTAAAAAATTCCGTAAAAAAGATAACACTATTTTATTTCTTACGTTAATTTTAAATTTATCATTGATGCCACTAAAAAGTTTTCTCATAGGTTATTTTTTATATCCTGATAGGTTATTTTTCATATCATGTAGATTATCTCTCCTATTGCGATAGGTTATTTTTCATATTCTACCAAAATATTTTTTTTCCTCATAATATCTTTCATATCCTTTAGGTTATCTTTCATATTTTAATAGGTTATAATTTTTTTTTTTTTTTCTACAAACTCTCTCTCTCAAAATCTCACCCAATCTCCTACTCTTTCCTATTTCATCGGAGATTGCCATTGTTAATGGAGTCCGGAGGTTGCCGATGTTTGCAAAGATTGTTCGAACAATCATCGTAGCAGTGGTGAAGAAGACGACAAAGTATCACACTGAGCTGCTTGACATATGGCCGGTGCGCGTTGCCAGAGTTGTGACGTCTCTGTCAGAGAGAGAGAAGACATCGACGCGGATCTTCTGTGGGTCACGACGGTCACGAGGACATAGTTGTGTTGAATTTTTTTAATTGCGTCAATAATAGTTTTGTTAAAAACAATGGCAAATTAGGTATTTTACAACTAAACGAATTTAATTATGAGATTAAGAAGCACAAACAAATCCATCAAAAAAAAAAAAAAAAACTCTCACCTAATGCATAATTAGACACAATAACACAACATAAGCAATGCACAAGTTACCATCATAAAATTATAATCTTGAGTATATCATGGCCGTGCGATCGGTGGATGCACTTTCAAATGTGTTAAGTGTCTTCTGGATTAAACGTCATTTGCATTAGCATAACATTAATTTCTTTCAAATCTAATTAATTTGTACAAAGTAAAGCAGTAGTCGACTTAGCTTAGGAAAATATGACGGCAGTGAAAAATTACAGAACATATATTCCAACAGAAAACAAAGAATGTAGTAGTAGATTTGAGTTAGGTTTTAGATGCCATCTTCTAAAATACCAACAGTTTTTTTGATTTCCAGAGGCTAACCCCGTCAAGGTCACCAATGTCGTCTAATAAAATAAACTAATAATACCTCATATTTGAGCTCATCATTACTATTAAGTATTCGCTGCCACATACTGTGATTGGTAATCACTAAAAGTTGTTGGGATTTATTTCCCAATTTGTGTATTGATTGTAATCAAATTTGATTGGCATTATTTTTGGAATGTTTTGCTGGGATGATTACGTTTGGAAATGTCTATGCAGCTGGCAAGTTTCTTTTGGCAGGTTTCAAAAAATCCAGAAACTTGTTTTAGTTTCCATTTTTCTAAGTCAACCATTGATTCAAAGATGGTAAATTGATTTGATTGATATTTGATTGAGATTTTCGTGGTTGGATGATCTTCCTCTGTCTCCTAGGAATGAGTCCAGGTTCATTTATCAGTTTTGGGAAGGTTTCAGAATTAAAGAAGAGTGTTGGCCGTAACAGCTAGGTTGCAGTGTTGTTGCAACAGGATCTGCAACGGAGGTGGTTCAGCGAATTAATTGAAGATGTGTCAAGCTATTCACAGTTTGCTTATTTATTGAAAGAGTCTCTGGAGTAATTGCACACCTCTTGACGAGTTTTTACTGGGTTGTGAGACATGGGTGAGCATATGTATTGAGAGAAATGATTTGAGTGTTTTTCGGGAGAAAAACTTAGTTGGAGGGATTCCAATGTTTAAAAAGTCGGGGATCTCATTGTTCAAGTCCATTGGGAAAATTGCAAGTTCATAGGCGTCTTCTTAGAGAGGGAGTCTCGGGTAGATTAAGTCCAATTGAATTGTAAAAGAGTTCTTAGTGTATTGTTCATCATCTGGGTGTGGCCCCGCGGAGTAGGGTGTTACTGAACCGTGATACCATTTCTCTCGTGTTCTTTTATTTTATGTTTCTGCATTATTCATATTGTCTTATAAATTGTTAAAAGACTAAAACCAGTACTTACAAAAGTTTTAGCCACGCCAAAAGAAGGTTGTGACTAAGTGACATTTAATCCCACAAAAAAAGTTATGACTAAAAATATCACAAGAAATTGTCGAAACAGTTTTTTTTTTTTTTTTTTTTTTTTTTTTGGTAGTGAATCACAAGTGCGTAGAGTTTCTGAATACAAACTCGCCAAAATCCTGCAGTGGTAATTCTGATTAATACATGTTTGATAAGATCACCAATATTCTCCAAAAGGAAGTGTCTAACACTGCACAATCCTCCGGCTAAAATGACGCAAGTTTGCTTATGGAAACGAAACCCACATATATAGTCTAAGCTAACAAAGGTTCCAACGATGTAAAGGCAACAAAACCAAACCAAAAGGTAGGAACTCTACATAAACAACAACTCAGTGGATCAAAGAACAAAAAGTAGTCCTGATCACTTCAACAGTTTCGTGATGAAGTTCCAAGGTTTTACACATTAAAATTGAAGTACGCCAAAGCTACTGCATGCGACGTTTAGAACCATTTGTCGAAATGATTTAGTAAACCGGAGATCAAAGAAGTTGGCGAACATTTTTTCACTCGTTCATTATTGTCGCCAATTCAAAAAATTTGACAAAAAAGCTTTCACTTGACTTCACAAGAGCGCGACGTTTCATTTCAAATTTGATCATATAATTAGCTGCATATGTTTCCAAGGTTGAAGCTCTATTGTTGTCTTATAATTCGAAGGCGTCGAGTAGTAAACGGTTTCAACACTGCAAATTTTCATTGCTGCTTTAACCAAGTCAAAACGAACCTCATCTTCATCCACATATTCATCCTTGTTTTCAGAAAACAATAACCTTCAGTTCAACTCCAGAAGACTCGCATTCATTACGACTAAATACTCAAAAGAGACAATGCAAATTCATTCTACAATCCATTAGAACCACTTATTAATTACATTCCGTGGTAGTAGCAATTTTTTATGCTCTTCTTATAACTTATGGCTTACATCTTTTGAGGCTTCAGAGATGGTCTTCGAAGATTTTCGCGGCACAACTTTTTGTGATTTAATTTTGGCCTAACACGGATGATATTCAGGTTGTATATTTTTGCATGCTATGTTTATAGGGATTTTTGCTTCAACTTGATTCTCATCTTATACCAACTCCTAATTTTCTCTTTTCCTTTGCAATGTCCCTCATTTTACAGTCTATTCCACCAATATTCAGCATGCTCTTTGAATTGTAGAAACCGCATTTTATCTTTGTTTACACATTTTCAGAGGATTTTCTCTTTTCCTTTCGTGTATTTTTCCTACCTATATATACTTGAAATGCCCCAGCAATATCATCTATCCTCTCAGAGTCTGAATAATGAATGCAAAAAAACTGAATTTCCATCGTGCATGTCATCTTCACTTCTTTTTTATTTTTATTTCCAACACTCAAACTTCAAGTAGAAACAAAACCCTGGTATTCACCAATAGTAGCAATCCATCCTTTTTGTTTGGGTCACGGATCGTGGCGCTGCCTCAACAACTAATCCAGCTCACCAGAGGAGTCGTCAAACGGGATTGCCCACCTGGAATCCGAAGATCAGCATGGAGATTTCCTTCCCAGCCTATATTCTCAGCATTAACTCATGGGATCATGCCCAAAATAGCAAATGAGAAAGTCAAATGAAATATTTATTTGCTCCCTGATCATCCTCTCTCTATGGAAAGTCTTTCTAGATATTCTTCAATTAAAAGTCAAATGAAAAACTATATAAAGGCTTATTTTCAGCCATGAAGAGCCTATAAATACATATTAAATTTATAAGCGTTCAAGACGGGAATTCACGCATTCCGACACATATTCACTCTCTTACATGCACTCTCGTGCTTTTACATACTTTTTAGTATTTTTCTCATCTTATTTCTCCCGATATTTATAAAGAACATCATTGTAATCTCATTCAAGATCATAGTAGAATATCCAAAGACCTATAGAGGACATAGCTTTTTTATCGGACAAACCTCTTTAAAATCTGTCCTTATCTCTTTTATTTTTCTGCTTATTATTTTATTGTAATTCCGATACTAACCTAATCATCCCTTTTATAAATACAGATTCTTAATAAGAACTAGGAAGTAAACAAACAAATAAGAAAAACAAAAATGAAAAATAACTCCAAACAAATTTATCTCCACTATTGTTAAAATGAGTAAACGGTTTTTTACTTTTCCTTTCTTCGGTTGGGCGTCCGTGGTTTCTTTCTTTTAGACGAAAGAGGGTTTTTATAAGTGGGACTTTATTTTAACTAGAACAAGAAACTTGTGGCATTTTTTTTATATTTGTTTATATGTGGGACTTTATTTTAACTAAGATAAGAAACTTTTAAAATCATAAATGAAAATGAAACGTTTGTTGTTGTAGGCATGGATCAACGATAATTCTACAACACTTAACTTTACCACACGGCATAAGTTTAAATTCCCTAACTTGAGGGGGGAAACCGCATATATTGAAACTATCATTTTTAACAATCGAAACCTCATATATTGAAACCACGGATATTATTATTTTTATTATTATTATTAAAGGATTCGTATAAAAAACAAGAATCATGAAGAAAAAAATACTGTATACTTTTTTATGGAAGTAATCTTTTACGTTAAATCTCATTCCCTATTCCTTTTAAAAAAGCATGGCAATATAGTTTTTAAAATGGAATAGTTTTTTTTAAGGTAGGGTGTGCGATGAGTATTTGTTTTTAATATTGTTCTTAGGAGTATTTCTACCGACGAGTAATTTAATAATTAAATATTTTATAAAAAGGTGTGGAAATAGTAATGTTGCGCCATAGTCGAGATTTCTGACTATTCCTCTCAAGTAAGTCGTCGAGAATTCTAAAAGCCAAATTGAGCTTAGTCGTCGAGAGGTACTGGTAAGGAAAGTCCTTGTGTTGAAAAATTCTCATACAACTTTGCGAATGTGCTCGAGAAGTCCCGAAAGGGGTCCTGAGGATATCAGCGCAGAGAAGTCAACAAGTCCGAGATAAGGTAGAGATCAACCTAAAAACCGCCAAATCAAGAGAAGATAACCTTCATCTCATATTCAAATTTAAATAGAAGATCAAATGTGGATTATTATCACCAACTATGTGTTTAAATTCAAATACTTAAACGTTGTTAAAGCCACGGGAATCCTTATGAAGGAGGGAATATAAGCTTATCTCATAATATAATTTAGAGATAAGAGATATCATGTACATGAGAACTTATAAATAGGGGTTAAACTCCTCATTTAGTTTTTACGCACAACTTTATGCTCTAAGTGAGATCTTCTGTACTCTTTGAGATTTAGTGCATCCACAAGTGGACGTAAATAATAATATTCTGCCGAACCACTATAAATATTTGTGTTTTCTTTTATTTTCCGTATTAAGTTTCTAATCAATTCACGAGTGTCATAACATGAGTGTTCCTGAAGAGATTAAATTTCAAATTGATGAATTTTCACAGTCAACAAGTAAAATGAGAGGAGGCAATAGACTCTTTACCAAATATCAAATGATGTCCAGATTCTTTATATGCCGGAGTTATTATTACGTGAGATCACTATCCCCAACTCAAGTAACCTAGAAGATTTCTGGCAATAAATAAATAACCTAGAAGATAACTGCTTGTCTCCAAAAATAAATTATAGATAATTACAGTATTTCTGAAATTATTTAGAGATAATCAAGAATATAATTAGCTCGATTGTAACACTATAAAAAGAGGATCAACCCTACAAGATGATCCTAAATTCAATTAGTATTAACTCTTGAGTGCTCTTGTAATTTTCTTTTTTAATAGTGGGATCGCTCTCCTAAAAGTAAATTCACTCTCTAATTAAGGTAAATCACTATACATCTACATATTTTCTACTTGCTTTTACTTTTTTTTTTCCCTGATTATCATCAATAAAATATGTAAAATAATGTGTGATGAGGTGGTCGTGAGGGATTTATTTGTTAGACGAAAATCAACCATCAACATTGAATAAACCTCATTCATAATCAAGTTGTTCAAAAATTAATCCAAGAGTTAAACAATTTCTGCAGTAAGAGTTCCCAACTTAAAAATACAAGACCGAATTGTATTATAATTTTTCTCAAAAGGTCAGTACCTTCCTTGTCGTGGATTGCTAAACTAAAAACACGCAAGACAAGAAATAATAGGAGCTTATGGTTATGGAAGAGTGCATTTTGTACATGGAATCAAATCTTGATAAATACCTCTTAAACGTGTATGGATCGAGATTTTTATCTTTTATTTTTAATTTATTATTTTTTAATTAATAATTATACTAATAAAAAATATTTATTAAAAATAAGAGATAAAAATCTAAATGTATCTCATTTTAAAGATAAATTTTGTAATTTTCTCGTATATAAATTGAGGGTCCACTGCCTTAACAGATTTTGACTAGGCGCAATTCCGAGCCCACTGCCAACTAACTCATGACTTTGAAATGTAGAAGTTAGAACCTTGTTTCGAGAGCAGCTGTTGAATTTCAACCACAAATTCGCTGTCATCAAGAAAACAATATGGACATTTATTTAACCGTGGATTAAATAATAATACAATAATGTAATTTTTTAATGTGACCATCATATTATAAAAATTAATACATATGATTAATAAATACATTTTATGTCATATTATTAAATACAACTCATTTTTAATATATTATATTGTATTATTTCATAGTGAATTAATAATTCATGTCAAGGTTAAGCACTTTTAGAGGTTGAGATCGGGTTGACATATAGTTATGTCGAAGCATATAATTGTTGAAAAATTTAGGTGGCATAATCTATATTTTATATTTATTAAAAAGTACACTTTGACGCTAAAATTTTAAAAAAAATTTCATTTTGACCACAACTTTTGAAAAATTATATTTTGACCCCAAATTATTAAAATTTTATATTTTAATCTCTTATATAATACGTGATGGCACCAAACACGTATTGTATTATGAATCTATGATAATATAGTACAATACAATACACCTTATACAATACAATACAAACTACTAAACATGACCTATATTGAAAAGTTGGAAACACAAAATTTTAACCCAAATAATGAAGAAAACTATTTTTAAATGTCTCATTTAATGACATGAATATTCTAATATTTTTTAAATAAAGAATAAACAAAGAAAAAAACCATTGGTATCATCACAACTCTGGTCATCTTTTTTGTTGATAAGAGAAATTCAGGGATCTATAAATATAATGGGAATGAACTGACTGAATTTAACTTAAAGATCAGCTCAATTTCACTTCCAACAAACTACAGACCGGCATGGACCTTAAAATGAGCCATAGAATATCTTAAGCTTAACTTTGATCAATGATGATCAACGAAGAAAAATTAATGAAAACAACCTGCTTCTTGATCGGTGCAATGGTTTAATAAGCTAACCTCCACACAATAATACTAATAATAATGAGCTAACCTTCAACTAAAGCCCTTTAGTAATGTTTTTGAAATAATTTTATTTTCAATACAAAAATAAAAATAAAATTATTTTGAGAATTATTCTGAAATTAATTGGTCAATTTTTTAAGAGATTATTTTAAATATAATAAAAAAATAAAACCGTATTTAGTTATAATTATTAATTAATATATTATAACATTATTGATAAGTACTAGAAAATAAATATAGAAAAAAAAATTCAACCGTTTTTTAATTACTTTACAAAAATCAGTCTCATTATTTTTATTTTCAAAATATTTACTAAATAAATACATTTTGCAGATCGTTTTAATTTTCATACTTTAAAAGACGTACATAAACGTTTTTAAAAATAAATAAAAATCAATTATAAATGCATCCTAAAAATTCTACTAAAAAATTACCCTGTCTATTTCGTCAATTTAAATCACAACTCAAATCTTTGTTATTTTTTCTAAAAAAAGCTCAAATTTATTTTTTTTTACAATATCTTGTCCTAAATAAATTTAATTTTTTACTCAAATTCTCAGGAAACAGAAAAATATCCCAATTACGTAAATAATAAAACCAAGAGCATGGAATTTTTCAGTCACTTGTGAAATTTTAATGTACTTCTCTCGTCTTGATTTCTTGAACAAAACAAAAAAAAAAAGAAAAAAAAAAAAAACTGAAAAAACTGAAGAAAAAAGAATAAAATAAAAGTACCTAGACAAAGCTTTCTTTGGATGGTGGCTCCAGGTTGAGATCCAAACCCATGTTGCTCTCCACGGAGACCTCGTTGTTTTGACTAACTCCCTCCTTAACGCTGTCTTCTCCGTCCAAACCCTCCGTCTCAGTCTCACTCCCTCTTATTTCCCTCCATCCCACCGCCGACAACATACCGTCTCTCCTCTTCAGATAATTTGCCGCCGCGTGGATCCTCCTCAGAATGGCGAAGAACTCCTGAAATTCCTCCTCCGTTACCGTCGCCTCCGCTCTTGGTCCGTCGCCTTCCGCAGCTTTCCGTTTCTTTCCGTCAACTTCGCCGGCATCTCGGCGCTTCCCCTTCCCCGCCTCCATGGGCTTAGCCGGAAAACGATGTCGTGGCGCGGTGTTGATTTAGGCAAGGACTACGAAACAGGGTTTTGGAAATCTGAACATCGGAACTATGGGAGAAAAAAAAAAAACACTAATGATGAGGTTTTGCGAGTTTTCTTGGGCGTGTAATGTTGATTTCAATGAGAGTTGTATGACTAATTATAAAATAAAAAAAAATCATAATAAAAAAAATAAGAGTTGTAATAATTGGGTTAGGTCTAGTAAGAAATGAGTCCGAACCTAAATAATTTGTTGATCCGATCCAATCTAAAAGCTTAAGATTTTTTTTTTTTAAATTCAGTTTCAAATAGTCTTAATCCCGCACTGTGCGGGTTGGGGGACGGGACGGACATTTTGAACTTGATTTGTCCCAACTTGACCCGATTCAAGTATGTAACAATAAATTTTTAAATCTATTTTACTAGACTATCTCTATATGAATTGTTTATTTGATATATTATTAATTTTATTTATGAACTTTATTAATTGTTAAAAAATATATTTAATGTTATGTTAATACTTATGAATTATTTATAAATTTTATATTTTTATACTGTTAAAAAAACTATGAAGTCATAAATTAAAATTATTTTTTACTAGTTTAATTAATTCGAACTTATTTGAGGCCACCCAAAAAATTATGAATTTATGAAGTTAAAAAAATATTACAACTTAAAATTTTCTCAATTCACACTAAACAAGTCGACTCGATCTAATCCTATCTAGCCGAATTATACCCTAGTTTGGCCATTTGAAAATTGTGGTAGTGAGTGATGTCTTTTTGATATGAGGGCCTCTGCGTCATGCCAATGACGTTTGCAAATTTGTAATAACGGAGTCTCTTTAATTTTTCTTTTCCTTATTTTAGAAGAACGTGGAATCTTTTTTTTTTTTTTTTTATTTTTAAAAGATAGCGATGTGGTGGTATTTTTAAGATTTATTTAGTTTATTAATTTAAATTTTTAATTTAAATTGAAATGTGATTTTATGTAAAAAAAATTTTACTGTAATAAAAAAATTAGATGTAATTATTTTTAAAATTTTTTTACTATAATAAACTCAAATAAATAAAATGAACAGAACTAACAGCCTGTATAAAGAGTTCATGTTTTTCGTTATTAACTTATGAATATGATGGAGTATCCTACTTTGACAATATTATTATCATTAAAAAAAAGGATCACATAATAATGAAACGTGGACGTAATTTTTTTTTTTTTGTTAACTTAAAAGTTGGAACATCGAATTCCATACGCAATTCAACTACGCAATTTTGCTAACTGGAATAATACAAGAGACCCCTCAATTAAAAAAAAAAAAAAAAAAAAAAAATTATTTGCACTATAGACCCCTCAATTTTGGTTTGGTAATGAGCCACGCATGTTTTTTAAAGATATTGTAATGATATTTTTTTCTTTTTCAGAAAGCACGCCGTCTAGTAATTTGAAAAATAATTATAAATCATACGAGATACAATAGACATAACTTCTTAACGATAGTTTCTCTATTTTAATCTCACTACAATAATAAAAATTAAAATTAAAAATAAAAAAGAGCAGCTTTATTCGCAAAACATTGTGGTCTGCATCATACTACACCTTGAAATATGGTTTGAAGCCTATGCTGCCATTAACAGAATCACTTTTCAATGTAAGGTTTTCTTCACGTTTCATGAACTCAATATCACGTGACATATCACATAATTTTTTTTCTGAATGATCATATCACATGGTTAAACTAGCAAATCCTGAATCCAGCCATTGAATGCTATACATTTGTCACGTTAAATGATCGAAATGTAACTAGTTTTAAAATTTACTTTTCCTTTTCTTTTGTGGTTAGGAAGATTGATTTCAACTATTAAGCAATAGTATGAAAAGAAATATTTGAGTTTTATCTTTAAATGTGAATTAGAGAGTAGACATACTCTGTTTTTGGTTTAAAGTTCCAAGTGAATCATATATAAGAATGGGTAAAAGTATACATTGATCATTTATCTGTATGATCACGTTGTAGGGTAAAACATTGAACTTTAAATTAAATCTTGCATGAGACCCACACATCTTAAATAAGAGTACTAGGCCCTATTCATTTCACCAATTCGAGTCTTGCTGTAGTAAAAAGCTTTTAGAAACAATCACATCTAACTTTTTAAATAAAAACCATAAAGGATAGAACTAAACGAACCCTTAAATGACCAAGGATAGCTCAGACTTAGCTGCAACGTCAGCAAACAACTCTCTTAGGAGCTGACCGCTAAAGAAGTGTTAGGCATATAAAGGAGGTCGACTTCTTTGAAAGGACACAAAGGACAACATGAAGCCAATCGTACTTGCAATTGTAGGCAAAGAAGCTTCTAAAAGCATTTACGAAGTCGAGGCTACACAAGAGATGATATTCGCGAGATTTGCTCGAAAATTTACTATTTGTAAACAAAATATAAGAATTTTAAATAAGAAAACCATCATGATTGATTGTAATCTCTATCTTTTAGGAACTATCCTAAAAGATAAAGGAAATAACCTAAATTCAAATAGGGATTATGGGTGGTGACTTAAACTATAAATAAGGAATTATGAGTCAAAAAATCTCTATGTTTGATTATGAGCATTATTGTGTGTAATTTCTCTAAAGATGGTGAAATTTCTCTCCTTTCTGCAGTGGATGTAGCTCTCAAATTGAGCATGAACCACTATAAATTATGTGTGTTCTTATTTAAATTTCACTTTTAATTATGTTTTAAATCATTTAATTCAAAAAAATCATTTAAAAATTCGTTATTATTCTGTTGACGAATTTTTATCGTTAACGGATCACTTTCTCTTAAATGTTGTTGAGAAAAGGAAAGCATAACAAACTCATCTCACCAGACTGATTCCAAAATCCAACCAAAACAATTACGCAATCGAACATGTATCACTTGGCGGATATTTTAGGATTAGTTTTATAAATACCTTTAAAATTTGTCTTAATTGAGCATGCCCTTGAATTTTGAAATGAATTTTGAAATTCCTCATCAACTATGTGAAATAGTTTAAAATATCCCTCAAGGCATATAATTTCATAAATACACCTGAACAGTTACATGTTGCTCCGCCAATACTGAATAAACCTTAAAATAATGAAGGCGAGATGATACATAGAATCTTACTTGAATAAACCTCAAATACAGAATTAAAAAAAAAAAATTAATTTGTATTCTTCTTTTTCCAAGAAAAATCTATTTTTTTTACACGCTGAAAAAACCCTTCATCCCCCCTAAAGCTCCGTCTCTCATCACCAGATATAGAACCGAAGACTTTAGTAATCAGACCAGCAACAACAACGATCAGTGCAGTTCTTCCATCTTCATCAAAACTAATGTCCTGTCAATTGCCAAACCCATATCGTCTCCCAATTCCATTACAACCACAAGCAAGTCCATTGATTTTAACTCCCCACTTTCTTCAAATAATTAAAAAAAAAAAAAAAAAAATACAAGTTAACTAAGGACGAACCAAAAGCACAATGAATTTGACATGAAAATCAATTAGAGTAAAATCCATCACGTAAATTTCCATTTTTCATTTGTTTTTTTATTTAAGAAAAAAAGTGGGTCTTAACCTTGTGCAAATAATGGGCGAAGCCGGCCGTTTCTGTTGCCGAAAAACCCATTACTGGTAGAGATGTCAAATGAACCGTGTTGGGCCGACAAGGCCCTTCTAATCCTAGGCTTGTGTCGGGCCTGGGCTGGGCCTGAGGAGAAGCCCTCAGGCCCAACAATAGCACTCGGCCCTAGTCCATAAGGGCCAGGACTAGGCCGGGCCAGGCCCAAGCCCTTCACGGGCCAGCCCTGGCCCATTTAAATTTTTTAACAATATTTAATTAAAAAAAAATATAAATATATCATATGTCCCAAAAAGATGTGATTTTATTAAATTGAGATAATATGAATAAGTACACATAAATGATTGTCTCGTTAAAAACCTTACCAAGTAAAACCCGTTGGGAGATCGAGACAAAACCTTAGCTCAGGAAAAAAGAGTGCAGTATTCTAGGATGAGTAAATTATAATACTTAAGTGCTTCCAGTAGATTCTGTTAAGTTAGAAAAATATTGTTGTGTGGGATTTATAGTGGGATTAAGGGGTATTTTTTGGGGTAGATTTTGGCTTGTGACCGTTGGGCCCTTCGTGTGCTCAACGGTCTGGTGTGATGGGAGGGCCTCTTGTGGGCCGCTTCGTGAGCCGAACATGTGCATGGGCTGGGCCGAACAAGGGCCGTATCGCAGGCCGAACTGGGCTTGGGCCTGGCCTCGGGACTTCAAGGGCTAGGGTCGGGCCTGGGCCGCGGGCATGGCTGGTAACAATACCGTACCAGAGAGTGCCGAACCCAGTACTGTTATGAGTTGAGACGGCCTCGCCCATTTGACACTTCTAATTGCTGCTGAGGAAAAGGAGCAGGGTAGAGAGTTAAATACGTAGGGCCCACATTGACATGTATATATGCCACGAGGGATCGTTATTTCCAAGACTCGGAATCATTTTCCCAAGCGTAACTTTTTTTTTAATCCCCTCGATCTTGCATTATATATCATAGGTTCACGTACATCTACCTTAATCTAAGGTATATACAAAACGTCACCCTATTTGTTCTATGAGAGTAGATTTCAGTTTTACAAGGAATTAATTTCTCTGTCTCACGTTGAAATTAATTTCTTCGCCTTGAAATGTCATATTCTTGAAAATCTTACTCTGACACATGTTAATGAAGTGTCCGAAATTTCCATGTGCTCCTGAGAACATGTTGGTTTATTAGGCCATTGTCACGCAGACAAGTTGAGATACCACTGGATTTGTTTTGGCTGGACATGCGAAATCATAAGCACGAAAACTCCAATAGTCTTTTTAATTCACGCGTTTAAGTCAGTAATTTTTATCTTGAATTCAAATTTTATAAAAAAATTCATTGAGAGAAACTTTTTATTTTAATTTTTTTGTGAGAATAATATTGTAGACTCGAAATCACGAGTTTAAACGTGTGAAATGAACGGATTTTAAAAGTTTTTATATGAAAATAAAAATCCCAATTTAATTAAAAAAAAAAAGATATATTCTCTCTAATTCGACATCATATTCTAACTCTACTTTCAGTGTGCTATAATTTCGGCACTCTGCATACAATTATTGCATGGTAGTTGGGTGGTTTAGTCGTTCCACAGTTAACAGCACTACGTTACCACAAATCATGACATTACATTATGGATTCCACTTCCGGGGGCAAAAAACAAAAACAAAAACAAACAAACAAACAAAAAGCCTTTACAAGATGGTTAATGGTTAAGCATCCGCACAAGTAAAGAGATACACAAGAGAAATAGAGAATATTCTTCCACATTTCATCTTTAAAGAGTTTTCGTACGTGGCATTCTCACAAAGGCCATAATTAGTTGAAAGGGGTTACAAGAATCATTTAATTATAACAAAATATCAATTTAGTGGTATTGAAAATATGACAAAATATGAGGGAGATGCTGACAGAAAATAACACCCTATTAACAAAATGCGGAATATGCATGTAACCTTGATGAAAAATAACCCTATGTTAGTGGAACATCTCTATATTTCTTTCTTTTTTTAACATTGAGGACTAAAATTGAAATAAACTAATGGTTTAAGGAAACGTTTATGATGTTTTAAAAGTTAGAGATCAAAATGAAATTGAGAGTAAATTACGAAGACTATTTTTATGATTAATCTTATATTTTTTCTTAAAAAATAATAAAAAAAAAATGTATTAAGTGCTAGGTAAAACTTGACACTTGAGGACTCACGTGACTTATCAACCAAAGTACGAAACAAATAAACCCATTTGAGTACCGATAACAATCACACAATCCCTATTCATTTTGCTAAGCGGCTTACATTTTGGCTTTTGGCCTTCACATTTTGTTGGGTGGAGCGTTCTTATTAGCACATCTGACTCCAGAAACTAAGGGCATGTTCTTTTGTTTATTAAAAAAAAAAAAAAAAAAAAAAAATAACTCAAGTTTTAATTTTGTTTAAATTTACGTTTTTTTAAGTTTTAATTTTATTTAATTTTACTTAATTTTATTCAAGTTTTAACTTCAACTCAAATTATAACTCAAATTCAATTCAAAAAATACACTCAAATTACACTCTAAAAGAATAACCCCTTAAAATCCTTTGAGGATTCGATCTACGCAGTGGTGGGATTTCTGTGGTGGTAGGACTGCGGTTATTTGGAAAGAGAGGTGGTGGTACATGGGGCTTGGTGAGATTTTCATGCAACAATATAACTAAACCGTGCTGCTCTTGGGTTCTACTACTTTCTCTAGTCAGTATTTCACCTGTCCTCTTATTGCTATAGGTTTTGTCGCGGTGCTTTGGATTTTTCTTTTGTTTTTCTTTGCGTTGTGGTTTGCGATAACAATTGTTTTATCCTAATTTGATTGTGTGATTATTTTGTTTCTAGTGTTAGGTTGTGCTTCAAATCTACCAGATTTTTCCTTAATAATATTTTGTTTGACCTTAGTACTATGGGTCTCTCCATTTTGGTGGATCAAATTTTTCATCAACTGTAGAGACTATTTTAAAGAGACGTGCTATTCAATTGTTTGTGTACCTATTTAGGTATATGTTTTCACAACTTGGTACACGCATTTGGTTGGTAGATTCATATCATGATTTAAATCATGGTTCGTTATTCGCTATAATATTTTTTCTCACAAAAAATATACATAAATCGAGAATAATTTTGAATCATGATTATGAATCCATGAACCAAACGTGAATGTTTCATTCAAGTCTATTAGTGAAAATAATTGCTTATAGCAATCGTGGTTTTATGTAATTAGTGTGTGTATTTTCTTGATTTGAAAGATATAAGATTATTATCATTAGTACTTCTGCAATTTTATGGTCATTATCGGTTTGCCCTCTATACTTTAAATTTTAGATTAGTCTCTTTTTTTCTCGAGGAGTAGTCCATTTAATCCCTTTTGTAAATTAAATTGCTGCTAAAATTTCACCGAGAATGATGAAATTTTTGTGACTTTAATGTCATCGCTAAGAGTTTATCCTGACACACAAAATTTTTTAATGACGTGGCATAGTTTTAGCAACGACTTTATCAGCTTTTAGCGACAAATAAGGTCCTAAAGGTTCTGCGACTATAACTGCTTGCATAACCTTTGTTCTCCATTTTCCTTTCTTTCTTTCTTCCTCTACTCAGCGGCCCTATTCTCCTTCGCCCTCCATTGCCTCCCTAACCCCCAAAACACCCCAAATTCTTCCCCATTTCTCAATCCATTCAATCCCACACTAAATTTTTTAATGACGTGGCATAATTTCAGCAATGACTTTATCAACTTTTAGGGATGAATAAAGTCCTAAAGGTTCTGCGACTATAACTGTTCGCATAACCTTTCTTCTCCATTTTCCTTTCTTTCTTTCTTCCTCTCCTTGGCAGCCTTATTCTCCTTCGCCCTCCACTGCCTCCCCAACCCCCAAAACACCCCAAATTCTTCCCCATTTCTCAATCCATTCAATCCCAACCACTTTTATTTCAAGATTTCTCTTATTTTCAACCCAAAAATCCAAAAAACCCAAATTTCCCAAAACCTAATTTGGGCTGAAATTTTGACTCTGTGGCTTTTGTTGGTGGCTGCCCGTGGTAGCTGAGAACCCCAAATCAATCACCCTGTTCTTGTGGTGATTAATTGTGAGTTTTTTTTAATTATTTTGTATGATTTTGGTGAAAATTTTGTTGATGCTAATGTTGTTGTTGTTAATGTTGTTGTTGTTGTTGTTGATTTTTGTTGATGATGTTGTTGGTGTTATTGGCTTTGGTGTTGTTGTTGTGATTAGGTTAGGAGAAATTTATTATGTTAATGGATATATATATATATATACATTTGTTTTTTTGAAATTGATTATGTTAAATTGGTTATGTTAGTATTGACTGTTGTTGTTGTTGTTGTGATTTGTTAGAGAAAATTGATTATGTTAATGGGTAATTAAAAAAAATTTGGTTATATTAGTATTGATTTTTTAAAATTGGTATTAGTAGTGAATTTATTAGTTAATTTTGTATTGTGTTGATAAGGTATGTTTTTTGTTTAGGTTTTAGGTGTTGGTTACCGAATCAAATTTGGATGTGGAAGCATGGGGAGGTGGATCGTGTATAAAAAAAATTTTCATAAAACCTTTGAGATACTCTAAAGATTATATTAATTTATGCACGAATAAATTAATCACATTAATTTATTTATTAAGAACTCAATCACAAATAATACCTGGCGGCCGATTAGGATGATAACTTGAGTTCTTTGACCTTAAACAATCCTTACTCTAAAGCTTTGTGTTTAGAAAATCAATGTCTTCCATGTCAATTCCTAGAATCTACGAAGACATGTGTGTGTGTGCACCTGAGACAAAACAGGTTACAATAAACACTCAAATTTTCACAAACACCAATGCATACATTGTGAAATTTTTTAGAGAAAAATTTTCCTCTCTCTATGAGAATTTCGGCCACCCTATAAAATTAGGGCAGAAAAAAGTTTTTAAAAATTGTATTCACAATTTTCTATCATTCTCATATTTAAAGAGTAGAAGTCAAACTTCAAAAAGAAATCAAATCTCTATCTCCTATTTGAATTTGGAACAAAAAAATCTCCTACACCTTATCCCTTAAGTGGCCGGCCACCCTAGGGTTTTTCATCCCTGTGTGTGGCGCCAATTGCAGATAGGGAAGGAAAAGAAAATCATCATTTATCCTGTAGTCCAATTTTAATTCAAAATCAAATTTGAATTTAAGTCAAACTTAAATTAATTTGAATTCTAAATTGAACAACTTATCAAATAAGTTTAAAAGGATATATTTAAATTATTTTCATGATTCAAATTCAAATTTAAATAATCACATTATTTAAATAATAATTAATTCTCAATTAATTATTTTTTAAGTATTTAATTTTAGAATTCTGTAATTCTAAAATTCTCATTTTTCCCTTTGTGTCTGGTAGAATTACAAGGACGATGCAGGGACTATTAGACCTATAATCCCAAGCTCCAATAAAATTAATAATTAATTAAACACTTTAATTACTTAATTAATTCTATTAATTCCAATAGTTACTCCACTATAAACTTGGAATTGAACTCTCAAAATTATAGACATTAATTACTTCTAAAATGTGAAGTGTCCATTTGATATAGTCATTGCATATAGATCAATCCTCCATAAATAGTTCATAATTAGATTCAGGTAGAATCCGTTAACCTCTCTGATTCATAAAACACATTCATGAACTAGAGCGCTCTTACTAATCCAAGTACTGAATCAACACTCAAGAGAATTATTTATCTACTTTTTTCTCAAGAATGAATGGATTCCATCTCGTATAATAACATTCTCGGCTACCTATTTCATCATGTCTCTAAAATACAAGGAATAGGATTCAGGGTCTCAGAATCTGTACCGAGTAAATCAAAAGACATAAATCCATAAATAGGAGTTTGTTAATAACTCATGATTAAGATCATTCTCTATATGACCACCGATAGACTCAATTAGAATTTTTATGCTTAACGAAAATTATTAAAAAGTCATATTGTGTATGTGTCCATGTTCCACACAATCTCATTATGCGAAATACACTCACTCAATATCTCACCATATTAACAGTGCGGATAAAACCGTTCCATTTTAAATGGGAATGACATGTATTAGTAATGTTCTAATTAAAGATTCCAAACTTTAATTAGATTTATTACGAACATCACTTTTTAATTATTATCTTTAAACATTATCCTCTCATATACAACACTTATATATCATGTTTAAGGTTATATAAATAATCAAAGAATTTTTATTTGATATTCATAAAATATTTATAAATATATGCACATAAAATGATGAATAAACTTTTTTATTAAATAAATAATAAATATCCTATTACATCTCATGTTTTTAAGACACTATTCCCAACATAAAGCGGTCATTGAGCGGGTGGCAAAAAAATGCTTCCAAGATTAGAAAACATCTTTGTATGACCATTTCAAAAAGTTCGGTCGTGCTCAAAACATTTAACTTGCCAAACGCCAGTGTCCCACAACTGTCAGCATTGATCAAGCATGAGAAAGGTGTTGTGAACGATTTGTCTCCACAGCCTTTTTGGTATTTTTCTTTCGACCTTACTTTATATTTAAAATTGTTAACTTAAATATTTGTATCTATTTATATTAAAAAAAAAGTTAGCAACAAACTCGGGGCACGGGAAAAAGCGAAGGGATCAATTTATTAGGGATCCGCATCATTTGCCCAGCACCAGCAAAAATACTTAAATTTGAAACGTAATGTTTTATTCATTTAATCATATATTCACAATTCATTTTTTATAAATTTTAAATTAATCTTTGTTTCACAGGGAATCGATCTCATAGAAAACTTTCGACAGATGCACTACTGTGAGGGGCACGGATGAGTTAGCTCAAAGGTTGAGGCAGAATATTTAAGTTAAAGAACCATGTCTCGTGTCTTTACATGAATTTTTTCTATAACACTTTATTGACACATATTATGTTTTTTTAATGTATCTCTAGCATGAGATGGAGCGTCGGTACAATTTAGCCACGCAAGGAGGTACGAATGCTGGTGAGGGTTCAAAATCTACAGCATCGACTCAGGAGGACATAGTGGCAGAGGTCCTTGAAGAGTGACGAGGATTTAAGAAGGGAATTAGCTCGATGTTATCTCAGAGGAACATAATTCAAGTTCCTCAACAGTCACGGCCCAATTATAAAGAGCTCGGTGATTGGTTTCAGCAAATCTACAGGCAATTGAATGAAGCCAACATCAATGTTCCTCCCCCGCCAAGTGTGTTTCGACCACTACCCCCACCACCGGCCAACGACGAGGACAAGGACGACAACGACGTCGTAAATTTATTAACCAGATTGACAATTTTTTATCTTCACTATAACATCACAATCAGTAACGATTGTTTCAAATTTTGTCGTCATTAAATATAAAAAATGATTTTATTGACAAAATTCTGATAACTTTTCAGCAACTACAACACAAGTTACGGCAATTGTTTCATCACTAAAGGAGGCGTTTTAGTGACAACAACATTGTCGTCGCCAAAAACACTTTTAACAACGAGTGCACAGCGACAATTTGTCATCGCTAAAAAGTAATTAGTAATGACAATGGCTCTTTTTTTGTCACTGAAAAATCATTTTCCTGATGTGCATGTGACCACATTATTTTTTTTTCTATTTATTTTTAAGAGAAATTTTAATAGAATGAATTAAATGAGAACAATTCAAAATTAAATAGATAAAATGAAAATTTTTAAAGTTTAAAAGACAATCAGAAAATAATCTCATATTTCAGAGAATGCGGAGATAATAATCTTTAATATATTGCCATTTGAAAAAAGACCTATTCTAAAGAACAACTCGAAAGAAACAGATCTGCTTATTAGATTAGTCAGACCAAACTATATTGGCCAATACAAATTGAGAACAAAAACTAATTTTATGGCACAATATTATCAGCATGTTTATTTTCTTCTTTTTGCTAATTGACGATTGGCATATTCCCACTTGTTACTTACGTCACGTATTCACCAAATCACCTTCCCAAAATAGTCACTGAATAACATCACATTATCAATATTAATACGTAATACATAAATACACTATAAATTACACCCATTTTAGCTAAACGAATGGGCATAATTTTTTTTTTAAAAAAAAAAAGAAAATGAAAATGAAAATAAGGAGAAAAGAAAACAACCAAACATGTAGAACCAGAGAAAGTAGATACTTCTAAACCGGGTCACAATCGGGACCCGGTTCGGCGTTCAAATCGAGGCCCAGATTCTCCTCCATCCCTTGCTCTCGCTTCGCCTCTTCGCCGTCTTTAACGCCGTTAGCCTCCTCGCAACTAACGATCTCCCCTTCAAGCATTGTCCTCAGCCTGGAACCTTCCTCCGTCAACTTACGGCCGTCTCCTCCCTTCTTGAAGTGCCCGATCGCCACGTGTATTCGCCTGAGGATCGCGAAGAATTCCTCCACCTCCTCCTCCGTCGCGGCCGTACTCTTCCCATCTCCGACGGTTTCGTTTTCCCTCGACTTCTTTTGCCTCCCCGAAACGACGTCGTCGCTCGCCGCCGTTTTCCTCTTCCCCGCCTCCATTCCCCGAGATTCTGACATCTGTCGGTCGGAAAGAAACAGAACGCCGGTGCTACCGGAGGTGAGAATAGCTTAACTTGAACCCACTGCACTCAGTACTAAACTCTTCAAAATTTTGTTATGGCATTTGGAAAGAGGAGAATAGGCATACGTTCGCCGTTAAGGCGATATATTCTTCGGGCTATAATGCTTGTCTAACGAGGCTGTGGGAATTCTGATCCGTGAAACCCCACATCAGCGCCGACACGTAGCGAACATTTCGGTATCTTTAGCTCTTTATTGTCTGACCAAACCGTGAATTTATCATTGTCTCACGCCCGTTCAATTTATTAATTTAAATTTTTAATTTAAGTTAAAATATAATTTTATATAAATATTTTTTTATTATAATAAAAAAATTAAATATAATTATTTTTAAAATTTTTTTATTATAATTAAAATTAAATTTTAAATTTAAATCAGTCGAATAAATAAAATTTTTATTTAGTTCGTGTATTTAAAATTATAATTTATAATTATTTTTATTTTATGTGTATTTTTTATAAGAAAAAATATTATAAAAATTATGAATTATAATTTAGAATAAAAAATGACTACAGAAAATAAACGGCACTAACATACTTTTTAGTTTCTTTTTTTTTTCTTTTTTTATCATCCTCTTAATTGGGATCGACTGTTGGGGTGAAGAAGATGACGCAATGAAATTCATACGGACCGTCATCAGTAACAATGGGTGTAAAACGATCAATAACTAGTTTGTGTTTGAGAGAAATTGCATGTTTATTTTATTGATTTAAATATTTAATTTAAATTGAGATATAATTTTATATGAGAATTTTTTATTGTTATAAAAAAGTTAAATGTGATTATTTTTTAGAGTTTTTTATTATAATAAAACTTAAATTTTAAACTCAAATCGGTAAAATAAACAAAATTTCTGTTGTTTTCATGGTTTAAATTAAAAATTTAAACTAAAATTTTAAATTTTATACGAAAAAACACAGTCATGTAAATGTAACTAAATGGGTGCATTCACGTGACTTTATATATATATATATATATATATATATATATATATGTTCTAAAATTGACAAAATTTTCTTGAGAAATAAAAAGTTAAAAATTTGACGCTACAGTAACAAAAATACTAAACTTTTTATAAATAGACATAATGTATTATTTTTTGTGTACTCAAAAAGTGAGAAAACTATTATTCTAGGGAAGTTGTTAAAAATTGAGATCACATACACGTATATGGTGTGTTTGATAATGCTTCTTGTAACCCAAAATTATTTCTCCAGCTATTAGAAGCTGATAATGATATTTAGTAAAAATCATAAAAAGTGATTTTAAAAAAAATTTAAAGAATCTACAGTTAAAATCAAAATCAGCTCAAAAGCAAATTTAACTTTTAAATTGTGGGGGAATCAGCATAATACAATTAATGATTATAAACAAAGTTATATTAAATAATTAATTATTAATTACTAATTATATTATATATTAATTAAAAATTAATAAATATATATACTTAATAACTAATAAATAGATAGTAATTACTTAATTATTAATTAAATATTAATTTATTATTATTAAGTTTTTAATTTTGTTAATAAAATAATAAAAATATAGTAATTATTTATTTAGTTAAATATTTATAGCCAAAAATTAATTATATAACATATTAACAATAAAACAAGTAATAATAGGTTATTAAATAAATAATTATTAATTAATATATCAATAATATATTATTTTAATTATAATTTATTAATTAATAAATAGTTTATAAATAAAAATAAATAATAATTACTCAATCAATAATTAATATTAAATTATAATTATTAATATGTAATAAATTAATTAATAATAATTAATAATTGATAATTAGTAATTAATCATTATAAAAAGAATAATTATTAAAAATTGATCATGTGATATATCAAATAATAGATTATTAAATAAATATTAGTAATTAATTACCTAATTATTTAATTATGTAATTAAAAGTTAATAATTATGTATAATCTAATAAATATAAGTACATTACTAACATAATAATTACTTATAATTAATTACTAATTACTATTTTTAATTATTTAGTATATTAATTTATTATATATATATTGTTTAATTATTACTAACAACTAAATGTAATTTTTTCATAATCTATACCAATACCAAACTGATCCTATGTTCTGAACTACAATAGCATTTTCCGCATGAAAATCCTTGGCCTGACGTCAACAGGAAAAAAAAAAAATCGACTAATAGAGCATCTTCTTTTGGTGGGCCAATGAAAGTAATTTCTTCACTTTTACGTAAAGCCACCATAACAAGTCACAGTCCGCATGGACTTAAAAAAAATAAATAAATAAAATAAAATAAAAATCATTTACAATTGTGAAGGGCTTTTGATGTGATGAAAATATGACCATGCATTATTAGAGATAGATAAAAGAGTATTGTTGTGAATATCTCAAAATTTTAAACGATAAATTACATCAAAATCACAACATGATTAAACAATGATGAAGTAGAATAAATTCTGAAAAAAAAAAAAAAAAAATCTTATTCATAACAACATAGTATGAGTAAGATACAATGACGAGACCAAGAATTTTGTTACGGGACTTTAGTTTAACAAAAATTTTAAGTTAAATGAATAGTGTCCTAAATATTAAAAATCTCATAGTTTAAACTAAATCAAGTAGTATCGTATGATATTTTGTTTGTTTGGAGTTTTTATATTTGAAATGATAATAAATAGAAGAAAAATATTTAAATAATAAGTAATAATCAAAGGTAAAAACTGGGAGTGTCTGGGCTTGAGCTCCCTCTGTCCCTTACTTTTAGGGAATTGATACGGTAGGAGTTGTACTTTTCACTATTAGCTGATATTATTTTAATTGTTAAATTAATTTTCTCATGATTTGATTTATGAAATAGAGCAGTTTTGTATTGCGTGGACTATAAATTTTTAAAGTGTTCATTTTAAAATAGATTCTTTGAAAAATGAGAAAATTACTAAGTTTATCTTAGAGTGTATGGATATAAATTTTTACATTTTATTTTTAATTTTTTTTGTTATGAATCTCTTATTTTTTATTAATATTTTTTTGACTAATATAATTATTTAATTAAAAATAATATTAATCAATAATAAAAGATAAAAATATTGACTCAAGCTCTCTAAGCTTTAGAAATTCAAAATGAGTATATTAAAATTTAAGGAATATTTATCTCTTTTCTTCTTAAAAAATTAATCAAACAGTTAAAACAATACTTCACAATTCCTTCTATAGAAATTCTCGTTGGTGTGGGTGGGTTTAATCAAGGACCACACAGGGCAGCTTGTCATTGATGCTTTTGCCAAGAAGATGCTGGCCGCGCACGAGGGTTTATGGTTTGCGACGGAGAGCGGGCTTTCTATTCAAGATATTGAATGTGACTCTATCAACGCAGTTAGTAGAGTTCGTGATAAGCAATGCGTTCAATTGTTGAGAATGCCGGCCGTTGTTTTGTTTAACAGAGTAGGCAGTGATTAGAGGATGACCCGTTGTGTATTTCAGATATTATGATTGTTGAGTCTTTTGACTCGACCTGATAAAACAAATATCTCTCGTTTTTTAAAAAATAAATTGAGAACATTTATATATGTGTTTGTGTCTGTATTATTATAGAATCACTTGTGAACGTTACGTTACGTCATTTCTTAACTGCTAGTATATATGTGGAAGTATTATACAATAAATAGGAAGTTTCCCGTGAAGCCCCCATGTGTGAGAACTCGGCAAAAATAAAAGAGCGAAGATAAGTACGTAGCAAGTGTATATAATATAGCTTGTTTAATTTATTAATTCGAGTTTAAATATAACTTTATATAAGAATTTTTTACTGTAAAAAAAATTAAAAGTGATTATTTATAAAAAAAAAATTTACTGTAATAAAATTTACATTTTAAATTTAAATCAGTAAAATAAATGAGACCTAAACTTCACAAATCCGATGCATTATTGGAGTTTTTCTTGTGAGTGACATAAAGACAAGGAAATCAAGTCATGTGATAGGGGGGATAACGGACAGAATCAACTCGCAATAGGCCCAGTCATTTCTCGTCAAACTTTTCTTCATTTTAATTGGTACTTTGTCAACTAAGTAAAGGACTCCTTTTCAGTCCCTTCACACCTAATATATATATATATATATATATATATATATATCTGTGAAAGTAAGTGATCAGTATCCAGCCTCCTCTTGCGAGTTGGGTTTTGGTTCTTCAGACTAAGCAGCATTTTGGAAAAGCGTCAGCAAAAATCTGTGGTGGATGAGAAAACGACATTGAAAATTTTCGTATTTCGTCGCTTGGGTATGCGCTTTCTATTTCAGAATCGTCACACGCAATCTTGAGATTATCAAAGGATTTATATCGTTCTATACTTGGACAATAGCTCAAGTGAAAAGGCTTTCATTCATGTTTTGAACTGTACTAAAAAAAAAAAAAAATTGCAGTGCATTAAAAATAGAATTAATTATAAAAATTCTATTCGAATTATAATCCTTATTACACTTGTCACCTGATCTTTAAAAAATAACATCCGTACTCTTGAAAAATAAAACGTTAACAAAAAATCTCTTTATGTTAAAATGTTAGACAGAAATATCAGGTGTCATACACACGGGAGTGATCTATAAATATTTATTGCACAATTACCATTCTACTTATTGTTTTTTTTTTTCTTGTATGAAAATAGTTTTAGAAATACATTTTTTTTTTTTTAACTAATATCAAACAAGCCTAGTTTTTACCTTGTTATGCCGTTTGGATCAAAAATACCTTGAAAGGCATGCTTTTGTTCACTTCCAATGGAGACACATGCATTAATTTCTCTACTTTATCGAAAGAGAAAGAAAAGGGGCAACATAAAGACCAAACTGAGATCAAAATCGTGAGACAAGTGAAAAGATGACCAAAATAACCCCATAGTATGCACCACAAATTAACTAAATATGAATTTCCGTCCAATATTCTAATGTTTTATTTTTTGGAGGCATGAATGTAACTTTCTAAAAAATCGAGACAAAGGGTTACAAGATTATAATTTGAAAGGAATTTTTATAATTTAAAAGATAATTAATCTTTCAAGATAATTAATCTTTCAAAATATGTGTAATCTATCTTCTGTCAAAAAGTGTGACCTCAATATTTGTGTGTGAAAATTTTTTAATCATTAAAAAAAAAAAAAAAATATATATATATATATATATATATATGATATGTGGAATTATTGGCTTGACTTTCCATGTTTAAGGGTAGGGAAGGGTGGGGAAGTCAATTCCCCGTCAGGGCAGTTAATTTTTTGGTTAAGGGTAGGGAAGTTAATTCCCCGTCCGGTCGCATACTCATAGAAAAAGGAAAAAAAATTAAAAGATTAAAGACTCGTTTAATTTTCTAATTTAAATTAAAATATAATTTTATATATAATTTTTAATTATAATAAAAAAATTAAATATAATTTTTTATAAAATTTTTTAATTATAATAAAATTAAAATTAAAAACTATTAACGAGATAAATAGTAAATAAATGTAGCCGACAAAGTTATTTGGGTATATCGTACTGATTTCGAAAGCGGCATCAGATTCCTTGGGCATGCAGGCTTTGGCCCATTTCTGCAGCCGCATTAATTGCAATCAACAATTTCAACTAGCTGGCGAATATAGTCCACGTACAACGTTTGTCCACTTTTGTTTAAGAGAAATGCAGAGGAACTTGAGGTTTATGGATCTACCTATCTTCTATCTTTACTATATTATCAAGTGAAAATAAGTTTGCGCGAGTCACCCTTAGTAATGTGTGAAACGTTTCGTAAGGAGTTTTTTTTCTTCATCAGGAAAAAAAAAAAAAAAAAAACACTTTTTGAGCACTTTTTTTTCTACTTTTTTTTTTTTTTTTCTTTTAAGTCTTTTTCCTCTTTAGTTTTTTTTTTTTCTTTATTTTAAATAAGTCAGCGCGCATTTTTAATTAGTCTAAAACTAAATGGGTATTTTTTGGATGCTCAGCAAAATGTTTTGTTGAGCTTTTTTTTTTTTTTACTTGCTACTATTTCGTTCCCTTTCTCTTTTTTTTTTTTTTTTATTCTTATAATTTTTTTTGTCTCTTTTTTTCATTCTTATAATTTTTTTTCCTATTATACATTTTTTTTTATTTTCTCTAAATTGGCCATTATAAATGTATTTTTCTCTCTAATACCCTATTAAAATAATTTCTTCTCTTACATAATCGGCGTCGCTAATTTTTTTATAACAACAAAACAAATATTTTATAAACAATTAGTATTTTGATTTTTTTTTTGGCGTTATTAACATGTCAGTAATTAACATTAGGAATTATAAATACCAACAACGACACTGTATTAATTTATAACAATTACTAAATAATCTGGAGTGACATGATAATAATAATAATAATAATAATCAAAACTGGTGCTTTTTCATAAAATATGTTTTTTGTGCTATCTAAAAAATCAATCAATAGCATGTATCATTGTGATTATGATCCTATATTACTTTGTAACTATTTACAAATTCATATTTCCCATTCTAAACATATATTGTGACGGAAAGATGTATAGAGTTTTAAACGACATCTTTTGACTGGCAATCTTTTTAGACTTTTTTCATGGATATCTCCTCAACTTCATGAGTTTAGTAAATTGATTTCTTTTTTTTTTTTATTGATAATTCATCTCTTAAATTTTAAAATTTGTTGCAATTTTAATTAAATTAAAAACAAAGTTAAAATTTTAGATGATATCTTCCATATGAGGGCTTAATAAGGATAATTATGATCTTTTTGCATCGAATTGAACCATTTATACGTGTCATGAACGAAAATTTTTTGAAATTGGAGGACCCCTAATTTTTATCCCAAAACGGTCGACTCCCAATTTCAAAAAATCTTTTGCTTGTGATGCGTATATGAGGATCAATTCGATATAAAAAGATATTAATTACTCTTATTAGATACTCAAGTGAAAAATATCATCTAAATTTTTATATTAATTTTCAATTTAACTAACATTGCAATTAATTTCAAAATTTAAGGGATTAATTAAAAAAAAAAAAAAAGTTAAGGAAGTAGAGGGGGTAAAAATATCCATCTTTTAACGAATCGCCCATCTTTCAAACATTATCCATGAAGTCCTGTCAGAATATTACCTGTCTTATTATTTCATTTTCAACAATGAAATATGCTTATGTTCAGACTTTATTGATGAAAACAAATTTACTTTTAATGGTGATTGTCACTCTTCCGATAGGGCAACTCTTGAAAAAGTCCACGATTTGAGTCACAGTCATCCTGGTCCGTGGCATAAAAGCAGAGTACTTACTACCAAGATTAAATTTGGGACCATTTTTGTCACACTGTCTTTGTTTAATGCAAGCAATTCAATGCAAGGACCAAAATCATTCCACATCGTCTCTAATTTCTCTCACATTGAACCTCTTTCATTTTTTTTTTTTTTTTTTTTTTCCTGTATGCGATGCCTATGTCTAAAATTAACAATAAGTGGCATATTTTCAGCAAAAATTTAAGTGGCGCATTCCTTAAAGAAAAGAAAACAAGCTAATTAGTGGCACATTTTCTTTTCCAACCAAAGCTTCTTCGAAGATCTTTCTGAATAATTCTGATTGGTACAAGATAAGATTGATCAATTTGTGAGCCTTTGGATTGTGGGAGCCCATTTAGAAGTGCCGTGACACCTTGACTTGTATCCACTTTTGAGGGATCTACTCAAAGTAGTCTGGACCTTACTAGATGTGCTGGGCCTAGGATTTATTGAAAACATGGTCCAGCCATGTAGTACTTTATTGATAACATGGGCCTAGGATTTTTTACCCTCCTTTTCACGGTAATCGTAAAAATAGTATCAACGGTTTTTCAGTAAATATTAATCTTTTAAAACGATTAAAATAAATATAATATTTATTTATTCGGGATAAATACAGCATTTAAAGTTAAATTCTGAACATAAATATTATAGGAGAATTTTTAAAAATGTCATCAATAAAGTAACAATATTTTATTTTTATTACTGTTATTAAATTTATCTCGTACCACTAATAATTTACATATTATTTTTTTCATAATCTATAAATTATCTTATCTTTCGTAATATACGGATTATCAATTTATAATTTATATGTTATTTTTCGTAATAACGTTTAAAAAATTAATAGTTAAATTTTAAATTTTTTTAATATTATATTTACTAATAAATACTGTATTATTTACTAATAAATATATTATTTACTTTCATCGTCTTAATATAATATTTACTTGAAAACCGTTTCTTTCTTAATCACTAATTATCAGATATTATTTGTAGAACGTCCCATACAATACAAATGTTAATGTGGAACAGCGATTCATAACTTATGCTAACATTCATTTCTCCATGACTTCTGCTATTCTTTATACATGAATCCCTTTTCAATTATTTTTAATCCTTGGTCCTTTTCCTTACTGCATTTTTCCAGTCACTAGACCTAATATTGATTAATTAATTTCTGCACCTCTGCTTTAGAAATATTGATCCATTTCCCTATTCCAGCTATACTGACGTGCATAAGCGAATAAACTGACTTAAGATCCAAACTTAAGTGAAGCGCAACTCCATAGTCATGTGACCAACACAGAACCCTTTTGTTATTGTTAGGAGAAAATTGATATTAACTTTTTTTTCCATTTTTTTTTATCACTTTTTATATTTATTATTTGATAATAAAAGTCTACCTGTCAAACAATAACCTCATACACAATGCAAAAGCTTCTTCAAATTTTTTTTTTAAAAACTCAAAAAGTCTCAACCAAATCAAAAAGGCTTTTTCTTTCTTTTCCAATGACCCCACACAAAAATACAAGGTCAGTTTTTTTCCCAAACTATAAGGTCACTTCGTTGCTATCCAATATGTTAAACTTTATTCTGTAGGGGCGCATATAATATTAAGGTTGTAATTATGTGGCGGTCTTACATAAGGAAGACAATTTCATAATGGTGTTTTATAATCCAAAGATGATCTTTGTCTCCACGTCCATTACTTAACACTTTTTTAATTATTATTGATATCACTACTATATATTGAGCTCGATTCTCGCTGCAGCTTGTTAGCATCCAAATTCGTATTTTCCTTTAGCTTTACGGTGAAACTTTTACGCATGTTTGGGAATCCTAGAAAATCTTCTGCTCACGCTCTGAAGATGTGTGCATTGAATTGAAGAAAAATTTATATTTTGTTAATTCCCTTGAAAACAAAAAAGAGAGAAATATTTTGTTACTTTATAATTATTATTTACGGTTGCGAGTAGTATCGTCTCTCTATCATTCCCTAGAAAAACTCGTCACAGTTTTTGGTTTTTCTATGCAAATAGAGGCTCTGTATTAATTTGATTAATGTGGAACAGTATTTAAAGTTTCAATGAAGTGAGAGAGAGAGAGAGAGAGAAAAAAAAAAAAAAAAAAAAACTTTTGACTGCTTCATAACAAAGTCTAAATATGTACATTTTCAATCTTACTAAACTAGTGTTGGAATTTTGGACCGGCCTGAATTTTTTGAGCTTGATGGGCAGGCCTAATTGCTGGTCCGTCCAATAATAAATTTTTGAGCTCAAGCTCAGACAGCTAAAAAATGGACACCATGCCGGAGCCCACCACCATGTTGTTGATGTCAACCGCTGTTCATCGGAATTTTTTTGAATTTTTTGGCCATGCCCGATTTGCCCAAAGCCTGAAAACCCGACCAACGAACAAATTTTTGACTGGTGGAGCCCAACCTAACCCGAAGCCCGAAAAGCCCGGCACCAACAGTTAGTTTTTTTTGACCGTTGCCCGATTTTCTGTCCGAACCTCACCCGCCTAAAATAAAAGTAGCCATTGGAACTGAATTTGGGGAAAAATTCAAATTTTTAACCCAAAAATTTCCCTAAAATACCCCTCATCCCCCACACATTTTTCTCACTCAAACTCTCTCAATTCTCAATCTCTCTCACAATTTTTTTAAAAACTATCACATTATCCTAAAACTCTCTCACTTAAATCGCTATTATTTTTTATAATGGATTCTTTTGGTTATATTGGTATTCCCATTAATGTTCAACACAACGTGGAAGAATGACAATTTCCCATTAATGAATTTATTACACAAGAATCTAATAATCCGAACCCTGGTGGGCGTACTGGAGGTTGTGGTCGCAATGGTGGTGGGCGTGGAAAAGCGGTGAGTGAAAGTGCGACTACGTTTGCAAGTGTTGCAACCTCCAGGAGGAAATGTAAGCGCACCTCGACAGTTTGGGATCGCTTCGACACAATTGAGGAGATCGAAAATGAAGGTAACATTAAACGTATAACTCAGTGTAAATATTGTTTATCTAAATTATAAGGTGACACTATTCACGACACCACACATTTAAAAAGACACTCCCAAAAGTGTCTTCAAAAGCTTAGCCAGTCCGGCGGACCTGGACTCCACTAAACACAATTATTTTTTGATCGTACAACCAGTGGTCTAACTAGTTGGAAATACAATTCACAAGTAAATCGTATGGGTTGCGCGAATGATAGCTGCATTAGATGAACCACTTAGTTTTGTAGAGCATCCTAATGAGCAATGATATATTAAGGTTATACATAATCCTAATACACAGTTCACTTCAAAAACTACTTTTAGGAAAGATTTATTAAAATTATTTAAAAAAAAAAAGAAACATTAATAACCTTTTACACTCGACTAGTGGGTACGTTGCGTTAATGGCAGATATTTGATTTGTCGTTGCCAATAAAGATTATTTAGTTGTAATCGGACATTACTTTAAATGATTTGATTTAGATAAGAGAATATTATGTTTTAAATGCGTTCTAGGATCATATAGCGCAGATTTAATATATAATACAGTTTTAAATATAATTGATGAATTTAGATTAAAAGATAAAATAATGGTTTTAACATTAGATAATGCTAGTGCCAATACAAAAGCAATTGAGTTCTTTAAAAATGATTTAAGTTTATTCGATGACGGTACTATTTTTCACCAACATTGTGCATATCACGTAATTAATTTAATAGTTAAATTTGGTTTTAAAAAATGGGTACTCATATTAAAAGAATTAGAGATAGTCTTGCATAGATTCAAGGTAGTAACTAAATACAAAAAGATTAGTTTAGGCTCTTACAAACATTAAATATACCTCCTAGAGCATTAGCATTAGATATGCCTATAAGATGGAACTTAACTTATATAATACTTCAACAATTAAGGTGGCATCGGTGGTGGCAACTTCAACAAGCTTATGGCGTACCTCAGTGAAAACTTAGTAGTTAACGATACTAGAGAATTGTTTGACTTAATTCAATGGTGGAGGGCACGGGCATTAACTTGGTCAATCCTAATTCGATTAGTAATGGATATATTTTCGATCTTTGTCTCCACTATTTCCTCCAAACAAGCCTTCAGTATGACAAGACGAATACTTGAGGAACGCTGGAATGCATTGCAAAGGGACATTGTTGAAGCCTTGGTCTGCATTAAAGATTGGGATCGTGCATATCAACGTCTACATGATACAATTTCGTCGGCAAGTTAAGAATGGATCGATGAATTTAATAGATTAACATTTAATTTTAAAGACGATCTTTTAGCTTCAAATTAAATTGTAAATTTATAATTTGTAAATATGTATTTACTTTTGACATTGTAATTGTATAACTTTTTAAGTTTGTTAAATTTGTAATTCGTTACAAAATGATTGCACTCTTTTTTCTTTTTCAAGTTTTTATCCAATTGAGTTTTTATTGGTAAGGTTTTTAACGAGACAACAATAAATTACTAATTTAAAAATTAATATACAAAATTAATTTATTAAATTGTGTTAATAATGTATGTTGAATGTTGATTTTGGTTTTTATATAAATTTAACACAAAATAACTTAATAATTATAAAAATTTAAAAATATAAAAAAATTCAAGCATTTCGGCAGGTTAGGCAGCCAAATACAAGCTCGTGGCCCGTTCACGGGCATTCTCCGGCTCGAGCGGGCAGCTTGAAATTTTTGGACGAGTCGGGTCGGGTCGGGCCTCGGGCAAAAACTCGCTATTTTTGGGCGGTCGCGGTGGCCCGTCTAAAGTTTCAACACTATACTCAACCTTTTCATTTTACTAAATGTCATGGCCTAACAGTAAAAATTTATTGCATTTAATGTGTATACGTTTTCATGTATATTGACCGTTAGTGTATTTTTCATTCAATAAGGCTGAGATGACACATCTCGTCGAGAGATAGGGTCGGTCCCTAGGGCATTCTACAACAATTTCTATCGACGTCTTAAACGTATATAAGGTCTAGATGAGTATTTTAATATTCCCAAACTTCTGCTTATGAAAAAAAAAAAAAAAAAAAAAACTCATTATTTCTTCTAGTTCTAATATATAAACCATAAAGAGAAGAAAAAAAAAAAAATAACTTGCCTGTTTGGATTTATTTTTATTTTTATTTTTTACATTTTTCAAAAAAAATAAAAACGATTTTAAAACGATATTTGGCACAATTAAAGATAAAAAAATGAAATGAAAACAAATTTTTGGTTTAGTATAAAATGGGAGATAATAAAAAATGACTTTTAGGTCGTGTTTAAAATTGATTTTGTTTTTGTTTTTTACATTTTTTGAGAAAGAAAAAATAAAAAATGAAAACGACTTTTTAATTTAGTGTAAAATGAGAAAGAAATAAAAAATAACTTTTAGTTGTTTTTATTTTTTTATTTTTGTTTTCTCCTCTCTTGAGCAAATAGAGATAAAGAGAGACATTAATAAGTTTTTTTAAAAAAAAAAACTAAAAATAATCTCTTGATAAAATTACCAAACGCATTTTTAAAAATAATTTCTATCTGAGATTAAAAATATTTTCATTTTTATTTTCATACAAAAAATAAAATTTTTGAAATGAGTTCGAAATGCACTCTTAGTCATTTTTTATTTTTCATTTTAGTTTTCTCATCTCTCGAGCATAGACATTAATGAGTTTTTTTATACTAAAAATAATCTCTTGATAAAACTACTAAACACATTTTTAAAAATGATTATATCTGAGATTGAAAACGGTTTTATTTTCATTTTCATATCAAAAAATAAAATTATTTTAAAACAAATTCTAAACGCACTCGACGAGACTTTGACTCCATTATTTAGATAGAATCCAAATTCTTTAATAATAAAACTAGTAGTCTTGGCCATCCAGAAAATGCGACAACTTGCTCGCATCTCAAAATCTAAAATGGCTTTTTATTTTTGGTAGTTCCAAAATGGCTTTTGTTATCAGTTAATTGTTCTGGTTCAAATATATGTTTCGTTGCTATACTTAAAAATCGGTTTAGATTAAAACAGGAGCTTATAAAAACAAAGAAAACCAAAGAGCGCAAAAATATTTTGATGCAATTGTTCTTTATTTTTTCTTTTTGAGAAGATTTGATGCAATTGTTCTGTTTTATCCTTTTCATTTCTTTACTTATTTACCATCAGAACCTTCCAATCTAATATCACATGATACGGTAGTACATATATATGAACATAACTGGCTTGTCCCTGAGGAACGTCTGGTTGTTTTATGTTTAGTTCAATTGGCAGACAATAATCTGTTGTCACATGATATTTCCCTGGTTTAGCCAAACATGCAAAAGGAAAAGGGAAATTTGTATATATATATATACCTTATATTTTAGGTTAGTAATTCAAAAAGTATATTATCTATTTGAGACTTCATTAATTGTCAAATTCATGCCTTGGATAGGTACTCAATTCTCAAGTTTGACTAAAACAGTGATGAAAGAGCTCTTAAATAGGAAAAAGAAATGAAAAAGAAAAGAAAAGGTTTTAAAAACATAATCCTTCACTAAGAAAAGTTTCTTGGTATTTTTTTTATTAATTTTTAAAATTCGCTCTTTTTTTTTTTTTTTTTTTTGGTATCTTTTTATCATTGTAGCAGTGAAAATTAAGAATTGACTAATTTAGAATATAAATTGAAATAAATAAATACTTTTTTGAATAAATCTAAAATACAAAATATATTCACGAGAGTTTCCAATAAAAACACCCCAGAAAGATAACATTGATTTGTAAACCAAGCAAGGGAAAATTGTCCCACGAAGAGAGAAAATTTTGGCAAGTATTGTAGAGTTAAATACCAAGGTCCACACAGCCACATAGAGTCAAGGCAAAATCACGTTTTCGTTTTTCTCAATTGATGAAGTTTTCTCGCATTTGTCTGCACACTGAAATTCAATAATTTTCTTGTTCATTACTCGAAGCATATCATTGTTTTAACTGGACCATCTCATTTATGTGTTTTCAGTAGCTTGGTGTTTGATATATATATATATATATATATATATATATATATAATACATGATAGATATATATATATATACATACTTACTTTGATGGCTTCACCAATTAATCTATCTATCTATATATATATATATATATATATATATATATATATATATATATATATATCTATCTATCATGCTTTCTTATATATATATTTATATATATTTATAAAATTTTAAGTTTTACCAATTAATCTATAATGAAATCATCATATCATTTTGAGAATAGTTTCTCAAAATTTTAAGTTTTACCGTGTAATGAAATCATCATATCAATTGACTAGAACTTATTCATTTTTTTTTTTTTTTTTTAAAAACTGAATATTCTAGTTTTTTTTTTAAATACTGATATTCTTTATTTATTAGTCCTTAGATCTATATTATTTTTAATTAAATTTAATATAAATATGATAGTTAGTAAATAAGGAACACTAGTGTTATTAAAAATGAGAGAATATCAGAAAAAAAAATTCCTTTATTAAAAGATTATTGCTTTGATACCTGGCTTTTAAGTTATAGCTAAAGCTTCCTAAAGTTTGTCAGTTTATTTTCTACATTTTTTTAAAAAAAAAAAATCAATAGAACTATCTTTTTTTTAGTCAAGATAAAAGTTAAGTATCATTACAAAATATCCCGAACGTTTTTAAATTTTTCAAAAGTGAACCTTCTATTTTATTTTTATTGTAATTTGATTCTTGTATTTGACGTAAATTTTATTATTCTAAGAACGTTATTTGGCTCAAATTAGGCAGCCGAAAAAACATTAATGTCTTTTGAGCAAGTGAAACGAACATGCATTTTACTGAAATGCTAAATTAGGATGAATAAGTCTCTATAAATTGTATTTTTGAAATTAGGAAGCCATCAACATACATCAGCACCCTCGTAAAAGTAATAATATTTCAACTAAAAAAGAGTTATAACATGTATAAGTACCTCAAAAATTATCTATTTCATCCCAGCATTAATTTACTTAGGAAAAAAAATGGGCATTAATTTCATTGTTGGTCCAAGATCGTTAATGTACTGAAGAGAGAAAAAAAAAATTGAGAAAACTTTTAGTAAAAATTTGTTTAAATTTATTGTTGTTACTATTATTATCATGTGAAAAATAAAGCCAGCTATTATTTAAAAATAAAAATAAAAAAATAAAGCAAGGTATCAGGTCAAAAAGATAAAAAGAAACAATCTAATAGCTCTTCTTGTGATACTACTAGTAAGTCTTAATAATAATAATAATAATAATAATAAAGAAAAATAAAGCAGGAGTTAGTGCGTTACAGCATTGGACTACCGCATCTCGGACAATTATTGTTGGTTTTTTTTTTATTTTTAAAAAAAAAAAAATTTAACCAGCTATTATCGCATTCTAAATTAGAGATTACATTCAAGAAATGTAAGTGATAACCAAGCTAATGTAATTAGGTATCATATGTGAGTAAATTTCTTTTGTACTTTAAACTTCCAGCTGTACCCGATTATTATAACCGAACACATAGAAACATGAATAGGAGTATTAAATTTTAATCTTTTTCATTTACTGTTTTAAATCTTAAAAAACCAGTCCTAAAATTACATTAGTTTTCCACCGACACACTTCACTGGCCAAATTGGAAATTAAGAAAAAATGACAAAAGAATAAGAATAACAGAGAGAGAAATCAATCAACAGTAAGTTACAGGGAAAATATAGAAACATTAGTGTTCCCCAACATCGTCGTATAGTTCCCATTTTTTTCCGTAACTGGTGGACCTAATGATTCCCGCTGCCGAGGAACACGATTTTAAGAACAATCAACTAGAAAAAAGAGTCTAATTGAGACAAGATTCAACAAGCTAGGAAAATCTTTCAATATATACGTATGTTAAGAAAGGGAGAGCTTTTATGATAGGTCTTCTTAGGGGTAGAACTTATTTTTGACATTAAGATATGATGAAAATTAAATCAATTAAATAAGTATAAGATTAAATAAATTATAATATAAATATAATGACTGTAAATAAAAAATTATCGGTAATTTATCTTTTTTAATTATACTAAAAAAAATCAAAAGACACCCTAACAAAACTTGAGCAAAATAAAATTTAAAACCCTAAAAAAACCTTAACTTAAAAAGAAATTTTCTCTAATAAAATTTATTATCAATAAAGTGAATTTTTAATTATTAAATTTAATTAAAATTACATTAAATTTAAAAAATATTTAATAATTTTTAATACACATTTAATGGACTTAAAACAAATACCTTTCGATAGCTTTGAGGACTTATTGGAAAAACTAAAAAAAAAAATTTGTTAACGAAGGAAAATTGTAGCCATTGGAATATTGGACAAAGATTGATATAACTTGCAAGTTACTCGTGAGTGAAGGAAGGGATTGAAACGTTTTCGAAGCACCGAGAATCACGGTTTCGACTTCGTCACGTCCTGTGTCATGCCATCAACACTGACAATATCTACAAGAAACAAGTCGGATTCAATGCAGTTAGACTTACCCCATTTGTTCTGCTCTCGCTCGCATCCCCTCAATTTCTATTTATTTTATTAATTTAAATTTAAAATTTTAATTTTATTATAATAAAAATACTATAAAAATAATTATATTTAATTTTTTTAATACAACAAAAATTTTTTTACATATAATTATTTTTTAAATTAAATTAAAATTTTAAATCAGAAAACTGTAAATTCTTTACTGCATTCACTCGTTGCAGCGCGCCAAAAATATTCTCTGAGGTGGCGCCCTTTACACAGCCGCAACAGGTGTCAAAGACTACCACTCACCGGAGGTCCGGAGCTAAAACCAAAAACTGGGGTCCACAATAGGAACCAAATCATGCTCTCAGTAGGGCCCAGTGGCCCCCATGTTCCATCATAATCACGTGCACAGGACGGTCTTAGGCACCCACACGTATCCAATCACTCACTCCTTTTTCTCTCTCATCATACCATTTATGCGCCCCCTTACTTTTTGTATAAAAATCCAACTCCCAACTCCCCCAGTACTCCTCGGAGCCAGGCTTCACTTCACTAGCTCTTCTTCAGAGTAGTAGTGAAGAACAAGACTCAAACATGTTCTCCTCTACCAATTTATCTCTCTCTTTTCTTTTTCTAGCACTGCTTTTATGTTTCTCCGCCGCGGACAAGAGCAGTAAATCGGCCCCCACCAAAATCGGCCAAGGCTACCGCCTCATCGCCGCCGAAGAAACCCCCGACGGCGGTCTCGTCGGCCACCTCCAAGTCAAGCAAAAGAACAATGTCTACGGCCCCGATATCCCCAACTTACAACTCTTCGTCAAGTAAGCAAAAACAAAAAATAAAAAAAAAAAAGAAAAAATTCTTTTTTTTCTCTCTGTTTTCTTGTTCATATGTTCATTTCTTTTTGTTATTGCAGGCACGAAACAGAGGATCGTTTAAGAGTACACATAACAGACGCGGAGAAACAAAGATGGGAGGTTCCGTATAACCTCTTGCCACGGGAGAGTCCGCCGGCGCTGAAGCAGACGATCGGACGGGCACGGAAGATTCCCATCACGACGGTGGCGGCGTCGGAGTACTCCGGCTCCAAGCTGATCTTCAGCTTCACGGCCGACCCGTTCCGGTTCGCGGTGAAGAGGAAATCCGACGGCCAAGTGCTCTTCAACAGCAGCTCCGACGAGTCCGACCCCTTCGGAGAACTGGTCTTCAAGGACCAGTACCTCGAGATCTCCACCAAACTGCCGAAGGACGCGTCCCTATACGGCCTAGGGGAGAACACACAGCCTCACGGGATTAAGCTCTATCCCAATGACCCCTACACACTCTACACTACTGACATCTCCGCCATCAACCTTAATGCCGATCTGTATGGGTCCCACCCTGTGTATATGGATCTTAGGAATGTGAACGGTCAGGCTTATGCCCATGCGGTTCTGTTGCTCAATAGTAATGGCATGGATGTGTTCTATAGAGGAACTTCCTTGACTTATAAGGTCATTGGGGGTGTTTTTGACTTTTACTTCTTTGCTGGGTCCACCCCTCTCGGTGTCGTTGATCAGTATACTTCCTTCATCGGTCGACCGGCTCCCATGCCTTACTGGGCTTTCGGTACGTCTCTCACTTCTCATGGCTATGCATATACATATATGTGTTGTTATATTCCATATTATTTGTTTATCTTGATTTTTATGCGATAATAGCCTTCAAATCTGTATTCAGTTGATTTTTATATATATATATATATATATATATATATATGTTTTCTGTTTTGACGTGATTTTAATTAAAATCTCATTTGTTCAGATGATTTTGTTGTGTTTGTGGTCCCGTATAAGTTAGAACTTAGGATCATGAATTATGCATATGCTTCAGGGGAATGATGGATTTGATTTATTGTTTAATGGTAGATTTAGACCAAAATGTCGGAAGTTCAAAGACTTGAATTTTTTTTTGCGGGACTCGTTGATGGGTGTCGACATGTGGGCATTTACTCCTACACATTCTAAGAACGGATATGATTTTTTGTTTTTTTAAGTTGGGTTGGTGGGTTTGGTGAATTATCTGTTTTACTTTATTGCCATTTATTTATAAAAATAAAAATAAAAATAAAGAGGACTTTCTCATCAATTTATTCACATCGTATCTCCGTAGAGCAACTTTTGTTCGGGATCTACAAAGCTGATTTCTTTGATTAACAACTAAAATAATCTAGTTCTAGGTCCACACAAAAGACAAGATCATAAGTAAAGTTGGAAGCTCTAATTATTATCGCTTTCACAATTAGCTGCCTTTTTCTGCTACGTTCCAACTTTACTAGCTAAAAATCTGACCTTTTCTCGCATAATCTTCCTAAAGCAACATGTGGTCCCATAAGTGGCACAGTTCTGCTTAGTTAGTCCTTGCAACAATTTTCTTTCCTTGTAAATTATCATCTTTCCTAAATAAAGGTGGAAATTAAACGATCCTGTCCAAACTTTACGACAATGTTTTTTTTTTTTTTTTTGATAATTAGCTTTATGACAATGTTGTGATAATTGTTAGTAGGACCACGTTTGATGGTAATTTGAGAAAGAAATTGTGTACAACATCTATGTGTCTGGGCCAACGCTGCTTGGATCACTACCATGTGATGGTGAGACTAGCCTGAATTGTAGGCGTCTCTACAGTACTAACCTTCTCCTTACTGTATTATTTTGCTATCTTTATGTCGGTGGAGGTGAGGTATTAAGTTTGGGCTGTCAGGTTTGGCCAAGCCTGGCGGCCTGAAGGGGAATTCGCCCTGGGTCAGCCTCAGCCCTAATTTAAGTCTAAAAAATTTAGGGCCGAACCGGCCCTAAATTTTATAAGGTATTTTTTAAAAAATATTTGAAAGTATGATGTTTGGGCTGGCATGCCTTAGATGAGAGAGTTGGTCTAGTCTGGCCCGGCTCTAAGCCTAAAAAATTTAGGGCTGGGCCGGGCCAGACCGGACTAACAATGGCAGGCCTCGGGCCGGCTGCCCAGCCCAAACTTGCAGCTCTAGTGGAGGGATACAAAAGAAAAAAAAGATCTCAAACTAATACAATTAAGAAAAATGTTGCATAGGCCAATGCGGTTATATCTCTACTCTTTAACAAAGGGTGGAATCGATGTGGAACCCCATAAGTGGGGTCCATTCTTTATGAGAGAGTGGGGATTTAACCCCATGAGGGCAAATAGGATTGCTCTACCATTAATGATGTGTTCTTCTGCTTTTCAGTCATGGAGCACACTAGTATATATATATATATATATATATATATATATATATATATATATATATTTGCGTCTTATCTGAATTGTGGTCCTGGTCTTGGTCCAAAGGCTTGTTCTCTGTCTACTTTCTTTCAGTGAGAATAGTTCTAAGAGATAGATCTATGGTAAAAAGATTTCAATAAGACATAAGAAATTTAGTGTTGACTGTAACATGCATTTTTCATGCATAAATAATCATATTATATGAAAGAATAGTATACTAGTTCGAGCAAAAAAAAAAAAAATGGTGTTAGTAATGTACCGGCGTTTGAAAAGGCAGAAATTTTTCTTAAAGTAGTTGATAAACTTTCCCACAAATATTTTTTTTCATGACACTGTTGCTTGTCTATCAAAATTATCATCTGAAAAGAGAGAGAGAGAGAAGAGGAGTCTAACATGAAACCTACTTGCCCATTTTGTGGAAAATTTGGAAAGCATTACTTCTCTGTAGTCTAAAAGAGCGATTGAATGTGTAACTTTGTTGATCCTTACAATTAGTTGTCTTGTTTCTTGCATTGTAATATGATATGGGGAATGTTTTAAGATGTAAACAATTTGTTATTAATAGTCTTTTAAGTTTACCTCTTCCATTTGGCTTTACAGGATTCCACCAATGTAGATGGGGATACCACAATCTCTCAGTCGTTGAAGAGGTCGTTGAGAGCTACAAAAAAGCTCAAATCCCACTCGACGTGATCTGGAACGACGACGATCACACGGACGGCAAAAAGGATTTTACCCTTAACCCCATAAACTACCCTCGTCCCAAGCTCCTGGCATTCCTAGAAAAAATTCACAGCATAGGCATGAAGTACATTGTCATCAATGATCCAGGAATCAGCATTAACAGCAGCTATGGCGTCTACCAACGTGGCATTGCCAACGACGTATTCATCAAGTATGAGGGTGAACCTTACATAGCTCAAGTATGGCCTGGCGCCGTGCACTTCCCTGACTTCCTCAACCCAAAAACTGTCTCATGGTGGGGGGATGAGATCCGCCGCTTCCATGATCTAGCCCCCATTGATGGCATATGGATTGACATGAACGAGGCTTCAAATTTCTGCTCCGGGAAGTGCAAGATCCCGAAGGGGAAGCAGTGTCCTAGTGGTACGGGCCCTGGATGGATATGCTGCTTGGATTGCAAGAACATAACCAAGACGAGATGGGATGATCCACCCTACAAAATCAATGCCTCCGGTTTGCAGGCTCCTGTCGGATTCAAAACCATTGCGACAAGCGCGGTTCACTATGATGGAGTGTTGGAATATGATGCCCATAGTCTCTACGGTTTCTCTGAAGCTGTTGCAACCCACAAGGGACTTCTTGCGCTTGAAGGAAAAAGACCCTTTATATTGACTCGCTCAACTTATGTTGGTTCAGGGAAATATGCTGCACATTGGACTGGTGACAACAAGGGAACTTGGGAGGACTTGAAGTACTCAATCTCAACCATGCTTAACTTCGGTATATTCGGAGTTCCAATGGTTGGTGCCGACATATGTGGATTCTACCCTGGACCAACAGAAGAGCTCTGCAACCGTTGGATCGAATTAGGCGCTTTCTACCCCTTCTCGAGAGATCATGCCAATTACTACTCGCCAAGACAAGAGCTTTATCAATGGAACTCAGTTGCTCAGTCTGCGAGAAACGCTTTGGGGATGAGGTACAAGCTCCTTCCTTATCTGTACACATTGAATTACGAGGCTCATGTTACCGGCGCCCCCATCGCCAGGCCACTCTTCTTCTCGTTCTCGACTTACACCGAATGTTATGGATTGAGTACTCAGTTCTTGCTTGGAAGCGGTCTACTGATATCTCCAGTTCTTGAGCAGGGGAAAACAGAGGTCAAGGCTCTGTTTCCTCCTGGTAGTTGGTATAGTTTGTTCGATATGACGCAGATCATTGTGTCGAAAGGAGGGAAATATGTTACGCTCGATGCGCCTTTACATGTTGTGAACGTTCATTTGTATCAGAACACCATTATTCCAATGCAGCAAGGTGGACTGATTTCCAAGGAAGCAAGGAAGACTCCTTTTAGTTTAGTGGTAACTTTCCCGGCAGGGGAAAGCGAGGGAAAAGCGAAAGGAAACCTTTTCCTTGATGAAGATGAGCTTCCGGAGATGAAACTTGGAAATGGGAAATCCACTTACGTTGATTTCTATGCCACTGTGAGTGAAGGAAATGTGAAAGTCTGGTCAGAAGTTCAGGAAGGCAAGTTTGCCTTGGATAATGCTTGGATTGTTGAGAAGGTGACAGTGTTGGGATTGGATGGACATGGAGCTGCATCCGCAATTGAGATCGACGGAAAGCCAGTCACGAGTGTTTCGGGTGTGGAGGTGACTTCGTCGGAGCAGGTTCTTGTCGATGACGACAAAGACGGAGGAGGGAACATCAAGAGTGTTATGGTTCAGGTTGGGGGATTGTCATTGCCAGTTGGAAAGAACTTTGTCCTCTCATGGAAGATGGGACTCAAAAATTGAGATTATTCAAGGTTTTTTTTTTTTTTTTTTTCGCCGTTTGTGTTTGTGATCGAATTAAGGTTCCTGTCGGAGAGGAGATGAGCTAAAAACATGCTCATCCTTGTCCATGCAAACAAGGCAGGAGAGTGAGGTTTAGTTTCTTTCTTAATGCTGTTTTAGAGGTTCTTTGCATTGGAGTTGTATCTTGATATGAAATAATGAAAATTTCAATCCTAAGATGGCAGTTGAAGAAATCCATCTTTTGTTCTTTCCTCTGTGTTAAATACTTATTATATATATATATATATATATATATATATATATATATAGACATACAGACGTATAATGCTAAAGCTGTGTTAAATAATTTACTATATAATTTTTTTGAAGAAATATACTATATAGTTACATAGTCAATATTTTAAAATATCAAATTTGGTTGTTTTGTAATATTTCAAAATATTGTTATATATACTGTTTAAATTTTGGTATTTGGTGTTTTGTTACTTGTGACCAAAATTTGCATCTCCAAGAAATATGGGTTAAGCCATCAAAATATCTGATTCTTGTCCATATATATAATTATAAAAATTACACTCTACATGACAAAATTACATAATAATTATTATATTAATATTCACATTTTATATTACAAAACTTTAAAGTAATTATTTTAATGACTCTAATTTTGCTATTTGTTAAATATTCTAAATTTCTTGCTATATTTCAATGCCACGAGTAAAATTTTGCTATACGTCTTATTCTTTTTTATATATAATTGCTAGCTTTTTTTTAGAAATTTTAAGGAATGTACTAAGGCCTCGTTTGCTTCAACAATTTAAATTGTGAAGATTTGAACCTCTTTAGTTAAGATTGTAGAATTTAAACTGTGGTGATTCAAATTATGATCCAAATTATTGTTTGGATATACAAATAAATTGTAATTTGGACTAAGAATAAAATCTGAACTGTATTTGAATAAAGTATTGAAAATTGTCATTAGAGTTTTGTGACATTAAAAAATATACAATATGGGTAGAGATTTGTTCCTCTCTTAATTATGAACACAATATAAAAACATCTCAATCGAAATTAAAACGGAGAAGTTATGACAATTTTAATATTTAAATTGAAGAAAGGAAAAAAGTAGAATTTGGAACTCATATTGTTGACAATATTCATATTATTAGAATTTAAGGAGGGAGATAAATTCTAAAATCAACAATTTAAGTTATTCTTGAACCATTGTTAATGGTTTGAATTGTTCTTAAATTTTTTCTCTCAAATACCAGTTTAAATTAAGATTTAAATTATAAACAATAGTTTGAGTTGTTAAAATAAATTGGGGCTAAAAAATTTTCACCTTCAAATTTGTGCGCGGATATTGAGATTTGGGACTTCTGCAACACAAATTCACTAGTGAAGGGACAGCACAACATGGCACAAATGCAAACTACAAAGAAGTGTAGTTTAAATCCGAAAACATATGGTCTCGTTCATTTTACGGATTTGAGTTTTTAATTCGAGTTGAGATGTGATATTTTTTTTAAGCTTTTCACTGTAGCAGAAAAAGTTAGATGTGACATTTTCTGAGAACATTTTACTGTAGAAACCTAAAACTGAAAATTCGAATCAGTAAAATGAACGAGACATATAAATTGTTACATGCCACCTACTTTTCTTAATTGTTTTTAGAAATTTTGTCTTATAACATCCTCAAGATTGTTAAAATATAGCAAAATAATTTAAAATAGTTTACATATAAAAAAATTAAAATCATTATAATAGTTAAAACGACATAAACCATGAATATCACTATAATAATTATTACGTAAGTATGTTATTTTTAAAATATTTTTTAAAAAAAAAAAACTATTATATTTCAACTGCACTCTTATATATTTGTTATGTATTAGTGTTACATTTTTCTACTGAAGCAAAATAAGGTTATTCAAAATAGATGGAGATGGGATTATTTTTTGGACCCACCTATAAATAGGACAGGCACAGAGTTTGCATTTTGGGACGGGAATGGGGACAACTTAGGTGACTTTTGTTTAAGAATTTTACTTGGCTTAAAATTATAATTTTTTATTTTGTTACATATTTTTTTTATAAAAAATTTAAATTTTAAAAATTAAAATTATGGATTATAATTTTAAACTCATAAACTAGATGTTACTTTATTCTAAATCAAGGTTGAGGTGAGAATCAGAAAATTCGGCTTCAATATACATATTTTTAATAATATATATACACATATAATATTGTTTTTTAAAAATATTTTTTATGTATTAATCGAAATTAAATTTTGTCATATACACACGCACGATATCTTGTTGAAAGTTGAATTTATGATATACTTATTCAATATGACAGACTAGAACCCAAATAACTTTGGTGATAACTTTTTTTTAATATGATTTAAAATATTTACTCGTGAATAAGTTTTTTTTTTTTTTTCTTTTTCTGTCCTTGTCTGCTGAATGGTGAATTGGAATTTCAATTCATTATAACTAGTTAGCATTAAGGCAGGTTCATTTTATCGATTTAAATTTTAAATTTTAAATTTTTATAGTAAAAAATTTTTAAAAAATGTCACATCTAATTTTTTTTATTATAATAAAAAACTTTTAAAAAATATCACATCTCAATTTAAATTAAAATTTTAAATTCATAAAGTGAATGAGACCTAAAAAATACGGGAAAATAGTAAAAAATAGACCAATATAAAAAGTTTAAGAAAGTAAATAGGCTAATTATTAGTTATAGAAATTAATAGGCCATAACTTGTCAAGTTATGGTTCATAACTAGATAAGTTATGGACAAACTTGTTAAGTTATGATTCATAACCAGATAAGTTATGAGTAATTATGAATAATAACTTGTCAAGTTATGATTCATAACCAGATAAGTTATAAACAAAAATAATAATTTGACCTATTTATTAACTTATGTAAACTATTGGCCTATTAATTTTAATTCATCTCAAATTTTAATCTATTTTCCTCATTCTCCCAAAAATACGCCTAACTCTTAAGCCAATTCGTTCCTTGAGCCAGCAAAATTGTAACCGGTAACTTACACAACTATGTCCCGTTCTTTTAAGTCCCCATTCGTACGGCTAAATTAGCCATAAGAAGCTCCTGACATCCTGTTTTTGTGACTTCATAAATGTCATTGCCAACAATTAATAACTTTCTTCGGAAAATGCCATTCATTAGGTACTTGCAATTAATCTTGCAAAGGCCTCCCACCAACACGCAGCAAACTGCGTGAAAGAAGGCCGAAGAGAATGGTTTTTATTTTTAATTATTACTTTATATATTTGTAAATGAATTATTGGTGTAGGTCTCATTATTGAAAGCAACATATCCCCAAACACATTTAGGAGTTCTATGATAGGGTCTTTTTTTATAGGTAGAGTTGTCACTTTCTATTGTGAATATGGATAAAGTCACATCAATTTTTTTTATAATTAAAAATTACGTTATATTTAAAAAATATACATAAAAAATAATTTTAAATATAAATTTAACAATTAAAAAGTAAAAATTAAATTTTTTTAATAATTTATTTTTTTCAGGACGTACCAAAAAAGCTCTTAACATATTGTTTTTTTAAAATCAATTTATGCAAATTCAACTCCGGCACTCAATAGATACAAGTATACCAAAGTAAAATTATTGAAATAGAATATCGATTTGTTGGCAAAACAGTAGACTGCTACCAGATTTGGAGAAATGCACGTCAAATAATTGAACTCATGGATAAGAGCAAGCATACATTATAGAATTGTTGTACCATACAATTACCTCCTGGCCACCATTCAAACCAAATAATGAGAGAAAAAAAAAAAAAAAAAAAAAATAAAAAGTAAAATTGACAACTAGTTTGTGTGAAAATGCATGTTATTATTTTGGATACATATTGAGCTCAGTCAGTCCGCACAAAACACTGAAACTTGCTGGATTTGATCAACAACTGTAAGGAACTAAGCATATCCGTTTTTTTTTTTTTTTTTTTAATAAAAAAAATGTCTAGGGAGGAGGCAACCGGAATCAACATATCCTCCCTGATAGTTATCAAAAGGGTTCTTCAAATACTAACATGGATGTTTGCTAAAAGTATGTTCACAAGATGTTCATTAAAATTCTTACAGACGGGGAGTCTTAACTAACTCTTTCAGATGAGTAACAATCACCCCGTTCTATCGAATGTGATAATAATAATAATATGTGAAGGTGTGGTCTCTAGAAAATAATAGGCCGTTAAACTATCACACTCAGCGGTGGAATTAAGCATATTTTAGAAATTTGACAAGAAAGAAATCTCAATTTGCCGCAAGAAAAGGAGTAAAGTAGACAGTTATAATTACAAAAAGCATAAAAGAAATGATGCGTGTGAAAACACATATAGAAGAAGGTAACCCTATACTTTACAGGGTGTTTCTTGAGAAATATTTGCTTATGTTGTTTAATTAATTCAAGCTTGGCGTCTTAAGACTTTTTGAGTCAAGTGATAAGACTTTTTGACTCAAGTGATTTTGGTAAAAGATCACAAACGTGCGAGTCAACTTATAGTTGATCATTTTTTTTTTTTATTTAGAGCACTTTGACTCGTGGAAAGTGTGCAAATTTTTTTACATGGGCAGAAGTATATTTTTTTTTTTTTTTTTTTTTTTTTTTTTGTTTTTTGTTTTTTTTGATATAGAAGGATTCAATGGGCAAAAGTACTAAGACACGAGATATAATAAAATATTTATTATTAATTTAATAAAAGAGTTTATTTATTATTTTATGTGTATATATTATTGAATATTTTATAAATATCATTAAAAATTTCATGATTATTTATGTGTCCTTAAATACTGTATATAAGTGTTATATGCAAGAGTATAATATTTAAGGATAATAATTAAAATGATGTTTGTAATGAATTTAATTAAAATTTGAAAATTTTAATTAAAACAATACTAATATATGTCATTCTCATTCAGAATAGAACGGTGTTATCCACACTGTTAATATGACGAGATATTGAATGAGTGTATTACGCATAATGAGATTATGTGGAATACGGACACAGACACAATATGAATTTATGATAATTTCTGTTGTATATAGAAATTCTAATTGAGTCTATTAATGATCATATATAGAATGATCGTAATCCTGAGTTATTAGCATACTCATGTTTATGAATTTGTGTCTTTTTATTTACTCAGTACGGATTCCGGGATCCTAAATCCATTTTGGAGACATGATGAAGTGAGTAGCTTGGAACGCTATTATACGTGACAGAATCCATTCATTCTTGAGAAAAAAGTAGATAAATAATTCTCTTAAAGGTTGATTTGGTATTTGGACTAATAGGAGGCAGGAGCTTGATTCATGAATTTGTTTTATGAATCATTGTCCATTAGAGAATTAATGGTACTCAAAGATAAAGATGTAATTAGAAAGGTTAACGGATTTCACCTAGCTCTAATTATGAATTATTTATGGATGATTGATCTATATGTAATGACTATATCAAATGGACAGTTCACAGTTTAAAAGTAATTTGTGTCTATAATTACGAGAGTGCAATTCCAAGTTTATAGTGAAGTAACTTTTGGATATAATAGAATTAATTAGTTAATTAAAGAGTTTAATTAATTATCAATTTTATTGGAGCTCAGAATTATAGGTTCATGAGTCCCCGCATCGTCCTTGTAATCCTATAAGACACTAAGGGTAAAATGGAAATTTTAGAATTATGAAAGTCTAAAATAAAACAATTAAGGATAATTAAATGAGAATTAATTATAAATTAAATAATGTGATTATTTAAATTTAAATTTTGAAACACACATGTGAAGGTGTTCACATGGTGTGAACGCCCAACACAATGTGAATCCTTTTGGGATTCAATTGCTTGCTCTCCAAGTTATCCAATTGACTTATTAGATAAGTTGTCCAATTTAAAACTCAAATTAATTAGTGGAGTAACGTTTGGATATAATAGACTTAATTAGTTAATTAAAGAGTTTAATTAATTATTAATTTTATTAAACTCAGAATTATAGGTTCATGAGTCCCCGCATCATCCTTGGAATCCTACAAGACACTAAGGGCAAAATGAAAATTTTAGAATTATGAAATACTAAAATAAAACAGTCAAGGATAATTAATTGAGAATTAATTATAAATTAAATAATATGATTATTTAAATTTGAATTTGAATTTTGAAACACACATGTTGGTGTTCACGTGGTGTGAACGCCCAACACAATGTGAATCATTCTGGGATTTAATTGCTTGCTCTCTAAGTTATCTAATTGATTTATTTGATAAGTTGTCCAATTTGAAACTCAAATAATTAGTGGAGTAACTTTTGGATATAATAAAATTAATTAGTTAATTAAAGAGATTAATTAATTATTAATTTTATTGAAGCTCAGAATTATATGTTCATAAGTACCCGTGTCGTCCTTGTAATCCTACAAGACACTAAGGGCAAAATGAAAATTTTAGAATTATGGAATTCTAAAATAAAACAGTCGAGGATAATTAATTGAGAATTAATTATAAATTAAATAATATGATTATTTAAATTTGAATTTTGAAACACACATGTGAAGGTGTTCACATGGTGTGAACGCTCAACACAATGTGAATCCCTCTAGGATTCAATTGCTTACTTTTCAAGTTATCTAATTGACTTATTTGATAAGTTGTCCAATTTGAAACTCAAATTAATTAGTGGAGTAACTTTTGGATATAATAAAATTAATTAGTTAATCAAAGAGTTTAATTAATTATTAATTTTATTAGAGCTCAGAATTATAGGTTCATGAATACCCGAGTCGTCTTTGTAATCCTACAAGACACTAAGGACAAAATGAAAATTTTAGAATTATGAAATTCTAAAATAAAACACTCAATGATGTTAATTGAGAATTAATTATAAATTAAATAATGTGATTATTTAAATTTGAATTTTGAAACATACATGTGAAGGTGTTCACATGGTGTGAACGCCAACACAATGTGAATCCCTCTGGGATTCAATTACTTGCTCTCCAAGTTATTCAGTTGACTTATTTGATAAGTTATCCAATTTGAAACTCAAATTAATTTACCTTTGACTTAAATTAAATTAGAATTTGAATTTGAGCCCAAATTAGACTACAGGATAAATGCAAAATTTTATCATATTCTCTAGCTGCAATTGAGCCTACCACGGGGAGGAGTCTCCCTAGGGTGGCTGGCCAACATGTGGGTAAGGGAAAGTGGATTTTGTTTCAAAATCAAATTAGAAGTGAGAGATAATTATCAAGCTTTATTTTGGAGAAAAGATTAGACTTCTTATGAGAGTCTATAAGTAAGAGATTGCTGAAAATTAGAATATACATGTCGTGCATGTGTTGGTGTTCGTAGAAAACTTGAGTGTTAATTTACTAATCCCGTTTTGTTTCAAGTGTGCCCACACACGTCTTCATAAATATGGGAAATTAACGAGAAAGATTTTGGTGTTTTAAACTAGCTTAAAGTAAGGAACGTTCGTGATTAAAAAACTCAAGTTATCGACTTAATTGTCCGTTAGATAAATGAATTAACTTGATTAATTTATTTGTGTATAAATTAATGTAATTTATAAAGTATCTTAAAATTTATGTAAATTTTTATTATACACGATCCACTTCATGCACGTTTCCGCATTTGAAATCGTTTCAGAAACCAAAACGACCAGATCTAAGTTAGAGCCTCTACTTGATATATCCCATTAAAAAAAAAAAAAGTTCACGTTACATAAGAGAAAGGAATAAATGCATAATAAGTTTGTTGTACCTTGATTTTATGGCAACCCCAACGACCAATTTTAATTCTCACTGACATTAAACCTAATAAATATTGTATCACTCAATTTATGTTCCTATATAATTAATTAGGGGCGCCAATTGGTAGTACTACGGCAACTAACAAGTGCGACTCATTATAAATTGCGAGGGAAAAAAAATACCTAACAAGTACGGTATCATAAAATGCAACAAAAGATTCTCTCCAAATATAATGGTTCTTTATTGGGAGACCATTTTCATAATTGTTGCGGCAAAAACAATGCAACAATGTACGTGCATGGCTGATTAATGGACTTGTTATATTGAGATCCATTGTTCAAATCTCCCATCCTATGCAAAAATAACAATGTGTGGTTTGGTTTCATAGATTTTTGAAAGATTTGTGATAAGGGCATTAATGTGTTTCTATGATTTTTTGAGGATGGATATTTCAATTCATGCAGAGTCCTTCCGATGTGTTGGGGGAAAAAAACTTCTGTGTGTATATATATATATATATATATATATATATATATATATATATATAGTCTAAATATATGGCCACAAATTAAGATTTTTCTACGGTAAACCCTCATGCCGTTATATGTATATCTTTTGTTACTGGATTTTATCAAAATAAAAAAATATGTAAAATAAATAATTATTTATACAAATATGAGAGTTGAAAAACAAAACCTTACAAATTGTTCAATATAATGTTTTTTTTTCTATGAACCAAATAAAAAGATGGCAACCAAAGAAATGCTAGACAAGACACTGAGGTGTTATTTAACTTAGTGCTACTCTCAAGTCAATCACAGCTAGATAGATAACTCGCGGGGCAAATTTATGTGTCCCATGCCATCAGACACAAAGTGTGAGCTCGATTGATGGGGGTTCTTGTGGGTCCCACCATGTCAGGCCCCACCTTTATGTTTGATTAGGATAAATCCCCATCTAAACACACACAGTTTTCCTAACCAGTGAATAGTGAGAGCTCAAGAGTTCCTGATAACTGCTTTTGGTATTTTTCGGGCTAATCGTGGGAGGTTAGTTTTTCTTGGTTTGGCTGTATTTCTTCATCTTTAAAAAAAAAATTGGAACATTTGGGAATGGATCCATGGGAGGTTGTAGTTGGGATAAGAGATACCCACAATCATCATTGGTTTTAGACAAATAATGGTCTTTAGATGGTTAAGACTTTACTTCTTTGCTTGAATATATCCAAGTCTCTTTCAGCTGCCCAAAATTTTAAAAAAGAAGTAGCCAAGTCTTACTAAAACATTTCTAGTCACATATCCGGAGCCTTGGAATCTAGGAGTGGATGAATTTTCCACATAAATGATGTGTCTTTTTACGGTAACGCCTTCTATTTATAATGCATATTTTTATTTTTAAATTTAATCAAATTCATCTCAAAATAAAAGTCATTAAAAAAAAAAAAAAAGGTGTATTATATACAATTTTTAATTTAAATCTAATAGGTTAAAAATTAATAACTACTGATTATTGATTTTTTCAAGACCTAAATCAGTAAAAATATCCGTATTAGATTGGATACCACTTTCAAAGCCAGACACACTTTCAAATTCCAGTTAATTACTTTTATTATTTTGATGATGTGTAATTTAGGCTCTTTTTTATATATAAAAAAAGCAATGTATTTGAACGTGATATCTTAATAGCGGTATTTCTCTAATTCACTAGTATTGTAGGTAGGAATGAAATTCACCCCAAATGTCTTAATCTCTTTAATTATGTAAGTTTTACGTGAAATTGGATAGTGTGGAATACGTGACACACCTACCCAGTCACCTCAAAGAGAAATGTTTTACTTCTTTGCATTTCATTCAAATTATTCTCGCATTATTTCCTCCAAAAAAACATCTCATATTTTAATCTTAGATAATAAACGTGCGATTTTGCTTACCATTGTTTTTTTTTTTTTTTTTTTTTTTTTTTTGAGATGGATTTTGCCTCCTCCCGTTGGAAAACAGTAATATACGACGGAGTATTTTCAGTCCACCGTAGAATTTTCACATTAATTTTTTGGAAAAACGGACATACTAGCAAAATACGTACAAATACAAATAATACATGTACAAAACGAACATGCGTATCAGTCACTCTGGTGTCGTAAGGCGTGCGATAAGCTGAGCTGTAAATGCAAAAAAAAAAAAAAAAAAAAAAAAAAAAAAAAAAAAAAGAAGAAGAAGAAGGAAATCTCAGCCCATGTCATCCGTATCAGGCAGATCACCTCTTTCCTAAATCTAGAGAAAAATATATTTTTTTTCTCAGTAAAAAAACAATAAATAAGAAAAAAAAAAAAAAAGAAAAAGAAAAGTGGTTGCGGATTGGCAGACACTTTCCCCTTTCCGAAACAATGACCGAAGACAGACACATACAACACACTCGCTTTGCATGGGCCTCGTCATCATCAAACCCCCAACAGCTGGAGGACACTTGTCGTTTTCAGAGACACGTGTCGGGCTGAGTTCGGCTTACGCCTGATAAGTGGGGCGTTTTGGCGGGAAAAAGAGGCCAGTGGGCTCCACGTAAGCAGACTTTGGCGGGAAACGGAAGCTATCTGCATCGCCATCGGTCCACTCATCGTTATTTGCGTAACCCACTTGTCCGCTCTCTCATCACTCTTTTTTATTTTATTTATTATTTTATTTCTGACGAAGTCGATCAACGTGGAGGAGTCACGTGCCTCGTGCATGACAATTTGACATTGACATCACATGCATGTGTGTATGACTTATGAGTCTGACCATGCATGCATATACATATACAAAAATATAATATATATATGTAGTGATGATATATTATGCATCATGTAATGAGTGATATGTCCCGCATTTATAGGCGATAATTATGATGGAGGATTGATGTTGGTGATGGCAAAATATCGGGTGGACAAGAGTCACAACAAGACCAAAGCGAAGATACACTCGCTCCTATTTCACTTTTACTCTTTTTTTTTTTTTTTTTTTTGAGTTTGGGTAGTGATACGGTGTTATTGTACTACCAGTACTCTCTCTAGATGGCGCTGTTTGGACCGTCCATCTGAAGTTTGTTACCCTCGTGCAAGCATGATCACGTGCTTCAGGTCACTCTTTTGTGACCATCACGCAAAACGCAATTTTATTTTATTTAAAAAAAGAGTAGTTTCTCTCTCTCTCTCTCTCTCTCTCTCTCTCTTTTAATTACCGTTTTTAGTGTAAAGTTTAGGTTGTGTTTAAAATTGATCTTGATTTTATTTTTTACGTTTTTTAAGAAAAAAAATAAAAACGTTTTTAAAATAACATTTGATGTAATAAAGATAAAAAATAAAAATGAAAATAATTTTTTTGTTTAATGAAAAATGGGAGAGAAATAGAAAAATGACTTTTTAGTCGTTTTTCATTTTTTATTTTCGTTTTTTTCTCTCTCGAGCAGAGAGAGATTAATGATTTTTTTATATTGAAAATAATCTCTTAATAAAACTACCAAATACATTTTTAAAAATAATTTATGTTTGAGATTGAAAACGTTTTCATTTCCTTTTTATACAAAAATAAAATCATTTTGAAACTAATTCTAAACGCGCCCTTAAAATCAAGCAGTAGCCAGTAAACTAGAAAATTGCTGAAAAAAAAAATGTTGCACGCGTGCATTCACGCACTTGATCCTTTTAACCTTAAACAACACTTAGGGTGCGTTTGGTAGATAGATCTAAAATTATGATTCTAGATCATAGTTTAGAATCACTATTTATTTACAGTGATTATAAATCCTGACTCTGAATTCATGATCCAGAATCTAATGTGATATTTTAAACTAACTCAAATTATGATTCTAAAACCACCCTCACCACCATATTAAAATCACCCTTATTTTAATTCTTGTACCAAATAAACCCTAAGATACATGTCGCATGAATAAGAAATGAAAATTTTCCAGAGAACCGTTCTTGATTGTACTGGGTAAGGGTATCAATTTGTGTTAGTAAGTCGTGTTCATGTCAACCTATTTATTAATTGTGTTAGAAAACATCAACTAGAAAATGACATGTTTATTAAATGTGTCAAAAATGTCAACCCAAACACGATCTATTTATTAATCGTGTCAACTCTTATAACCCGTTTAAATTAAAATATTGAATAAATAATTAATATAATAATAATTTATTTAACACGCTCAATATATGTTTAACATGTTTATTGGTCAATTTATTTTTTTCTTTAAGAAAAATAAATAAAATTTACCTACAAATATTAAAATTCACATTATTTATATTTAATATGTCATATAAACTTTCATGTTATATCACATATAATTAGATTGTAGATGACAAATATTGTGTGTTAATTTGTGTTAAGGTCAATCTTAACCCAACTCATTTTGTTAATTGTGTTAATCGTGTCAACCCGATTATAATTCAAAACTCATTTATAGTAAACACAAACCTACTAATTTCATGTGAATTTCTAATCGTGTCGTCGTGTTACTACTCAGATTGTCAGCTCTAGTACTGTGGATATGGTTAATACTGATTTGGCTACTATTTAATTAATGCAATACATTTCACTTAAAAAAAAACACTTTCCGGAAAATCTTACCTATAAATGAAACATTTGGTTCCGCATTTTATTCATCATTTAAGGTATGTTTGGTAAGAGGGAGAAATGTAAGGAGGGAGAGAGATAGAGCGAGAGAGATAGAAGATGAGTCCTAATCTCTTATTTGGTTGGAGAGAAGGGGAGGAAGAAGAGAGGTGGAGGGAGACTCTCTCCATCTGAGCTTACCATTTTACACCTCTCTTCTAATGTAAGGATCAATACAATCTACTTATTAAAAATTTAAAAAGATTATTTTATCTCTAAAAAAATTGGTGTGAAATTGGTAAAAAAAAAATATAAAAAGTAATTAAACAAACATTTATTTATTTATCTTTTTAACCATCTTTCCTACTAAATAATATAAAAAATTACCATAATCATCTTCATCTCTCACATTCTCTATTTCTGCCTTTCTCCATTTCTCCTCCTCTCCATCCCTACTACCAAACGCATCCTTACTCTGTTGTTTTACTATTCCTCAGTCTCACGACGCCCACACACAAGTGAGCAGATGAGAACGATGGAGAACTGCAAAGCAAATTAAATAAATAAATAAAAAAACAATTGAATGCCTAGAAACAATTCAAACTTAAATACTAATTTTACTTTTAAAAAAAGTGTGTTTGTTAATTATAACTCATAAAATACTAATTCTACAGGAGATTGGTGCTAGTACTTAGCCATTCTTTTATCTCACGATCGTTTGCACTTTGCTTGACTTGATTGTTGGAATGTCTTACACAGCTAAACAGTGATCCCTCAACAATGAGGAGCAGATGAGAGCGATGAAGAACAGCGAGGCAAGTAGAGAACATTGATATTGAGAAGTCTACTCGAACATTAAAATTCTATTTATTTGATCGATTCGAATTTTATTATAATAAAATTTTTTTAAAAATAATCTTATTTAATTTTTTTATTATAATAAAAAATTTTCACATAAAATTATATTTTAACTCGAATTAAAAATTTAAATCTATGAATTAAAGAGCACTAAGTGCCTGACAAAAGTTAAACTTTGAATATTTAACGTACTTTTAGAAAGAAATGTATTTGTTGTTGAAGATTGTGGAGCCTAATCATGCTGGAAATCAAGAAAAAAGGGAGGAAAAAACTGTTAAGTGCCGCGATCGTGGTTGTTGAGCGTCGCAACGTTGGAGAAGAAGTGTGTAGCTTCTGGCAGAAGACCTGACGCCGTAGTGACCGTTCATGTGCGCTGTGGCACTACAGAAAAATCCGCTCAACGCGACAATGCCAGCACACAGCATGAGAGCATTTGAAGTGATGCCGCAGTGTTGGTGCATGACAAATCAAGTTTGAGTCGGTTTTTGGCTTTTCTTTTAGGCTTTTTTCAGGATTTTCTTGTACTATATAAATATCTATAGTCATGGGTTTTAATTGTGACAATTTTCTTAGAGAAAATAGAGTGTGGTAACTGAGAGAAATACTTTAAAGTATAAAAGAAATATAAATGAGCAATTGAGTAATTCTCCGTATTTAATTTTGATTGTGATTTAACTGTTTCGTACTAACATAGTTGTAAAAAACTAACAATCGCGAGCAAAAATTAACAATTATAAAGTTTTTTTAAAGGAGATTTTATAGAAAAAAAAAAAAAAAAAAAGTCATTCATGCTGCACGTTAATGTAAGTTTAATGTAATTTTAGAATAGAATCGGTGAAATGTTATTTTTATCCAAAACATGAATTAGATCCAACGACTTACCAATAGTTCTTGTGATACTTCCATAGATTATTTGTAAATTTATTTTTTTTAAACGCTTTACTTCTCGTAATTGATATTTTTATTAATCTAAAAGAATTTCTTTGCGGGCTGAGTCTCATGGAGATTAGTGCAGAAGTATTCAAAGCCTGTTTATTTTATGTATTCATCTTTAATTTTAAATTATGATTCATAATTTTTTATAATATTTTTTTTATAAAAAATATATATAAAATAAAAATAATTTTAAATTATAATTCTAAATATACGAATTAAATAAATACTTACCTTTACCTTGACGAGTGATATTCTCATCCCATAAAAAAATATAAAAAATAAAAAAGGAAAGACTTTACAGAGATTCTAGAAGTACCGTGATTTGTGGCCAACAAAGGAACATATAGATGCATATATTTTTACTAGCGTAGTTGTAGGACCTACCTACCTTGACATGCCCAAAAATATTAGGATTTTTAAAAAAAAAAATTCTTATCAAAATTTTGTTTCATATTTATTCATGTTCTTGAAAAAGGAAAACTGCATTGAAAATCAGAGGAACACTAATCTATTAATGACGGTCTCGTGCATTCACCGGCACCCACTAGTAAATTTGAACGAAACATTCAAATGATCAAAATTAAAGGTGGTAATTTGTACGTATTCTATTCATATCGTGTTATTATTATTATTTTTTAAAATTTATAGTAAACTCAAACAGGATTTGTGACACAAATTTTTTTAAAAACCGTAACACGAACACGACACGATCACTTTACGGATTGACACAGTAAGACACAAAAATGACTTATGACACGAATTGATCCGTGAACCTGAAATTGACACGAAAATTATATACTTTTATTTAGTTTTTTACATATTAGAAATAACTTAAAATTCATAACACACTAAAATACAATAACATCTATTGAAATTAAGAAAATAATAGTATAAGATTTTGAATATAACTATAATTCATAATAAAATTAAAAATATGTAATGAAAAATATATGAATTTTTTTAGTTTTGTGTCGTGTTAGATTAGGCGAATCCAACCCGAAATTGACATGTGTATTTCGTATTAATTTCAGGTCGACCCAATTTTAATACAAACTTCTTTTTTCTCAAACTTAACTCGCGAAATTCTTATCGTTTTCGAGTCGTGTTATAATATCGTGACTCATATTACGGCCCTAACAAAACGCATTTTGAGTTCCAAAATTGGGCCAAATAGGCAAGTCAATATTGAGCACATAAATGACTCTTTCAACAACTAACTATAATCTATAGAAAAGTCCAATTAATCAATATCAAGAGACCTATAACATTAAAGTCTCCTATAACACCTCAAATTAACGAACTACACAAACAGTCTATGACGAAGGATGGGGAAGCCAACCTTAATTATTACCCAGTAAAATGATAACCATAACTAGAATACACGGTTAAAATATAGCAAAATTGACCGCAACATTATTAGACAAACATAAAAAGTAAAAGTAATAAAAAAGATCAATCCACACAACCAACACTTTCGATAACAAGAGGAATAAGAGAGAGAGAAATCTACCGATACATTGCGAGCCTGAAAAAGCGTCGCTAAAATGCTATACCCAACATCGGCGTTGCCAAAGCCACGCACCCAACAAGAAGACCTACAACATCAAGGTGACCAAAACCTCATAAATCAAAATTGAAGACTTACAGACGTACCAACGCTCCTAGAGAAGGCGACGATAGGCGCAACCTAAAAACTTCTCCTGAACAAGATTCAAAGCTTCGCCAAGTTGACCTCGCCAAGCCACCATCACTAACGATGACACCACTATGAGTTTGATGACTGCAGCCAGGACTTGGAGTTCGGTAAACCATCTAGACGCTGCACTGGACTCTAGCCCACTTGAGAAGAACATATGCTGGTGCTAGAGAAGGGGAGGTTTTGGCATCTTAAATCTTCACCCTTTTTATTTTATTAATGGCTGATTTTGCTTATGAATGTCCTTTACTGTTTCAATGTTTATTTTTGTTCTTAATTGTAGGAGTTTAGGTATTTTTGTGGTCAAAATTAATCTAGACCGAGGAAAGATAGGCATTGAGCATAAACTCAAACTCTAAAAGCACTAGTGTGTAATATTTTTGTTATTTTGAAATATGCATGGCAAGTGGTTTACATGATTTTTTATTGATGTTGATTGTTATTTCTAAATGTATGTCAATATTTTCTTTATGATAGGAGTGTTCCATCATCACAACAGAGTTTTCTTTTATTATTATTTTTTAATTTTCCTAGGATTATATTTACCAAAAACAGTAAGGAATTTTTGTAGTTCTATGACTAAGACGTTAAAGATGAGGCTTGATTTTTAAGATACTGCAATTTTAATTTTAACAGCAATATAGGTATTTTTTAAAAGAAATATATGAATTTATTGCGACTATATGGAGTGTATATGTTATTTTTAGCCCATAGTAATTGTACTTTATTTTAATCGATGAGTTATAAGTATGCATATGCATAATCTTCTTTAAATGAAAAACTTTCAAGTTATAAAACTCTCCTCCAATTAATTCGTTATTTATATATGATGAGATTCTATTAATACAAAGCCAATTGCAATAGATTTATTGAAAGGTCTCATTGGCGTGCATCCAGTAGGAATTGAACCTACAAATTCACCAATTATGAGTTGAGCGCTTTAACCATTCAGTCATGGATGCTTAGTGGGGATTCTCGTACATAGTGAAAACTAAATTCCAGTTGACATGAAATCTGTAGGATAAATCAATGCAACAGCCACTAAAAAAAGTAACAAGAGCATATAAACAAATGACAATATCAGAATGCATCTATTCGTAACCCTAATGTGTCACTAAAAAGTGACGACACCACCACCACCATCATAAAAACCTACTACCGTGCAAACGAAAACCTTCAAGGAACTCGGCTAGCCATGAAATTTTGACCCGTTGAGAAATATACACCAAATCATGAGCCACTAAACTCCAATCCAAGTTTGATCCACCCCAATGGAGGCTCCACACCCCCTGGAAAAAGAAAAGCTCACAATGAGGCGAGCTTGGAGACTAAATTTCAGAACATGGAGCCATGCGACATGCTTGACGACTGCTCCGGAGCTCTTCCACCTCTTTCTCTTCAAACCTCGCTATTCTCTCTCGACCTTTTTATTACCTTTTCAATTGACTTGAGAATATGTCCTTGTACTAGTGCTAATAAAAAGATAGGTGAGTACTTTGATACTTTGACCATTTTTTCCTTTTTGATGAATATTGTTTTCTTTTAAAGTTTTAGTAAAAATAGATTACTAATAGTTCTTTATTTTTTTAATTGTTTAATATGTATTAGAATTTTACATATTTTTTTAATATGATGTGATTGTAATTAAATTTAACAATTAAAAATTAAGACTATTGATAAGGCAGACTATCAGAGAAAATCTCTTCCTTTTATTTATACTTACAGACTATAGTTTGCATTTTTTTTTTCTAACGTCCTTTTGATATTAGTTAGTGAAAATGTAAATTACATTTCAAAAAGCAAAAACTCTCTGTAGCTTTTTCTTTTTTTGGACATAACTCAATGTGGGATTATTAAAATCTAATTAAAGACTAAACGTGCAAAAAGAAATTTGAAAAAGAATCCCAATCGTCCTTTGGAATTAGTCTAAGGAAACTTCCAATATACCTTTTATGCATCGAGTGCTTCTGACTTTATGTAATTAAATATATCCCGTTTTAATGGAGTGGAATATATATATATTTTGCCGACAATGGAAACTAAAGCCATGCACCAAAGACTGAATCTCTACCTAATTGAAAAGGGGAAAAAAAAGTAGAACAAATAGTCATAAAGCACATACAAGGAAAAAAATGTTGAGTAAAAAAATATGTTCTTTCATTTTACCAATTAAAATTTTTATTTTTAATTTGTTACAGTTAAATATTTTCATAAAAAGTCATATCTAATCTTTTTATTATAGTAAAAAGTTCTTATATAAAATTATATCTCAATTCATATTAAAAATTTGAATCTACAAATTGAACGAAACATGAATTGGGTATTTACAACGTTTATTAGGATCAAAATGGAAAATATGAACTGACAAATTCTATTTCTTTCTTCTCTTTTCCCTTTATTTTTTCCCCCCTGGGATCTCTTCTATGATAAATTTTGTAATAGCATGCCAGTGTTCAATTGTACTGTCACTTACTGTACAAAACTTTTATTTGTCTATTTATTTTTCTAAAAAATTGTGAAATCCTTTTATGCTAGACGTGTTGGCATACCAATTGTGTCAATAAGTAACCTATTATAGTGCATTTGTTTAATTGAATTCCACTTTAGGTGCATTTTCTACTATTTTGCCACCTTAATTAATTTACCTCAAAATAAATTCATGTTAATTTTTTTTTTTTTTTGCCCTTTTTCTTTTGCAAATAGCAACTTTGGAACTTTTCTTGAAGAAGGAAATTTACAATCACGTATGGGCTGTCAAGGACATTTATGACATCATAACTAGACATAAGTGACAAATTTAGAATTAATAACAACTTCATGCCTTAAAAAATAAATAAAAAACAATTAGCTTATCAACTGTATAATATATATAATTAACCAAAAAACTATTTATGATATTATATTATAGTATGCGGTAAGTAAAGACTAGAGAGGAATACAAGAAAGCATGTGGTAAGTGAAAAATAAACAGGAATATATATTAGAAATTTTTGCTTAATAAGCTAAGAGAATAAAATTCTAAACCATATTAAGAAGGAAATTGAAGCCATAATCTTGGGACATAAAGTTGGCATGCATACATACATATCTTGGGATCAAAGTTGGCATCTCTATCCATTAATAAAAAAAAAAAAAAAAAAAAAGTTGGCATATTTCGGGATTCTGTCATTCCAACAAAATGATTTCGCACTAACAAAAATTTCCTTATTTTCTTCAATTAAATTAAAATAAAGATTGAAAAAAAAAAAGGGAAAGAAAGAAAATCCAGATACCCCAATTGCAGAGCAAATAGGGCGGGAGTATTTCTCACTTTTTGAGGATACCTTGGGGTCCAAGAATCTCCAGTGGCAATCCCGTAAATTCAACGAACGTTGACTCTTAATTGCAGAAGAAAAAATCTCAGCGAGACTTTTTTTATTAATGAGAGCAATAGTCGACAAAAACATCTCCGAGTCGCGGCTCTACAACACTCCAAAGAGGCGGCAGAAACAATAATAAAAAAAAGAAAAAAGAGAAAAACCACGCGTGCCGAAGAAATGAAAGCGTACGAAGTCGGTGTCCCCACCTCTCCCCTACGTAACAGTTTCGGGTTGGCAAGCCGTGGCCGTCGGATCAGAGGCGTTTGAAAAGCAAGCGCCTAGTGTCGAGTGGGGAGAAAGCAGAAACAGCGGATTTTGGTGTGTGAGCATCATGGCATGGTATGCATGATATGGATGGAATGGATGGATGGTCATGCCTCATGGATGCCCATGCCAGCTCTTTCAGTCTTACAATTCTGTTATTTTATTTTTTAATTAGTTTTATTGCATTTACGAAAATCAAAATTTTAATTTTTTAATTTAATTTAGATCTTTTTATTTCGTTAATTTAAATTTAAAATTTAAATTTTATTATAATAAAAAATTCTTATAAATAATTACATTTAATTTTTTTATAATAAAAAATTTTCACATAAAATTACAACTCAATTTACATTAAAATTTTAAATTAATTAATTAAATAAATCCTAATTTAATTGACTGACATACCTCTGTCTTTAATGCTCATTTTTGACTGCTTGGGGAAAGGTGAATGGTCTCGACAGTGTGAGTAGCAGAGGAAGAGAGAGAAAGAGAGGGAGGACGAGAGGCAGACAGTACACAGAGACTGAGGTATAGAACTCTTTTTTAATATTTTTGTTTCTGGGATATTTCGATAAATGGGTTCTGTATTTTTCGTTTTAAAAGGTCGGTAATTTTATAATGTTTTCCATGGAAATTTGCGTCTCTTGAATGGTTATTTTAATTTAATTGTTATTTATTTTGGTTCTGTTTCTTTCTCTCTCTCTCTTAAAACCCGGCGGTCTATGTCACTGCTTCTTCAAAATCAATGAAACCCCCCGCAACTGATCTTTGTCATGTTTAGAAAGAGAAAATCGCAGCCATAGGTTCCTAATCCTCTCTCTCTCTTCTCACTCTCTCTCCTCTGTAAAACCCCCTTGAAGGGTTTTTGTTTGCCGCTTCCTCTCCCTTTACCACTATATCTATCCAAATCTCTCACCATTATTTGCTCTTTTTGCTCTTTGTTCAGTGAAACAAAGGAAAGAAGAAAGGGTAACAGAGTTTTTATTCTTTCTCTTGGGTTGCTTCTGATTCTCGGAGGAACTGAGAGTGATTGAAAGGGAGGAAGAGCAGGGGATTTATGTCGGCTGGGTTTGATTTGGCGCTGATTGGGGCTCCGTCGAAGCTCTGGCTTTTTACTTCTGCGTCTTCTTCTTGCTCGTTCTTCAAGAGGCTGAATCTGGTGAAGAATTCCGTTTCGATGCGTTTGAGACCAAAAAGGTATTTTTTTTCATTTTTTTTTTTTGTTTCTTTTAGTCTTATAAACGCTTAGCTTTTCAGTCTTCACTGACATGGTGGTTTTTGTTTTGGGATTTTGTTGTGTTTTTTCACAGGACTTGTTCTGGAGTAGAGTGTTTTGGAACCTTTCATATAAAACGATTTTCCGTGATTTTCCTGTTCCTCAGAGGCGGTCTCACTTGATACAACTTCGATCTTAGTCTCAATTTTCTTCCGTTTTCTCTCCCAAAAAAATTTTTGCAATTTTTCCCAAACAGTACCAACTTTTAGGAAATTTTTCTGAGAAACCGAACACTTTTTTTTTTCTTCTTTTGCTAAGATTTTCCAAAGATGCCAGAGCCTCGGAAGCAATCCAGAGGGGTTTCCATGGACGCCGAGTCCAAATCTTCGATGAGAAAAATCCGCGTAATATGTTCCGATCCTTACGCGACCGATTCGTCATCGAGCGATGACGACGGAGAGAGAGGGAGATTTCCAAGAAAATCTACCTACCTATGCAAGCGGATCGTGCGGGAAATTTACCTACCTGTTTTACAGAAACCCACAAAGTCCCTCGATTCTTCTGAGAGCTCTTCTCAAGACAGCAACAATGGAGTCGTCACTACTACCCCAAACAACAAAACCCCATCCAACCCAAACCGCAAGAGGAGGGTTTTGGCCAATCGTCCCAGAACGTCGTCGTCTCCTTACAGAGGCGTCCGTCAGAGGAAATGGGGTAAATGGGCTGCAGAAATTCGTGACCCTTTTAAGGGCTCTCGTCTCTGGTTGGGAACTTACAACACTCCTGAAGACGCTTCCCAAGCTTACGAAGCGAAAAGGCTCGAATTCGAAGCCAAGGCTATGACTACTGTTACTGTCACTTCTTCCTCTGCTGCTGTTGCCAAGTCGCAAAACGACACCGTTTTATCCTCATCCTCGTCTGAGGACTCCGAGGTTTCTCAGTCTCACAATTCCCCGTCGTCTGTACTTGAACCCGAGACTTCGACCTCGGCTTCGGCCCCGCCGCCGGCCCTGGCCTCGGCCTCGGCTTCGGAATCGAATCTTAATGTCAACGGTGCTGATTTGGTTAAAGAGAGTGTTGACGTTGATATGCTGGATTTGAGTTTCATGGATGAGGCTCTGGCGTCTCTTCCCTTTGAGCAGGAACTTGGGTTAGCCCCGGAATTCGATCAGCTTTTGTTGGACGACTTTGGGCAGTTTCTAAACGATGATTTTAGCAGCATTGATGATGTTCAAATATTCGGGTTTGATGGAGTTGAGCCCAGTGAGCTTCCCGATTGTGATTTTGAGGATCTTGGCAAGGACGACATGGCTTGCTGGATGGATGATGCTCTTAACATTCCCTGCTCATGATCGTCTCTATTTATTTATTAAATTACATAATTTTATGATATAAGTTTTGTTTTATTTATGTTATAATCAGGAATCGTGGGAAATCAAGACATGGTTCTTGAGCGAGTTTAGTTGGTTGTTTATGTGAGTTAAACAGAGTTTAATTTATTTGTTTTAATGGCGGAGTTGAGTTGAGTTAAAAAAGTTTCCTTGGGTTTTCCTGTGCTGTTAGAGCCGTCCAAGGTCGAAAAAGATATGTTATGTCGATGTTTGATGGGTATTAGAGATTTTGATCATTTGTTCACATCCCTTTCTACGTATATCAAAGTTATAAAAGAATTGATCGTATTTGCTTATGAGCTGAATTAATATGGTATTTCTTGCTGCTGTTGCATTAAAATCATTTTGTCACGCCAATGCCACATAAGAGGCAAATTCGTTTTCAGTTGATGGGCGAGCACAATCATCGTGCCGTATTCTGTCTTTTCGACGAGGTTTTTAATAGGGACTGAAAATTACATATTCCTAATCCAATCTTGGATTCCCATAGGCTGTTGTAAAATGATGTATGGTTTGGTATACAATTACAATTCAGCGTTTCTAGCTGGACTAGCACAGAAAAAGAAAGTAGGGTCTAAAAAGAAGAGTTAATAGGCTGATCTTCTTCTCTGGCTCTGTTCTCTGCCACTGAAGACTTACTTGCCTTTGAGAGGTGTCGTTTGTGGGGCAGATTGTGGGGCCCCCGAAAGGGCTTTTGGGGACTTTCACTTTTCGCCAAGCAAAGCACATCCTCAAATAGAAAAAAAAAAAAGGATGTGTTTAGTCCTTTTTTTTTTTTTTTTTTTTTTTTTGAGCTAGCTGTCCTCCAATCACCTGTGGATCTTTCCCAACTATGTTTTTGTATTTTTGAGGTGGGTTTTTCAATTTGAATTTTTAATTTAAATTGAATATGATATTTTTTGAAGAATTTTTTATTATAATAAAAAAATTAATTGTGATATTTTTTTAAAAAATTTTTATTGTAAAAATTTAAAATTAAAAATTTAAATCAGTGAAGTGAATGAAATTTTAATTTATTAATTTAAATTTTTAATTTAAATTGAAATATAATTTTATGTGAAATTTTTATTATAATAAAAAAAATTTAAATATAATTATATCTGAAAATTTTTATTATAATAAAATTTAAATTTTAAAATGGACGGGGTTGTCATTTTTTTAGACTTATAGTTCTCAGTTCTCACTCTCGTAACGCCTTATTTAATGAGTGCCCGTGAGGATGGTGGGCGCGTTTGGTGGCGCAGGCGCGCAGCTTCAATGCATTGCGTGTTATGCGACTCTTGGATTGGGTGAGTGAGGATATATTGCATGCGTGCCACTTATATTTGCCATTACTGGGACGATGGTTCTTGTTCTTGGTCTTGAAAAATTAGAGCTCATTGGAAGGACGAGGTTGCAATTTAATATTTTATTATTTTTCTCTTGCTGAGAAAAAAAAAAAAAATATGGATAGAGGACGACTTATCAATTCGAAACTAAAATCTTCCAAAATCTCACTGTCTCGTATCAAATGATTGAGGAGGCTGGTACATAATGCCATAAGCACTAATAGAACATTTTGATTGTTGTTATGATTCTACTATAATATAATTATCAAAAGCACTACTTTCATTTTAGCAAAAATTTTTGTTTTTTGTTTTTATTCTTTACTGATTGAAAGTGACATTTTGTCTTAACCATCGATAGATGCGGCTCCGTTGGGAATTACGTAAATTGAAAATGCTATATAGTTGCGTGGTAAGTCCTCGTTTAATTTATTGATTTGAGTTTTTAAATTAAATTAAAATGTAATTTTATGTGAAGATTTTTTATTATAATAAAAAAAATAAATGTGATTATTTCTGAGAACTATTTATTGTAATAAAATTTAAATTTTAAACTCAAATTGGTGAAATGAGAAGAAAAAATAACTCTTAGAACACATAGAAAAAAGAAAAAAGCAAAAAAATTGAAATGGATATGAGACTAATGGTTCTTTCAAAATAATGAAATTAACTGGCCTGATATTTATACTTCTATAGTGTACTCATAGAAAAGGAAGAAAAAAAAAAAAGTGCTCCTTTTAAAAAAAGTAGATAAAAAAAGGACAAGAGAAAAATGAAATCCACAATACGTACAAACATACATACACACAAATATTTTTTTTTTTTTTTTTTTTCCTCTTATGGACCTGCATAATGTATGTGCTTGTGTACTTATATGTTGTTTCGTATTTTTTAGTATAAAAATTTTAATTTAATTTTTTTTATTATAGCTGTTTACGTACACAAACAAATATTTTGTTAATATTTTAGCCTGTAAAGTGCAAATGAGATAAACATTAGACACTTAGAAAATTTCTCTGATAGTTTTTTTAAAAATACTGGTGTTTTTTTAGATTTAACGGTTAATAAATGAGAAATACTGGTATTCTAAAAAAAAAAAAACGCCAGAAAAAATCTCTATTACTTATTGCCGTTAAGAGACAGTTTTCATTAACATTAATAGTTAATTTGGGGATATAAATCTGATATGGATTTGAGTTCAAGAAACCGCAATACCTTTTTTGTTTTAGTTTTAAATATACGCTTCCTTTTTATTTTCAATGAGATATTGCTTCTTTTTGTTTTAGTACTATATGCTGCTTCAATTATCTTCTCCCATTAATTTTGTTCCCAAACTTTGCGGCCTAACGAAGCCTAATGAAAAATTTAGGTTGTGTTTATAATTGATTTTGTTTTTATTTTTCACATTTTTTGAAAAAAAAAAAAAATGAAAACGTTTTAAAACGACGTTTGACCTAATAAAAGTAAAAAACAGAAATAAAAAGTGATTTTTAGTTGTTTTTCATTTTTTATTTTTAATTTCTCTTCTCTCCAGTAGAAAGAGACATTGATGAATTTTTTTATATTGAAAACAATCTCTTAATCAACTTGCAGCTATGTAAAATAAGAAATGGTTGGACGTCTATCTTACATTTGAAATGGTGAACAAATTAAAAAAGAAAAAAACAATCAAAATGACCATGAAGAAGAGAAGAGTAGAAGACAAAGACTTATGTGCTTGAGTGTCTACAAAGTTTTTTCTCTCCACTTCATTTTTTTTTTTTCCCTAAAATTGACCTATGAAATCAATATTGCCTTCTTTTCTTGGTCAATACCAACCCTCTGTTTAAGTTGCTCAGATCTATTCTAATAAAGGAATAGTTACAATTAAGGATGTTAATAATAAAAAGATTATTATAAAAGAGTAATTTTGCATTTTTTCCATTTTAAAATTATAATAGAAATTCTTTAGTACACATAATATATATATAGACTAAATTTTTTTAACAATTAAATTTACATATTTTTTAATTTTTATATAATTTTATATAAATTTAATAAATATAAAAATCACCTACCAATATATTAATATATCAAGAATGACTCAAATTATAAAATACTTTTTTTTTTTTTTTTTCCCGGGAGCAAGAGACGATTGCGCTATATCCTCACTAAACGAAGAGAATCTTTGATAATATCGAAAAACAAACAGTTTCTATTTGGCCTCAGTTCTCCTTATCTAACCAATGCGGTGTGAGTCATTAAGCCTTAGCTTTTTGGTCTAGGGCCATTAAAGTGCAATTGAATAGGCTTAATTTAGTCTTGACTTTTTGTTCATTGGTCGGCTATCTTTGTCATCTTTAGTTGTTTTGTTTACGAAAGATAATTTTTCTCTGTCCTATTTAAGAGTGTTTATGTGGAAAGATCCGTGTGATTATTATGTATACATATATAGATATCGACAAATTGTAGGGGGTGGGGATCTTCATCTTCAATGTTAACAAAAAGGGGCAAAATAATTAATTGATATAATTCTGATTTGTGCTTATCATGTAGCCACATAATGCCAATTTTAAGCATCCTTTGTCTAAAAACTGGCAATGTCCCTATTGCCTAAGGGGACTTTTAAGAACTTCCTTCTAGTTGCCCGATGGCTGCGGGAAAAAAACTTTATTAGAAAGAAGGCAAATTATAGGGTGCAACCTTTAAAATACAAAATATTTTATTAAAGTGATGTTTTTGACTGATAAATTAAATTTTTAACGGTTAGATTTACACATGTTCATATTAAAAATTTATAATGCGCCGTATAAAATTATTCATTTTACAATTTTAACCGTTAAAATTTAATCTAACGGTTAAAATAAACACTTTTACCGGTGGAAGTATTTAAGGGGTTTTAAAGGTAGAGGAAGAAAAAAAGATTATACTAAAGATTATATAAATATATATATATATATTGTTGAATTGATACGTGTTTCATTGTTGTCCATACATGCCTTAGATTTAGTTTAGTATTTTTTATTCTTTATAGGAAATAAAAAAAAGAAGATAAGATACCACATTGGAAATTTAATAGAGAGTCCAGCAAGAGTACAAATTTCAGTTGATTCGGAGGAGCTCAAATCAGGTCCCAGTGTGATATAAGAAAATGCAAGAGTCTAAGCACGTTTTGCCTGGACAAATTTCTTCCTGAACATTTTTTTTTTTTTTTTTTTTTTTGTTTTTGTTTTGGGGAGGGGTCAACTAGCTAAACAAACTTTAATTAATCGGAGAAATACAGAAATGCTGATGTCATCTTTATATTTATACCTATACAATTCAATTCACCAGAAAAAAAACAATCTATTAAAGTCTAGTGGCGTAAATGTAAAGTTCTTAGATTTTGGTGGTATGCAATGTAATTTCCTCTTAATAATTTATTCTTTGGTTCTGTAAGTTAGGATTAAGACTACCATGAAACAAGAATTTGCACCGTATGGGAAGCAGGAAATAACGAAGAAAATTATCAGGTGAAAATATAGATTATAGAGGAATACTCCTCCATTGCTAATTGAACATATCACTTCTGTAAAACATATATTATGTGTGAATAACAAGACTTTAATAGGTGATATGGAGCCTTATTTACTTGGAAATTATCATATTAGTATTTAATTAGTTTGGAATTTTTGTATATTATCTTTTATTAATTTGTAAGATGACGGTATACTAAAGTACAATTAAGGTCACGTTTACCAAATAAAGTGACGAAATTGATTAGCCATCTCGAGTAATAATAGATTGGAGTAGAAACAAATTAGAGTGAGATTCAAAGGGCAGTTTTATTAATTTCTATCATAAACATCTCTTGATTGATATCATTGTCGCGATACAAATTGAAGTAGAAGGTAATGATATTGTTCACTTCCTGATAAAATAAGAAACTATACAAGGTAGATACCAATAGGCTTAATATCCTAAGAATAGCAGTTTTGACTTTTTCGTGGAAACATCTTTAATTAATCCTAAAAAAGAAGCTAAAAAAAATACAATTATTAAGGTAGGAATTTTACAATTAATAGCTAAACAGAAAATTGTTACGTGCATTGGAATCAAAGCAAGGACTCTAGAGTCTTTCCCATGCAAGGTTAAGTGATTTGTAAATAATACCACTTCCTTTGTGCAAATTAAGAGTACGTTTGTTTCTTATATCCATCACTGATTTTAAATTATAATTTATAATTTTTTATAATATTTTTTCTCATAAAAAATACATATAAAATAAAAATAATTTTAAATACACAAATCAAATGTCCACTAAAACATTAACGTCAGGTGGTCATTACCAATTAATTACTTTCTATTTTTTTACTTTAGTGTTTCACTATTAACTTCAAAATATTCTACAATCAAAGGATTAGAAAAAAATACTAAAAAAAATAAAAAAAATTCTACAATCAAAGAAAAAACAAACACCCTGAAGAGTGGGGCAAAAGAAGGGTCAAAGACAGCTGTAACTTAATAATTATTAAAGAAAGGGTTTGGTGTTCGTATGGTCGCACTAACTGTTCTGTAAAGACTTTTGTCTAAAGGCGCTAAGATATAAATAGTATTTAAAATGAAGGACTTTCCGGGAAAATTCCTCATTGTACTTTGGTTTGTGAAGTCACAGTACGAGTATCCAACACTAGCGGGCATTTTTGGCGTATTTTCCATCAACCCGTTCTCGCATGAAACTGCTTATTCAAATTGTCATGGTTTTGATCACGAAGATCTATTCATTTCATTAATTTAAATTTTATTATAATAAATTTTTTTTTAAAAATAATTATATTTAATTTTTTATTATAATAAAAATTTTTCATATAAAATCATATCTTAATTTAAATTAAAAATTTAAATCAATAAATTAAAAATATTTAAAATTAATCTCGTTCAGTTTACGAATTTAAATTTTTAATTTTAGTTAAAATGTGATTTTATATGAAAATTTTTATTATAATAAAAAAAATTAAATGTAATTTTTTATAAAATTTTTTAAAAACTTAAAAATTTAAAAATTTAAATAGATGAAATAAATGAATCTATAATATGCACAATATAGACACGCACAATAGACTTCATTGTTCACATCCATGCAAAGTAGGGCAATTATCGTACTAAATCCGATGTTGCATCGTGGTCAATTCAGTTGGGGGAAAACAAAAAATCACAAAATTTTAAAGGTTGTTGAAAAAAAAAATGTGGGCGGCCACTGTTACTGGGCACGGAGCTATTAAGGAGCCAATAGGGGCACGTTCCCTTGCAGAAAAAAGTATTTCAATTCTTTTTAATTTCTTTCTGTTTTACACCGACTAAAATTATTTTTTTGAGGGATGAATGTAAATTGGATTAGAAAAGGAAGTAAGGAATAAAATGAGGATCACTGTTTCATTTTATTTTTATTTTTATTTTTGAATCATTGGTTCATTCTCTAGTATCTACTCATCTAGGTGTTAGAATGAGATACCTAATCCAATGTCCTCTCTAGCGTTTATTAAATTCAGAATAGGTGTCATATTCATGTATCAATAGCTGATTACTTGTCTAGCTAGGACATTTGCGGTAATCCTAAATCAAGTGTTGAGTGGGCATTCTCTTGTTATAAATATTGGCCATGTTTGAAGGTGATTTTATTTTTATTTTCCATGTTTTTTAAGAAAAAAATTAAAATGAGAGAGAAATGACGTTTGACATGATTAAAGATAAAAAAATAAAAATGAAAACGATTTTTTAGTTTAGTGAAAAATATAAGAGAAATAAAAAATGACTTTTAGTCGTTTTTTATTTTTTATTTTTGTTTTCTCTTCTCTTGAGCATAGAGAGAGAGACATTAATAAATTTTTTTTATGCTGAAAATAATCTCTTGATAAAATTACTAAACGTATTTTTAAAAATAATTTCTATCGGAGATTGAAAATATTTTTATTTCTACTTTCATATAAAAAATAAAATTATTTTGAAATGAATTCTAAACGTACCCATTGTTATGACCATCTATTGTACCATCAGATTAACAATATATCATTGAATAATTTACTTACGCATATGTGAAAGATTTAAGCTTTTGCTTTTGACAATAAGATCATGGTTTGAATACAAGTTTATTATCAAGCAACATTAGATTTCTCCTCTAAAAATAAAATCATATTTTTATCCTCTAAAAATAAAATCATATTTTTAATTTGTTTTTACTTAACTTTGAAATTTTATATTTATTACACCACATTGAAATAAGATCCTGGATTATTCACTCTCCCTTGCGCAGCTTGATCCGTTTTTGAGTCCCATGCATTTTTATTTTCCTCTCTCTTTTCGTAGCCAATGACTCAACATTATTAGTTATCATCACGCCGCATAATATTTCCAACACCATGGGCTAAACCCAAAATGCCAAGACCCTACTATTGAGCAAGTTGTGTTGCAATATGCATGACTTGCTTACTTAAAAGACGCCTAGAAAGAAGCTGAACAAGATCCTATTGCAACCCAAGTTTATCTAAAAATCCAAGTCCATTATGGTGCGAGCGTGTCATACTTCACTTAACTTTTTCGTGGATTCAGAAAAGAATTCGCAGAGAAGAAATACATTTTTATTTATTTTTTTTTAGTAGAATTCGTAAAATATGTGAACGTAAAAATGTGTAAGTAATAAATAAAAATGCTTTTATTTATTAAATATGCACAGATATGAGAAAATTAGTAAACTCACCCTATTAAATGTATTGTTTTAGATTAATATTTTTTGACTAAAGGAGGAATAAAAATTTAAGTATCATCCATTCTAAAAGAGTATTTATCTCTTTTTTCCTACTTTAACGCATAATACAAAAACTGTGCTACGTTGTTCCGATTCATAGCTCTAATGTAATTAAGCTTTAATAATGTTGTAACGTTTATGTACAGTTACACTTCTTATATAATATATATTATTGTATGCTAGTTAGATCGATAGCATTACGATTGATCTTGAGAAGCACTCCCTCCGCCCCATCCCCATGTTATAATTCTAGCATGGAACTTGCGCTCCTCTGTTTTTTCCTCTTTTTTCTAGACAAACATTTACAAAATTTCTAAACAAATTGGGCATGTGAGATATCTATGCACCAATTTATGAAAGAGTGTTAAAAAAGCCCACACGGTTAGAAAAAAAAAGTTGTACCACCTACATCTATAGCTTCCAACAGCTCTAATAAATCTTGACCATTATTCCGTGATTAATTGATCGGTGAATGTAATGTCACCATTCTGTGATTAATAAATCAGTGAATGTAATGTTTTTATTTATTTTTTTGTTATAAATACTTGGTTGTAAACTTTGTAAAAGTAAGAAATAAAAAAAAACTTATTTCTTCTAATTAAGGTCCATAGTAATTAATAAATTTTCTGTTTTAACGTGAAATAGTTTGTGATTCTAGCTGCTTATTCCATTTCTTTCGATGCATATTATAGAACTTTCATGTTCTTTCAACTATACTATGAGAGTAGAATATCGAAATCTTTAACTTCTGATTTTGAAGGACTACTTCCACTTGTAAATTCTTACCATATGCACGTGCGTGCGTGTGTTAAGAGGACTTTCAAAAAAAAAAAAAAAGAATTAATAAGAGGTCGTGCATCTGGCCTTGGAAAGTCCAGTCACATGCTCATTGCATGAGACACAAAAAAAGTACTTCGTGCTCAATAATTAATGGTCCATTTCTCTCCATGCTATACTTCCCTAGGATTCGTTAAGAACCCACGGTAAAAAAGTATAAAGCCCTACCTAGATACATGCTCGACAGCTGGTTAAACAATTTCTGATTTAAAACAGTTCAATTAAAAAAAAAACCAGATTTAAACATAAATGCTTTTGCGGCACAAACATCAATATGTATACGCTATAATTTAAGGAGTTAAACTTGTTCTTTATATTGTGTGGCTATGAAATTGCAACACTAGTTATAAAATAACTTGGAGAAAATTATCAAATAACTATGAAAGTACCCCTTAGTCATAAAATACCTGTAAGATTTATATATTCTAAAGGGTATTTGTCTCATCTAACAAATAAAGTGTGCGCTATTAGAGTTGTTACTAACTCCATACCTCATTTCATATTCTACTTGATGATTTTACGGCTAAATTGAGCCTATCACATTTCAGTTTTAGATGGTCTTATTCAAAAATTGAAAGTCATTAACATATAACAATCCGAATTAGTGATACATGGATTTATGTCCTTCATCCATAACTCAGTTTCTGCAAAAGATCAAGTGGTTGTGGATATTTCACAGAAAACCCTTATCTTGGAAACTTTTGATGCAGTCACCAAACATCTGATCAAGAGTCTTGAAAGCATGAAAACCAAGTTGAGTGATTTTACTAGTGTCCATGCTATGTGGATTATTGTCTCCCACCTGGTTACTACACCTACAATGCAAATAGGCAATAGCATATAAAAAAACATATTAACTGATAAAAAAAAAGTGAAAAGAAAACAGGCAATATATAACAAAAGAATAACAATTTTATTGTTCTACTGACTTGTTCTCAAATGGGTAGGATGGATATTTGGATTTTAGCATCTCAATGATCTGAGACCAAGGAGCCACTGAGCTTGAACATATAAGCCTGCCCGATGCTTTGCTATTCTCCATTGCTAATATGTGAGCAACTACCACATCGTCTATGTGCACAAACCCCACTGTCATATTTGGGTATTCACCTTTTGCGCCTAATTAATTTGTAAGCAATTTCAAATTAATCTAAATTTTTATATTCAAAGAGGTAAAACTACTGTGAACTCTTTGCCACGCAATGTCATAACCAAAAACCACTAGGGACACTGTATAATCACCTAGATGTAATTCCATCCATCAAATAATATGCAGAGCAAGAAAATCTGACCTTTGGCTATAGAGAGTATGAGAAGCAGGGTACTAGTTGGTTGTGGTGCTAGCAGAGGACCAACTACAAAAGAAGGATTCACCACAACTAGGTCCTTTCCCGTCTCCTCGGCGAATTTCCAGGCCTCTTTCTCCGCCACAGTCTTCGCATACGCATACCAGAGCTGTGTGGAAATGGAAGCAAGAATGACCACAAAAGAATGTAAACAGCAAAGTTTTGGTAATTGCCAAATTTACACCTCAAGAAGGAATGTAAGATGGGAGCTAGAAAGTAGTGCTAATTACATGGTAGTGTTTGCAGTATTCAGGATCACTCCAATGAGACTCATTGAGAGGAGACACTTGCTGAACATCATATCTGTATCTTATTGAAGAGCAGGAAGATGTGAACACAATCCGTCTCACACTAGCTGATTTTGCACATGATTTTAGAACATTCAAAGTGCCCTTTATGCATGGATCAACCAAGGTCGTCTGCAATTTTGTAACAGTGCTTACATATTCTCAATCAATAAGACCATAGCATAACGGCCTAATAAAAGAAATTCAGTGAAGAATAGTCCAGAAGTATCAACTTTTCTAGCCCTAAAAAGAAAAATACAAAGGGCCTAGAAGTACCAAGTTGTTTTATCAAATTTCAGGAGTTATCAAATCAGAAGTACAACAAATAACCTATTAGAAACGAATATTTTTAAGTCGTCAAATTTGTACCAAATTATGCATGATATTTATATGTTGTGTACTTTTAATATGAAGAGCGTGAAATTTTGATAAAATGACTTTATCCATTATAGCTATAATAAATACATGATCACAGATAAATTTTACAATTGAATTCGTCCTCAACTATTTCATTTATATCAACATTCCCTTCGAACTATAATTTGAAACGTACCTATTGTACTCCCTCGTGTATTAGACATATCCAAATTCACCACCTAAACTTTGAAAAGTGTTATTTTTTAGACATTTTATCATGCACGATGAAGAGGTCCAATTCGTAATTTTTTAAAGCTCTTAACCTTATTGAATTAGGATCCATTCTTCACTTTTTTTTCCATGTTTTCCTACTTTTGACCAACTACTCTAAAGAGATAATATATCTAACAATTAGCACCAAACAACTGCACTTGGAGCGAAAGGCATTTATTTAACCCCTAAATATTGCACTAAACTTAAACCAAGTGATAATGCAAAAAAGTACAGGTTAAAATTAAGGGTCATATTAACACAAATGACGTATATAGTTTATCCCATGGTCACACATGGGACCTATAATTTTTTATCAAACACGTACTAAGTGGGGATTCGCCCTCTTATTCTTGAGCACAAATGTTAGACATTTTAAAGGCTTATAAAAGGATGAAGCAAAAATAAATAAATAAATAAATAAAAATAAAACAAAAAACAAAAACAAAAGAGAGGCGTTGGATTTGCCTGAAGATTGTCATCATAAGGAACGACCACCGGAGACGCAGTGTGGAAAACACCGTCAACGCCTTGAATAGCCTCATCAAAGCTTCCTTCCACCATCAAATCTGCTTTGAAAATCTTAAGCCTCTCTTTTGCTCCGTCAAAATCCTTCAAAAACCCAACTTTTCCCGCATCTCCTTTTTGTTTTTCAGTACACAAATTAAACAAGGAACGACATATATAAATATTTATGTTAGAATTAACAGCCTGTAAATTAACTTATCCGATCATCTGCATCAGCATGCATGAAAAGGTACGAATTTGTACCTGGATCTCGTACGGTTATCCGTACAGTGTGACCTTTTTCTAGCAAGGCCTTGACCAGGTAAGCCGCAATGAAGCCCGTTCCTCCTGTTACGCAGTATTCTGGCATCTTTTAATTTCTCTTGGCTTTCTGCTAGCTTGTGTCGTTTACTTTGACAAATTGGTCATATATATATATATATATATATATATGTATTATTTTTAAGAGAACATAACTAAGAGGACAAATTACCAAAAGAAACTATATGGAGGTGCGTGCAAGGCGTTGTTTATTTTAGTGTTATCATTTTATTAAATTTGATCACGCACGTTCCCTGGAGAGAGTATGGTGGTAGATGATTCATTCTATTCATGTGGTGAAGTGGTAAAGTGAGTTAATTAAAATTTGTTGGAGAATAAATTCTTTGTTATTCTCCACCTACATGTCACCGTCCACGATCATCAAATATTGGTTTGCTACTTGCTAGTACTGGAGAGGAGAAATAAAATGCAAAGGATGCTTTTGTTTTGTTTTTCTGAGAGGTCTTCTCATGAATTTTCTTTTGTCTCTAGAATTAGTATCTGTACTAAAGAGTATTCTAACTTAAACTCTGAAACCCTTTAGATGTCTCAATTTAATCTTTCAGTTAAAGTGCCGTTAAAATTTGAATAGAAAGCCACGCAATGTCTTAATTTAACTAAAAGATAGATGCCCAATAATGTAATTTAATATTTTTTTTTTTTTTTTTTTTTTTTTTTTTTTTTTATGCAATTTTTCTTACATGCTTCTGTATGCAGTTTTTCTTTGGTATAGAACACACTAAAGCAGATGTTTTGAACCAAAAAACTTTAATAACTCAAGAGGGATTAGTTTTTTATTTTATTTTATTTTATTTTATTTTTAAGAGAGAGAGAGAGAGTGAGAGAGTCTTTAGAGAGGGTTAGCTGGAGCTCCGCCACCGGCTTTGGGCGCGCTGCCTGAGTCTTGGATGTGAAATTTGGTCCTTCGACTCGTCTCGTTGTGGGCTTCTTGTTGGTGGCAGTGGTGTACAGTGTGGTGGCTTCATTTGAGCAGATCTGAACCGGTTAAGAGTTTAGAATCTGAATGGACGGTCTTCTTTCTCAGGAGAGTTTTCTGCTTGGTGGCTGAGATCTCTTTGTTGACTGTCTTCCTCAATGGTCCTTTGGCCGGACGTCCTTCACCGGAGGTTTCTACTGGCGGTGGCCAGAAGTTTTTGTTTTTTGTAACTTTTGTGTTTGTAATAAGGTTGGTGGATTCCCCACTCGACCCTCGTTTGGTTTGTTATTTTTTATTAGATTTAGGTGTTCGGCTTAATGCCGACGGGTGGTCTTGGTCCAGTTAGATTTTTTTTATGCCGTGTAGATGTCCCCTTTATGTGGGTTTTGACGATCAGCCCTTCCAATACTCAACAGCTTATGTTGAAGAGAGAGGTTTTCTCCACTCGAGTTTTTAGTCAGCTCGTTGTTAGTGTGCTGAGATGCTTTTTCGATTTCGGGCCTCAGACATGCGTTTGTCCGTTTGATAGGTTAATATTATATTAAGACGACTATTTATTAGTATTTTAATAAAATACAAATTTTCAGGAACACACTAAATCAAGTTGTAAAGTGTCTTTGTTTTTTTTTTTTTTTGTTGTCTATGTATTCTCTGTCATATGCTTCTTAAAGCTAGACATTTCAAATATATTTTCTCTGTAAAATGTACATAAAAGTTATTTTGCTGTAGAGATTTTATTTGACCTAGAATCCGTAACTTAAAATTAAAATGGACAATAAATTCTTTTCCCCTCTCTATCACTTGGAAACAACGACGTCTAAGAATAAATTATTACTTTCTATTTTGAATAGGGTTTTCTGAATTTTGGTATAAACTTATTATGGATATTTTTTTTTTCTTAGGAAAGTCCAATTATAAATAGATTCATAAAATTTTATTTCTTGCTAGTTTATTTTTTCTTTCATTGTCATTCACAGTTGGAATTTAGGCTTAAAAATGGCTAATATTTTGTTAAAAAACATTGAATTAAAGTCAATTCTAGTTTTATTTACTATTAATAAATTTATAATGTATGAACTTTCTTATGAAATGAATTGGATTTTTAGTGTCTCTTTTACAGTTAATGGCGGGAAAGAGCATTTGCTCTTTAACCGTATAGTTTAACTACCATTATTTCAACATTTTTCATCGAAATTTTAATGGAATTTTAACCGAAGGATTAAATTTAAAACAATATTTAAAGAGTTCGGAGTTAAAGTTAGAACATTTTTCAATAAGAAACTAATTGTAGAAACAGAAGAAAGTTCAGGCACCTATAGTGCCATTTTGTTGATCCTTTTTTATGTCACTTGTGCAATTTACTTCCTCTTGAACATAATGACTTTGTTTTAAAAAATAAAAAATTAGAGAATTTACTTTTAAAAATGTGTAAATTTAGATTTTTACTCTTTATTTTTTATAAATAGTTTTTTATTAGTGTAATTATTCAACTAAAAAAAATTATAAATAAAAAATAAAAATAAAAATAAAAATCTTAACCCATACACTTTTAAAACTATTTATTAAGATTATTCAAAAATATAAGTTTGGAGCGTATTTATTAAGATTATTCAAAAATATAACTTTGAGGCGTACTATGAAGTAATAAACATATATACCATTCATCTTTTGGCAGGGATATATGGGGATCCCCCCGCGATGGACATGCAGAGGTAGATTTCCTCCGAGGTTTCTAGGGCTGTAAGAAATCACCCCGAACTCGACGAACCTGGTTGACCCGAGCCGATTCTACCCGAAAATCATGGGTTTCTAATTTTTTATTTAATTTTCAGTTTTAATTATGCCTAACCCGCACTGCACGGGTAGGGATGCGGGGTGGGGTTACATGAACCCGAGGTAACCCTACCCGGCTGAGCATGTTCAAAGTAGGTAAAATAATGTCTAACACTTCAAATTCTTACTTTCATAAGTTTATGAACTTTATGCATTTAAACTATTAACTTATTTATGTTTTGGATTAACGGTTTGTGTAAAAAATACTTGTATGCCATAGTTGTTGAATTAGGACATTCTTTATTTAAATTGAAAGTGTTTGATTTCAAAGTGAGTGTTTTAATTGTTCACCTTGCATTTAGACCCCCTCTTGAAGGAAATACATGTTCTGTTTGATAATGATTTCTTCTATAACAAGCACAGATTAATTGATTAAAAAGTGATCATATGGTCCTTGAGATAACTAACCCGAGTAACCCGACCCTACCCGAGGTCACCCGAAAGGTTGCGGGTTTGTAGATTTAAGAGAATATCGCGGCCTAAAATTTTCTCAACCCACACTGGTCGGATAAGCTCAATTTTTCGGCTCAACTCTACCCTACTTAGCCGATTTACACCCCTGAGGTTCCCCTATGCCGAGGTCATCTCCCTCACGTGACAACATCAACAACCATACTTGTTTTTTCTTTCTAAATCTATTTCTTGTAGTTTTGTTGATTTTTTTTTTTTTTTGGCTTTTTTGCAACGTTACCTCCTAAAATTTTCGTGATTGGTAAATCAGTTCTTAAATTTTTTTTTTTTAGCAATTAGCTCCTTCAACTTCAAAATTATTGCATCAAGAGTTGTCTATTAAATTAAAGACGATTTTTATCACGTGTTTTGTTTATGATCTTTTTTCAAGGGCACTAATTTTTTACTAGAGAACATAAATAAAGATTATGTTTATTTTATCAATTTAATATTAAATTTTATCAATAATAATAATAATATTTTATCAATTTACGATCCCAAAAAAATAAAAAAAGAAAGAAGCCCCCTCGTTGCCATTAGAAAGTACCTTCCCAACCGAGACACCAAGATCTCCATTGCCCACTCCTTCCCCAATCATCCACGGAGATCTCCATCTCCATCTTCCGATCGCCAGGCTCTTCTTAACATCGCTAGATCTAGTCCTCGTGGCCTCCTTCTCCACTAGATATCGCCATCGCAATTTCCCTCTGCTTCGTCAAATCTCGGCTCGCCGAATCCTCTCATCCTTTAAATCCTATGAGCACCTCCAGCTTGAATTTTGTTCGTTTTGGGTTTTTTTAGTTTTCGATTGAGTATTGGTGGGCTCTTGTGTTTTTGGAGTTTCTTTTTGTGGGTTCTGAGTTCTGATTTTTTTTTTTTTCCCTTTCTTTTGTTTGTCTTTCCGTGCCATGGCAAAAAAATGAGATATTGCAGATTAATTCTTAGTGACATGGGGAAGACGATGACGGTTCATCACCAATCAGCCGTGGATGGATTTCAGAAATAGAAAAAGAAAAAAATAGCAAAGTCCAAAAATGTGTTCTTGAAATTGCAGCAACCATAAAGTTTTTGTTGATGAAAAATGTGTTAGCAAGTCAAAGATGGGTTCTGGAAAAGAGAATTTGATTTTCAACCTCTTAATGCATGATGGGGGAGTGTGGAACTTGGGATGTTGCCTTTTCGATAGAAATAGATTTTGATTTTGATCGACAGATCCGAAAATGACGAGCTGATATATATATATATATATATATATATATATAATATTATATTTTCTTCTTCTTCTTTTTACTAATTTGAATTATGAGTGCGTTTGTATTTATAATTTTGAATTTATGAATCAAATTTATAAGATGGAATAATTTTCACATTTTCAAGTTTTGCCCCTCATTCACTGCCCACGTGTAATGCACGTGTAATTTCTGTCGGGAGTTATCAATTGGACCATCAATATAACAAATTTGAAGTTGAAGGGGCTAATTGCAATTTTTTTTTTCAACGACTGATTTGACAATCACATAAAGTTTAGGGAGTAACGGTGCAAAAAAGCTTTTTTTTTTTTTTTTTTTTTTTTAATCTTTTGTGGTTTTGGTCAATTTTGGGTAATATTTGTACTTTAAAGTATTCCACAAGGGTCGTGCTGTTGCATAGACTGGTGATTTCAGTCGAATTTTGGTGGTTATCGACCTGTATAATGGTGTACACCAATGGTTACTGACCAGTATCACAGTGCATGTCTAACGATAGGTATCACGATCGATACCAATTGGTCTATTAAAAGTGTATTTGATTTCTAAATATGGTTATTATGACATGACATGGCGCTTTTTACGAATGTCTTTTTTTTTTTTTTTTTTTTTCCCGTAACATTAATCAATTCAACACAACACACATGAATGTGTAGCATTCCTGTATCCCAAGTTTTATTGCTTTTGGTGCCAATGTGCCTCAGATCTTACCCTCAACATTGTCTCGTCAGTGTACCGAACTATGCACGGCCCAAGTCAAGCATCAAACTTCCAGTTTAGAACCCGGGCCACTAGGCCCACTACAGCCCAATGTCATACCACACAGAAACTCTTTTTTTTTTTTTTTTTTCGCCCTTTCAATTTTTAGAAGAAAAATTAAACCTATGAACCTTGGGCATGCTTTATTTTTCTATTAAACTATTAATTGATAACCTGTTTCTAAAAGCATTATTTTTCTTCAAAACCTATTAACCTTTGAAAAATCTGAATTTCTTAATTAGTTTGTTTTTGTTGAACGTTTGCATGCTTTCATTTCTGTTAATTGCTATTCTTCAGCATCAATATTTTGTCACTTTAAAAGACGAATATATATATATATAATACACGAGTATTTTTAAATAATTATGCTTTTTTTTGAATGGTAACCATCAAATATAAAAATTTATTGGTACAATATAAGTGACAGATATATTGACCTGGTTGGTTGAATGGTGTTCTCTTGCAATTAATAGTGGTCTCATTAGGTGGTGCCTACTCCTTGTGAGAGAACCAGTCGAAAGACTGGAGTTGAATAACATTTCTTGAAGAATGTTGATAGACAATAGACCGCATATCCTAGTCATTTTGTATACTATACTCCCAACGACTTTGACTTTCCATGTGAGAATACTTTTTAAATGACGATTCTGTCCATGATCGGTCAAAACCTTACAACTGTAAAACTACCCAAATACTTTCCTTAAAAAAAGAAGAAAAAAAAAAAAAAAAACAGTCTATGCGTACCATATACATGTTCATCGCAGTAAAAAAAAAAAGACGTACCATATATATGTATGATATGAGAGGAAATTAATTGGGATCTTTTATCTCCATGTCTTTATTTGCTCTCCGTTAATTCTGGGCTGTCGTTGGACAACAAATATGCAGATCACGTGAATTAAGGTTGAGAGAAAAAAAAAAAAAAAAAAAAGAGAGATCACTTTCTAAGATGTTGGGAGGACACAAAAGGTGATTAAGCTCTGGATTACTGCGAGCAGCACTCAAGTTCTTTCCACCTTAACCTTGAAAAATAAAATATTAAAATAGGCGTACTTCAATATGAGAAAATTAAAAAAAAAAAAAAAAAATAGTAAGGTACATTTATACGACTGACTCTGTCTTTTGTAAAACTAATTTTATTTAGTTAAAATATAACATTATTGGTGGATTTTGTGAAATGAAAAAATTATGAGAAATAATTCAATATTTCTGATCTTACTATATAATCTGACATTTCAATTAAATAGAACATATTTTTAATATGGATTATAAGTTCCTTTTACCAGTGAGTAATTTGACTAGACTCAGTCCTCTTATGAGCAGTCCCCTTATACTTTTTACTTCTCTCTCTTCAAACTGAAATTTGCCCATTTGATTCTTGCTCTTGAGTGGTTAATATTGGAAGGAAATATTGATATATACATATATATATATATATATATATATCTATGTATATGCTAATTCACATGAATTTAATTCTTTTAGAGCCCATAAATTGAAAATGAAATCTAAAAACTATATTTATAAAAGAATAATATATATATATATATATTTTAAAAAGCTAGTTTGCTCAAAATTGGTATCAAATTATAATTAATAGCGACTTTGTCATTTTCAATTTTTTGAGAAGTGAAAATAACACATTGCTTAGTCGTCAAAGGATTAAGAGAACAAGTTGGTAGTTATTATTTTCTAACTTGTTTTGTTCCGTTGAGCAAGAACTGATCATGCATACGGGTGCAACTTGGGAAAAACCATGCTTCAACAGAAAAAATAATCATAACCTCTGTTCATTCCACATTTTCACCTAATATATAATTCGAACGGGAAAAATATTAAACGAGATGGCCTGGCTGTAGCAGATTCTGAGCTTGCAGTATTCCTCACTGCGTATAGAATTGGTGAAACTCTTGACCTTTATACACATACACACGTACGATATCTATGTATATATGAATATGTATAATATAGTGACTATTTTAGCAATGAATGTGGCTCCTCATCTAATACACGTACGGATTTCTCACAACTGTCGAGAGGCCAATAAAAGCTCACTTCGTGCAGTACTTTGCAGAGTGGTGTTTTCCATTGGTGGTTGGATATGTCTAGGTTGATTATTCAGGACATGTCTGATCTTTTCCTTACTATCAGTATATATACTTATAATGGTTTATGCGTTCATGGAAACTCTTTTTGGGCCTTTTGGGGTGCTTTCTTGTTCATTTGCATTTTTTAAGTTAGGATGATTTGAGTTCAGATGTTATTTGTGTTAAGGTGTATTTGAGTATGATTTAAGTTGAGGCTCTAATTTAAATTCGTGTTTGAATGTGCAAGTTTTGAGTTATGGTTTGAATTGAGAATTTATTTAAATTTGTGTTTGGGTGAGTCAAAACTTGAATTTGTATTTGAATAGTATTTTAATAAAAACACAATAGTGATGAAAAATTTTAATAAGGTATATGGGTGGGATTTTATTCGTCTTTTTGTTGCGAACGCATAGAAAAAAAATAATCTCAGTTGAAATTAAAACGAAAAAGTTATAGTATTTTTAAAAATAGAAAAAAATACTGTTCATTAATTTGAGTTTGAGTTTGAGTTTAGAAACTTGAGTTGAATGGAGAACTTGAACTCAGATTTTAGCCCCAAACTCAAGTTAAAACTCAAATTTCACAAAAGAACATGATCTTGAAAAAAATTATAACTTAAGTTCTAACTTTTTTTGAGTTTGGGTGCAATCTTTGTTTGAATCACTTGCTAGACACTATTTTCCTTTACTAGATTTTTCCCTTTAGGTTTTACTAATTAGGTTTTTAATAAGGTCTATTCTAAAAATTTATTTTCAAAGGTGTAGTTTCGGTTTAAGCTTATGTCGGCAATTTTTATTGGTGATGTGAAACCATTACAGTAAAACCCTACAAATGAATAGCCTTAGAAATCTATTAATTAAGCAAAGTATTAGTTAATCGATACATTAATTTATTACTTAGTTAATAATTTATTAATTTATCAAAATATCTCTTATTTTCTGAATTTTCTTATTTAATTAAACTAACAATTTGTGTACTTATTTAAATAACTAAGATTTATTGTATTTACTTAATGCTAAGTAAAATCATGAATGTACTTAATTTCAGATCCAATGGACTTCTAATTAATTTCTTATTAATATTAAATCAAATAGAAAACCCTATAGAATACGAAATTCATTGTATTTATATACAATTCATTATACTTACTTGATGCCTAGTAAAATCATGAATATACTTAATTATCAACAAGGATCCAATGTACTTCTATTTAGTTTTCTTTTGAAGATAACCCTATAGTATATAAGTAGGGGTAACAAAAGCTATAGAAAGCATATCAAACAATGGTTTCTCATCTAAAAAGTGTAACATGAAAAATCAAAGATGAGATCCACCTCAACTTTAACTTCAAGAAAAAGCGAACAATACTCAACTCATATTTTAAGGCATCCTCATCCATATAATATGTATTTAATATTAAAAAGTAATTAACTTATATTATTAGCGGGACATATAGAAATATTTAAGGGTTTTATTGTGCAAATCAGGACCGACGAAAAGTATTATTTTATCGTGATTATTAATTTATCAGGGTTTTACTGTATTAAAGCCGGGTCATTCTTAAGGTATTGTACGTTTGGTTTTTTTTTTAACCTTATTTATTATTTTTTTCTTTTTCTTAAACAAATTAATTGAGTTAGAGGCTTGGTGTGGTGTGAGGCTGGGTCACTGTTTTTCATGATCTCGAAACTATCGGAGCACTTTTCCCTCTAACAGCTACTCAACAAAAATGCAGCAAAAACAAAGCTAAATAATACATGAGATTTAGTTCAAGGTAATTAATTGAATTTGTAGCGAAATTCATGTAATTGGCTAGCAGGCCAAGAACTGGAACTAAATTCAAAAAGGGAAATATTGATCAATTCCTTAAGAACAGTACAAGAGTACTTGCATTAACATTAGCAGTAAATTAAACGAGTTTGAATTTTCTTCTAGATCTTATGTTATATATCTAGCTATTTAAGTGTTAGTTACAGCTAGAAATAAATAGAGAAGTTGTTGGTTCTTTCTTTCTTTCTTTCTTTTTTTTTTTTTTTTTTTTTTTTTTTTTTTTTTAAATTAAGGTGAAGTGAAGTTTATGAAACAAAATAGTGATATTAGCACTTACAAAATGCATCAATACAATCAGAATATTCTTCTAACCAAAAACTGATCTTCATTTAAAGAGAGAAAATTTCGCTAATGTGTAAACCACCATTAGCTTCATTCATCACAAGATCCTGATATCATTTAGAAGTTGGAATTCTGCGGCAAAAGAATAGCAATCATTCACCGCTCGCACTGCATTGGCTGAAACGCTTTCTATCAAAGAGACATGAAGACAAGAGTCCTTTGGCGAAGAGAAGTCTGTCCCTTATAGCAACGCATTCAGCAGCAAAGAGAGTTAAAGGTACTATTTATTCAAGCTCATTCATTCGCCGTCTTTATAGTTTTATGAGTAGTCCTCTCATTTTTTTTTTTTTTTTTTTTTTTTTTAAATAAAAACAATCATGTATAAACTGATCATAAAGGAGTTCACTTCAAGTACGTGTCTATATGACTCGTTGACTTTGAAAGCTAACCATAACTACGTTTTATTCAACTGTAATTATGTGTAGGTCTTACCACATTGAATCTCCCAGTACTCTTTCTAAATAATAATTATAAAAATATTAATAGTAAAAAAAAAAAGCATATATCTAATAGTTTACAAATTCTCTTATAAAGACTTGGACTGTTGGAAGATAAGCTAGTAAATAATAATTTTGTATTCTATGTATCGTGCGTGCAAGAGGCTCTATACATTAGTATTTAATATACAGTCTAGAAATACATTGCTTTGAATTTAATTATGATCAAGTGAGCCAACATTGGTAATTTGGCGATTCTCCTTAAATTTAAATTATTAAGAAGTGAGCTAATTATTACATTATCTTATAACGAAATTAATATTATGGTTACAGATGTAGTTTAATAGTGATTTTATACCTGACTCTACCATAAAATGATGAATTCGAATCCCCACCCAAGTTCCAAAAAATAAAATATAAAAAAAATCAATATTCGACGATGTTTAGCTAGCAAAAGAGATAAACAAAAAAGAAATATATAACTCGTGATTTAAAATTAAGAACCCCATTGAGGGCTTTGTTTCTTTTAATAAAATTAAGATGCCGACATGGGGGCTGTTGATTGGGCCAGTTAAGCTAGCTAACTATAGATGCACCGGCACCTTAACCTGCTTGTACAATTTTCACAATATTTCTGTACACGCAAATGCTACCGATATGAAGCTGAATTGAATTTGCCAACTTTCTGTGACCTACCCAACCGACGCTTTCCTTATCATCTCATAAAAATTGGTTGCTTTTCACGGTAGACTAACGTCCATTATTAATTGTGATTGTCACGTATGTATGTGCATTTACACATCTTAAATAAATATACACGTACACATATCACATATATATACGTATGTATGTGCATTTTTACACGTCTTAAATAAATATACACGCACACATATCACATATATATACGTATTTATGTGCATTTTTACACATCTTAAATAAATATACACGTACACATATCACATATATATACGTATGTATGTGCATTTACACATCTTAAATAAATATACACGTACACATATCACATATATATACTTATATATACTCTTTCTCCTGAAAATAATATGTGCAGAAACATATACCTAATCATCAGTGATCTTCTAGACCTTAAAAAGAACATGGATAAGGCAGTTCTATACTATGTTCCGGTCTTATGCCACGTTAAATATTAGCACCTTCTCGATATTTCACTAATAACTTGTAATAATAGACTGTCGATAATATGTTTCATGAATGTTTTTCGTCCTAAACCATTCTTCTGAAGCTTACACATTCCACCTGTCTTCTTGGAGCTTATCAAATATCAATTATTATATTTATTCAGAGAAATACAAAAACGCCATTAAAAATAGTATACTGATTAACATTTATGCCATTCAAGTAAAAATGTAAAACCCATTTGATTAAGTCAAATAATAATAATAAAAAGAACTTAAGTGGCTCAAACTTATATTTTAGATGGCATAAATGTAAAGATGACGAAAAAAGGTGGCATCATATGCAATTTTCTCTCTCAGTGTAATTTTTTTTTTTTTTTTTTTAATAAAAATGTCTATTCCTCTTTAGTACTAGACCATAATTAATCAACTATCTTCAAACACGAGGACAGTAAAAAATCTAATTTGCCGTCACATGGACTATCTAGGTGTGCTTTGTCTCAATATTTTGATCAAGTAATTGTTGGTAAACATGGGAAATTACATCAAATACACCTAACTGCTTTTGGCGTTTGGAAAAAAAATGGAAACATATGTACGATGTTAGTGACCTTACAGCGTACAAAGGAGTTAGTTTGGTGATCAGCAATGGACATAAAATTAACGACAACCATGCATTCCTTCAAGGGTAAAGCAACTACCTAACCTCATACATATATATTTTCTCTTCTACTATATTAGTCAAAATAGGAGTGTGGAAATGAAATTAGCTAGATAGCTCATCAATAGAAACAAAGTTTATGACATAATCCTAACTCTCAACCATCCCAACCGTCCACTATATGTGTGAAAGAAGGAGAACAAAAGTTTTTGTACAGAATTTAATGTCTGCAACTATAAGATTACAGATAGGACGTGGTGATGAAGATTGGATTACATAAACAAGCAACCACCACACCCCCACATACAATAAAGAAAGGGGAAAAGTCATGCTCCCAATTGAATTATTTGATGTTGCTCTCAGCAAATTATACCCTTAATATACTTTTTTTTATATATATGTGAAAATTATTATATTTTAATATTACTTATCTCATCTTCATTTTGTAATCTGTAAACTCATCTTCATTTTATAGATCGTTAGATTGTTGGATCCTACCTGTCTGTATATTTTTGTATTTCTAAATTCTTACAAAAGAGGAAAAGAAATTTGAAAGAGAAAGAGAAAAGAGTTGATGGGTCTCCAGAAAAATATAATGATTAAGGTTCAAATTTAGTGAAAAACATGGAGGAAATTAATTTAAGAAGAAAGTATACTTGTGTGTGAAAGAAGTGTGAAAGGATTATGGACATATTTTCACGTTTCCTTTTCCTATTTGTCATTATATATATATATATATATATATATATATATATTTTGTTCTTTGCCGAATGTCATTAATTATATATGGTTTGACTTATCTACAATTAGGAAGCGGTTGTCACTCTTTATTTGACTGTAAGTTAATCCTTGTGAATAGTCCGGAATGTTATAAGTCTCTTGCGGGTTCAAATTAAGAATTTAAGTTAAAAAGTGAATTTATATGATAAAAAATATTATAATAAAAAAATTAAATTTAAATTTTTATGAGAGAAAATATTATAATAAAAAATTTGAGTTGTGATTCAAATTATGAAATGAGCGATCTACAATTTTCGATCTTATTTTGATCCTCAACCTTTAAAACATATCAAATTTGATACTGATTATTAACTATATATTTTAATTTTAACTTATCAATCAATCAGTATTTAAAAAAGAGATGAATTAATGTTGATGAAGAATAACACCTGCCAATAATATATATTGATAAAAAATGACAAACATTGCTAATAGAAATTATCTATATTTTTGTATCCTCTTTTTACATCCAACTGACATAAAGATTAAAACTGAATCAAACTGATAATTCAAGGATATAAGATTGATGAGATGTTCTAAAGATCACAAACAAAATTAAAATTAGGCATAAACTACGAAAGCCTGTATTCTCTCTTACCCTTCCTTGTGGGAAAGCCGACGTCTATATTTCTTTCTTTTCTTCTTCTTTTTTTTTTTTTTTTTTTTTTTTTTTCCCAACACTAGACAACAATGACCAGTTATAAATTTCTTTCTACAAACATACCAGACTCGTTTATTCTGATTTATTTAACATGTAAAAGCTCTAATAAGGTTCCTCCACTAAGCGCAAATGTTTCAGCACCGAAATCCAATTACTATTGCTTTTCTTACAACAAATTATTCACAGCCTTGTTCTAAATTTTCAAAACTATCCTCTGTACCCAGTACTCTGAACAGCAATATACTTACTCGTTACTACGTAAAAGTGCTTGTAATGTTTTGTTCTTCTTATTCATTTTCTCGTAGTGCCACGCATGCAACTATTGGCTTATATATATCCTAACTACCTATAATTGGCCCCAAAAGTCAAATAAAGGACCATAGCCACTACACAATTTACAAACGTGTGATATATATATGCGCGCGCACACACACACATATATGGCATCAAATCAAACTAATGATCACGATTGATTTGTCTGCGGTTTAGTAATTTCCATTTGCACTGATTTGACTAAATTACTGATTATGTCGAGATATCACGATGCACACAGCACACGCAGACATATTTTATTAATTAATAAGCAGACTCTGGATATCAGCTCAGTCAGAAGTAGGTTAATTTATATTTCAGCAAAAAAATAAAAATAAAAATATAAATATAAAACAGAAAACAAAAACAAACAAAAGGAGAGAACTAGGTTAATTGGAGCACTGCATATTAAATTGAATTAATACTTCTCTCTTCAATTTATTGTATTTTGGATTAAAAAAAACTTATATATAGCCTGCATATTGTTAAAGCTTATAATGCATGATATGTTGTTTGACCGTATTAGAGCACCGTATTATATAGTAATATAGTATAATATTTAGTATGACCATTATATTGTATAAATTAATACAGATGATAAATTAATACGGTTTATGTCATATTATTGAATACGGCTCATTTTTTACATCTTGTATTGTATTATTTTATACTTAATCAATGATCCATGTCGGGGTTGGGTATGACTAAAGGTCGGGGTCGGGTTGACATAGGGTCATGTCGGAGCTTATAATTGTTAAAAAATTCAGGGGGCACAATGCAAATTTTATATTTATTAAAAATTTCATTTTGATCTCAAACTTTTCATAAATTTTCATTTTGACCCCACTTTTTTTAAAAAAATTGCATTTTGAACCCAAAAGTATTAAAATTTTACATTTTGACCCCTTATACAATACGTCATGACACCAAACACCATATTCTATTATGATAATACTACATGATACAACACAATATAATACACCTTATAAAATATAATACAATACAAGCTACCAAACATGGCCTATGTGGTTGCCTCATTCACTTTTTTTATTAATTCAGATATTGTAACCTTTATTTTAATTCTACGGACTTTTTTTTTTTTTTTTTTCATATTCTTCTTAAGTTTTCACTTATTAATATTTATTTTTAAAAGATTTCATTTTAATATTTTAAAAATTCTCTAAATTTTTTCAGATCATTAAATTATTTATATTGTTACTTTCTTTCTCAAATCCTTAAATAGCAAAAGCATTTCTCTTATGTGTTATATTTCTTCTTTTATTATCGCTTTGTTCTTTGAATTAAAAAGATAAAGGTAGAAGAAAAATGAGCAGAAATAATCAATTTAAAAGAACTATAGTTGTAATGCTGCTGCCATTGACACTTAATAAGTCTCTTTCTTAACTTGATAAGTCCGTGAATGCATCAACCACTTTTAACTTAATTTATAAATTAACAAAAAGATACGAGGTTGTAATTATGCATAAATAGCAGTTTCTCTTTATTTCTATATACATCTGCTAGCTACTTAGGACGTATAAGTAGTATATTTGACTAGGCAGCGTATACACACACACACACACACACATATATATATATATATATATATATATATACACACACCTCGTGCATATGTAATGGCCAGATTAACACAATATAAAAGATATCTGACTCTTTCGTCAGAGAAAAAAAAGAAAAAGAAATCCTACTGATCACTGGCTGCCAGATATTTAAGGCGAAATGTTATTGCTGCTAATTACAGAAATTGATCACAGAACTAAGTTGAACTTTAAGCTTTGTTACTCTTTTTATACATGTATATGATATACACAAAATCTATTTATATATACATACGAACATACATAATTTTATGTATTTTTCTCTTGCTAATAAGATAATTCCTGTATATTAACGAACATACATAATTTTATGTATTTTTCTCTTGCTAATAAGATAATTCCTGTATATTAATTTTAACATTCTATTAAAGAAATCGATGAATAATTCCAGCAGCTAGCGCTCAGGCTCATTTTATTAAATCATGTACGTACGTCATAGTATATATGTGGATCAGTTTCATATTTATCTTTATGCTATATTGAATAGATAGGAAGTAGTCGGATTAAAAATCAGCGATAGTCAACACATCACTAGTGATGAAATGAATATATATTAAGCCCTCGTATTAAAAGCTTTACAGTTGGAAGTAGATATTTCAAAAAGAAAGGATTCGGCGCCCCTATTTGACTTCTTTATTTATGTCTTTTATTTTAAGCCGTTTTAGCCGGAATTTTCCACAAATTTTTACAAGTCAAAATACCATTATTATTTTTTGCTTTGCTGTGCTAATCAACTTATTAAGTGCACCTTTTTCCTCCAAGTCATTTTAATATCCACCCTATTGCATTGTATGGTTATTGATGGAGATGTCAATTGTAATTCAATGATTTTGGAAAAATACAACATGAACGGTCTGAATATATAATACGCATATTTATTTCGAGGGTACTTTGACAGCACATATGTAGTTGCGTTAAATTATACATACGTACACACGTAACACCTATCCATACAAACGTTTCATGTAGAAAATATGGTGTATGTTTTAATTTACTTTGACTTTCTAATTAAGTCAATATTGAAAGGAGGGCCATTGATTATTACCATTAAGCACAAAATATTATTAAACTAATTAATAAAAGATAACCCCATTACTAAATTAAGATATATGAAAAGTCAGGGTGATAAACTGATGATTGATCAAGAAGTGAGAGAGAAAAAAAAAAAAAGTTTAGTTGCATATAGAAAGGGAAAGTTATGAAAATTAATACAAAAGTTAAGTGAGCGTTGAGTGACGTGAAGAGTGAAGACCCCTCTCTCTCTCCCTCCCCATTTCATTAACTCCTCTCATCTGCCTCCTTCATTATTGCCCCTCGGTCCCGTTGCCTTTAAATCCCCACCCTCCTCTCTTTCCCACCTAATAACCCAAACACAACACTCCAATTTCACCCCCTTATCGTCACACACCAGTTTTCTTCATCTCTCCATATATCTTTCTCATAATTCTTCCTCCAAACCAATACAACCCTACGCTAAACAAGAAAAGAAAAGAAAAAGAAAAAATGCCTCCAACCTTGCCAGACTTCTCAAACTCGGTGAAACTCAAGTATGTGAAGCTGGGGTACCAGTACTTGGTGAACCACATCCTCACCCTCACCCTCATTCCCATCATGGCTGGCATTCTTGTGGAGGTCCTCCGGTTAGGCCCCGACGAGCTTCTCACCCTCTGGAGGTCCCTCCACTTCGACCTCGTCCAGATCCTCTGTTCGGCCTTCCTCATAATCTTCGTCGCCACCGTCTACTTCATGTCGAAGCCCCGGACGGTGTTCCTCGTCGACTACGCCTGCTACAAGCCCCCCGTCACCTGCCGCGTTCCCTTCTCCACTTTCATGGAACATTCTCGTCTGATTCTCAAGAACAACCCTAAGAGCGTCGAGTTCCAAATGAGAATTCTCGAACGCTCGGGGCTCGGCGAAGAGACATGTCTCCCGCCCGCCATCCACTACATTCCTCCTACGCCGACCATGGAGGCGGCTAGAGGCGAGGCGGAGCTCGTCATCTTCTCCGCCATGGATTCTCTCCTCCAGAAAACGGGGCTGAAACCCAAGGACATCGATATTCTCATCGTGAATTGTAGTCTTTTTTCTCCGACGCCATCTCTATCCGCCATGGTGATAAACAAATATAAATTGAGGAGCAATATCAAGAGCTTTAATCTCTCCGGCATGGGCTGCAGCGCCGGTGTGATCTCCATAGATTTAGCTCGCGACCTTCTCCAAGTTCACCCCAACTCGAACGCCGTCGTGATAAGCACCGAGATCATAACCCCAAACTACTACCAAGGCAACGAGCGAGCCATGCTCCTCCCCAACTGCCTCTTCCGCATGGGCGGCGCGGCCATCCTCATCTCGAACCGCCGATCAGAGCGGCGGCGCGCTAAGTACCGCCTCGTCCACGTCGTCCGGACCCACAAGGGTGCGGACGACAAGGCCTACCGCTGCGTCTTCGAGGAAGAAGACAAGGAAGGAAAAGTTGGAATTTCTCTTTCGAAAGATCTCATGGCTATCGCAGGCGAAGCCTTGAAATCGAACATCACCACGATCGGTCCCCTGGTCCTCCCCGCATCGGAGCAGCTCCTCTTTCTACTAACCCTAATCGGAAGAAAAATCTTCAACCCAAAGTGGAAGCCATACATCCCAGACTTCAAGCAGGCTTTCGAGCATTTCTGCATCCACGCCGGCGGCCGAGCCGTCATCGACGAGCTGCAGAAGAATCTTCAGCTCTCGGCGGAGCACTGCGAGGCCTCGAGAATGACGCTCCACAGATTCGGCAATACGTCGTCGTCTTCGCTCTGGTACGAGCTGAGTTACATTGAAGCCAAAGGAAGGATGAAAAGAGGTGACCGGATTTGGCAGATCGCATTCGGGAGTGGGTTTAAGTGCAACAGTGCGGTTTGGAAGTGCAACCGTACGATCAAGACTCCGATCGATGGGCCTTGGGCCGATTGCATTAACCGGTACCCGGTCCATATCCCGGAGATCGTCAAGCTCTAGGCCCAAAAAAAAAGAAAGAAGAAATTAATTGAGGTTGATTTAGTGAAGATCAAGATTAATCGACCTTGATTAATTTCTTTTTTTAAAAATTTAATTCTCTCCTTCGTTTCAGTTATTCTCTAAAAATCATCGTTATCATGAGCATCAATCGTCATCAAGTCTGGCTTTTGTATTTACTTCTCGTGATATCACTCTGTGTCTGTTCACACTGTATTTCTTTTTTTTTTTTTTTTCCTTCTTGTTTTTAGAACTTTGTTGGTGTATGATGAATTTGGATACATACTCAAAAAGATGCACTTTTTTTTTATGTATTAATGTTGATATCTTTCTTCCATCTAAGGAAAATACATTATGGTTATTACTTGTTCTATTGTTGCTGGCATTTTGGAAGCAAAAAATAATTGGTATTTACGTGCGTGTTTGTGAATGGTATATTTGCGGGGTACTAAATATGGACGGTAAAACGTGTCAGAGATGAAAACATATGATTCTGAACTTGGCTAAAATTTGAAAGAAAAGAGTTGGGTTTCATATGTGTGGAAGTAAAGTTAGGGCCAGTTTTGGTCTTACCCTTTTTCTATACATCCTCAGGAAAAAAAAAAAAAAAAATCCATAATTTTGGTGAAGTTTACAAGGAAGGCATTTAGAATTGAAACAGATTTTGCTGAATGTGAAAACTTGTGCAGTTGGTTGGTATGAGCGATGGTTTAATTTGCCAATTTCTTTCCATTCGTAAATGATGTAGTTTCTGGTTTTTCTCTCATTTGTCTTGCTCGTTTTTGTCTTTTGCTCGTTGAGGATCACTTTAGATTATTGTCATTATAATAAAGTCCATCTCACGTAATATTGTTGGGGTAGATTTTATTTTTATTTTTATTTTTCCTATAAGAAGATATGCCTACACGTAACATTAAAAAATGTTATCGGGAAACTTTCTAACATTGTCCAAATATAAAATTTAGAAGTTTGCTTCCTTTTTTTTTTTTAATGGAATAGAAATTTTTATTATATTGCTATAAACGGACAATTTCAATATCTCTCAATAAACCCTACAAAATGCCAACAAAAATCTAAGGTTAAAAGGTTAATTACAAGTGATCAATATCCATTGGGTTATTCTACAGAAAAAAAAAAAAAGTAAATTGTCCATTGGGTTAGTAAAAGGTTTTAATTAAAAATGTAACTCTTATTAATGGGTGATAGACCCCACTGAAACCGAGGTTTACCAGAATTGGAGGTGCACCATACAAGGTTGAAAATTAAATAAATTTGGGACAACCACTTCATCTGAGATTGATACGAAGCAAATAGCTATAGATAGTCCACCAGTTTTGGAAGGGCCCAATTTTATTGGAAGGTCATGACCACTTATTTCAATATCATATTGTCAAATAAAAATAAGTTAATGCAGGGCATACAAACTATATGTGGACAATGAGTTTCGTAAGTAATCTTTTCTCTTCACGACATGGGTCATCCTAGCGGTGAACTCGCTCCTATTCTCCATAAATATCGGTCTTGTGGTCCAAAGTCCAAAGTATGGAATTGCCTAATCAAGCAAGCAAGAAACTAACGTCTTTTTGGAAGCATATAATATAGGCAACATATGTAAAGACTAGTCTTGCTTGACTGGTTTAAATATTATAATATATATATTTATGTATAATATGATTTTTAAACCAAACAAATTATAAAAAATAATGCATATCTTAATTACCTTTTTGGTGATGTGGTATTTTATATGATTTACTGTTGCAACCAATCAATAACTTAACCTTAAACATTAATTAAGACGAATATTATGAGCTCTTTAAATTTTATATTCCTTAGTTGTCATTTTATCATCAACTATTCAAATTGGTTACAACTGTCTTATATCTTGAGGCGTGAAAAAATAAGGATACTTACTGAACTAACCATTAAACTATTTATATATAGAGAGAGAGAATAGTGTCAGGCACACCAATTTAAATCTTAATTTTGTGTACCAAGATGTAAGTTTTTTTTTTATTTTTTTTATTAGTAGATGCAATCTATTGGGTTTTGTTTCTTAAATTTTGATTGATTCTAATTATAATTGATTGGCATTATTTTGGGAATACTTGGCTGGCTGTTTGCGTATGGAAATAGATGTGTTGGTGGTAAGTTTCTTATGGCAAGTTTCAAAGGATTTGGAATCATGATTTTGTTTCTGTTTTTTGAAAGTCAACTTTTGATTCAAAGATGGAAGATTGATATTTGATTATGATTCCATAGCTGGATGATATTTCTCTGTTTCCTAAGAATGTGTCTAGGTTCAAGTATCAGGATTAGAAAGTTTCAGACTTAATGATGATTGATTCGTCTGAGTATAAGAAAGATATCCATAACAGCTATGTTGCAGTTATTGTTGCAACAAGGATTTGCAACGGATTTGATTCTGCGGATTAAATGAAGACATCGTCTAGTTGTGATCTTTCTGCTTATTTATTCAAATAACTTTTCGAGTAAAGTTACCTCTTTAGAGTTGTCTTTGATGTGTCGTGAGATAGGTGAGGGTTTGTGCTTTCATTCAAGAGAAATGATTTGAGTGTGTTTTTTGAGTGAAAAAACTTAGTTGGAGGGATTTCAACGTAAAAAGTCGAGGGGATCTCACAGGTCAAGTCCATAGGAAAATTACAAGTTCATAAGCGTCTTCTTAGAGAGGGAGTCTCAGGCAGTTTAAGTCTATTTGAGTTGTAAAAGTTCTTAGTGGATTGATTATTCTCTAGGCGAGGCCCCACAGAGTAGGTTGTTAACCGAACCGCGATACCATTTCTCTTGTGTTCTTTTATTCTATATTTCTGCATTATTCATATTGTCTTAAAAAGTGTGAAAAGACTCAAACCGGTACTTACACAATCTCTTATCATTAATTGACGTAGTAACATTTTAAACACCTATTAATAAAAAAATGACAACTCAAATACCACATTAATTAGTATATAAAAATTAAAATTTGAGTTATCGTGCTTAACATTATTCATATATATATATATATATATATATATATATATACATATATTTACTGGAGAGGTTTTAAGGTTTTAGGGAACCCATTCTGTATACGTTCACTGCAAGAAATTTATTAGTCGAGATCCAAGTCAACTCTGCTAATTATTGAGGCTTACTAAGAGCTTTAATTGCTTCGTAATTCTGGTAAGATTATTTCTTAGGGTCTAAATAGTAATTACACAATATAGCTGCGATAATAATTCTACCCTCAAATTTTATCCCCCTTTTTTGGTACGCACTATTCATCACGGACATGCAAATTATGAGTGCTTATTTTTAAGGGTTCAAATTACAACAGAACTTTTTAAATATTATTTTTTTCTCTGAGAGAACACTATTCAAACCAAAATCATGATAATTTAAACCCTCAAACTAAATATGTACTTAATGGTCAAAGAAATTTGACCATAGTTTTATTTGATTGGCAAGATTGTGCAAGTGTCCCTTTTATATTTATATACACACGATGTATGTGCTTAGTTTTACCTACAAATGTATGAATATGTATGTATGGTATAAATAAATTTATCTATGGATGCGTCTATTGATACCTTCTTTTTTACATTTTACACATATATTTTTAAACTACTTTTCATTCTACTTATTATACTCCTCATAAAATTTCAATAAAGTCCCCACAATTAAGCTCTCCGATTCTACTTTTTACACACATATTTTTAAACCATCTTAATTTTACTTGTTACACACATTTTATTTTATTTTATTTTTTAAAAATTCTTACCACTAAATTGTATTGTTTTTGCCTTTTTCTTTTTTTATCCATCCACAATTAAATTTATCCTTTTCTTTCTTTTGGATTTTTTTCATATACATGAAATGAAATTACGGACAACCATATAATAGATTAATTGATTATCTATTAATAGTAGATTAAAACTACAACCAAATTAAATCTCAAAAATTATGTATTCAGGTTAGCTATGGCACATAACTTCATTTCTCATTTGGTGGATGAGTTTTTTGAAGAGTTTATCTGAGTTAACTATGAACTGGGGTCTCTGCGCTTTTTGATTTTTTTTTTTTTTTTTTTGGTTCTTCGTTTGTTGAACTCTTCAATTTTTGAGTGCTTAACATCCATATAGAAATGCCATAGATGATAGAACTAAAAGCACAAAATTGCAGAGTTTCAACAAAAATAGATGAAGCAACAATGGCAGAAGAGGGAGAGCGAGGAGATAAAGAGAGGGAGTGAAATTTTGTGGTGTGCCGATATCGGATGGACGTGATTTTCAGTCGAATCTGTTGTTGATGTCCGCACTCTCCTTTACGAACGCTTTTGACGGCAGCGCAAAAAGAGAGAGAAGAAAATGAAGTTTACCCAAACGGTTTTGTATCTGATAATGGAAATAGGATTTTATTTCTCATTCAGTTCGCAAATTTAAATTTTTAATTTGAGTTAAGATGTGATTTTATGTGAAAATTTTTCACTGTAACAGAAAAAATTAAATGTGACTTTTTATGAGAACTTTTAATTATACTAAAACTGAAATTAAAAACTCAAATTGGTGAAATGAATGAAACTTAAACTTATAAATAGGTTCAAAAAGAGTGACTTTTTATTTAAAAAAGGAAAGATGACACATGTCACAAGAATAGACAAACATATGTAATAGAGTTTGTATTTAGTACTTTTCGAGTTTCTTTTATCTTCTATGGAGAAAATCCTAACCGTATATTTTTCTTGTTTCGATTATTGTTCAATTATTGTAAGCGATATTTTTTAAAAACTTTTTACTAATAAAGAATTTTTCAAAACGAATGGCCCATAATCATCAAGAACTGAATGAAAAAATAAGTGTTTTTTTTTTTTTTAATTTAACCACGTATCTTTTCGTGGAGAGCATTTCACTTTGGAATCCATCCTTATATATTTGAAAAAGTAGGCACAATAAATCTTTAGAAGGCAATATTTTTTCTTTTTAATGAGGGGTGTGCAATGAGTATTTTTTAAAATATTATTGCCCTTAAAAGTAATTTTATTGATGGATAATTTAGTAATATTAAAAATAGGTGTGTAAAATGTAAAAAATGAGGTGTCAATAGACACCTTTATCTATTTCCAATATTATGATGCGAATTTACCAACATGTGAATTATTAATTTCTTTACAATATTGGGTTTACATCTTCATAAAATCAATGACGAACTTTATTGAGAGTAAGGGTCCGTTTGGTTGGGGGATTCGTCCCCCGATTCGAATCATAATTCGTGGTTCGCTATAGTAGTTTTTCTCATAAAAAATACACGTAAATCAAAAATGGTTTAAATCACATAATTCGAATCCCTGAACCAAACGGACCCTAACTTATTCTCATTGTGTGATAAAACTTGATATTTTATAAAATAATCACATAAGAAGTAAAACATTACTATTCATGCCCACAGAAAAAGATTGAAAAATTCTACACATAATGTGAGTTTTTCTTTTTAAATTTTACATTTTTACGTCATAAAATTCCTTAATTATAAGAGAGTTTAGCTCTCTTTAAATTATTTGCGTGGGCAACTCTCCAATTAAGTATGTGTAGTACTATAAGATCATGTGGGCCAGCTATCTTGACAAGGATATGTATGTGTGTGTATATAAATATATATGGTACTGTAAATCTTGACAAGGATATATTATCTGCGTTGCAAAATATTATGGCTAGCTTCTTTTGAAACCCACCCGGAAGTTATTCTTTGGAAAATCTCAAATGGAATTACATGACGTAGAAAAGTGGTGAATGTGATGGATATAGAAAGATATACAGTCAAAGTAATTAATTATATAACAGATATCTTCCTTGGAAGAAAATGTGAGAGATTTATGTCAGTAGCATACTCCAGCGTCATAATTTTGATAAAGAAAGAAAACAAAAGAGGGTTAGCTTTCACTTTTTGGACATATGTGGGCGTGTAAGTATAAATATTATCAGGAAAAATGGTTATTTTTCAGGAGTACGATATGGTTGGTAGGCGTGGCATGATTGTATAGACTGAAATTATAAAAAAATGTCTTAGCCCCAGAGCTAGATAAAAGCCTTCCTAGCTCTTCCTCTAGACCGTCTAATTATTATGAAATGAATAATGTATAGAGTTTGAGGAGAAATGAGAATAAAAGTGAGGGAAAAAGAATTGTAATTTATAAAGTATTAAGTTTTAATTTTAAAAGGTTATTTTTTTAAGTGAGGTGATTTAATATTTTTATATAATTGTGATTATGTTTATATTTAGACGATGTGAAATTCAAGTATTTTACCCATAACATAATGTTGAATTTCGTGACTGAAGAGTATAATTGATATGAATGGTGTACTAACATTTAGGTTAGGAAGATATATTTAAAGACTTAGAAGTAAATTGACGAGTTATTTTCTAAAATTTCTAATCAGAAAATTAGTCCCTGAATTCAATCAAAATATTGCAGAGTAATCCTAATTAATTGACAGAAGACTTAAAATTTTGAAAGAATAGATCTCATGCAACATGTTACATGATATGCTCAGTTCTCATGCAGTCACGGTTTTCAAACGAGCTCACGTGACGTGTCTCATCCTTTGCTCACTTAATTTCCTCTTTGCTCTTGCTCTTAGTTTTTGTGATCTCGTCACTAGTACAATCAGCAAATACAATAACAGTGAAAGACCTTTCTCAGAAGATATCGTGACGGTTTTTAATCCATCTTTAGATCTAGTGTCATCGTATGTCTTTTAACCTATAATGATGAGTTTTTAAGTGTCATCTAATAAGCATTAGAAGATAATTAATTTTATAAAAACCGCCATTAAGTGTGTCACTTTTAATGATAATTTTTCTTTAAAAAGTAAATTAAAAACATTTTAACCGAAAACTATTTCCTTACTCAGACAAATTTCTTCAAATGTTATCTATAAACTAAATATAATCAATTTCCTTAAGATTACATAAATAACAATTTTTAAACAAATATGTTACAAATGCTCATTTTTTTTTTTTTTTTTTTATATATAATCATCGTCAACATAAATATAGCACAAATATTCCTAAAATTATAACTAACGTTTCTCTATGAATTTTAACTAAGATAGAAAACTAAGGCCTCATTCACTTCGCGGATTCGAGTTTTTAATTCGAGTTGAGATGTGACATTTTCTGAAAATTTTTCACTGTAGTTATAAAAAGTTAATGTGATATTTTTTGAGAGCTTTTTACTGTAGAAACCTAAAACTGAAAACTTGAATCGATGAAATGAACGAGGCCTAAAAATATAAAGACAAACTCATTTACAAATTCAAACAACTTAATTACAACAGAAAAATATTTAGGATTATATGCGATATCTAGATTATGGTGGTTACCCTGGTGGTGACGTCACGACAGTGATGGTGGGTATAGTTGTTGAGGTTGTGGAGGCGGCATCGGCGACAGGGTTGAGAGACTGGGTTGTTCTTTTGGAGTATAATTTAAGTATAGTTTTTGAGTTGAATTTGAGTTATAATTTGAGTTGAAGTTAGAACTTGAATAAAGCTGAGTAAAATTGAGTGAAGTTAAAACTTAAAAGAACGTGAACTTGAATAAAGTTGAAACTTGAGTTGTCTTTTTTTAAATTTTATGTATAAAAGAACATGCCCTCGAGATGAAAAGGGGATTTTTGAGATAAAACGTTGAGATTTGTGATGGAAGGGAGATAGTGGTGCAGCCCATAAAGAATCCATATTTTTTGCTCGAAGACAATTATTGTAGAAAAAAAGCCAAATTTTTATTATTAAAAGTTTTCGATTAACTAAATTACCATTTTACAATTAGGAAAGTATCATTTTTATAATAATTTGGTTTAAGAAAGTCAAGTTTCATTTTGGCTTAATTGAGAATTGGCATTAAACATCTAATATATGCTACTGATTTTCTTCACTCTTTCTATATCTTGTTGAGCTACGCCGGCTAATTTGATCCTCTTCCCTCTCTTCTTCCCTCCGAAGATTTCTCCACCTCTTTCTTTATGTTGTTGTGATCTACACCGCAAGCTGACCATCAGGTGCCACTACTGTCTTTCCTTAGCTATATAGGTCGTCATAGTTTTTTTTTTTTTTTTTTTAATGGACGATTATAAAATTTATAATAGTTGATGGTTTTGTGATTTCATTTTATTTTGTTTACTTTTGGATATATGCATGGGAAGGTTAGTATGAGTTTGTGATTGGAAAATTAGTGATGTTTGTAATTGTTTTGGTTCTTTGATAAGTTGTTTTTAAGTTTGTTTATGTGTTATTTTTGTAATGGAAAGTTCTAAAATGTGTTGGTTAGATTAATTTTTTTGTTAGATATATATATATATATATATATATATTGTTAGTTAGGTTTGCTTCCCTATTTTGGTTAAGTGGTATACGTTTGGATATGACTATGTGCTGTACAGTGAATTTGGTTTTGTTAGGGTTTTCTAAATATGATTTTGATTTTGATTTTTTTTATAAGTAGATATTGATATGAGAATGTGTGAATTAGGGTGATTTATTTCTGGTAAATTTGTATATGATTAAGAAAATGTGTAGTAGAATCCTTTAAAAAAAAAAAAAGTGTAGTAGAATGATTTTGAGGAGACTTACCATTATTAGCACTGCTCGAGAGGCTCCTAGAACTGTATTGGTGCTTTGGTGTCCTTCTTTAGAGAAATATTGGACAAAAGTTAACGTCATTGATGGTGTTTCTAGTGGTTGTTTGGGGCAATCCGCTTATGGTGGATTTTCATACTGTTACAACAATGGCAAAATTTCTAACGAAAGGAACTCGAAGGAGAGAATTCATGAACCAATAAAGAATCATAAATCAAACGCAGACAATTTACGTGGTTCGGAAATCCCCTTCCACGGTCAGGACCAGGATTTCACTAAGAACAAAACCAGAACAATTACAGCAAGAAACCCTTTGAGACTTTTTTTGAAGAAAATTATCCCCTTTCTCTAACTTTCCCTCTCAACAAATGGAACCCAATCTCTAGACGTTTAGTTGTTAAATTCAGAATCATGATTCAAAATTATTTTTAATTTATGTGTGTTTTTTATGAAAAAAAATACTGTAAAGAGTCACGAACCATAACACGAATCCACTAACCAAACGCGCTAAAGTTGACGTTTTGAGTTGGAACTCAGTCCCTTATAGTGTTGCAGATGGTTCTAGCATACCCCTAAAAAATAAAAAGATTTTTGCAAAGGATGTTTTTGAGACAGAAGTGATAGGAGTAATCAATGTTATTTTTCTTACTCATTCGGATGTGGAAGAAAGGTTTGGAGTGAGAGTGATTCTATTTATATCTGTGGTTGACTTGATTAAATCGTAGTTCAGATGTTCTTTGGAGATACAAGGCCCGTTGGTTGTTAATTTACTTGTCATCTTCTGGTCCAAATGACATTTTTTTTTTATTTGTATATTTTCAGAAAATTGCTAATAACAAACTGGTTTCACATGGTATTAATTAATCTGGAGGATGAAGTTTGGTGGTTTAACGTTCCTTCTTCTGCATGGGTCCTCTTGCCCATGATATGGAGGGTTGCTTTCTTATAGTTTTTCTTCATAGACGACTTATTATTTGACTGGAGTTCTTGGTTCTAATGTTGATTATGTACTCTTTTTTTCTTTTTCTGGTCTTTTCCTATTGGGTTTTACAAGGATTTTTAAGTAGGTTACTTTCTAGGGCCATAACAAATGTTTTAACGTACGATCCCGTTCTCAGCTTGGGCGCTATGCTGCTATTATCTTCGGTATTCTTCACCAAGATTTCCTCGGCAGTTTCTAGTTTTTGTTATGCTTTTATTTTTATTTTTGTTAGCTTTTTTAGAAGTTTCTTTTTTTTTTTAATTCTTTTATGAACTTTTTGTAAATCTGATTTTTTTCTTTAAACTTAAATGAATTTGAGTCGGAAATTTGGAATCTAGCGGGTGCCAACTTATTGAGACGTGTTAGTTCTTCTTTAACATCAAATAAGAGCCCAGAGAAGACGACAAAAAACCTCATGTACAAATGTCCTACGCTCGGTTGTTGGGTGAGAAATACTACGAGCTCATATTAAATTTTTAATTTAAGTTGATGTATAATTTTATATGAAAATTTTTTATTATAATTAAAAAATTAAATATAATTATTTATGAGAATTTTTATTATAATAAAGTTTAAATTTTAAATTTAAATCGGTAAAATGAATATACATATATTTATTAATTATTTACACCAGTTGGATTGTTGCTTTCCTTGTAGAAGCAATTAACTAGAGGCGAAAACTTTAAAAAATAAAAAAAAAGGAAGAAAAAGAAGAAGAAAATCACTTTCTTTTCCTACGGAAGAAAAAAAAAAGAATAAACAACGTAGACACATAATATGAATATTTATACATTTCTCTCCTTCAAATTTTTATTTGGAAGCTATATATACACATACATATGTAATTGACCAATAATTCAGAGATGCTGAAGTGTCTCCGGGTGATGACTTGGATTCATCAGTGGTTGTCAGTACTGAGCGTTCTAGAACTGTCAAAATTTATTATAAGCTAGCTAGGGGTCGACCAAGACAGCAACAAAAGTTATTTAGACTTCGTGTATTTTGAGTCCGTTTAGTTCACTGATTTAAGTTTTTAATTCAAGTTGAGATGTAATTTTATGTGAAAGCTTTTTACTGTAGCAAAAAAATTAGATGTGATTGCTTGTGAAAGCTTTTTACTGTACCAAAATACGAATTCTAAACTCAAATCAGCGAAATAAACGGGACTTTTATGTATTTAAATTTTTAATTTAAATTAAGATATAATATTTTTAAAAATTTATTATTATAATAAAAAAAAATTTAATATAATATTTATTAAAAAAAATTTATTATAAAAATTTAAAATTTAAAATTTAAATTGATAAAATAAATGATTCCGGACATAACAGCTTCTTCGCCCAATACACAAAATGGAAAAAACAAAACAAAAAAAAAAAAAAAAAACAAAACAAAAAAAGTACTATCGACTTAGCTGTTTTATTATAAAGAAAGCCAACAGAGGAAGTTGCAATTGTTTCAGATTAGATTGAATAGCTGACCACATGGAAAGAGCAGGCAAATGCTTGTATGATATATTTGCATTTATTATGACCAAACCAAATAATATTTATTCGAGTTTCTCACACGACAGATCTGCTACTTGCAATCAATGGTACTGTAAATATATTTGCATGTTTGTAACTGTAGATCTAGATTTTGGTTGTTGGGGTTGAAATTAATCGGTTCTTTCTTTTCACGCTTAAAACGTGTGGACAGTTAGGATTTCCACCAATGTATCTGATCGATTCTCTTTTTTACGTGTATGTATTATAATGTGTCATGATTAGACACTTTCCTGATTCTTCGTATAATTATAAATATCCATGCACTATATACTACGTGCATTGTTATCAGTTTCTACACATATATCATATATAATGGGACAAGGGTTTTTTTTTTTTTTTTTTTTTGGGGGCGGGGTCTAAACGATCAACTTTCATCTAATTCCAAGTAATAATATGGTTGGGTTAAATTTTCTATCTAGCTATTTAAAAACTTAAAGTGCACCTGTGTTGTAATTAATATAAGAACGTGTATATGTATGTATACAGTGCATATTATATAATATCTATATTATGGTGTTACCGAATCGCCCAACGGATAAGGGATTTGCACATATATCTCCTATGTTGGGTCTGCTCTGTTGTATAATGGGTGCGTTTGGAATTGATTCCAAAACGTTTTTGTTTTCTGTACGAAAATGAAAATGAAAATGTTTTTAGTTTCATTTTTGAATTATTTCTGAAAATGCGTTTGGTAGTTTTATTTAGAGATTGATTTCGGTTTTAAAAACCGAAAACTGCGTTTAGTGGTTTCATTTTTAAAAAACATGTAATAATATATTAAATAAATATATTATTAAATATATTAAATAAATAATATTATTAAATATATTAAATAATATATTATATAAATAACATTATTAAATATATTAAATAATAATATATTAAATAAATAACATTATTAAATATAGTAAATAATAATATATTAAATAAATAACATTATTAAATATATTAACTAATAATATTATTAAATAAATAATATTATTAAATATATTAAATAATAATATTATTAAATAAATAACATTATTAAATATATTAAATAAATAACATTATCAAATATATTAAATAATAATATATTAAATAAATATATTAAATAAACATATATAATACAAAAAACAGGTTTTGAAAAAAGAGGGAAGAAAATGAAAAAAAAAAAGTGAAACCGTTTTAAAAACAGAAACGAAAACGAGAAAATGAAAACACCTTTTTTTCGTTTTCATTTTTTCACAAAAAGACAAAAACGTTTTCGTTTTTGTTTTTTAAAAAATTTTATGCCAAACACGTTTTCAGAGTGCGTTTTCATTTTTTAACTTCGAAAAACGTGAAAAACAAAAACGAAAACAATAACAAACAGGCCCAATAATGCTCGTTTTATTTTATTGGCAGAATCTGTACTACTCGCTGATTTATAATTTCTCTGCTATTAATGCTTGAGAGGGGAATCGGTTGTCGATTTGAAAAAAAAAAAAAAAAAGATACATGTTATAAAAGGCTGGCAAATTTCTGCAGAGTCTGCCATGGGGCAACGTACCTATACCAGTTTTCACTAAAAAAGGAAAACAAAAGTAAAAAAAATAAAAATAAAAAGTACGTATGCATACAAGTCGGGTAATTTACACAAATAATTTTTAACTTTTTTTAATAAAGTAATAGTTTGATCTTTAATTATTTTTTTTAGTAAAACGATTTCTAATTTCTTTAAACAATTATAATTTGACTGTCTAAAAACTAACAGGACAATGCACGTGACCCCCACATGACTCATGTTTATGGTGGAAAGACAAACTTGTCCTTAATTACTCTTCTTCTTCTCCCTCGAATTCCCTGGCCTTTTCTCCTGTTCGGTACCTCACTTTTGTCCTCTCCGGCGATGCTGATCATCATCATTACCTTAACTCCTCGAACTTGATCGTGCCGTCGCCGTCGCAGTCAACGCCGTTGATCATCTTCTGGCACTCGGTGATTGAGCATTCATCGCCGAGGCTCCTCAGCACCTCGTAAAGTTCCTCCGCCGAAATCGATATGTTCTTGTCGATGTCGTAGACCGATGAACTCCTTCAAATTGATGAAACTGTCGCCGTCGGAATCCACCTCCTTGATCATCTTCCGAAGCTCCTCCTCGCTGGACGGCTATCCTAGGCTCCCCATTATCGCGCCGAGCTCCGACGAAGAGATCTTGTCGTCGCCGTTGATGTTGAATTTCTTGAACACCTGCTCGAGCTTCTCGATCTGAGTGCAGCCATTGACGGATGGCGATCGGGATACAAACGGAACCGCCGCCGGCGAAAGATTAGGGTTTGCGGTTGAGGAATCCGGTTTCTTTCTCCGGCCAAACAGGGATTTGAAACCCATTATGTTGAGGAAAGAGAGAATGCGAAACAGGGATTTGAAACCTTCCACACCATTTCTTCTTTCATATTTTCTTGGTTTCTGTGGAAGCTGAGAAAGAAGAAGGCCTTAAAGGCATTTTTGTCTTTCAATTAAAAAAAGAACGCACATAATGCTGAAAATTTGTTAAAAATTTGACGAAAAAGACTAAATTACACTCCATTAAAAAAGTTGGGAGTCATTTTATCAAAAAAAAATTAAGGACTAAATTGTTAGTTACTAAAAAGGTTGAGATCATTTGTATAAATTACCCATACCAATAAATATGAGAAACAATCGTTTTTTTTTTTTTTTTTTAATTATTCTTTTAGGCCTCGTTCACTTCGCGGATTCGAGTTTTCGATTTGAGCTGTGATGTGACATTTTCTGAGAGCTTTTTACTGTAGCGAAAAATTTTGATGTGACATTTTCTGAGAGCTTTTTACTGTAGAAACCTAAAATTAAAAACTCGAATCGGTGAAGTGAACAAGGCCTTAGTTTCTATCTATGTTTGATGGGATCCACATTAGCATTAAAGCAATGGAAAAAGGGGCATACATATATGTATACATACGTACGTACTTACATATATACATATGTGTATATCTATCATTCTGCAACATGCTATGTGCCTTTGTCTCATGATCTGTCAATTTGAACAATTAATATTTCTGTTTTTATGTGGCTACAGAGTTAGCGTCTGTTTTTTTTTTTTTTTTTTTTTTTTTTTTTTTTTTTTTTTTTTTTTTTTGAGATCGAGTCTTTGCATGGTTAGGTCCGAGGTTAGAATTGATCCAGACGATGAACTAGCAATGTCTAAAAAACGTTGTGAAAATAAGCTTTTATTAGTTCAGCATAATTCTTAAAACGTTTAGTCCCCAAGTTATCATTATTGTAATGATTTGGTCGCTAAATTTTTGTAAGGCTGAATCATCTTTGAAATTTAGTATAATTGTAACTCATTTTTAATTCCTTAGCGTCATAGTTGAAATATGGACTTTTCAAATTAAGCAAAAGTAATGCATAAAACTTGACAAAAACAATAATATTATGAGTAGAGTGCATACTCTAATATTTGAAGGCTTTTCATTGCCTGTATGAAGACTGAAGAGTGCAATGACTTCACCTTACTTGTACTTCTTATATACGGAAACTTAAGTAACTAATTCGAGTTTTGAATTTTAGTTTTATTACAATTAAAAACTCTCATAAAAAATCACATTTAACTTTTTCTATTACAGTGAAAAGTTCTCATATAAAATCACATCTCAACTTGAATCCGCGAACTGAACGAGACCTTAATTACTTTCTTTAAATATAAACAACTAGTCGTTAATATAATCTTAATTACTTTCTCTAAATCCAAACAACTAGTCATTACTATAATCTTAATTACTTTCTCTAAATCTAAACAACTAGTCGTTAATATAATCTTAATTACTTTCTCTAAATCTAAACAACTAGTCGTTAATATAATCTTAGGGTCCGTTTAGTTCGCTGATTTGAGTTTTAATTCGAGTTGAGATGTGACTTTGACTTAGTTTGGTATTGCTTTTCCTTCCCAAAATCAACTTTTGCTTGTAGCAGAAGCTAATTTTAGTGTTTGGTAAATCTCTTCAAAAGTGCTTTTTGAAGAATTTTTTAAGAATCTACAGCTAAAATCAAAAGCAGCCTAAAGACAACTTTAACTTTTAGATTATGCGGGAATCATCATAGTACAATTAATAAAACTTTCATAATACCCATAATACCCCTAATGAATTTAAAATTTACAATCTTTCTAATCTAAAATTCAGATTCGTAATATAATATAAAATAATATAATATAATACAATAGTAATATTGTAACAAATAATATCATACTTATATTAACAACTCTAATATTGATATTATAATAATATTATAATTATTTTAATAATATGATATTATAATTATAATATGATATTGTAATTATTATTTTATAATATATTATATATTATATTGTATTGAGATAATTATATTTATTATATTAATAATATTACAATAATATTATTATATTTTATTATATTGATATAATTATATTTATTATAATAATAATAATATAATAATTAATATAATTAAAATATTAATATAATATTATAATTTCAATATGTTTATATATTATAGTGTATTACATACGTTATAGTTATATAATATATTAATTATAATATATTTGTTTAATATAATATAATAATGATTATATATTATATTATATTATAATATAATATAATATAATATAGTTGTAATTTTTAATTATATTATAACTGAAATATTAATATTTTTTATGTAATATTATAATATGTTTTATAATATTGTAATTATATTAACTATTTTAATAATATTATTATATTTTATATCATAGTTATATAGTATGTTATTTAATAATAGTTTTATTGTATTATATTAAATATAATAATAATATATATACATTATATTGTAAATATATATTATATTATACTATAATATAATATAATTTTTATTTTTAATTATTTAATTTATTATTTTAATAATATTATTATATTATATATCATAATTATATAATATATTATATAATAATAGTTTTTTTGTATTATATTAAATATAATAATAACTATATATTATATTGTAATTATATATATTATATTATAAGACAATATAATATAGTCGTTATTTTTAATTATTTACAGCAATTCATATTCATAATTTATCAAACGTTGTAACGTTGATTTTAGAACTAGCATAGCTACTATAATTATAGTTTATCAAACACTCGACTGCTTTTTGTAACAGCTGCTTCTTCCTTCAGCACAACTAAAAGTAATTTTTCCAAAATCTACAGCACTAGCAAACTAAACTTTTATGTGAGAGCTTTTTACTGTAGTAAAAAAATTAGACGTTACTATTTCTGAGAACTTTTTACCGTAGCAAACTCGAATTTTAAACTCGAATTGATGAAATAAACATGACCTTAATTTCTTTCTCTAAATCTAAACAAATAGTCGTTAATATAATAATTGGAGTTTAGATACCACAATCGCCCTGAAAATAAATTCAATGAATATATATATAATCAACTTTTAAAAAAAGTTTTCAAGACTAAACATCAAAATACTAATCATCCATGATGCATAGTGCCGATAGTACGATATATTACCATCAAATTTGAACGTTTAAATGCAAAATGGAACAATTTATAAAGGTTCTAGCTAGTATAGTGAATTACTTGCTTAAAACTTAAAATGATATATTGCAAATTTAACCGTTCAAATCGTAATTCTGGATTGAGATTGGAACCGCGAATTAAATTTCGAACACCCGAAAACAACCTTTAATCTTAGTGAAGGATTGACCTGTTGAAAAGGTCGGAATACTAATAAAAATTGCCACATGTGAAACCAATGAAGTGGAAAGAAACCTGACAGCTCATGGTTGAGACTTTTCCACTCGACAAAAGAGAAATTGATGTCTGATGGCCGCCAGAGTTGAGAAAACTAACATTTAGACCATTGACAGGGCCTTTTAAACTTGACATTTATCCAACATTTATATGTAGCATAATTACTTGACTTATCTACAGGCTAATTTATTTTTATAAAAGTATATAGTTTATCATGATTTTATATAGATTTATTATTTATATTATTTTAAATAATTAGATGTTATTATAATTTTTTATTTTATTTTTATTTAATTGAATGATGATTATTTATCTTTACGTAAAGTGATATAAATAATATTTTTCTTACTATATTGAGTGATATTTTTTATTTTTTTTGCCCTAATTGTATAAGCTTTGGATTTCTTTTGGGAGATTGTCGTCCAAATAGAAGCTTTTTTTATTTTTTATTTTTTTAAGAGCAAATTGGTGTCCTCATATTTTTTTGATGGGGAGAAAATTCGGCCATCTTTCACTCTCTTTGTCTACTCCTCCCTACGACTAGTTTTCTTTTCTTTCTTTTCTCTTTTTGTATGGTTTTATTGTGCTATTTTTCTTATATTTCGGTGAGAAAAAAAGGTTTGAGTACTTTTTTTAAAAAAAATAAAATAAAATCTGGTGAGACGGGCACTAACTTGCTATTGCCAGTTGCCAAAGTTTTTAGTATCACAAGTATCTTGGTAAGATAACGGTAGTCTTCAACTATCAAAATAAAGATTTAGAGTAAAGGTTTTTTCAAAATAAAGATAACGGTAGTTCTTATCTTTTTTCATTTTCATTTGGGATGCATTTAGAGTAAAGATTTATGTTATAATTCGGATCATAATTTATAATTCGTTACAATATTTTTTCTCATAAAATATACACATAAATCTAAAATAATTTTAAATTATAATTATAAATATATGAACCACACGTTCTCTTTATTTATGAAGTCGTAACAATATCAAAGAAGCTCGCTCTTCTTCAGGGGAACTTCTTCGTTCAAACAAAAAATAAAAAATAAAGCTAGAAAGACAAAGTTCTATGGGTTGTTAGTGCTTGGTTACTAAGGGCTTATTTGGCCATATTCTCTGATTTCTCTTCTCAAAATTGTGTTTTAAAAAATAAGAACAAAAAGTATTCACTTATTCTCGGAGAACAAATAGTATTTGAAAATTGTTTTTTGAGAACAAATAATCGAAGGGTCAAAATATATATATATTTTTTTTTCAAATTAAGAGATCAAAATATAAATATTTTAAAATTAAGAGATCAAAATATGTATTTAAAAATTGAAGGGTCCAAATATAATTATCTAAAAATTAAGAGGTCAAAATATATATATTTTTTAAAAATGAGGGTATATATTTTTTAAAAAAAGAAAAAAAAATGTAAAATCTCCCCAAAGATCTCCCCAAAAAATGTAATTTTATGGTTAATTAAATAAAAGCATGCTCCAAAACGTTTCGAAGGGGGTTTGAAGGCGAATTGGATACATTGTCTCAACAATCTGCAAAAGAAGATGCATACATTGTTTTGACTTGAATTATGGAGATCAACGGTGTTTAAAATTCCACTCTTCAATATTCAACCCTCCAGAGCTCAATCTCTCTCTCTCTCTCTCTCTCTCCCATATTATGTATATCAATATATTTTGACGGTCTACACCACAAGTTTCAGCAGCCCCAAATGAAAATCCTCTTCTCCAATCTCCCAACATCAGCCTTCTCACCACCGTTGATCTCCATACTCTTCATCGATATCTTACTCCTCTTTTCAGATAATTATTTTGTGGGCGCTGTAGACCCAGTGTTCCAATACTGCAGCGTACCCAGATACTGCGGCGATCAATTAATAAGTTTCCCCTTCTATACCGAAGAGGAACACAAGCAGTGTGGGTTCCCGGGGTTTCAACTCTTCTGTAATAATGGTAATTCCAGCACAATTCTCGAGGTCAAGTTCTACGGCGACAACCACATCGTCCGCAATATCTTCTACGAAAACCAGTCACTTATCGTCTCAAACGCCGCGTTTTCACGTCAAAGCAGCACCTCCTGTTTTCCTACTCTCCGGAACCTATCTCTTCCTTTTGAGTTTACTCTTGCTTCCAATCTAAATAGCAAAGTATTTTTGCTTCAAAATTGCTACTCATCTTCTGATCTCCTAGAGTATACGATCGGTTGCTCTGCAGAAAACAACAGCACTTCAGTTTTGGCGTTTTCTGAGGAGGACAAGAACGAAGTGGCAAAGGCATCTGAAGAGTGTGGGAATGGATCAGGTCCAGTGGTTGATTTGCCAGTGATGAAATATAATAGCCAGAATGAAGCAATGGAAGAGGTGTTGAGCAGAGGATTCCTGCTTAACTGGACTGCGAGTGACTGTAGCGATTGCAACAAAACCCGTGGCAAGTGCGGATTCAATTACACCACCTACCGTTTCAAGTGCTACTGCTCGGATGGGCCTCACTTCGAGAAATGTGATCCACCAGGTCAGTTTAGTTCTCTTGCTCAACTACTTCTTTTTAATTTATCTAGTTAGTTTATTATCTCTATTCTTTGATTATAATTAGTAGTAGGATAAAATTATTTTGATACTCTGTATTTTAATTAAATATATTTTTAATATTTTGTATTTTATATAATATTAAAATAATATCTTGATTTTTTTTAAAAATATTTTATGAGTACTTACTTTGAATTTAATTTTTAAGATATATAATGTGTAAATAAATTTTTTATTAATTAAATAAAAATTAATATCTTTTTAAAAATCTAAAAATATTTTAAGTTTTTTTAAAAAATTAAAATATTTAAAAAGAAAATAATAAAATAAAAAAAATTTGTTTTTTTTTTTCTAAATCTATTAATTTTTAATTTATTAAATAAAAAGATATTAAAATTAATTTTAAGCTATTAAAAAAGTCAATATATTATTTTAATGTTACTAAAAAAATAAAATATTAAAAATATATTTCACTATAACACATGATATTAAAATAATTTTATTTATGAGTCATAACAAGATAATCATGTAAAAAAATACTAAAACTCTGAAGTCTGAGGGCAAGATAGTAATTTTACCTGTGCGCTTCCTAATCGTTGAATAGTCGTCCCTTGTGTTATCCAGTGCGCCACCATATGGGCGGCTAGCTATAGGACATAACAATATGTACTATTTAATTGAGATCAAATATTGAGATCAAATATATAATTGACAAATGTACTATATCTATATATATATATATATCATTATGCGTGTATATATACATAATTAAAATATTTATATGCGTTTGGTCATAGAATTAGCTGTGTTATGCATAAATATAATGTATATGACACAGGGAACAGAACGCAATATTTTTTATGAGTTTCTAGCACTAGATTCTGTCACACGTTCAAACGTAAAAATAACATATAAATACATCGAATTACAAATGTATTAAGAGGTAAGAAAAATGTATAGTACTGTTTATTTAATTTGCATAAATATGTAGTGTTTTTAGGTAGTATATGACAAATATATTTACACAATAATAGAAAGTTGTCGTGATGACTTTTACCAAAATAGAGTACTATAATTATATATATATATATATAAAAAAAACAAAGAAAATGGAGTACTGTTACATTGATTTTACGTCAGGAACACACAATATGGTATCGCAATTCGGTGCGTATACCTACATTTATGGGGCCATCTCCAGACAGTAAACAGTTCACTATGCTCTAAAGATTTATAGACACTGAAAGACTTATTCACTTATGACTCCCTCCTAGAGAATGACACCGTCGTGACGAAATCTCCACAGTGATTGTTTAACGTGCACCGCACGTCTTTTATTTGCTCGGTGAACTTCCTTCGACTAACAGAGCACTTTCTCCTGAAAGTTACAAATCTCTCTCCTAAAAGACGATGAATACTTCAATATGCTCACAAACTCATAGACAATCTTCTGAATATTTTTCTCTATTAAGTCTGTACCAAGTGAGTAAAACGCAAGTCCTTAAAATAAGGTTTCTGAAACTACTCGAGAATATCTCCCCAAAGATCTTTTCTTTTCTCCATGATTTTCTCTTAGATTATTTCCACAAAATCTTCTCAAAATATCTGCGCAATCTCACCAGTAAAATCTCTCCGATTCTCTCAAAAGAATATCACACATAATTTCCTTTCAAAGTAACTCCACAAGAAAATCTCTCTAAAAAATCTTCCACGATTTTTTTCTAAAAATAAAATCTTCACGATTTTATCTGCTTCATATCTCACTTAGACTTCCTCTAAACACGTTGATAAAATAAGCTTCCCTTTAATTCAAAACACCAAATCCCATTTGAACTTTTAAACTAAATCCAATGCTTTAGTCTACTTACACCACACTTCCACATTTGTAGTATTTTAACGTTCAAATCCCAAAGCTTATCTCACGCAAATTACTAAACACGTGCACCTAAATCATCTCCAATGAATTCAAATATGCAACTCTTGAATTTGAATTTAAATCTTCTCCACATCATATTGGGATTACTTCACAAAAACAATCAAATCTGAATTAATCTTGACTTGTAAGCTATATCTCCATTTAAATTTGAAACTAAATCCATATCCCTTTATTTACATATAAGCCATTTTCCGTTTAAAATCAAATCACCTTTTTTTATTATTATCTCCACATATCACAACTCAACAAAATATGCAACTTCAATTTCAAATCTGATTCTGAATCTTCTTCTGCAATCTAAAATCTTCTTGAACCTATTTTTTGAATATTAATGAGATTGCCATTAAATTTTCAACTAATAAAAATACTTAACATCCCTTATATTGTTTAGTCAGAAAGAGAGGGAGTTAAAAGGATGAATGGTAGTTATTTAATTAATTTCTATATCGTCTATTTATGCAATTTGTTAATAAATTTTTAAATGGTAAAATAGTCTTTTAAAAGTGAAAGCTCATAGATTGCATGAATCCTTCCATTAGTGGAAGGATTCAATTTAGTGGATTAGGGGGGAGAGCACATTCCTCTATCTTCCCTCCAACCAAACAAGGGATTGCATCTCTTCCTCCACCTCTCTCCTTCCAACCATCTTCCTTCCTCCATCTCTCCCTCCAACCAAACACAGTGTTAGTGTTTCCTCGCTTTAAAAAGTTGTCTATGTTGGGATTTATTTCTGGAGATTGTTGGGATTTGTTTTCCAATTTGTGTATTGATTCTAATCGTATTTGATTGGCATTATTTTGGGAGTGTTTGGTTGGTTGATTGTGTTTGAAAATAGATGTGCAGCTGGCTAGCTTTTTATAGAAGGTTACTAAAAGATCTGAAAACTTGTTTTAGTTTCTATTTTTGTAAGTCCACTATTGATTCAAAGATGAAAAATTGATTTGATTGATTCTTAATTGAGATTTCATAGTTGGATGATCTTCCTATGTCGCCTAAGAACGTGTCCAGGTTCGTTTATCAGTTTTGGGAAGATTTCAGAATGAAGGGAGATTGATTTGTCTGGTTTTGAGAAAGTTGACCATGACAGTTATGTTGCAGTTATTGTTGCAACAAGGATCTGCAACATATTTGGTTCAGTGAATTAATTGAAGATGTGTCAAGCTATTCACAGCTTGCTTATTTATTGAAAGTGTCCCTTAAGTCTTTGTACGCCTTTCGATGAGTTTTTGCTGGGTTGTGAGACAGGGGTGAGCACTTGTATTCAAAAGAGATGATTTGAGTGTTTTTCGGGAGAAAAACTTAGTTGGAGAGATTCTAATGTTCAAAAGTCGAGGGGATCTCGCTGTTCAAGTCTATTGGGAAATTGGAAGTTCATAAGCGTATTCTTAGAGATGGAGTCTCAGGTAGATTAAATCCAATTGAATTGTAAAAGAGTTCTTAGTGGATTGTTCATCATCTGGGCGTGGCCCTGCGGAGTAGGGTGTTACTGAACCGCGATACCATTTCTCTCGTGTTCTTTTATTTATGTTTTTGCATTATTCATATTATCCTGTAAAGTTTTAAAAGACTCAAACCAGTACTAACAATCTATCATGAGTGTTGTACTAATAAAATGCTTATTTTGCAGGGCATTCAAGAAAAGTGGTCGTGATAGCAGCAATAGGTAACATTAATATTATTATTACTATTTTTTTAACTTCGCCATAGATAAATATCTTTTTGGAACAGTTCCTTGATCAATTAAGAAAAAAAAATCTAAAAAATAATAATCCACACATATCAAATGTATTACTAAACACAATAGCTTTCGGTCCAACCGCAAAGAATATTTGATTATCAGTTAGTTTAAATTACTTGCGATTTTTAATTTGATAGGTTGGTTTAATTTGTCATTACTTTCATTTGATTGCAGCTGCAGTAGCTGTTGGAACTGTCATATTAATTGTGTCACTTTGTTGTCTGAGAAAGAAGTTCTCATCCAATAAATCAATCCTCCTCTGGAAGAAGCAGAATCAACAACAACGAAATATTGAGGCGTTTCTAGAGCACTGTGGGCCACTGCAAGCTAGAAGATATAGCTATTTGGATGTCAAGAAAATGACCAACTCCTTCAAAGAAAAATTAGGCCAAGGTGGTTTTGGCAGTGTGTACAAAGGAAAGTTAAATGATGGCTGTCTCGTTGCGGTTAAGGTGTTAAATGAATCGAAAGCAAACGGTGAAGAATTTATAAATGAGGTAGCAACTATTAGCAGAACGTCACATGTCAACATTGTGTCTTTGTTGGGTTTCTGCTTTGAGAGTGCTAAAAGAGCTCTCATTTATGAGTTCATGCCTAATGGATCTCTTGAGAAATTCGTATTTGATGAAAACACAAGTGAAAATAGTAATCATCAGTTGGACTGGGAAACACGCTACCAAATCTCACTTGGCATTGCGAGAGGACTAGAATATTTACATCGTGGTTGCAATACTCGGATTTTGCATTTTGATATCAAGCCTCATAATATTCTTCTTGATGAAGACTTTGCCCCTAGAATCTCAGACTTCGGCCTTGCAAAAATCTGTGCTAGAGAAGAAAGCCTTGTCTCCATGACAGGTCCACGAGGAACTATTGGATACATTGCTCCAGAGGTTTTTAGTAGAAACTTTGGAGATGTCTCACATAAATCTGATGTATACAGCTACGGAATGATGGTTCTAGAATTGATAGGAGGGAGAAAGAATGCGAATGTTCAAGTAGATAATTGGAGTGAAATATATTTTCCACACTGGATTTATAAGCGCCTTGAGCTAGATGAAGAACTTGGATTGAAGAGAATTTTAGATGAAGGAGACCAAGTGAAAGCGAGGAAGATGATAATTGTGAGCTTGTGGTGCATACAGACTGACCCGTCAAACCGACCAGCAATGAGTAAAGTCATAGAGATGTTGGAAGGGAATCTTGATTCCTTGCAAGTGCCACCCAAGCCTTTCTTGGGTTCTCCTTCAAGCTCGCCAAAAGCAGAATTTTTGAGTACTTTTGAATCGTCGCAAGACATTATTGAAGCTAAATTTTGAGGTCAAAGACATTATTGAGGTCAGACCATATGAAATCTTGTGCATATCAGTCGTGTTGAATTTTTAGTTCAAAACTAAGCTTTTAAGACCGTGCTCATTTATAATTTGCATTAGCCCTTTTTTTAGACTCACAACGTAGCCACGATCATATCAGCAAAGAGCTGATTCTAATTCTTTTATTTACTTGGGTCCTATTTTCTGGCTAGAAAGCATATATGCTTTTATAGGATTATATATCAAGTTCAACTAACTGATATTCAAATATTTAGAAGAGTGTAGACTAATAAGTTCGTTTTGCAACGTGCAGAAGATGGGCTAAAAGGATAGGTTCACAGACAAACACACATCACAAGATCAGTGAGTTGCTCAAATGCATGCGTATGTGTTGTGTTTCTGTAATCTAAGTGCTTTCACATCGTCGTATATATGCATTTAATGTGTTGAGATCAATGCATGATAAGCAAAATACTAACGCATGCTCTACGCTGAATTAGTAATTACTAGAAACACTAATATTTGAATCAAATATTTTACACCAATTAATGTGACTTTTTTAGACTTGTCGTCGTAAAAAAATAAGATTATTTATGACGACAGTTTGAAATATCATCATAAAAAATGATCATATCACGAGAATTTTACAACAACGTATTAGCGACGCTTGTCGTCACAAAAATATATTTGTGACGACACTACATGTTGTCGTAAAAAAAGTTTTTGCGATGAATTATTTACAATGACATACCTGCGATGACACATCGTCGTAAAAACTGTTATTTGTGACAACACTCGGGTTTTTACAACGACAAAAAGTCGTCGCAAAAACTCATTTTTCTTGTAGTGGCAAAATTTGAAGCTTGTAGCAAAGAATTCAACTGTGAGAACATGACAAACATTACAAAATACGAATAAGAAGTTGAGGGGGAATTGAGCCCCCGGGCCTTAAAGGAGGCCAGTGTTGGCATGGAACTTTTTGCAAGAGCTTGTTTCTCAATAGTTCATTCTTCTTCTGAGGCTTAATACAGATGTGGTACTGTAATTGCTAAATCGATTTTATAGTAAAAATAATTATTGTGGAAAATGTCACATTAGACATCTGGAATATAAAAGGTGTCCTTAACAGTGGTCACCAACGGTATCCTACCATGATAATAAAGGTAATCCACTGAAATACTGGAAGTTTTTGCTACCGATAAAAGTTACTCCTAGTTTCTCATCGAGCTACTACAACAATCACGAAACTAGTTAATTAAAATGCCAGCTGATCAGAACAGAGCAACACTGGGGCAAAGAAGATCCCTCGTATTAAGTCATAATTGTGTCAGCCATATATGATGTACTAATTAAACGGTTCGTCATGTCAATCAGAAAAATAAACATGCTATGTTCGGGATGACATTTTTATTATTATTAATGAACAATTTGGATTAATCTAATTTTTTGACATAATTAATAAAGAGATTAGCAAAACACGACCGTGTTAAACACAGATTGTCCCTAATAGCTAGTTAGTATAATTCGTGACAATAATATTTAACATTATTTATGATCCATATCAAAGATAAGCGGTTACTATCAAATCCTAAATGAAATGTCTATATCAAATTAAGTGGATGTTCCACAAAATTAAGCTACATGCCAGTTTGTAGTTTGTAGTCATCTCACACATATTGCTTTTCATCTCTTGTTTGAAAAATGAGATTTTAAATGTCAGCTCTAATTATAATTACCTATGAAGAAAGGGTCTTGAACGTAAGAAGGGATATTCAAAGTAATAAAATGGCTTCCCATTATATATACATATAGATATAATTATATATTTTTCTTTAGTGATTGAATTTAAATGTTCTATCGATGCATGATTCTCGTTGGTTGATTGCTAGTGATTCTAACATTTCTTTTTGGTTTGATAATTGGTGTGGGATAGAGAGGGATTATGATGGTTTCGCATTGTAGTATTTATAGTTGTTCGGTAGAATCTATTGCTCATCTCTTTTTAAGGGGTTCCCTTGCTGAATATCTTTAGAAATGGATCATGGTTGTCTTTAAAAGGAGGATTATTCTAGAGAAAGGCATTGATGATTTTGTGGCCTCTGTTCTTTCGGCTTCTTTCAGTCCGCAAATTAAGAATCTCTGGTTACTAGCTTGTGTTACTTGTTGCTGGGTGATTCGGGATTTTAGGAACAAAGTTAGTTATGAAGACTATAATGTTTCTTTTCATAATGCTTTAGTTCATATTTTTGGCTTTTTGAAGTATTCTAGCTGCTTTAATATCGGAATTTCTTCTAATTCTTATGAGGACAAGCTGGTTCTTCAAAGGTTGAGATTGAAACCAAATTTATCTAGGTCCTCAAAAGTGACTCCGGTTATCTGATTGATGCCTAATCCTGGTTGGATTAAGGTTAATACGGATGGCTCTGCTAGAGGTGCTCCTGGTGCGGCTGCTTGTGGGGGAATTTTCAGGAATTTTAGAGGTTTTGTTTGCGGATGCTTTAGTATTTTTCTTAGAGAGTGTTTTGCTTTTGAAAAAGAGCTTTGGGCTATTATTAATGATGTTCTTATTCCTTATGAGAATGGTTGGCACAAGTATTGGCTTGAAAGTGATTTAGTTATGGCCGTTTTGCTTCTTAGTCTAACTCTTTAGATGTGCCTTAAAAGTTGTGGAATGCATGAAATCGGGCTATTCTGTAAGGATGAATTTTAGGTTTTCTCATGTATATAGAGAGGTTAATTGTTGTGCTGACAAATTAGCTAATTTTAATGTGATAAATAAGAATAAAATGTGGTAGTCAGTTTATCCTGATTCTTTTAATTTTTTAGTATATAAGAATATTATGGGTTTGCTTTTTTACATATTCTCTTGATTGAGTTTTTGTTTTGTATTCTTTTTCCTTTCTTTAATAATATTCTCCTCTCTTTGAGGGAGTTTCATTCAAAAAAAAAATGTTCTATCGATGCATGAGGTTTTCTAATTCAATGATGCACAGTATTCCATCTATAATAAGTCAACTTCTTAGAATCCAAAATATTGTACATAGTTCGAATTAAATATTCCTATTAATGCATGCAATTTAACAAATATCTTTTATGTCACTCTTTCATTTACACCTATCAGGCAATAAGGGGGACCAGGAATGTAATCTATTGAAACCATTTTTCATCTGCATTATTTCTAATTTTTAAGAATCTAAGCGATTAAGATCGGCTTATCTTGGGCTACGATGGGTTAGCCCGTCCATGGTGATGGACTAGCTCGTCTATGGCTCATGTGCTATCTTGCCCAACCCAACTAGGTCTAGCACGTTTAATGGGTTGTTGAGTTGGCCTTATATGTTGTTCAATTTTTTAGGCCAAGTCGTTGGGGTAACCCAGTCAAAAGCTCGGAATGAGCTAAAAATAATAATAATAATAACTGAATTTATTTTTAAGAGTGTACTGTCTTAATTTTTAATTTTTAATTTTTAATTTTTAATTAATATAAATATTTGATTAAAGAGTATTTTGTCTCCTTTCTCCACCAAACAATTCGTTGATTGGGCTGGCCTAACTTGCATTTGTATATAAAGTGATTTTGAGATTGCTATGTTTTAAGAAAGTCACTACTTTTTCTTATATTAGAAGTAGAAGTAGAAATAGAATTTAAAAATTACAAATTTTAACTTTTTTAAATAACTTTAAAAGTGCATTAGTCTTTTGACAAAATATTTTTTTAACTTTTTAACCAAATATTATAACTGTATTGATTTTTGTGCAAAATGTTCAGAGATTAAAAACAATCTAAGATCAAACCAACAGTTGCTTTTAAATTAGCAATCTTGTTTCGCATTTCCAAAGGAGTTTTGCAAATCTTATCAGCAAGTTATAAAAAAAAAAAAAAATTGTATGTGGTAATGAGCACAGTTTCTCCAAATGGGTATCTTTCAATCTCTTCAAAATTACCACCATTTTGATCCTCATCGTCACCATTGCAGCCATATTCTTCTTCCCCAGCACCAAGGTTCACCCAAAAAAAAAAGGGCACTAAGACAGACCGAAGAACAAGCTTCCAATAGTAGTAACAAAAAAGACCCAAACAAAAAAAAAAAAAAAAAAAGGGAACGGCAATAGACAATATCTTTTAATTATTCCATCAGAACGGACTCTTTATTAGTGCCCCAAAAGGAACTGAAAACATATCTGAGAAATGCAAGAGTGATTTCGAAGAGCCATCGTGCCTCCTCTCTTATAACCATAAATAAAACTATCTCAATCTGTGCGATAGAGAGGTGGGTAAATGGTAGGAGGGTTAATGGTGTTTTTCGATGACTGAACTTTGAAGCGATGAAGTGTAGAAATGCTTTTAGATAGAGAGAAGAAAAAGTTGAGTTACAGAGAGAACTAACGGGTAGATAACACCGTTAGAGGTCTTAAAGTTTCTAATGACGTGTCATTAATTTATTGGTTAGACACACTGACACAGAGTGTGACATGAAATTTTAAAGATAGAATTTTAAGTTTCGTTTATTTCATTAATTTATTTAAGTTTTATTATAATAAATTGTTTTTAAAAATAATCACGTTTAATTTTTGTTACAGTAAAAAATTCTCACATAACGTCATATCATAACTCAAATTAAAACTCAGATCAGTAAATTGAAAAACCTTAGATCTCGTTCAATTTATGAATTCGAGTTAAAATGTGATTTTATATAAAAAAAAATTTCACATGTAATAGAAAAATTAGATATAATTTTTTATCAAAATTTTTAATTATAATAAAATTAGAATTAAAAATTTAGAATCCGTTTAGTTCGTTAATTTGAATTTTTAATTCGAGTTAAGATGTGATGTTATGTGAGAGCTTTTTACTGTAGTAAAAAAATTAGATGTGATTGTTTCTAAGAGCTTTTTATTGTAACAAAACTTAAATTGTAAACTCAAATCAACAAAGTGAACGAAGCCTTAAATTAATAAAATAAATGAGGTTTAAGTTCACAGTGACAAAATTATTAGTGGTTTCTCTTTGTCAATATAATTAAGGGAAAGAATTGCCATGTGGTTTAGTTGGACAGTAATGTCGTTAGGATCTACTGGTAATTAATACTAAAGCAATCTCTGGTCTAAGGATAAGGATAAAGATAAGAAATACATACTCTGCTTATATGCAATTAGTGATGGATCAGTAGATCTTGAAAATTTTATGCCACGATGGCCAGCAACTTCCCATTAATGTTGTGGATCGCAGACGGTGCAGTTTCCTTTCCTGACAGCTGCAAAGAGGACATGGTCATGGCATGGCTCCAGCTAGCAGAAATAACAAAGCAATCTTTATACAAAGAAAAAAAGAATTTCTAGAGAAATTCTTTATACAAAGTCAAAATCCAGTTTGCAATCTTTATTAATCATCATGAGTTCATGACACAACCCACAATTTCAATGGCATTGACTTTGATCAAATGTAAAGACATATCTTACGTGGCAGACCCTCGGTATAAGCCATCAAAATTGTCGGTGACAACGTTTAACTATGAGTTTAAAATCATAATTTATTATTTTAATTTTTAAAATTTAAATTTTTTTATAAAAGCAATATTTTAATAGAATTAAAAATTATAATTTTAAATTAAATTGAAATTTTCAAACAAATGTCACTTTAATGTTGCTGAGTTGAGTCAAATTGTGTAAAACAATTGAAAAAAAAAAAATTGAAGCGAAGAAAGTGTGAAGAGATCAGGTTGGTGTGGTTGGTGAAGGATTGAGCTTTGAAGGTTGTTTCATGTTTGTAAAGTTTTTGCTTTTACCTTTAATTGGGAGAATAAAAGGTAAAAGTTATGACATTTTAATAAGTGTTTAGAATTTTAAGTTTAAAAAAGCATAACTAAATTAAAATGTAAATTTTTTAATAAGTAATAAAAATGTTACAATGAGATTTATAAAAATGTAACTTTAATTGAAAGTTTTTTAATAAATTATTCGAACACTTTAAGAAATAGCTTGGACTCATAAAACAATTAGCCTCACTTGTAGCAAAAGCACACATACGGCTAAACCCTTCACCAAACCCCACATCCCTTTCTCACCTATTTTTCATAGGGCATTTCTTTTTTTTCTTTTTTTTAAAAAAAAAAGTTAAGAAAATTAAAGACATTCTTCTTGAAGGGCTTTGATTTCTTTAAGTACCAAGCAATGATTTTGTTGATGGTGAATTTTAATCAACAAGGAATTATTTTTCTCCAAGGACACTCGCGTTAATCTCTCAGGAATATTCACGGATTAATGACCAAAAAATAGTAAAGAAGACTATGGTTTATAGTGGTTCGGCCAAGAAATGTTTTTTGCCTACATTCACTTGTATTTGCATTGATATGCTGTAGATTACAAATTTTGTAGAAATTCCGGTCTTAGTCCTTCTAAAAAATATATGGAGCTTTTTGACCCTATTTATAGGCCTTATACATATGAGAGAGCCTCTGCGTATCCCGAGGCAGTCAGCTTTTTACCCTTCACTTTTGGGATTTGATAGTCGGATATCCCTTATTGTGAATCCTCGGTCAGACCAACCACTTTCTACCCAACGTCTGAGCTCCTGATCATGACAATAGGGGTAGGTGGAACAGTGCGTCTTCCCAAGGTCTGACAGCAGAGTTGACTTTGGTCATGCCTCGGCGTCGATTCACCGGCGCACGGCCATTTCCTCGACGCATATCAGCACACGCTATGTCTCGGCGTGCAATGGACACTTCTGACACGTGGCTCCCTCGGCGTCAGCGACCGGTCCTCCGTGAGGAGTCCTTCGGCGCTTGCCACCCGAGGGACGGTTGATACCTCGACCGTGGTGTAACAGATTTCATTCTCAAAGTCCTTGCCGATAATCTTGGATACGTCTCTAGTCTCCAAATTCAAAACTATTTTAATCCTCTTCCTCTCTAAAAAATTCCAAAAATAAATTTTAACTTTTCATTTGAAATTAGGTTTGCAAAGAAGAACCAGAAGACTATTATTGCAAAGCTACTGGAACACATTTTTTAACACAACCACGATTGTGTAGTCAATTTTCTAAGTAAACAATGAGATGACCTTTGGTAACACCGTAGTGGCATGAAAAAAACCCGCCACGGCCGGATTTATGACTAGGAAATATTCAATTTCTAATTTGAACATAAATAATAGTCTCAATATTCGAAGTTGTGCTTTCCAATATTGACTTTAAGCTATTTCTTTTAGGAAATATTCAATTTCTAATAAACTGAAAAGCTATTTCTTTTAAGTAGAATTCTACGTTAGAATATAGCTTTCAATCGTCAAAATTCAATCAAAACTATACCAGTTTAGTATATATATATATATATGATAACGGACGGTTTATTGTGTCAAATTGATAAAATATTCTTAAAGTAAACTTTTCCTATGCTAGAAGAGAAATTCCTAATACCAATGTCGAAAATACAATTACATACGAACTTGATGGAAATTACAATTACAATTATGATTCTTAAACGATATCATGATTCTTGTAGAACGATAAATTTAAGAACCAGGCATTGGTGTCATGAATTAGCTAGATTCCTAGTACCATAAACCATCCTTTTTTTTTTTTTTTTTTTTTTTTTTTGTACTTGCAACAAAATCCTCGTCCTTTTAATTTATTGATTTCCCAGTTTTCGTTTTATTCAAGTGTGTGTTACCACATATATTCACAACTACACCAAGTATTGTCATTTATTTATTTTTTTATATATATAGTGGCAGACTCGGGATTTTAGTTCAGGAGAGGCATAAACTCAAACTATCAACTCTTAAGAGCAACTCTAATTATGCTAGTTATTTCATATTTTTAGTTAAAATAGTTAATAATTTAGCTAGAATTTAACTTTTTTCGCTCCAACTATTAGTTAAATGGTTAACTATTTTAGAAAATTCATTTCACACTAGTTAAATATAATTAATAAGAAGTTACTAGCTATTTGATTTTTTGTATTATTTTATTATTTCAAACTATAATAAATGCAAAGATTATTTTAAAATTCAATAAAGTTATTTATATTTTTAAACTTTATAAATATTAAAATAATATATACTCAGCTATAAGGATTGTGGTTGGAGTGTATCACTCAAAAATTGCTAGTTAAAATAACTTTCTAGCTATTTTAACTAAAATTTAGCTAAAATTTAGAAAGCTCGCTTGAAGATGCTCTAATACTATTAACTAATTGGAAGTGCATGTTAGACACATGCATGTTTAGTTTATTGAATTTCTTGTTTAAATATAACATTTTGTGGAGATTTTACTCTTTTTTTTACGTCATCATTCTCATAACTTTTTAGTTCATAAAAAAAAAATCTAGTAGAATGGATGAAATGAACATTTTCAATTACAATATGTTTTTGGTTAACATTATACATGTATAGACACACGAATAATATAATTGAGTAATAAACATTTTAGTGGCGAAATTATTAGAAAGTACACACGAATAACTAATAATTGAGAGTGCTACAATAATAAGAATTATTAAGCATGGACACATTTGAAATAAATATTTCTTAAATAAAGGCAAAGTAGAGAAAAAGTATTTATGAGATAATAATTAAGAGGGTTGTGTGGATAGGAATAAATTTTAGGACAATTATATTAATGACTCAATTAATAAAAATTTTCTTATTTGCGATCACTTTTGATATGATAAACAGTATATACAATTAAATTTAGTGGAGACATTTAAACTTTAGCTGATTAAGAGGAAGGCAAATATTGAAAAAAAATTGAAAACTTATATTCATTTAAAGTAAAAAAATAAAACTCCAGGAGCCTAAAAACTTTCTTAAAAATTCAGGCCCAACCTACCTCCGCCTCTCTATTTAGTAGCGTGCTATATTTTTTTCTTAATCTTTTTTTTAATTATTTAATTTTACATTCTAAATAAAATAGAAAGGTTTCTATTTATTTTTTGTTCTATTTGATTATAGAAGAATAAAAAAAAAAAAAGATGAATGTTGTAAATTGAAATAGTATTAATAAATTTAAATACTAATAGTATCAGGACGGATGTAGTCGTTACATTCCATTTAGAATTAGGAATAGGCGTAATCGGACCCGCTTTTTACATATCTCTCGTTATTTGGGACTTTCCCCAACCCTTTCTCATCAATGGACTCCTAACATATACGAAAGAGTGCAGTTTGTTTGACAAATTCCTACCTCTCTATCCACTTGCCTATCTACGGCTCCTTTGCGTGCGCTCGGGGTAGAAATTTTGTATAAATGTATCGCCATGCAACCATTAAGGGTGTTTATCAAATTCAATCAACTGATCAAATCGATCGGTCCAATCCAATTCAATCCAATCAATTTTTAGCAGTTAACCGATCTCAATTGGATTGGATTGAATATGAATTTTTAAAGATCGATTTGGAATGGATTGGATACTAATTTTATCTTTAAAACACTCAATCAAAATCGATCCAACCTCTATATATCATATCAAAAAATATAATTATATTATTGGTCTAAAATTTTGATTATATTTTTTTTTTCTCAAACACTTTCTTTTTATGCTTTTCATTATTCTTTTTTGTTGAACTTTTCTGTTTAATAGTTTGTATTTTTTTTTATTTTTTTAAGTTGGTTGTTGGTGTTTAATTAATTTTGAAGTAATTTGGAGTTTACATTCCTTTTTCAGATTTATGGATATTAATTCTTACTTTAACTTTTCAATTGTAGTATTTAAATTTTATCAAAAATATCTAATAAATAAGTTGACCTGAAAAATAAAAAATAAAAAAATATATAAAAAGCTCAAATAAAAAACTAATTGGTCCAATCCAAACCAACCTTATTTACAATTAGTAAATAAAAGTTCCCATGCCAAAAACCCATTTCTTTACTAATTTTTACTTTTTGATTTTCTCGGGGGTCATTTTTGGTAATTAAGTTGCAAGAAAAGAACCTGAATAGCATTCCCGTCCCGATTCATCAGTCATCACTCCATAAATATAAAAACACTTTCATTCACTTTTCACGTATATAAGTACAACCCTCTTCGTAACCGGCGCAAAGCAATAAAATACCGCGACGCAAGTCTCTTTTAAACAAGCGGCTTCTTTCATTCACATATCACGTTTCCTAGAGAGAGAAGAGAGATGGGAATCGGAAAAACGACGTCGTTGGAGGAAGTAATAGAAAAGGCCGGAGGGTGCGCGGTGGTGGACGGTGGATTCGCGACGCAGCTGGAGAGGCACGGCGCCGACATCAATGACCCTCTCTGGAGCGCTCTCTGCCTCATCAAAGACCCTCATCTCATCAAACTGGTTCTCTTTCTCCTTTCAATTCTATCCCTCCCTTTTCTTTTTCCTACATTCTCGATTCTTTTTTTTTTTTTTAAGGGATTTTGTGATTTTCTGTTGGACAGGTGCACATGGAGTACCTGCAGGCCGGCGCTGACGTTTTGGTCACTTCATCTTACCAGGTCTTGTTTTTTCTCCCTGTAATTTTTTATTAAAAATCAGAATCTTTCTCTTGTCTGCGCTATAGACTTGATCGATGCATTTTGTATCACGTACATGTACAGGATTCAACGTTCAAATAAAAAAAAAAAATAGTTGAAAAAAATCCGTGCTTTTCATTGTGGAGAATTCTTTGCTATGGTGAAGAACCAAAAAACAAAAAAATATATTATTTTGACAGTTCAAAACAATGTCTTAGCTGTGGGTGTTTTTTTTTTTCCTCCTATATCCTAGTACAGAATTCTCCTAATTGCTGTGTTTAGAAATTGTCCATTGAGCTATGGCTCTTTTCTTTCTTACAGAGATGTGGTTGCAAATTGAAACAAGAGTAGTTAGTAAATTCTAAGGAGCATAAAGATTTATGTCTTCTTTTTTTTTTTTTTTTTTTTTTTTTTTTAACAATGTAAGATTTTTGTTTTGTTTTGTTTTGTTTGCCTTTTTTTCCCCTTTTTTTTTTATACTTTTTCTCGTTGTATATTGAGTTAAGAGAAACAAAATTTAGGAGAATAACACAAAACTAAAAAATAATGATGATAAGTTGAGAGGAACATCTCATACTCCTATCTAGTTAATTGTACGATTATTGGATAGTTCTGTGTGGATTTCCGACTCTTATACGAGTTTGGTAAATGATTTGCTAGAATTCTGTTTAACATTTTCAATCTCTATCTCTCCTTCCTTTTCTTTTTTCCCTCAACAGGCCACCATTCCTGGATTTCTGTCCAGGGGGCTATCCATTGAAGAAGGAGAATCTCTACTGAAGAAGAGTGTCACATTGGCGGTAGAAGCTCGCGATAGCTTCTGGGATGCCGTGAAAGCAACCCCCGGGCATGGCTATAACAGGGGTTTGGTTGCAGCCTCCATTGGAAGCTATGGAGCTTATCTTGCTGATGGTTCAGAATACAGGTTCTTCTATTCAACAATATGATGTCAAATTCAATGACGTGAAGCTTGTTTCTGATTATATTCAATGTAGAACATTTGAATTGACCTGTCAACCTATTTTGTTTCAGTGGATGTTATGGACCAGAGGTTGACTTGGATAAGATGAAGGATTTCCACAGGCGAAGACTGCAAATCCTTGTGGAAGCCGGTGCGGATTTACTCGCATTTGAGACCATTCCTAATAAGTTAGAGGCACAGGTTTGTTGATCGGATCTTTTCTCCAAGTCTGGTGAACCATCTCTTTCATGAATAATCTCTATTTACCAAACACCAGACAAGTTAAATTAGTTCATTTACTTAAAGTTGAAACCGTCTAGGCTTGTATAGAGTTGCTTGAAGAAGAAAAGGTGCAAATACCATCTTGGATTTGCTTTAGCTCTGTAGATGGTGAGAATGCCCCTTCAGGAGAGAGTTTCAAGGACTGCCTTGACATTATAAACAAAAGTGACAGAGTGAATGCAGTCGGAATAAACTGCGCACCTCCTCATTTCATTGAGGCTCTCATCAGAAAATTCAGTGAGGTATACCTCTCAACTTGGACCATATTAGGCCGAAAAGAAATAATTTGTTCAACTTTTGACACAAAAATTTATGGCTCCAGTTGACAGATAAAGCCATAGTTGTCTACCCAAATAGTGGTGAAGTCTGGGATGGCAGAGCCAAGAGATGGCTGGTAAGTTGGTCATTTTCAAATCTCTCTCTAAAATGATTGGTGTTTCTTGTATTTAGCGATTCAAATTCGGTTTGCATTAGCAGCCATCGAAGTGTTTCAATGATGACAAAATTGAATCTTTCGCAACAAGATGGCGTGACTACGGAGCTAAACTGATTGGAGGGTGCTGTCGGACAACACCTTCTACCATTCAAGCCATTTCAAAGGCATTGAAAGAAAGGTCTTAATATAAGGCTTAAGTCATTACCAATCTGAAGAGACAATACTTATTTCCTTTGTCACAAAAATAGCTACTACGCATAATTTACAGCCATCACACAGGACTGCTACAGAGAAGATTCAACGAGGTTTCAAGTCAAGTGCAACATTCTTTAGCAGATTACCAAATTTAACACAGGTTCACCCGTCCCATCCCTTACTAGCCGAAACACAAGATTAATTGACATTTTGAAAAGAATAATGAAAGTTTATTTATTTCTTTTTCGAAGTGGTTTATTTATTTATTTAAATCCAAGGAGTTGACACATCAAGGAAAATGTACTCGCTGTCTTGTTTGCTTATCTGCCTTGGGTATACTCTCTGTTTAGATTCATTAAAGCAATAAATGCATAAAAACTCACAAGTATTGTAGGAAGACGAAAACAACCTCCTCAGCATACAAATTATTACCTTACAGTTTCGTAATGTACGTATTTACTGATGAACAAAATGAACTCAACGTGATAAAAAAGAAAAAACAAAACAGAATGAACTCAGAAGCACATACTTTATAAGAACAAAAAAAGGAATAATAGTAAAAAAAAAATAATAATAATAAAATAAAAATAAAAATAAAAATGCTTGCAAGCGCAGAAAAGAACATACTGTACCCCTGTAGTTTCTCCTACTCATGTCAAGAAAATTGTGTTTGTCGAAAAAAAATCGCAGTGCATTTCTTTTCAACAAAGTAACTTATTTGCTCAATGCCAAATGGTTGCAATTCGAATTCTAATTTTGCTACAGTTAAAAATTCTCATAAAAAGTCACATCTAACTTTTCTATTACAATAAAAAACTCTCATATAAAATTACATTTTAACTCAAATTGAAAACTTAAATCTGTGAATTGAACGAGGCCTTTAAACTTGAAGTATAGTCATTCCACCCTTTTTTTGTTGCTGTAATTACACGCTATACTTACCTGTGAATCCCCATATTCTAAAAAAACAAGGTAGATCCACATACTGAAAGCCAATGCAGGAGTGTTTCAGTGCATGTTTCAACATCGAGCGGGCCCACATTTATCATAATGTCCCCGAGCATTGGCATAGGAATCACCAAATTCCCTACCTGATATCACATTTCAAGGCTTCCTTTCAACATCTCATAGCTCCGAAAACCTAGATGCATAAAACAAAAAAGCCGATTCTCAGCAACAATCCTATGCATTTCTCTACGTTGTATTTTGATAGAATCCCGCCAAGACCTCCGATCCATTTTACCTATTCCAGAAGGGGTAAAAAGGTCACTACAGGTGAGATGATCGAGGCAAGGAATTCTGTTAGAGGAGAGATGATCGAGGCAGGGGATGGCATGTTTGAAATGGGCCAGTCTGTTAGGGAAATCGGTTAGAGTAGCGGCCTAGGAGTAGGATTTAAGGGCGGTGAGTGGGAGGGAGTAGGCATCGATTTTGTGAAGGTTGCAGAGTCGGTCCGGGAGGAAAAGGGTCCTCGAAATCCCTCAGGTCGTTTTCGCTTCCTTGCGCATAATCTTCTCTAAGTAGATTGAGAATCCCCTCAGATCGGTTGTCATTAAAAGTCCCATCTGTAGTGGTTGCTATTTCAAGCAATAATCAATAAAAGGAATCAGGACCCCTTTTTCCTGGTTATTTCTCTGTTTTTAGTTGCTTAAAAGTGTTGAAGTGTTGCAGGTTCCTAACAACTTGGTATCAGAGCAGTCGGTCCATGGCGAACCGTCCGATGGAACCGCGGCCAGAAACCCGAGAGGAGGCCGTCGAGCGGCGCGTGGAGCACCTGGATGAGGCGGTGCGACTCCTGAGCACGCTAGTAGATCCGGTACCGAGGTTGCAGGAAGATATGACGGCTCTCACCGATAGGGTGGGCCGAGTACAGGACGTTGTCCTTCGCTTGGAAGCATTTTTAGGTCGGCAACTCGGAGGGGAGCGGGGACCAGAACGACGAGGAGCGGCCAGAGAAAGGGAGCGGGATCGTGAGTTTAGGCAGGAGTCACCGGTGAGACGGAGGAGAGGGGAACATCGGGGAAAGAAGCTCGAGCTTCCGATTTTCCATGGTGAGGATCCCTACGGGTGGTTGTTCAGGGCGGAGAGGTATTTCGCGATTAATGAAGTGGAGGAGGAGGAGAAGGTTATGGCAGCCTCCGTGTGCTTAGAGGGACGAGCCTTGGGTTGGTTCCAGTGGTCGGAATCACAGGAGCCATTCACGGGGTGGAGGGACTTCCGGGCGGCCCTGTTGCACCGTTTCAGCCGAACCCGGGAGGGAGACCCCACGGAGAGGCTGATGTCTCTGAAGCAGGTGGGGACGGTGGCGGAATACCGAGACTCGTTCGAGACGTTGGCGGCGGCTCTACGAGGGGTGCCAGAGTCTATTTTCAGGGGGGCCTTCCTCAATGGGCTGAGGGAGGACACACGGGCCGAGGTAAAACTTCTGAGGCCCATTAACCTACAAGAGGTTATGGACACTGCTCAGCAGATAGAAGACAGAAATGAGGCCCAAGACAGGTTTCGGAAATTGAAAATGGGCCGAGGATGGAGACACGAGGGAAACGGCAAGGGTTATGCTTTCACTGACCAGCCCAGGATTAATCCCACACACTCTGAGAGCTTCCTTCAGTCCAGTACTTCTAAGGATTCTGGATTCTTCCCACGAGCAAAGCCAGAGCCGGCGCTCGCCCAAGCATCCACAGCAGCCAGAGATGTGGGCTTTCGACGCCTCTCCGACGAAGAAATCCAAGCGAGGAGGGCTAAGGGCCTCTGCTTCCGGTGTGATGAGAAGTTCGGACCGGGGCATCGCCAGAAAACCGACATAACCTGTGTCCTTTCCGTGGCCGAGACGCAGTCGAGACTTGAGGACGCGAAGGATGGGGAGGCGGAGCCACCCGGGGAAGCACTGGACGAAGAGGCGGATCTATCCCTAAACTCTTTAATGGGCTTTACTTCATCCAACACGTTAAAGGTAATAGGACAGCTTGGAACTTGAGAAGTAATCGTCCTCATCGACAGCGGCGCGACACATAGTTTCTTGTCAAGGAAGGTGGTGGACGAACTAGCCCTGCCATGCGACGCTACAAGGAGCTATGGCGTGCAGGTGGGTAACGGGGTAAAAATCCAACAACAAGGGGTGTGCAAGGGGGTACACCTATGGGTTCAGGGCTACCGCGTGATAGAGGATTTTTTTCCGTTTGAGCTCGGTAGTGCGGACGTAGTCCTCGGGGTCACGTGGCTCCGGCGTCTAAGAGAGATCCGCGCCGATTGGTCCAAGTATACCTTGAAGTTCCGTGTCAAGGATGATTTGGTGCGGTGAGCAGGGACCACGCCTTGAGTTGTTCGGTAAGCCAAAGGTCTTGTCTAGGCAGTTTGCTTCGACACAAAGGGGCCTACTCCTGGAGTTAAGCGCGGTCGCAGCGAACGAGGAGCCTACTCCGCAGCCTCTGCCTCCGCCAGAGTTGGCTGACATCCTGACCCACTACGACGAGGTCTTCTCTACTCCGACCACCTTGCCTCCCCAACGAGCGGCAGACCACCGCATCTTGCTGAAGGAGGGAGCCATACCACCCGGCCTGCGCCCCTACCCGATATCCCGGGTTCGGAAAGGGAAATTGGCGCTTAGTCGCATGAAATGCTCTCGTCGGGCATAATCCGACCAAGCAACGATCCCTACTCTAGTCGATTTTGTTGGTCAAGCGTGGCGGAAGTTGGAGGTTCTGCGTGAACTACGGCGCCTTGAACCGACTCACGGTGCGGAAACAAATTCCCCATCCCGATTGACGAACTTTTGGGCAATTACATGCGCGGCAGTGTTTTTCAAAACTTCGACTTGAAGGGCGGTATCATCAAATTGGTGTATATGGCGATATTGAGAAAAGCGGCTTTCCGGACGCCCGGCCGGGCATTCGAGTTTCTCGTCATGCCCTTTGGCCTGACAAACGCTTCGGCAACCTTTCAATCCCTAATGAATACAGTGTTCCGCCCGTATTTACGTAAGTTTGTTCTCGTTTTCTTTGATGACATTTTGATTTCTGATCGTTCTTGGGTGAATTTGAACGACGGGGGTCACGGCCACCGTTTTGAGCATCTGCGGCGGGGCGACTCTTTGCCAATAGGGCCGAAGTGTGTCTTGGACGATCTCAATTGGAATACCTCGGGCATGTAATTTATTTGCAGGGGGTGTCGGCGGATCTGCTAAAAGGCGCTTTCATGATGCGTCGTGTACAGCGAAGAAGAATGTCGCGCAATTCGGGCTTCACAGGTCTAGCTTGGCTACTACCGCCGGTTTGTACAAGGGTATGGAGACCTCGCTAGACCCCTTACAGACTTGCTGAAGAAGGGGGCCTTCACATGGACAGAGGCAGCTTCTCGGGCCTTTGAAAGCTTGAAGACAACCATGACCACTCTGCCGGTCTTGGCCATGCCAGACTTCTCCAAGCCCTTCGTGGTAGAGACCGATGCATCGGGGACAGGACTTGGAGCTGTCCTTCTACAAGACGGTCGCCCCATTGCGTATTTCAGCAAAGTTCTATCACCTACTTCGCGCTTGAAGTCCGTTTATGAACGGGAACTCATGGCTGTTGTCCTTGCCGTTCAAAAGTGGCGCCACTACCTCTTGGGCCGCCATTTTGTCGTGCGCACAGATCAGCAGAGCCTGCGTTTTCTGTTGGATCAACGCCTCCTACCCCACGAGCATCTCCGCTGGATCTCGAAACTGATGGGGTACGACTTTGAGGTCCAATATAAATCAGGCGCCACTAACCGGGCTGCAGACGCTCTCTCTTGCAGGTACGAGGACTACACTCCGGAGTTGATGGCCTTCTCCATGCCCGGCCTTGTGGACTTGGACAAGCTGCGGCTGGAACAGCTCAAGGACCCAGCTTGCACCCGTTTGATCTCACAGTTACAACAGCATCAGGAGGTGTCCCCTGGGTACAGCCTGCAAAACGGCCTTCTCTGCTTCCGGGGCCGTCTTTTTTTGCCTCGGCAATCCACGTGGATTCCTCTGCTACTGCGGGAATTCCAAGACTCGGTGATTGGTGGCCACTCAGGTTTCTTTCGTACATACAAACGCGTGTCTGCCAACGTCTTTTGGCCAGGCATGAAGAAGGCAATTCATGATTACGTCGCACACTGTGCAACTTGTCAAAAATCCAAATATGAAGCTCTCTCTCCTGCCGGGTTGCTGCAGCCCTTACCTATCCCTGATAAGGTATGGGACGACTTATCAATGGATTTTATTTCAGGTCTGCCGCGGGTAACAGGAATTGACACCATCCTAGTAGTAGTGGATCGGCTCTCGAAGTATGCTCATTTCTGCCCGATTGCTCACCCCTTCACGGCCAGACAGGTGGCCGACCTCTTTATTCGCGAAGTTGTGCGCCTACACGGCATTCCTCGTTCCATTGTAAGTGATCGCGACCTCGTTTTTATGAGCTTATTCTGGCGGGAACTATTCAAACTGCAGGGTACTCGCCTACACCACAGCTCGGCGTATCATCCGGAATCCGATGGTCAAACCGAAGTAGTTAACCGCTGTTTGGAAACGTACCTCCGCTGTTTTGCTTCCGACAAACCCAAAGGGTGGCTGCAATTCCTTCCTTGGGCAGAATTCTGGTTTAATACGACTTACAACGCGTCTACTGGCCATTCCCCATTTCAAGTCGTTTATGGCCGAGCCCCGCCTACTTTACTCCGCTTCCTCGATGTGCCTTCACTTCCGGACTCAGCCTATTCTGTGGTGGAAGATGTCAATGAGCAACTCCGACTCCGAAACCAGATGTTAGACTCTCTGAAGGAACACCTGCTCATGGCCCAAAACCGCATGAAACAGAGGGCGGATTCTCGTCGCAGGGAAGTATCCTTCGCCCCAGGTGACCTCGTTTTACTCAAGCTCCGACCATACCGCTTGAAGTCACTAGCGAGGAAGGTAAATGAGAAACTATCCCCTTGTTTTTATGGTCCTTTTCCGGTTCAGGAGCGCATTGGTCAGGTGGCATATCGCATCCAACTTCCGGCCACCGCTCGTATCCATCCCGTATTTCACGTGTCTCAGTTGAAGAGATTCCATGGACACGAGTACAAAAGTCAGCCGCTGCCTCCCCAGCTTTCCGAGGATTTCGAGCTCTTGGTCGTACCAGCAGCAGTGTTGCAGGTTCGTGCTTCACCCAGGGGGGGACGGAATCCAGTTGAGATCCTTGTGGCTTGGCAGGGTCTTCCAGATTGGGAAGCTACTTGGGAATCGTTGGAAGACATCCGGCAACAGTTTCCCAACTTCAACCTTAGGGACAAGGTTGCTCTCGAAGGGGGGGGTATTGATAGAATCCCGCCAAGACCTCCGATCCATTTTACCTATTCCAGAAGGGGTAAAAAGGTCACTACAGGTGAGATGATCGAGGCAAGGAATTCTGTTAGAAGAGAGATGATCGAGGCAGGGGAGAATTCTGTTAGAGGAGAAATGATCGAGGCAGGGGATGGCATCGCTGAGCTGGCCAATTCTGTTAGGGAAATCAGTTAGAGTAGCGGCCTAGGAGTAGGATTTAAGGGCGGTGAGTGGGAGGGAGTAGGCATCGATTTTGTGAAGGTTGCAGAGTCGGTCCTGGGAGGAAAAGGGTCCTCGAAATCCCTCAGTCCGTTTCTGCTTCCTTGCGCATAATCTTCTCTAAGTAGATTGAGAATCCCCCTGTATCGGTTGTCATTCCGAAAGTCCTACTGTAGTGGTTGCTATTTCAAGCAATAATCAATAAAAGGAATCAGGACCCCTTTTTCCTGGTTATTTCTCTGTTTTTAGTTGCTTAAAAGTGTTGAAGTGCTGCAGGTTCCTAACATATTTCAAGTTCTTCTTCCAAGGCTGCATAATGAATAGGCAGGGGTCCTGGTCCTCGGTCCATCATGGAAACCCCGGGAACCATCAGGACGCCGGGGCATATAATTTCTCACGCCATAATTTAGAATTTAGATCCTGCAGAAATTACGTCATTGTCAGTTGTCACATCAAGGTGAAAGTAAACTGCACTTAACATAAACTAAGCCAAGTTTAAGACGAAATAAAATGAAATATCATCCTTCTTCCCCGGCTAAAATTAGTCACAGATATGATTACACGAACTTTGTAGCAAAGCCAGTGAAACATCTCTACTCTGAGAAGGACTTTAGTTACATTCTATAAATACAGAGGCTTCTGAAATCTCAAACTGATCCATGTCCAAACAACTCAAACATCAGAGATAAGATTTTTGGTCGTCCCAACATTAAGCATCCAGCCAATGAATACAAAAATGTGAAACTTGCATCTAAGAATTGTCTATAACATTCATTATCCAAACCAGAACTCAATAGTCCAACATGAAATCTGCCACCCAAAAACTAAATTCAAAACTAAATTTCATTTGCTTAGTAAAAACCCAATTGGTCTCTTCAGCATATGACACAAAATGGCATCTCTCAGACACTTGTTTGAGTCTCTACGCAATTCGTAAAAATTTCTATCACATAATGATCGTCAAATTATCAGCTTATCAACATCAAAAAACATGATCTTCAGTTCGGACTTCACAAGGAATTCCCATTTTGCTTAATTAGAGATCTAATATTGTTAATTAAAAGAAAAGCTAAGAATGATGAAAATTTACAACAAAAAGAGAGAGAGAGAGAGAGAGAGAGAGAGAGAGAGAGAGAGAGAGAGAGAGAGAGAGAGTTGTGCGGGAAACAAAAGCTAAGTTTTCAACGATTGGGAACAAAGGCCAATCCCATCAAAGAGGGCGTCGTATTTGTTTCAACTGAACAAGCAGAGGACGTGTTACAACTTACAGTGCTTAAGAACTAAAGGTGAGTCTCCGGTGGCTGATACACTAACCCGGGTTGCGACGAGTCAGCACGAATTTACACTCTTCGAGCGAGTGCCAGCTCCAGAAATTTCAGAATCGGGAAGGGGAATTTCAGGGAAGAAAGGGAAAGAAGAAAGGGAAGATGATCTCAGTTATTTCATTGCTTGAAGACCAAAATGGTTCATAGTTCATAGTACATCTCATATACCCCTTGCCTCGATTATCTCGGCTGGGAAGCAAGGTAATGGCTTGACAAGAAATTACAGAAAGGAAAGGCAAAGTAAAAGATCAAGACAGAACGGAAGAATCTGTCAACAATCCCGAGGTCTCCCACGATCGTTTGCTTTGCTGCTCCCAAACGACACTTCATTCTTCAAGCGACATAGTCCTCTAACCACGCTGGAGCCTTCCTGTTCCGTTTTGGGCCTTTGGTGAGTTGGGCTAGCCTGCTCACCTTGGGTCTCCTCCTCCACTGGAGAGATGGGCTCTTCCACGGGTAGCTCTCCTTGCGTCTCCTCGGGCTGTCTAAGTTGGACGGGTACGGGTGTATCAGTGGCTCGGATCCCTCTGGCAGGAATAACAGACGGTGCCTTTCCCGTTTTATGTAAATTCACGAAATTACCCTTGTATCTGTAGCTGAGATCATGGATGAAAATGTCAACAGCATTGTGAACATTTCTATGACATTATTCATATTTTAAAGTCTCAAGGAGAAAAATATTTTCTTTAGTATCTCCATAAAATATCTACAATATTTAAAAATATCCATAAAATCCAAAAATATCAAGGATATTTTTATAAATCTCATAGGAAATCGTTTAGATATTTATCTTTACATAGCCTCGTCTTCGTACTAGTTTCCCTTACTTTCTTCGTTATTGCCGGTGAGTGAGATCAACCTCATGTCCCCTTCTTACAACGGTCGATCTCCTACTCATATCAGATGTCTCCCGTAACGGTAATCTCTTAAGAAAATTATTTGTTAGCGTGGCTTTTAGGGTTGAATTGTACTTGACCATTTAGTGTTCTTCTTTATGATATACGGACCCCATTTAGAGTCTTATTTATGGTTCGACGTTTTACCTTACAATAGAACACATTATAAAATAATTGCATTATTGTTTTCTTGAAATTTAAGACCTTATATACTGATCGAAAGTAGTAGTTGTATTGCCTTGATTTGTAATATATTCCCCTTTTACAAATTTGATATTCAGAGACATATTCAAAGTCCTGAAAATAAAATGATGGATGCATATAAATTATATCTCCCATGGTTTTTGGTAAAAGCACCTTATTAATTGGGATATAGATGCAAGACTAGTTACAAAATAATATTTCAGTGTCAAATTATGAAAAATCACGCGATAGCAAGATCTGTATCTAGTTGAAAGAGATACCAATGTTGAATGGGACAAAAATACGAGGAGATGAGACCAAGCGAGTCATTTTCAAGCCAAGGAATACTAATTAGGCATTATTTTCTTCCTGAAAATTCCTTCATCCTTCCCGAAAATTTCTTTCAGATGAGGTCTACACATCAGCTCTTCTATCCATTTTGGTTGATATTCCTCACATATATCTTCATTAGATAAACAACATTGAAATATTAATCCTTATCCTTTTCCTCATTTATCAACTTTTTAGTTTGTTTCGTCACATAATTCTTGCATTACAGCTCTTAAAGTCATCAGTTTTATCTTGAAATTCAAGTCACGATATGTACTTCTACCTAATTAATGCACTCTTATTTCAAAGCGTTATGTGGGGGATATATCACATGGGTAAAACTTCTTACTAGCTAAAATCGATTGTGTGACAACCCAAGCTAGGGTCTTTCTCTGAATGGAGATTACGGACTGTACTTTTCGCTATTGCATCAAGAACTTTATCAAATATTCACACATGCCCTTCACATATCATATCTTCTATCAATTTTTCATCAGCCAATTATGGGTATTGACTAAAAAGGAACAATTTTGTAGTCCGGAAACTTGTAGGATTAGCCCTTAAACTTGTATTGACGTTTTAAAAATCATGAATAGATGAGATTTACCCTTAAGTGTGAGCATTAAAGTAGGATTAACGCTAATATTAACTATATAGTATTACGAGTTCAGTGTCATTTACCCATATATTCTTCCTAATTATGTTTCTTGTCTGTCCATTTATTATTATTATTTTTTGTACCTTAATCCTCATTCTACATTCTTTATGACTAAAAACCTTGCTCCTATGTTCTCACTGACAAAGTCAAAAATTTTGCTCGGGGAGCGATTACAAATGTTTAACGAAAAAAAAAAAAATTTATGTAATAAAACGATTGTTCCCGACATGTTTTTATGCCTAAAGTGTTACATAATAACTTTATCGTCAATGCTATTGAATGTGTCTTTTTCAATGTATACGAGTAACTGTTATTCACCCATTAATCTTCCAATTCAATCATTTTTATCAATAAGATAAAAAGTAGAAAATTTTTTGAGAGATAGCTTTAGTGCAGCCTAACAATATTCAATATTGGCACTTAATTTCTATTCATTTGTACGGTCGATTATTATCAATATTCATTATAAAAATATACACTATCAATAATAGCACTAATAACAAGTATAAGTATTAAATGGAATGACAAAAGAAATGAAATGGTATAGAAATATTACAATCATGTAAAATTATTAATTTTTTTTAATGCTCTATTTTTTCTCTAAACTCATTATGATGCATAATTTATAAAATTTTCCAAAATAAAATATTGTGTACGCTTTATTTTGTAAAAGAGGATATCCACACCGATGAAAAAAAAAAGTATAAGAAAAAATGATATAAAAAACAAATAATTTGCTTTAATAAATAATCCAAACTATTATTAAGGGGGAAAAGATCTTCTTCATTTAACTCTGTTTTAAAGCAATATTTTACAATTTTGGGAGGAATGAAATAAATTATTTCTTTATTTATTTTTGGGTGGGGGCTAGCTATTTATAAATTTTTATGTTATTTAACAAAAAAATCTCACGTAGAATAATTATAAGATAATTAGTAAATTTATAAATATACCCTCTCCTTATAAATTAGTTTTTTAGAGTGAATTTTATTCAATAAATTCGTAACAATTAGTATCAGAACCTCTTTAATATATGTAATCCAATCCCAAATTTTAACATTTTAGTTAAAAGAATAAAAAAAAACTCTAGATTGTAGTGCTATTTTAGTGTTAAATTTAGCATATGTTATACGTAATACCAAATATACATACATATGTTCAATTTTATATTTAATTGTTATTGATTGATTTATTGTCTCTTTCATTTAATCGGCACATTATTGTTGTTTTCTAGTCATTTAACATTAGTAGTGTACTTATTTATATGTTCCAAAGCTAAGCAATTATAACAATGTATAGATATGGTATTAAGCTCATAAATCATTGTTTGCGCACGTAATAAAATTTTCAATATATATATTTTCCACAAAAAACACTGCCAGTCTAGGGCCGGGTATTGTCTAGGGGGAAGATAAGAATCCGATATCCATATGACTATGCATTATGAGAGTGAGACAGTGGAGTATTTCCCCTTTTGTTGCGTTGCCGCTGTACAGATTGAGACTTTTGGATAGAAGCCAAAACATTTAAGGACATACATCACAGGGACCACGAGCAAAAAGTCCTCTACTAGAAAGAGGTATCAGCAAATTACTAATCAATCCAACAAAACCAAAAGGGCTTCCTTCAAGTTTTGTTTTGTTTTTTTTTTTTTTGTTTTTTTGGGTTAGCAAAAGTTGAGCATTTAGAAAGCGAAGACATTATGGAGAGAAATCAAAGAGAAAAATCCCCATTTTCTTATGGGACCCACTTGAGAAATCTCCTTGATTAGAGGGGCAACCAATGAGAAGACAGGGATGTAGATCAAATGCCAAAGGTTGGCCAATCAAGAATTAGATAAGGCCTTACTGTGGACCCAAAAGTGAAATTCCATATGTGTAAGGAAACAAAAGCACAGCGACCCACAAAAAAGTGCAACTCATCTCTGTTAAATAGACTATAAAAGCGTTCTACGTGGGTCACCCCATATATAACACTTTCAAGTGTCACCCTTTTTTCCTTGACACTTTTTAACAATTATTCATCTCTGAACATCCACTGTTTAGATTTTAGATCATGAGTTGTTCATTCAAGAATATTCACAAAGTAGTCTCAAACGGCGTCGTCGGAGGCAAAACCGCCAGAGCATGCGACAACTGCGTGAAGAAGCGCGCGCGTTGGTACTGCGCCGCCGACGACGCGTTTCTATGCCAAGCCTGCGACCTCTCCGTCCACTCGGCCAACTCCTTGGCTCGGAGGCACGAGAGGGTTCGCTTGAAAACGGCGTCGTCTTCTTCACTAATTAAACCGTTGCCGACCGAAGAATCGGATCTTGCGGCGCCGACGTGGCACCGGGGCTTCACACGGAAGGCCCGGACGCCGCGGAACGGGAAGAACCACGTGACCCGCCCGAAGCTGCAGAAGAATCAGTCACGTGACCACCACCAACAATTCGATCCTCTCGTACCGGAGATCTGCAGCGACGAGACCTCGCATGAAGAGAATGAGGACCAGCTTCTTTATAGGGTTCCGATTTTTGACCCCTTTGTCGCCGAGCTTTGCACTGCAAACTCGGCGAATTCCAATGGATTGATCGAGTCGAAAGCGGTTTCACCGTCGGTCAACGATTGCGGCGGTGCTCATGAAGTGGAGAATACTAATATGCAGCAGTTTCTTCCGACGGAAATGGACCTCGCGGAGTTTGCGGCCGACGTTGAGAGCTTGCTCGGCCGAGGGCTTGAGAATGAGTGTTTCGGCATTGAAGGCTTAGGGTTTGGGGACTGCGAAGAGAAGGAAATGGGAAGATCGGTGAAGGTCAAAGAAGAGGAAGAACAAGATGAAGGTATAGCACTCGTAATAAATTAATAATAGTACATTGGTTATTAGCTATTAATCAGTTGTTAGTGATTTTTTAAAAAATTTGTTATTTCTTCTATAGGCAAATATTTGAAGGGTTGTAGCTGGGTTGAGACATCATCGACGGATATTGATATGATGAGACCGGAACCGCTCGAGCTGAATTTTGAGGACTACGAGGAGGAAGATCAGAAGGTAGCATTGGTAGAGGCCGACAAGGCGGTGGCAGAGGCGGAGGCGAAAAATGATGAAGATGAGGAGAAGAAGGGCAGGAAGAAGAAGAAGAAAAAGAAAATACTATTGAGGTTGGATTACGAGGCAGTGATTACGGCCTGGGCGAGCCAAGGGTCACCGTGGACCGCCGGTGACCGGCCCGATTTCGACCCCGATGCCTGCTGGCCTGACTGCATGGTTAGTAGTTCGTTTTGCCTGCAGCCCTTTGTTTCGGTTTGAAATTACTAATCAGACTGTGCTGATCTATTTTAGATATTTTGTGCTAGCTAGTTGTTATTGTTTGTTTTTATCCTTCTTGTTGTTGTACACTTTGGAGGTGTGTAGAAAGAGGGAAATTTCTTTAGCTAAGGCTTTGGACCACTAAAACTAACAGTACTAGTTCACATATGGACACTCCAATTATATCCATATAATTCAGTGAAAGGGGCTTTCCTGGCCCATGCAACAATGCTTATGCGGTTTGGTCACCTAGCAAATAGTGAAATTTAATTACTAGCAATAACCATTTGATATCATGTGGGACAACGTAATTAGACCTAAGATTTCGTTTAAACTAATTTCCTTCTTCTGCTTATTGTGCTCCTGAAGTCTTTTGACCTCTACTAATTAATATTGCTAAATTAAATACACACTACGTAATCATCAAAAACTCGTCCATATATACATATATGTAGCTACCTGTTCAAATACTTTTGTATCATTCTTTTAAATACAATAAATTTTGTTTTCTAAGAGCTTCCATTGTGATGCATCTAATTCTCATAATTTGGTCGGTTTAATTCTTTAGAATAAATTATGAAATCATTTGGTTAAAAAAAGAAGGGCCTCTAATTAGGTTGACATCTATTTGTATTGGATAATTTGAATTTTAATGCATGAGTTGAAGTTTTATTTATTAAAGAAATTAGTAGACATTGATTCAGTATTTGTTTATGAATCTAACAGGGTACATATAATGCAACACAACTCCATCATCATCAATATATGGATTTGAGTGGAGTTGAGTTAAACCCAGCAATATTGGCGGATGGAGGGAGAGAGGCAAGAGTGTCGAGGTACAGGGAAAAGAGGAGAACTCGTTTGTTCTCGAAGAAAATAAGGTACGAGGTTCGCAAATTGAATGCCGAGAAGAGACCTAGGATGAAAGGAAGATTTGTCAAACGAGCTTCTTTTGCAGGACCTACTTTTCCAGCTATGCTTACTAAATAGTTAACTGCTTTTGCAGGACCAACTTCTATAATATCCCCAATTTTGCTTCCAGTTCTAAACTTTTCAATTTTGTGTATACATATAAACTCAATCAAATAAAATTTTTATCTAAGATAAGAAGCTTATTATGTACTATATGTTCCTTTACATGCATAACTCTCCCTCGCAAAATGTTACACGTGGATTTAAAGATTAATAGTACTGTGCAAATATGGCTTCGCATATAAGAGATTGAGAAAAAAAAAAAAAGAAGTTAAAAAAGTGATTGAGAAATCTCCAAAGCAGTATACAAAGCTAATATACACAAGTCATTTGAAATTTTAATTTTAGCACAACTCGAATCTTGTACAAGAGTAGATGGTAAATACACAGTACGCAGCACACAAGTACAGACTTTAATATAATGTAAATCTTTGGATAGCTTAGAACAAATGTTATTGAATGAAAGCAGTCATTACAGCGAATAAATTTTCCTCTTTTTAAGCAAACCCACAAAAGCAATATTCACTCTTAATTAGGAAAAATAATAACACTTGACCGAAACAAAATTTTAATCATTATCAACTTACACCATATATATAAAACAATATGCAGACATGTATAACTATCGATAATTTTTCAACAACATCAGAAGAAGTTAAAATTTGGGCACTCCAAATTATGATTTTATTTTCTTCGATAAATCAGAGACATATTCCGCGTGGGAGAAAATTGCATTACAAACGAATTATCAAAAGGCTTTGCCAACCACCAAGGGTCGTGGTGTGGTGGTAAGGACATCTTTGTTAGGTCTCCGTTGCACATCCTTTAAGAATTTGATATTCCGCACCCATGTGTTTCTTCGATAAGTATGCCTCCTCACATGATGAATAAGGGTGAAAACTAGTTGTATGGCTAGTGGAAGAAAAAAAAAAAAAAAAAAAAAAAAAAAAAAAAAGGGCCATTTTTTAGTGAGCTAAGTTAGGGGACCATCAGAAATTTTTTTTTATTAGCAGAAAAAAATGGGGTTTTGCTAGAAAGAATTAAAAAAAAAAAACACTTCAGCTAATTATGGGTTTAATTGATAGAAGTACTGCAACCGAGTAACTGTATAAAAACAACTAATCATTTCACTCTTATTAGTTCGCATATTTGCAAGTATACAAGAATACATATATGTATGAACTGAAACGAATAATATCTTATATCTGCGTAATTAACCTCTGGAAAAGATCTTGCAATAAGTCTTGGGAGGATAATGGAGAAATTCCTTATCCCTTTCCAAGAGCCTGGCTTGGTAGAGACAAATTTAATAGGTGAAAGTTTGATGGCGAGAGTGGGCCACGCAATAAATTTGAAACCTTGGCAACTGCTCTTTGGTTAGCTTGGCGTGAAGGATTCCCATTTAATAATAAGGCTTCCACCAATTCGAGTTTAAAATTCGAGTTCTGTTACAGTAAAAAACTTTTAAAAATAATTACATCTAATTTTTTTTACTATAGTAAAAAACTCTCACATAAAATTACATTTCAATTCGAATCAGCAAACTAAACAAGCCCTAAGTCAAGCTCAATTTCGGCAAGAGCCAAAATATATTTGACTGTGAAGTGTGAAGCGTGACAGTGCAAGTAAATCCATGGACAAGCTAGTAATTATCTCACGACCACAAACATTATTTATTTATTTTTTTATTTTTTTGGTTTAAACTGGACTTCTTTTTATTTATTTTGAATGACGTTCTCAAGATTCAACTTCAAATTGAAATTCATTCTAAATTTTTATCTGGGTCAATTAATTTGATCACTCAATTAAGGAATATATCTGTGAAGATTGGCTCTAGTTGAAGAATTGGTTGAGGCAATTAGAATTCAACTTTGCCGAGTTGGTTTCAAGACTGCAGCTTGTTACTAAGGAGGCTCATGGATTGATGACGTGTTTAATACCCATTGGTTTGAATGTTGTATATATGAAGACTTGGTTAATTGTTGAAAAGTCAATATATTGAGAGAATAGAAAAAGTTACGACAGAGAGAGAAGAAAAAGGGCTGAGAAAGGTTTTTTGTGTAATTGAGAACTTGTGTTTGGTTCCAGAGAAAATCTTGTACTTGTGAGCTGAGAGACTTTCTTGTTGTGATCTCTGAGGGTGTAACTATTCTGAATAGTGGATTTTCTAGTGTAGAAGCCCTGACTTGGATTAGGATTGTTTAATCCGAACCAAGTATAATTGCTTGTGTTCTTTTGTTTACTATTTTTTCTGTTCTTGGTTTCGTTTGAGTTTAAGTTTGTCTCTAATTTCCTCACAAATTGGTATCAGAGCCTAATCTGAGATCAATATTCTGGGCGGAGATTGAAGAAGGGGAGATTTTCTAACCAAGATCGAGTTCTTTTTTCAACCAGTCAATCGGAGAACTTCTTGGCCAGAAGATTTCTTCGACAATGTGTACTTCAAAGTACGAAATCGAGAAGTTCGATGGAAAGAATGACTTCAATCTCTGGAGGGAGAAGATGATTGCTCATCTTGGCAATCTTGGACTCAATGAAGCACTTAAAGGAGAATCGAAGATTCCAGATTCAGTCTAAAACAAGGCAGAAATCCTGAAAAATGCAAGAAATACTATTGTTCTAAGTCTTAGTGATCAAATCTTAAGAAAAGTTGTTAAAGAAAAACCTGCTTGTGAGATGTGGTCAAAATTAGAATAATTGTATATGACTAAAGCTTTGCCAAACAGAATTTATCTGAAAAAGAGGTTTTATGGTTTTAACATGGATGAGAGCAAGACTATTGATGAAACCATATATGAGTTCATGAAATTCTTGTCTGATTTAGAAAATATTGAGGTAACGATTGATGAAGAAGATCAGGCTATATTTATGCTTAACTCCTTACCTAGGCAATATGAACAGCTTAGGGATACCTTAAAGTATGGTAGAGACACTTTGTCTTTGGCACAAGTCATGGGTAAGAATCACTCCAGTTGAAAACAAGCAAGATCCAATGCTAAAGGCTTAAAAGTAAGGGGCAGACCAACAGAAAGAAAGGAGAACTCTAATAGGAGTAAGAATCACTCCAGGACCAAGTCAAAATCCAGAAGAACCTGTTGGTTTTATAAAAAGTAAGTACACCTCAAAAGAAACTGTCCACAAAGAAAGAATGGAAATCAGAATGACACCATTAACACCCAAGAGGCTGCCAATGTCTCCGAGGTCTTGAAGATGCAGAGGTTCTCACCATTTCTTATGATGACCCAAAGGAAGAGTGGATCATGGACTCTAGATGTACATTTCACACGCCACCAAGAAAAGATTGGTTCTTTGATCTAAAAGAATCAATTACTGGGAAAGTTTTTATGGGAAACAATATGTCCTGCATTGTCCATGGTATTGGATCCATAAGATTGAAGATGTGGAATGGAACTGAAAAATTACTTCAAGAAGTGAGATATATTCCTAATTTAAAAAGGAATCTGGTCTCACTTGGAAGCCTTGATCAAAAAGGGTACTGCTACAAAGCTGAGAATGGAGTCTTGAAGGTGATCAAAGGAGCTCTATTGGTCATGAAAGGTGTGCTGAAACAGGGTCTATACATACTATAAGGTTCAACCATTTCAGGAGAAGTTGATGCTGTGATAAGTTTTAAAAAGGATGAGACTGAATTGTGGCATAAATGCTTAGGCCACATGAGCATCAAAGGGCTACAAGAACTAGGAAAGCAAGGCCTATTGGATGCTAAACGAATCAGTGATCTAAATTTCTGTGAAACATGTGTTCTTGGAAAATTTCAGAGGCTGAGGTTTGTTTCTGCCACACATAAAACTAAAGGAACACTTGAATACATACACTTAGATTTGTGGGGCTCTTCAAAGGTACCATTATCCTTATCCAAATCTCAATACTTCATTACTTTCATAGATGATTACTCTAGGAAGGTGTGGATTTATTTCCTTAAGATAAATGGTGAGGCTTTTAAGAGGTTTGTTGAATGGAAAACACTAATTGAAAACCAAACCGGTAAAAGAATTAAGAGATTGAGGACTGATAATGGCTTAGAGTTCTGTAGTAATGAATTTAACACTTATTGTAGTAAGGTAAGAATTTCTAGACATCATACATGCACTGATACCCCACAACAAAATGGGGTGGTTGAGCGCATGAATAAAATCATAATGAACAAAGTAAGGTACATGTTAGATGAGTCGGGATTGCCTAAGAAATTATCGGCAGAAGCTGCTTCTACTGCTTGTCATTTAATCAATAGATCCCCATCTACATCCATTGATTTTAAAGTCCCAGAGGAGAAATGGTCTAATGTTAAGCCTAGTTACCAACATCTTAGAGTTTTTGGGTGTCTAGCTTATGTACACACTAATCAGGGAAAGCTAAATCCTAGAGCTCGAAAAGGAGTTTTTCTAGGCTATCCTAATGGGGTTAAAGGTTATAAGATATGGCTTCTAGAAGAAAGGAAGTGTGTCATAAGTAGAGATGTAATTTTCAATGAAACCATGTTTTATAAAACTGACCCTAAATTGCAAGAAACAGCCAGCTCTAAACAAGCTGAGCAGAATTCTGAGATGCAGGTGGAGCTACCAACAAAAACAGAAATTTCTAGAGAACATGAACATTTCTTCCAAGATCAAGGTGGAGCTATTCCGAATACATCACAAGCTAAGCAATATGGACAGCAAACTGAGGGATAAAGGAACCAGTTGATAGAGAACTTAGAGCAATCAAAAGAAGGTTTTAGAAATGAAGAAACTCAAGAAGAGAGTCTAGCCAATTATGTACTGACAAGGGATAGAACAAGGAGACAAATCAGACCGCCTTCCCAATTTGTCAATGTTGATCTTATTGCCTTCGTACTTAATATGGCAGATCAGTTAGAGCTAGATGAACCTACCATTTACAAGGAAGCAATCAGAGGCAAGGACTGGCCAAAGTGGAAGAAAGCTATGGAGGCTGAATTGCAATCTTTAACCAAAAATCATACTTGCGTCTTAATTAATAAACCAAAGGGACATAAGGTTATTGGCTGCAAATGGATGTTCAAGAGAAAAGCATGAATTCCTAGAGTAGAAGATACTAGATTCAAAGCTCATTTGGTTACAAGAGGCTATTCTTAGGTGGAGGGGATTGACTATCATGAAGTGTTTTCTCCAGTAGTCAAGCATACTTCAATCAGGATAATTTTGGCGATTACAGCAATAGAAGACCTTAAGTTGGAACAACTTGATGTCATGACTGCCTTTCTCCATGGCAATCTTGAAGAAAGAATACTCATGAGTCTACCATAGGGTTTTGTAAAAAAAGAAGATGCTGGAAAAGTTTATCTTCTAAAGAGATCCCTTTTATGGTTTAAAACAATCTCCTAGACAATAATATAGGAGATTTGATGAGTTCATGGTAAGTAAAGGATTTATAAGGTCTAAATTTGACAGTTGTGTGTATTTTGCTGAGCTGGGAGAACAGGTCTACATTTATCTTCTAATTTATGTAGATGACATGCTAATAGTATGTAAGAAGAAATAAAAAATTCAAAAGATTTGTTGAGTTCTGAGTTTGAAATGAAGGATCTAGGTCCTGTCAAACGAATTTTGGCTTTGGAAATTATGAGAGACAGGGTCAAGGGCATCCTGACTTTGTCTCAAGAAGGTTACTTGAAGAAAGTTATCAATGTCTTTGGTATGCAACAATCTAAGGCAATCAATACTCCTATAGGTGCTCACTTTAAGCTAACATCTGTGAAGGATCAAGATTCAAAGATGGAGGCTGCTTACATGAAGTCAGTTCCTTATTCCAATGTTGTTGGAAGTATTATGTATGCAATGGTATCAACCAGGCCTGATATTGCATATGGAGTAGGGCTAATCAGTAGGTACATGAGGAGACCAAGAAGATCACACTGGCAAGCAGTAAAATGGCTGCTCAGATATATCAAAGGATCCTTAAAGCTTAAGTTGACTTATACTAGATCATTGCAAGGAAACTTTCAAGTTGCTGGTTATTGTGACTCAGATTTTGTAGGTGCTTTATACAAAAGAAGATCGCTTTCTGGATATGTTATTATAGTTGGGGGAAATGTGGTGAGCTGGAAGCCATCCTTGCAGCATGTGGCGGCTTTGTCAACAACTGAAGCTGAGTACATTTCTCTAACTAAAGCCGTGAAAGAAACTTTGTGGCTTAAGGGACTAGTCAGTGAATTAGTAGTTCAACAAAGTTTTGTGAATGTGTACTATGATTCACAAAGTGCAATCCATCTAACCAAAAATGCTATGTTTCATAAGAGAACGAAACATATTGATATTAGATTACACTTTATAAGAGATATAGTTGTTGACAATTAGTGAATGTTGAAAAGATAGCAACTAAAGTAAATCCTGCTGATTTGTTCACCAAGGTGATTCCTGTAGGCAAGTTCAAGGAGGCATTGAACTTGCTCAGAATTCTGGAATGATGATTCGTCGGTGAAATAGGGTATCCCAGTCAGATCTACTATGACATTCAACCTAGATACAAGGTGGAGAATTATGAAGATTGGCTCCAGTTGAAGAATTGGTTGAGGCAGTTAGAATTCGGTTTTGCCAAGTTAGTTTCAAGACTGCAGCTTGTTACTAAGGAGGCTCATGGATTGATGACATGTCTAATACCCACTGGTTTGAATGTTGTATATATATAGACTTGGTTAATTGTTGAAAAGTCAATATATTGAGAGAATAGAAAAGGTTACGCTAGAGAGAGAAGAAAAAGGGTTGAGAAAGGTTTTTTGTGTAATTGAAAATATGTGTTTAGTTCTAGAGAAAATCTCGTACTTGTGAGCTGAGAGATTTTCTTGTTGTGATCTCTGAGGGTGTAACTATTTTGAATAGTGGATTTGCTTGGGTAGAAGCCTTGACTTGGATTAGGATTGTTTAATTTGAACTAAGTGTAATTGCCCGTGTTCTTTTGTTGACTATTTTTTCTATTCTTGGTTTCGTTTGAGTTTAAGATTTGTCTCTGATTTCCTCCCAATATCTTTAGGTTAATGTTAATTTTAACTTTAGAAAGTGAAGGTTGTCTCATTTGGTCTACTACAACTCAAAATGATACAAAACTGTTACCAAATCTTTTAGGTTCAAAAGGGTTGAACCACTTTACCAAACACACTGGATTAAGAGGACGTTTGGTTCATGGATTCAAAATCATGATTTATAACCATTCTCGATTTACGTGTGTTTTTTGTGAGAGAAATTGTAACGAACTACGAACCATGATTCGAATTAGAGTACGAATCCCCCAACCAAACAACCCTTAAGTGTTTTTTCAATCAATTCACAGATCGGTGAAGTTTGGTTTCTGGTTGTTTTAGCAATTTTTTAGTTTTAGTAAGCTAGTAGTTTACCAGCTGTTTACCAAAAGTAGTCATTAAGTTTCATATATTTTTTCATATCCATTCTGTACTAGACAAGGCTAAAAACCAACTATGTAAGTAAGGGTGATCTTGACAAATACCCTTTAGAAGTGCATGGGTCAAGATTTTTTCCTTTTACTTTTAATTCATAACCTTTTTAGTCAAATAATTACACTAACAAAATGGTATTTATTAAAAGTAAGGGGTAAAAGTCCAGACTCATATATTCTTAAAAGTAAATTCTCCATTTTTTCTTTTTTAAGAGTAATAATACGATTTATCAATTGAAGGGTTTTCAATTCAAAAGTCATGAACTTCAACATTATTTTAATAAACCAGAACATGAAGTTCAAAACTCAAACATATCCTTAGTGCAAAGATACCAAATGTTAAATTTTAAGCCCAAATGTACCAATTACTAACCATAGTTCAAGTGCAAAAATATAAATAAAACTAGTTTGGAACTGATACCTAAATCCACCACCAACCACCGAATCACACTTCATGCGTTTGGATTAACTGACCAAACAGACCGTTGATTCTAATATGGACTAACTACATCACTGATTGGACCCAAACAGACCGTTGATTCTAATATGGACTGACTACATCGCTGATTGATTTTCGTTCCCTGTTTTTCAAGGTACGCTGGTGATGGTTAATTCTAAAGTCTATTTTGCTTATATTTATTGTATTGCCCTTTTCCAAGCAGTACTTGGCATACATGTAATTAAAAGCCCTCATAAATTGACGCGTCAATGATGAAAATGCTAACATTGAAACTTATTATAAGTTTAGGGGAGTTTTGTGACATTTTGAATTGTAAGAAGATAATTGTTATTATTAATCTTTAGAGTTAAACTTGAAATTAACCGAATATCCATCGTAGCTTATGGATCAATCTAAAGCCAGACAATAAGTAATGAACTCATCTTTTGCAAATTATCTTAAAAATACAATTTTTTTATAATTTATTTAGCATCACGCCCAATTCATGTGTGGTTACAGGCTTATATATAAACTACAGAGGGTACCTTCATCAAATTGGGGATAGCTAGGTTCGTCCAAAGTTTTTGAATAACAGGTTATCAAGTATGGTTTAATAGGATATTTCACGATGGTTTTTCAAAAATGTATATAACAACAGTTTCTTGAAAAAATGTCATTTAAAGTTTATGAAAAAAAAAAAAAAAAAAAAAAAAAAACTATTGTCATCCATGCGTGTTGTGTTTTTTAACTGGATATTTGGTGATAACTTTTGTTGAAACCAAGATTAAGATGGTTGTTTAATGTATAATCTACATTTGTAAAGAAATATATATTTATAGTTAAAATATTACAAAATAAACAAAAAAATTATATGCATGTAACAAAATGTTTTATCAAGAATCTCAGATGTTGTAATTAATTATAAGAAAATTTTACATGCATTTGGAACTCGTTTCAAAATGATTTTGTTTTTTGTATGAAAATAGAAATGAAAACGTTTTCAATCTCAGACATAAATCATTTTTGAAAATGTGTTTGATAGTTTTATCAAGAGATTATTTTCAGTATAAAAAAATCTATTAATGTCTCTCTGTAACACCCTGACGAATTAATTGAGATTAATTAAGGTAATTAAGATTATTAGTGTGCCTAATCTGATTTAATTAATTGAGTTTAAATAATTCCAAGGTATTTAAATTATTTACAGTAATTTATTTAATCCAGAAGTGTGTATGGGCGCATTTCTGGACTGTTATATTTTACACGTCATTTTCTTTTCTTTTTCCTTTTCTTTTCTCTTTCTTTTTTTTTTTTTCTTTTCTTTTCCTTCCTTTTTTTTTTTCTCCCGCATCGTTTTCCTTTTTCTCTCTCCTTCACTCTCCCGCTCCTCTCTCCCTCTCTCTCTCTCTCTCTCATTTCCATCCCAAATCGAAGGCAGTTTTGAGCCAAAGAGTGATTTCAAAGAGTTTTCAACATCAAGAGAAGGATTCAAGGTAAGATTCTTGAAAGAACCTCTCTTGAATCTATGTTTTTTTTTTCGGATTTTAAAACTTATTTTGGTTCAAAACGGATTTTGATGATTTTCGAGTAAAACTAGAGTAGAAATTGGAGATCTTGGGTTCTTTGGACTTGTTTTAGGACCTAGAACCCGGATCTAGTGTTTTCCCTTTGAAAAATCTGGATTTGGGACTGGATTTGCAGGTTTTGGACCGATTTCCATGAGTTCTCTCGGCGGTCGATTTCACCGGTCGACATGCGGTCGACCAGATTGCGGTGGTGACCCGGTCGACCTGTCCGGTCGACCGGTGTGCACTCTACCGGTCGACCGGTAGAGTTGCACTGCTCTGTCACCGGTCGACCGGTGTACACGGGGTTTGACCCTGTTTGGCCTGAAATTGTCGTTTTGACCCATGTTTTCGGGGAGAACCCAAATTAGCTTCATTTGGGGACTTGGGATGAAAGGATTAGTATCCTAAATCCCTGATTTGATATTTAAAACCCTTGGAATGGAATTTGAACATGAAAATGGATTAGGGCACACTAATTGAGAATCTTGGTATATGATTGAAATTGGATTACTTTAGGACCGAGGATTGATCCTAAAGTGGTGTTTTTGTCGATGCTGCATTTGTGGATTCAGATGAAGGGGCTTGAGGAAGCGGAAGCCGGATAGGGCAACGCTAGTCCCCAGTTTGATTGTGCGAGGTAGGATTTCTATCCCTTTTCCTTGTGAGCCTGTTTTCAAAGAAGATTTTGGCCTTGAAAATGTTTTAAAGAAAGGGATTGATTTGCGAAAGAAAAAATGTTTTAAAAACCATGGCTTGTTAGTTTATGGAATTCCTTGGCTTGTCCTGTCCTTGGAATCCATAGCTTGTCGATCATGGAACCTCATGGCTTGTTAGGTCATGGGGGCCCCATGGCTTGAGTAGTTCGTGGGGTCATATGAACGATTTCATAATGTTAACGGATGATTTCTTAAGATAAGAGATCTTGTGAACTGGTAATAGAGTCTATTGTCAGAAGCCTAGATAGGATGCGGAGAGAGCATCCTCCGGGGCAGAACCCAAACCGGTCCCGGTGGGCGAGGCACTTGGTGAGGTGAGTAATTTGTACTAATTACTCATTTGAAGCCCTGTAATCTGATTAGTTTCTGTTATATTTCCTTTGAGAAAAAGGATGTGAGGTTCCTACTGTTCCGAAAGTTTGAATGTCTTATTTATTTTATTTACGCACTTGTTTATTTATTTGTTTATTTACATTATTTCAAATTATATCCCATTGGGCCTTTCGCTCATGTTTCAAATGTTTAACCCCTCCTGGGAGATTCGAGGAGCGGTGCATCGTAGCTGAGTTGTGCTACGGATCGAGCAAGCGAGGATTGTGTTATCCTCTTGAGCAAATGTAAGGAATTTGAGAAATTCTGTAAACTTAACTAATATTTGGATTTACTAGACCGTGGATGATGTCATTGTAATGATTATTTACGTAAGCATGTATATACGATCTTGTATGTCTGTGGGGTGGAGCCACGTGTGTCGAGGCTCTGGACTATGTAGATTATTTATATTTTAATGCGGTTAAGTGTGGGACCCGGTTGGGGATCCGCTTTATTAATCCCTAATCGAGCTCCCGTCACCCACCCGGTTGGGGCGTGACAGAGTGGTATCGAGCATTAGGTTAAGAACCCGGGATTGTACATACATGTGTGACATCCGTTATCCTTTGAATAGTCTAGTTTGATTTCGATTGAAGGAAATGGCGCCTCATGAGACTAGGTAACCAGCGGAACAACCGAATCAAGGATTCTTCGATGCCATGTTATTGCCTTTCAAGGCATGGCCACTAGAGCTCGGAATGAGCGACCGGTGAGATCGGAAGCAGGAATATTTCCGGGGAATTCAGCGGCGCCTATCCCTCGTTTAATAGTGAGGAGGACCCCAGGAAGCTGAGTTTTGGATTGACTCCATAGTTAAGCATCCGAAAGTACAATGGGAGTTCCAAATGAATACTGGGTGGAATTTATGTGTACAAGATGGAAGGATTGGCAAACACTTGGTGGAAACAGTCAAGAGGAGGATGAATGTCACAGGATGACCTGGGAACAGTTCGAGGTGATGTTCAATGATCAGTACTTCCTCCGAGTTACGGTGGAAGAAAAAGGCACTGGAATTCATGTCAAGGGCAAAGTGACATGTCCGTGAGGGAATATGAGGCTAGGTTTAATGACCTATCCCGGTTTGCGCCATCTCTAGTGGAGTCTCAAGACATGAAATGCCCAAGTTTGAGGGGGGCCTCAAGAACTCGTGAGGAGATCCTTGGTGGCTCTAAGACTTCGGAACTTCCGGGATTTAGTAGTCACGCTATGAGGGTGGAACAGATAACCTGGCCTATCGCCAAAGTAAAGAAGAAGAAGGTGTCGGGTCTCGCCTCGTAGACCCTCCGTTTTCTCGGGCAGGCCTTCTGTTTCGGGTGGACCACAGCGAGTGGTAGAAGAAACCGCAATCAAGAAATGACAAGTGGTGGCAGTAGTTCTTCTGGGGGTGACAGAGAATGTCCGTGCACGCCCAAGTGTCACCATTCATAGGCAAAGGTGGGCCATATTAGGAGGAATTGTCCTAATCGGCCGCCGACTCAACAAGCCCAAAGTGACGCTTCCTATAGCCAAGAAGGGCCGTCACAGACATGCCACCATATCACCAACAGATGCCATACCCTCCTGCGCCGACCTATCAGCCGCAAGGGTATACACAGGGCCGGCCTCGCGCCGAGACCCGGTACAACCACCTCCGCCACAAAGTATAGGCCTCGCCCGCCGCCTAATGTTGGTGACAGAGGGAAGGAAAGTACGGGGACAAGCATATACCTGACGGAGGCAGCCTGAGGTCAGACCAAGAACGCGGGTGGTTGAGGGTATGATTCTAATCTCTCATTCTTTGCTCACGTGTTATTTGATACAGGTGCCACACACTCTGTTTATATCAAGTTCTTTTGTTCGGACTTTGAAACGAAATCAAAACTTAGAAGTCCCGATGACTTTGAACTCCCCACCTGGGATGTGTGGAGGTGATGAGTGTGTGTAAGTCGTGTGAAATCACGATTGGTGGTGAGCGATTGAGAGCAGACTTGATTATCCTTCCGATGACCCCTGTTTGATGTGGTGCTCGGGAATGGATTGGTTGTCAAAAAGGCACGGTGCAATTGTTGATTGCTACCGTAGAAAAGTGACATTGGTGACGAATTCGGAGCGGTGATTGCTTATCGTGCAGAGATGAACCCAGTCCTTGGGGAACGATTTGTTGAAGTACAGCGTTGGGGACGGAAGAATCTAGCCTGTTTCTTTTCCCCTTCTTGCCATGGAAGGTGAATTTGAAGTGAGCGGAGATAGTGCAGGAATCCTTGTGGTGGATGAATTTGCGACGTATTTCGAGGATCTACCGGCTTACCGCCGGATCGGAGATTGAATTCTGCATTGATTTGGTTCGGGGACGGCACCTATTTCCATTCCTCCATACCGGATGGCTCGCGAGATGAAGGAATTAAGAACACAACTTGAAGAGCTGGCGGAGAGAAGGATATATCCGAAATAGTACTTCCCTTGGGGTGCACCGGTGCTATTTGTGAAGAAGCACGACGGATCTCTTCGGTTGTGCATTGACTACCGACAATTGAACAGGGTAACTGTGAAGAATAAGTACCCACTGCCGAGGATCGATGAATTGTTCGATCAGTTGGGTGGATCACAGTTCTACTCTAAGATTGATTTGAGGTCCGGGTACCACCAATTGAAAATCAGGGAGGAGGATATTCCGAAGACTGCTTTCAGAACTCGGTATGGGCACTTCGAGTTTCTGGTAATGCCGTTTGGATTGACAAATGCCCCTGCTGCATTCATGGATTTGATGAATCGGGTTTTTCGGCCGTACTTGGATCGGTTTGTCATCGTGTTCATTGATGACATCTTGGTGTATTCGAAGACTTGGGAAGAACATGCGCAGCACCTTAGGATTGTTCTTCAGACCCTTCGAGAACACCAGTTGTATCTGAAAGAAGGAGAAGGTGACTTCTGGCTGACAGGTAAAGTTCCTTGGCCATATCATTTGGACAAGGAATTTCATCGATCCTTCTAAGGTCGAGATCTTACAGTGGGAAGGCCGAAGAATGTGGCAGAGATTCGAAGCTTTCTCGGACTCGCGGGGTATATTACCGCGTTTTGTGAAGGACTTCTCGGTATCGCTGCTCCGTTGACTCGGTTGACCAAGAAGGAAGTCGATTCGAATGGGATCTTTGGATGTGAACATGCCTTTCGGGGAATTGAAGGTAAGGTTGACAAGTGCACCGATTCTCGGACGATTCCTAATACCAGGAGCCATACGAGGTGTACTCTGACGCCTGGGGGTTGGGCTTGGTTGTGTCTTGATGCAAGGCGGACACGTAGTAGCTTATGCATCTCGCCAAGCGAGGCCGCAGACGAATGGAACTACCCCACATGACTTGGAGTTTAGCGGTAATATTTGCTACGAAGATATGGAGATGTTATCTTTATGGAGCAAGATTTCAGGTCTTCTCGATCATAAGAGTCTGAAGTACTTGTTTACTCAGAAAGATCCGAACCTCAGACAGAGGAGATGGGTAGAGTACATGGAAGATTATGACTTCACCCCTGCAAAGTATCATCCCGGAAAAGCTAATGTGGTGGTGATGCCCTTAGCGGGAAAAACGTCGGGGACTCTGGCGTCATTAGCTTTGGAGGATTGGAAGAGGACTCAAGTGGTAAGTGAGTATGATCTTCAGTACCATGAGGATTATAACCAGGTTGTGGTGTATAATCGATTTCCGCACCGACTCTTGTGCAACAAGTCAAAGCGAGAATCAATGGCGGGACCCACACCTCCAGGGAATTTGGATTCGGATCGAATGGAGAACAATTTGAGGATTGGAGAATCCGGGAGGATGGAGCCTTGTATTTCCGGAAACCTCATTTGTTCTAAGGCGGGTGAGGTAAAGAAGATGATTCTCGCATGAAGCTCACAAATCGAGGTACGCCATTCATCCGGTAGTACCAAGATGTACCAGGACTTGAAGAGACAAGACTGGTGGAGAGGCATGAAAAGAGATGTTCGTGAGTACGCCCTCCGGAATGCGTGACTTGCCTCCAAGTTAAAGCCGAGCACCGCCGGCGGAGAGTTGCAACCTCTTCCCGTCCCCCGAATGGAAATGGGAGCACATCACGATGGATTTTCTGATGGGACTACCGAGAACCGAGTTGAGGCACGATGCCATCTGGGTGGTGGTTGACAGGTTGACGAAGTTCTGCGCACTTCATACCGTTCCGTGCGACGTATTCTCGGAAGGTTCCGTGAATTGTACCTGGAGCACATCGTGAGGTTACACGGGTGCCACCGCTCATCACGCCCCGATCGTGACACGCGTTTCAATGCAAGGTATTGGAGAAGTTTCCGGGAAGCCATGGGAACAGATTGAACTCAAAGACAAGATTTCATCCTCAGACGGACGGACAATCTGAAAGAGTTATTCAGATTCTGGAGGATATGCTTCGTGCTTGTATTCTGGATTTTGGCGGAATCGAAGAAATACCTGCATCTAGCCGAAGTTGCATACAACAATGACTATCGTGCCGATATCGGTATGGCACCGTTTGAGGCGTTGTATGGTCGTCCTTGTAGGTCACCTGCTTGTTGGTTGGAACCAGAGGATAGACTTACAACTGGACCGGACGTCATTCAAGAGAACAATGAGAAGATAGCTGTGATTCGAGAACGTCTGTTAACAGCTCAAAGTCGTCAGAAGAGCTATGCCGACAGGAGGCGTAGGCCTCTGGAATTCCAAGAAGGCGACTTTGTGTTGCTAAAGGTTTCCCCACGTAAGGGAGTTACTCGGTTTGGTGTGAAAGGAAAACTCGCACCAAGGTATGTGGGACCATTCCCGATCGTTGCAACGAGTCGGAGTGGTGGCGCATCGGTTGGCTTTTACCGCTGAGCTATCTCACGTGCATGACGTGTTTCATGTCTCCATGCTTGGAAGTGTCAACCTGAGCCGGAAGCAGTAGTCGCGGTGGTTTGACGTTCCGATGGTGTAGATGCGTCTTACGAGGAGGCACCAGTTGATTCTTGACAGGAAGATGAAGAGTGCGTCATCGTGAGATTCCGCTAGTGAAAGTCTTTGTGGCAGCACCATGGTGTTGAGGAAGCAACATGGGAGCTTGAAAAACGGCGATGAACGCGTTATCCGCATCTGTTTGCACTTTGAGGTGAGTTTTAATTTCGAGGACGAAATTGCCTAAGGGGGTGTCAGTAACACCCCCGACGAATTAATTGAGATTAATTAAGGTAATTAAGATTATTAGTGTGCCTAATCTGATTTAATTAATTGAGTTTAAATAATTCCAAGGTATTTAAATTATTCTGATAATTTATTTAATCCAGAAGTGTGTATGGGCATTTCTGGACTGTTATATTTTACACGTCATTTTCTTTTCTTTTCCTTTTTTTTTCTCTTTTTTTTCTTTCTTTTCTTTTCCTTCCTTTTTTTTTTTCTCCGTCGTTTTCCTTTTCTCTCTCTCCTTCACTCTCCCGCTCTCTCTCTCTCTCTCTCTCTCTCTCATTTCCATCCCAAATCGAAGCGAGTTTTGAGCCAAAGAGTGATTTCAAAGAGTTTTCAACATCAAGAGAAGGATTCAAGGTAAGATTCTTGAAAGAACCTCTCTTGAATCTATGTTTTTTTTTTCGGATTTTAAAACTTATTTTGGTTCAAAACGGATTTTGATGATTTTTGAGTAAAACTAGAGTAGAAATTGGAGATCTTGGGTTCTTTGGACTTGTTTTAGGACCTAGAACCCGGATCTAGTGTTTTCCTTTGAAAAATCTGGATTTGGGACTGGATTTGCAGGTTTTGGACCGATTTCCATGAGTTCTCTCTTGGCGGTCGATTTCACCGGTCGACTGTGCGGTCGACCAGATTATATTGGTGGACCGGTCGACCTGTCCGTCGACGGTGTGCACTCTACCGGTCGACGGTGAGTTGCATCGCTTCTCTGTCACCGGTCGACCGGTGTACACGGGGTTTGACCCCTGTTTGGCCTGAAATTGTCGTTTTGACCCATGTTTTGGGGAGAACCCAAATTAGCTTCATTTGGGGACTTGGGATGAAAGGATTAGTATCCTAAATCCCTGATTTGATATTTAAAACCCTTGGAATGGAATTTGAACATGAAAATGGATTAGGGCACACTAATTGAGAATCTTGGTATATGATTGAAATTGGATTACTTTAGGACTGAGGATTGATCCTAAAGTGGTGTTTTGTATCAGTGCTCGTTGTGGATTCAGACTGAAGGGGCTTGAGGCGGAAGCCGGATAGGCAACGCTAGTCCCAGGTTTGATTGTGCGAGGTAGGATTTCTATCCCTTTTCCTTGTGAGCTTTGTTTTCAAAGAAGATTTTGGCCTTGAAAATGTTTTAAAGAAAGGGATTGATTTGCGAAAGAAAAACGTTTTAAAAACCATGGCTTGTTAGTTTATGGAATTCCTTGGCTTGTCCTGTCCTTGGAATCCATAGCTTGTCAGTCATGGAACCTCATGGCTTGTTCAGTCATGGGGCCCGCGACTTGAGTAGTTCGTGGGGTCATATGAACGATTTCATAATGTTAAACGGATGATTTCTTAAGATAAGAGATCTTGTGAACTGGTAATAGAGTCTATTGCTGTAAGCCTAGATAGGATGCGGAGAGTGCATCCTCGGGGGCAGAACCCGAAACCGGTCCGGTAGGCGAGGCACTTGGTGAGGTGAGTAATTTGTACTAATTACTCGCTGAAGCCTGTAATACGGTTAGTTTCTGTTATATTTCCTTTGAGAAAAAGGATGTGAGGTTCCGGCTGTTCTGTCGAAATTTGAATGTCTTATTTATTTTATTTACGCACTTGTTTATTTATTTGTTTATTTACATTATTTCAAATTATATCCTACTGGGCCTTTCGCTCATGTTTCAAATGTTTAAACCCCTCCCAGGAGATTCGAGGAGCGGTGCATCGTAGCTGAGTTGTGCTACGGATCGAGCAAGCGAGGATTGTGTTATCCTCTTGAGCAAATGTAAGGAATTTGAGAAATTCTGTAAACTTAACTAATATTTGGATTTACTAGACTGTGGATGATGTCTGTTGTAATGATTATTTACGTAAGCATGTATGTACGATACTGTATGTCCTGTGGGGTGGAGCCCTGTGTGTCAGAGGCTCCTGGACTATGTAGATTATTTATATTTTAATGCAGTTAAGTGTGGGACCCGGTTGGGGATCTGCTTTATTAATCCCTAATCGAGCTCCACGTCACCCACCCCGGTTGGGGGCGTGACACTCTCTCTGCTCGAGAGATGAGAAAACAGAGACAAAAAATGAAAAACGACTAAAAGTCATTTTTTATTTCTCTATCATTTTACACTAAATAAAAATAATCATTTTCATTTTCGTTTTTTGTCTTTAATCGTGCCAAACGCTGTTTTTATTTTTTTTCTCAAAAAATGTGAAAAACAAAAACAAAAATAACTCCAAACACAGCCTTTATTTCACCTATAGATCTATCAAAGAAAATTCAATTAGACAAACAATAAGCTTAAGCAATAGATGCTACGGAGTATTTGATCAAGATTTCCTAATTATAAGCAGACTAGGTTTGGTCGAAAGCAAATCTTCACATAGCTTCTTTAGCAATTACTAGCTTCTTTGGCAATTACGCCTTTCCAACATGCACTACATAACTATAAATAAAGAGACAACCAGACACAAGAATCGCGAAGGTTTAAAAAACAGATGAAAAATTTAGCCAAACCAACATTCGAAATTATTTAAAGATTTACCCATATACAAATTTGTTTGTTCCCAATCCCATAAGTTTATTAAGGTAATTTCAATATATACCTCCAAAGTTTTAACCTTTTTAAGTATTTCTACAAGTGAGTGTTCCAGATTTGATATTTTTGTTTCAATCTCATCTTTCTGGCTGGAGAATGATTTTAAATAATTCCTTAATTACCCCATTATTGTTTATCGAATTGAATTTTGTGGGTGTTGTATACCTCCACGTATTCAATAATCTAAACACCATTTCATTTCAATTTCATTTCATGGTACGACGTCGTTTTAAAGTCACTCTAGCTTGTTTGGTTGCGGGAGTAAAGATCCGTGATTGCCATGGCCTTCCTCGTTTCGTCCTACCACCCCTCCCAATCAAGTCACACAAGAAATAATTCAGAACGCTTTTCTATGTGTGCATGCTAAATTAAATTCGAGTATCTTGGTTGGCCTCTAGAAGTATCTGACAAGAAATTAATAGTCAAAATTCCTATGGCACTTAAATGTTCCCCAGAAAGTTAAGCTTTTTATTTGGCGAGCTTTTTACAACAATCTCCCCACGGCGGAGAACCTCTCTAGTCTTGGAATTTCTGAATGATATCGGTGGTGGACTGGTGGTTCATGAGGCTTTGTTGCTCGCGCGTGTAATAAAGCAGTCCACGCGCTGGCCCAATTTGCCTTCTCGCTTGATCATGCTAAACAATTTTGGTTAGGGAATTTTTCTGATTTGTATTTCATTCATTGAAGTGTCGAGATGGCTATTGCTTAATGACATTCTCCATTCCATTTTTTTTTTTAAAAAAAAAAAAATCATTTAACGCACCATTTTAATTACTTAGGGTGCTCTTCTTGCTAGCTGCCCTTTTTTGTCCAATGACACAGAAAAACTGAAATTCAATGCAAATGCTATTATCAATAATATATTTGATAATAAAAAAATTAAATAATAATTTGATATCTTATATGTATATATTTGTAGTACTCCATGCACGAATATGTTATTTCAAATGTTGTAGCTACTTTTTATTATAATATCATTAAATTTTGAAAATTACAAAAGTAAACTTTTTTTAAAGATAAAAGTAAACTTTTATTTTTAAAATGACTTAAAAATATTATTATTATGTAACGATTAAATGAAAAAGTAAATATATCGATTAGAACAGAAATCAAATGCTAAAATTTATCGCATGCTATTTAGTATCAAACTCGTCAATAAATAAAGCATATGCTAAATTTAATTAGTTCTAAATAATATTCTATTGGAGGATATTTTTCAACTTAAATTCTAAAGTTTGACAATTGGACACTAATTTGACACTGTAGCTCTTAAATCTATAGGATTATGTTTTAGTTTTTTTCTAGAAGAGATGGAGTAATTTTCTATAAATGTAACACCCTGAAGAATTAATTGAGATTAATTAAGGTAATTAAGATTATTAGTGTGCCTGATCTGATTTAATTAATTGAGTTTAAATGATTCCAAGGTATTTAAATTATTTTTGATAATTTATTTTAATCCGAAGTGTGTATGGGCGCATTTCTGGACTGCTTTAATGCATATGTCATTTCCTTTTTAGTTTTCTTTTCTTTTTCCTTTTTCTTTTCTTTTCCTTTTCTTTTCCTTTCTTTTCTTTCTCCCGTGCGTTCCTCACTCTCTCTCTTTCACTCTCACTCTCCCGTGCTCTCTCTATCTCTCTCTCTACCATTTTGTCACAAATCAAGACCGGATTTGAGCCAAAGAGTGATTTCAAAGAGTTTTCAACATCAAGAGAAGGATTCAAGGTAAGATTACTGAAAGAACCTCTCTTGGATTTCAAGTTTTTCGGATTTAAAACTCGTTTTTGGTTCAAAACGGATTTTTGATGATTTTCGAGTGAAACTATGGTAGAAATTGGAGATCTTGGGTTCTTTGGACTTGTTTTAGGACCTAGAACCCGGATCTAGTGGTTGTCCCTTGAGATTTTGTGATTTGGGACTGGATTTGTAGGAGTTTGGACTGATTTCCGCGATTTTTCGCGAACTAGAAATGTCCACCGGTCGACCGCATCGGTCGACCGGACTTTGTTGAGGCCACCGGCCGACCGGACCGGTCGACCGGAGTGCACACCACCGGCCGACCGGTGGTGATGCACTCCTCTGTCTCCGGTCGACCGGTGTACACGGGGTTTGACCCTGTTTGGCCTGAAATTGTCGTTTTGACCCCTGTTTTCGGGGAGAACCCAAATTAGCTTCATTTGGGGACTTGGGATGAAAGGATTAGTATCCTTAATCCCTGATTTGATAATTAAAACCCTTGGAATGGAATTTAAACATGAAAAATTGATTAGGGCACACTAATTGGAAAATCTTGGAATATGATTGAGATTGGATTACTTTAGGACTGAGGATTGATCCTAAGGTGTTATCTTGTATCAGTGCTCGCTGTGGATTCAGACTGAAGGGGCTTGAGGAAGCGGAAGCCGGAAAAGGCAACGCTAGTCCCAGGTTTGATTGTGCGAGGTAGGATTTCTATCCCTTTTCCTTGTGAGCCTGTTTTCAAAGAAGATTTTGGCCTTGAAAATGTTTTAAAGAAAGGGATTGGTTTGCGAAAGAAAAATGTTTTAAAAACCATGGCTTGTTAGTTTATGGAAATCCTTGGCTTGTCCTGTCCATGGAATCCATAGCTTGTCTAGTCATGGAACCTCATGGCTTGTTCAGGTCATGGGGCCCCTTTTGAGTAGTTCGTGGGGTCATATGAACGATTTCATAATGTTAAACGGATGATTTCTTAAGATAAGAGATCTTGTGAACTGGTAATAGAGTCTATTGCTGTAAGCCTAGATAGGGTGGCGGAGAGTGCATCCTCGGGGGCAGAACCCGAAACCGGTCCGGTAGGCGAGGCACTTGGTGAGGTGAGTAATTTGTACTAATTACTTGCTGAAGCCTGTAATACGGTTAGTTTCTGTTATATTTCCTTTGAGAAAAAGGATGTGAGGTTCCGGCTGTTCTGTCGGGCTGAATGTCTTATTCATTCTATTATCGCACTTATTTATTTGTTCGTTTATTTAAATTATTTCAAATTATATCCTACTGGGCCTTTCGCTCATGTTTCAAATGTTTAAACCCCTCCCAGGAGATTCGAGGAGCGGTGCATCGTAGCTGAGTGGTGCTACGGATTGACCAAGTGAGGATCGCGTTCATCCTCTGTTATAAATGTAAGGAAAATTGAGAAAAGATATGTAAACTTAATTAATATTTGGATTTACTAGACTGTGGATGATGTCTGTTGTAACTGTTTATTTACATGAACATGTATGTATAATCTTGTATGTCTGTGGGGTGGAGCCCCTGTGTGTCGTGGCTCTGGATTATCTAATTTATTCATATTTTAATGCATCTAAGTGTGGGACCGGTTGGGGATCGCTTTATTAATCCTAATCGAGCTCCACGTCACCCACCCCGTTTGGGGGCGTGACAGAGTGGTATCGAGCATTAGGTTAAAACCCCGGGATTGTACATACATGTGTGACATACATTATCCACTGAATAGTCTAGTTTGATTTCGATTGAAGGAAATGGCGTCTCGCCATGAGACTAGGTAACCAGCCGGAACAACCGAATCAAGGATTCTTTGATGCCATGTTCTTTGCCTTTCAAGGCATGGCCACTAGAGCTCGGAATGAGCGACCGGGTGAGATCGGAAACAGGAATATTTCCGGGAATTCAGGTGCGGCGCCTATCCCTCGTTTAATAGTGAGGAGGACCCCAGGAAGCTGAGTTTTGGATTGACTCCATAGTTAAGCATTTGAGTACTATGGGAGTTCCAAATGAATCTTGGGTGGAATTTGCGGTGTACAAGATGGAAGGATTGGCAAACACTTGGTGGAAACATGTCAAGAGGAGGATGAATGTCACAGGGGATGACCTGGGAACAATTCGAGGTGATGTTCAATGATCAAGTACTTCCCTCCGAGTTCTGAGGGAAGAAAAAGGCATTGGAATTCATGTCGCTGCGGCAAGGTGACATGTCTGTAAGGGAATATGAGGCTAGGTTTAATGACCTATCCCGGTTTGCGCCATCTCTAGTGGAGTCTGAAGACATGAAATGTCTCAAGTTTGAGGGGGGCCTCAAGAACTCTGTGAGGAGATCCTTGGTGGCTCTAAGACTTCGGAACTTCCGGGATTTGGTAGCTGCTGCTACAAGGGTGGAACAGGATAACCTGGCCTACCGTCAAAGTAAAGAGGAAGAAGCAGGTCGGGTCTCTGTCTCTGGTAGACCCTCTGTTTCTGGCAGGCCTTCTGTTTCGGGTGGACCACAGCGGAGTGGTAGAAGAAACCGCAATCAAGAAATGACAAGTGGTGGCAGTAGTTCTTCTGGGAGTGACAGAAATGCTCCGTACGGGCCCAAGTGTCACCATTGTGGGCAGGTGGGCCATATTAGGAGGAATTGTCCTAATCGGCCGCCGGCTCAACAAGCCCAAAGTGACGCTTCCTATAGCCAAGAAGGGCCGCCACAGTACATGCCGCCATATCAGCCGCAACATATGCCATACCCTCCTGCGCCGACCTACCAGCCACCTCAGTATTCACAGTTCCGGCCTCAAGCGCCGAGACCGGTACAACCACCTCCGCCACAACAGTATAGACCTCCGGCTCAGCGGTCTAATGTTGGTGACAGAGGGAAGGGAAAAGTACAGGGACAAGCTTATACCCTGGCAGGAGGCAGCTCTGGAGGTCAAACCAGTAACGCGGTGGTTGAGGGTATGATTCTAATCTCTCATTCTTTTGCTCACGTATTATTTGATACAGGTGCCACACACTCGTTTATATCAAGTTCTTTTCTTCAGACTTTGAAACTGAAATCTGAAAACTTAGAAGTCCCGATGACTTTGAACTCCCCACTGGGATGTGTGGAGGTGATGAGTGTGTGTAAGTCGTGTGAAATCACGATCGGTGGTGAGCGATTGAGAGCAGACTTGATTATCCTTCCGATGACCCTGTTTGATGTGGTGCTCGGAATGGATTGGTTGTCAAGGTACGGTGCAATTGTTGATTGCTACCGTAGGAAGGTGACATTGGTGACGGATTCCGGAACCGTGATTGTTTATCAGGCAGAGATGAACCCAGTCCTTGGGGAACGACTGTTGAAGTACAGCGTTGGGGGACGGAAGAATCTAGCATGTTTCTCCTCCCTTCTTGCCTTGGAAGGTGAATCTGGAGTGATCGGAGATAGTGTGGAAATCCCTGTGGTGGATGAGTTTGCAGACGTATTTCCTGAGGATCTACCGGGTTTACCGCCAGATCGGGAAATTGAATTCTGCATTGATTTGGTTCCGGGAACGACACCTATTTCCATTCCTCCATACCGGATGGCTCCGGCGGAGATGAAGGAATTAAGAACACAGCTTGAAGAGCTGGCAGAGAAGGGATATATCAGAAATAGTACTTCCCCTTGGGGTGCACCGGTGCTATTTGTGAAAAAGCACGACGGATCTCTTCGGTTGTGTATTGACTACCGACAATTGAACAGGGTAACTGTGAAGAATAAGTACCCACTGCCGAGGATCGATGAATTGTTCGATCAGTTGGGTGGATCACAGTTCTACTCTAAGATTGATTTGAGGTCCGGGTACCACCAATTGAAAATCAGAGAGGAGGACGTTCCGAAGACTGCTTTCAGAACTCGGTATGGGCACTTCGAGTTTCTGGTAATGCCATTTGGGTTGACAAATGCCCCTGCCGCATTCATGGATTTGATGAATCGGGTTTTCCGGCCGTATTTGGATCGGTTTGTGATCGTCTTCATTGACGACATACTGGTTTACTCGAAGACTTGGGAAGAACATGCGCAGCATCTTAGAATTGTTCTTGGACTCTTGAGAACACCGGTTTGTATGCGAAAGAAGGAGAAGTGTGACTTCTGGTGACAGAGGTGAAGTTCCTTGGCCATGTGATTTCTGGACGGGGAATCTCTGAGATCCTTCTAAGATTGAGCGTGCTATAGTGGGAAAGGCCGAAGAATGTGGCGAGATCCAAGCTTTCTCGGACTAGCGGGGTATTACCGGCGTTTTGTGAAGGACTTCTCAAGTATCGCTGCACCGATATTTCGGTTGACCAAGAAAGAAGTCATTTGAGTGGGATCTTTGAATGTGAACATGCCTTTCAGGAATTGAAGGTAAGATTGACAAGTGCACCGATTCGACGATCCCTAATACCGAGGAGCCATACGAGGTGTACTGACGCCTCGGGGTTGGGCTTGGTTGTGTCTTGATGCAAGGCGGACACGTAGTAGCTTACGCATCTCGCCAACTGAGACCGCACGAGCGGAATTACCCCACGCATGACTTGGAGTTAGCAGCGGTAATATTTGCTCTGAAGATATGGAGATGTTATCTCTATGGAGCAAGATTTCAGGTCTTCTCTGATCATAAGAGTCTGAAGTACTTGTTTACTCAGAAAGATCTGAACCTCAGACAGAGGAGATGGGTAGAGTACATGGAAGATTATGACTTCACCCTGCAGTATCATCCTGGAAAAGCTAATGTGGTGGCTGATGCCCTTAGCAGGAAAACGTCAGGGACTCTGGCGTCATTAGCTTTGGAGGATTGGAAGAGGACTGAAGTGGTAAGTGAGTATGATCTTCAGTACCATGAGGATTATAACCAGATTGTGGTGTATAATCTGATCTCCGCCCCAACTCTTATGCAACAAGTCAAGCAGAATCAATGGCAGGATCCACACCTCCAAGGAATTTGGATTCGGATCCAGAATGGAGAACAATTTGAGGATTGGAGAATCCGGGAGGATGGAGCCTTGTATTTCCGAAACCGCCTCGCTGTTCCTAAGGCGGGTGAGGTAAAGAAGATGATTCTGCATGAAGCTCACAAATCGAGGTACGCCATTCATCCGGGTAGTACCAAGATGTACCAGGACTTGAAGAGACAATACTGGTGGAGAGGCATGAAGAGAGATGTTCGTGAGTACGTCTCGAAATGCGTGACTTGCCTCCGAGTTAAAGCTGAGCACCAGAAGCCAGCGGGAGAGTTGCAACCTCTTCCCTGTCCTCGAATGGAAATGGGAGCACATCACGATGGATTTTCCGATGGGACTACCGAGAACCGAGTTGAGGCACGATGCCATCCGGGTGGTGGTTGACAGGTTGACGAAGTCCGCGCACTTCATACCATTCCGTGCGGCGTATTCTCGGAAGGTTCTGCCGAATTGTACCTAGAGCACATCGTGAGGCTACACGGGTGCCACCGTCTATCACGTCGATCGTGACACGGCGCGTTTCAATGCAAGGTATTGGAGAAGTTTCTAGGAAGCCATGGGAACAGAATTGAACTTCAAGATGACATTTCATCCTCAGACGGATGGACAATCTGAAAGAGTTATTCAGATTCTGGAGGATATGCTTCGTGCTTGTATTCTGGATTTTGGCGGGAACTGGAAGAAATACCTGCATTTAGCTGAGTTTGCATACAACAACAGCTATCAGGCCAGTATCGGTATGGCACCGTTTGAGGCGTTGTATGGTCGTCCTTGTAGGTCACCTGTTTGTTGGTTGGAACCAGAGGATAGACTTACAACTGGACCGGATGTCATTCAAGAGAATAATGAGAAGATAGCTGTGATTCGAGAGCGTCTATTGACAGCTCAAAGTCGTCAGAAAAGTTATGCTGACAGGAGGCGTAGGCCTTTGGAATTCCAAGAAGGCGACTTTGTGTTGCTAAAGGTTTCCCCACGTAAGGGAGTTGTTCGATTCGGTGTGAAAGGGAAACTCGCACCAAGGTATGTGGGACCATTCCCGATCGTGCAACGAGTCGGAGTGGTGGCGTACCGATTGGCTTTACCGCCTGAGCTATCTCACGTGCATGACGTGTTTCATGTCTCCATGCTTCGGAAATGTCAGCCTGAGCCGGAAGCAGTAGTGCAGTGGTTTGACGTTCCGATACAGTATGACGCGTCTTACGAGGAGGCACCAGTTCAGATTCTTGACAGGAAGATGAAGAGTCTGCGTCATCGTGCGATTCCGCTAGTGAAAGTGCTGTGGCAGCACCATGGTGTTGAGGAAGCAACATGGGAGCTTGAAACGACGATGCAGGAACGTTATCCGCATCTGTTTGCACTTTGAGGTGAGTTTTAATTTCGAGGACAAAATTGCCTAAGGGGGGTGGAGCTATAACACCCTGAAGAATTAATTGAGATTAATTAAGGTAATTAAGATTATTAGTGTGCCTGATCTGATTTAATTAATTGAGTTTAAATGATTCCAAGGTATTTAAATTATTTACAGTAATTTATTTTAATCCAGAAGTGTGTATGGGCGCATTTCTGGACTGCTTTGTGCATATGTCATTTCCTTTTTATTTTTCTTTTCTTTTTCCTTTTTCTTTTCTTTTCCTTTTCTTTTCCTTTCTTTTCTTTCTCCCGTGTGTTCCTCACTCTCTCTCTTTCACTCTCACTCTCCCGTGCTCTCTCTATCTCTCTCTCTACCATTTTGTCACAAATCAAGACCGGATTTGAGCCGAAGAGTGATTTCAAAGAGTTTTCAACATCAAGAGAAGGATTCAAGGTAAGATTACTGAAAGAACCTCTCTTGGATTTCAAGTTTTTTGGATTTAAAACTCGTTTTTGGTTCAAAACGGATTTTTGATGATTTTCGAGTGAAACTATGGTAGAAATTGGAGATCTTGGGTTCTTTGGACTTGTTTTAGGACCTAGAACCCGGATCTAGTGGTTGTCCCTTGAGATTTTTTGATTTGGGACTGGATTTGTAGGATTTTGGACTGATTTCCGCGATTTTTCGCGAACTAGAAATGTTCACCGGTCGACCGCATCGGTCGACCGGACTTTGTTGAGGCCACCGGCCGACCGGACGATCGACCGGGTGCACACCACCGGCCGACCGGTGGTGATGCACTCCCTGTCTCCGGTCGACCGGTGTACACGGGGTTTGACCCCTGTTTGCCTGAAATTGTCGTTTTGACCCCTGTTTTCGGGGAGAACCCAAATTAGCTTCATTTGGGGACTTGGGATGAAAGGATTAGTATCCTTAATCCCTGATTTGATAATTAAAACCCTTGGAATGGAATTTAAACATGAAAAATTGATTAGGGCACACTAATTGGAAAATCTTGGAATATGATTGAGATTGGATTACTTTAGGACTGAGGATTGATCCTAAGGTGTTATCTTGTATCAGTGCTCGCTGTGGATTCAGACTGAAGGGGCTTGAGGAAGCGGAAGCCGGAAAAGGGCAACGCTGGTCCCAGGTTTGATTGTGCGAGGTAGGATTTCTATCCCTTTTCCTTGTGAGCCTGCTTTCAAAGAAGATTTTGGCCTTGAAAATGTTTTAAAGAAAGGGATTGGTTTGCGAAAGAAAAATGTTTTAAAAACCATGGCTTGTTAGTTTATGGAAATCCTTGGCTTGTCCTGTCCTTGGAATCCATAGCTTGTCAGTCATGGAACCTCATGGCTTGTTCAGTCATGGGGCCCGCGGCTTGAGTAGTTCGTGGGGTCATATGAACGATTTCATAATGTTAAACGGATGATTTCTTAAGATAAGAGATCTTGTGAACTGGTAATAGAGTCTATTGTTTGTAAGCCTAGATAGGATGCGGAGAGTGCATCCTCGGGGGCAGAACCCGAAACTGGTCCGGTGGGGGGCGAGGCACTTGGTGAGGTGAGTAATTTGTACTAATTACTTGTCAAGCCTATGTCTGATTAGTTTTGTTATATTTCCTTTGAGAAAAAGGATGTGAGGTTCCTACATTTTTGTCGAATTTGAATGTCTTATTCATTCTATTATCGCACTTATTTATTTGTTCGTTTATTTAAATTATTTCAAATTATATCCTCTTGGGCTTTTCGCTCATGTTTCAAATGTTTAAACCCTCCCAGGAGATTCGAGGAGCGGTGCATCGTAGCTGAGTGGTGCTACGGATTGACCAAGTGAGGATCGCGTTCATCCTCTGTTATAAATGTAAGGAAAATTGAGAAAAGATATGTAAACTTAATTAATATTTGGATTTACTAGACTGTGGATGATGTCTGTTGTAACTGTTTATTTACATGAACATGTATGTATGATACTGTATGTCCTGTGGGGTGGAGCCCTGTGTGTCAGCGGCTCCTGGATTATGCAATTTATTCATATTTTAATGCATCTAAGTGTGGGACCCGGTTGGGGATCTGCTTTATTAATCCCTAATCGAGCTCCACGTCACCCACCCCGTTTGGGGGGGCGTGACAATAAATAAAAAAAAAAAGTAAAATTAGAATGTATACTTTTGTAAATACCCTTAGTTTATTAGCTTGAATAACCTAAAAGGTTAATTATGAGATTTCCTTAATTATATGTACACCTTGCATTACTCTTTTTCTCAACAAAATAGTACAAACTAAGATTATATTCTTCGTTATGGCTTTTCTTAAATTATTTAGAAGATCATAAATTAGACGCTCCCACCGAAACAGATTCATGGATCTGCTATTGATAATGGTATTATTCGTATAAGGTAAATTCTGATCTCGAGTTCTTGATGTCATTTAAACTTTCGGTGAACAATTCACTTCACACAACATTTCCACGGTTTCCATTAACTTACAAACCTAGTCAGATTTTCTGATCTTGAGTTCTTGATGTTATTTAAAACCCCAGTTCGAGTTAGTCAAAGAGTAAAAATTTGAGTTAAATTAACAATATTTTCTCTTTCTTCTATCTAAATTTTAAAATGTTATAACTTTTTCGTTTCAACTCCGATAGAGACGTTTATTTTTATACATATATATACATATAGAGTGAAGAGATGAACAAAATCTTATCTATATACCTCATTAAATTATATCATCATCATTAAATTCTATAAGAATACTGTTCAAACCCCTTTAAAATTTTATAGTTTAAATTAGTTTAAATTGTAATTCCAATTTCAATTTTATTCTTAGTTCATATTTTTTTTTTTTTTTCAAATCACATATATAATTCAAACTGTGAAAAGAATGGAGTCTTAGACTTTAACTGCAAATTCATATTCAGTTCAAACTGCAATTTAAATCGTACTGCTCAAATATTTTTATTTAAATTAATACAATTCGAACCAACGGATCAAAAAGAGCTTACTTTTACTTTAAATTCGCATTTTAATTTTTTGAACGTGGGGTGGTGATTTAAACTTTATACCTTATGGTGGAGTAGATATGTAATTACTACTAAACTATGCCTACAATAATCACTAAAATTACATTTTATGTGCCTATTCAAACGCCAGTTTAAATTGCAATTTGAATACCTCTATTCTGATTTTACAGTTTAAACGAAAATGCTGGAATGTTATAATTCCAACACTCGAACCAAACAAAGCCTTAGCAAACCTAAGGGGACCTCAACCAATCCTCACAATATATATGACAGCTTCTTTTGTAATCCAACTTTGCCAATGTGTACTGTTTTGAATAATAATAATAATAATAATAATAATAATAATAATAATAATAATAATAATAATAATAATAATAATAATAATAATAATAATAATAATAATAATAACAACAACAACGGAGGATGAAGGAGATAGAAACAGCAGACAGGCTTTACAAGTCCACATGGAGAAGTAAATGCAACGAAAGTTTGAAGCTCTCACAAACTCCTAGGGCTGGCATGAGCGCCATGTGTTGACAATCACCTGCATATCACGGCGCTGCGTCTGATCACCGCAGTTCCACCTGACTAGTTCTTGCACTTTTTGCATGCCCCACTTACAAACTAAAGCGAATTAACTTTTATGGACACTTCTAAGTAATTATGATCATTATCATCATCATCGTCGTCGTCACATGATCATGGAAAGGAATCTGAACCAAATAAAGGAAAACGAAAATGAAAGGAGAGCAATTTTGGGAAATGTCTAGTTTCTTAGATATTTTTGGGGAATAAGATCGGAAACATCAATTCTATCTTTCTTATTATATATCATCATATTTCTTGACCACAACGCAAAAAATGTACAGACATTTATACATCTTGCGCGAAACATCTGCTCTAATCAGCTCTTATCCTAATAATCTGTGTATACCAAAAAAAGAGGAAGACCCCAAGAATACCCAATTTCCCATTTTGCTTAAACTTTAATAAAAAGAAAATGGACATGCTTGCTAGTTGATTTTTTTTAAAGAAAAATAAAAATACCAAAAAAATAAAAAATAAAGCTGATTCTGAGCCGCCAAAAACTGCTTCTCCCTTGCATTACTGCATCAAAGCACACACCCTCCTTAATTTCCCCAACAATGTCAGTCCCAGAATATAGTTCCAGTTTAATTAAGCCAACCCAAGAGTCAGTTCCAAGCCAACCTCTCTGTCGTCGGCTAGGCTAGGCTCGGGGCGCCGAGCCAACGAAGCCTCAACCGTCTCAACAGAAAACATGCTCTCGCGATCCTCGCCGCTGGTGCCATTGATCCCCTGCGCCGGGCAGGTACACCAGTAGTACTCATGACCCGGGTTCAGAAAGCGAGTGAAATCCGCGACGCCGTTTGAGCCGCCGGCTCCGAACTCCGAGCCGACCACCAAGTTCCTGTGCTTGGCCGAGGTTCTCTTGAACCGGTTCCGGTTTTTAACCACTTGGTTCAGCTTCTGATCAGCGGACTCAGCCGAGGAATCCTTCGCCACGTGGCGTATGTCGCAGGACTTTAGCGGAAGTTTTGGATCCAACGCGCAGCCGTCGCCGCCGTCGCCGCCGCCATCTCCTGTTATCGGCATCCCCGCCAGCACTGCCTCGACGGTGGCTTGGCACTTTTCCCACTCGCCGGACCACAGAAGCCCCACCGACCCGTATATAGGGTTCACAATCCTCCCACATGCCTCGTACAACAAGCTCTTAAAAACAGCTGCTCAAAATCATTAAAAAATAATTAAATTTCATTCAAAATTAACTGATGGAATCGGTTACTTTTTAAGATTGACTCTCCCTGTGCTTTAAGGTCTTTAGACTCGTTCTTACTTCTATTTGGGATATAATTTTCCTTTAAGAAATAAAAATTCCATTTTGGTTTTACAAAATAAGTACAATGCGATTCTCTTTCTTTCTTTTTTTGCTAGAATTAAATAACACAATGTGACTTAATTTTCTTAGAAACGTTTGGGTTTCTCTCTCTCTCTCTCTCTCTCTCTCTCTCTCTCTCTAGTAATGCTTAGTAAATGTTGAATTTTGTGTTTATGTATAATTATAGCAAACGAACAAAACATGAAAATTAAGAGGAATTACCAGGACGGAGATACTCAGGACCGGCGTCAATGAGGTTAAGAAGGCCAGTGCGGCCATAGAATTTGGCGAGAAAGAGAGTGGCATGGGCTTGGGAATCAGGGGATTTGATCCACTGAAGACAAGGTCTGATGGTGCAGTTGTCGCTGCATCCCTTGCGAAGAACTCTGCACCCATTGCAGCTTGTCCTCATATCTTTTTTATTTTCTTTTACGTTTTCTCGAGAAAAAAAACAGCGAGCAAAAAGGGTATATATATGTATAACTCGGAGGCGGGGTTTGGGCGGCGCAGCAGAAATATTACACGGAGGATGTACGGAGATATGAAGAATGGGTGCTCTGGATGGCTGTATTTAAAGGCAATGTTTTCGAGGTTTTTTTTTTCTTTTTCTTTTTCTTTTTTTTTTTCCCCCTCTTTTTACAATGGGAAATGTTTTGGGAGGCAGTGGTTTCTGAAGAACCACACTCAAAACAGGGTTCAACATCAACTATACTGCCTTTTTCTTGTTCAGGGAAAAAGATAAGTGGGGCCCTAAAAAAGTCACCAGATTGCCTTGGATTTTATTTTGTTTTAGAATTACCCTGCATGCACAACTAAATTACATAAATGCCACTGTTATGTTTTTAATATATTTACTGTATCCCTCCAAACAAGACAAAACAATAAGCAAAACTTGTTTAAATATATAGGTATGTTCTTTTAGAGTGTGACTTAATTATAATTTTTAAGTTAAATTTGAGTTATAATTTGAGTTAAAATTGTAATTTGAATAAAGTTGAGTAAAATTAAATAAAATTAAAACTTAAAAAAACGTGAACTTAAATAAAATTGTAACTTAACTTTTAATTTTTTCTTAATTTTATTGTAAAAGAACAATTCCTTACTCTTTCACGGCAATGTTTAATCTATTTTTGTTTTATAGAAACAATAATCCGGCTTCCCATTATAAATGAGCTCAATAAAAATATATTTGTTTTTGTTATTTCTGGAAAACGGTCCAATTTTATTCCATTGAAAAGAAAATCATGTCCAATTCCAATGAGCTGTGTGAGAAGGGCAGTTTTGTAGTTTTTAGTTATTAAAGGGGCAAATGTTTTCCGTGTCAGAGAAGAGAACAGGAGCAGCCAAGTGTGAATACTGAATACCATGCAATGTAACTGTAAACGGAAAACCGACACGTCCTAATCGTAAACTTGGCAGCTAAGAATAAATACTCGGCACGTGAGAGGCACGAGCTGGGAATCGGAAACCGGCTCACGCGCCGTCATCGAGTCGCCGCGTAACCACGAAAAAACATGAACCGGCGAGAAGAAAAAGGAAACTCCTGGCTTTCGGGAGAGATCCAAGTACGTGCGCATGCACGAAAACCGCCTCGTACGTACAAATGGTGTTTTTGGTGTCCGGTTTTTGTGTGTCCGTACAACTGTGGGCGCCCTAAGCTCTACGCGCCAGTGGTTTTGGGGGAAATTAATGCAAAATCCGACCAGTTTGGGCTCTCCATATGTCCTCAACAAACAGAGATTTTCACTCCCTTATTTGCTGTCTTATTTATCCTTTTTTGGTTATGAGGAATCTTTTGTGATACGTATTATTATGTGTATATATATCATATGTATATGTGGGTATGATTAATTATTCTTTTTTCTATGACGATATTCAGACTCACCGGAGCAACTGTAACTGATAAAGGACTGGTGATATGCCAATGATGAGGTAATGATGTGTGTGAACATTTGAGTTTCGTCTTATAATTAGTCCGTTCAAATTCTACGGATCGATGGTTATTGGTCTATGATGAGTTGATGATCATATGACAATGATGATTCATCTCTGAAGATTTCACGAGTTTCGTTTGAGTCTCCCAGATTTTTAAAATGTTAACAATCGTATGTTATCCCGAAAAATAAAATGTCAACGAAATAGCTCCTTTCCGTTAAGATTTTTAATGAAAGTGGACTAATAATTAACTTGTAATACAATAATATAAGGATATTTTGGTAAATCTCTCTAGCCTTAAATCTAATTTCAAATTAAAACCTATTTACAATTTATATTAAATAAAAACAAAAACTTGACAAGTTTTCATTTTTCTTAAATGAAATTAATACTAATTAAAAAGAGATTATCTTCACAAGTTTTTTATTATCCGAGAGTAGTACCCTACCGGTGCCCAGTTTTGATTTCTTTTCTAAACAGAGCTAGCGTGGTTGGTGTTCATCAACGTGTTCACATAATTTTCTTTATCATCAAGGGTTATTTTAATCTAAATTTCGAAGTTGATCAGCTCCCTCATTTAGTGTGGGACTGAATTTTAATTGCAACCATCAAGTACCACATTCCGAACATTCTAACTCACAATAATAAATAAACCGAGCCTTTATCTCCCAATTGCCCATTTTCACGTTCAACTGCAACAAAATATAATCCAAGGTGCAGCTGCATTGGGCCCACTGGGTCAGCCACTTCCTGGTCCAACGAACTCCTTTTAGTTTTAGAGAAATTGCGTTGAGTAGCCTAATTTAACCGCCTCTTTCCATGAAGGCAGAAAGAGAAAAATAGGTTAAAATTTGAGATGAATCAAAATTAATAAGTTAATAGTTTATATAAGTTAATAAATAGGTTAAATTATTATTTTCGTCCATAACTTGTTTGGTTATGAACCATAACTTGACAAGTTATTATTCATAATTGTCCATAACTTGTCCGGTTATGAACCATAACTTGATAAGTTTGTCCATAACTTATCTAGTTATAAACCATAACTTGACAAGTTATGGCCTATTAATTTCTATAACTAAAAATTGGCCTATATATTTTCTTAAGTTTTTCATATTGGCCTATTTTCTACTATTTCCCTTTCATAAATTGCCGAATTTTTCTTTTATTTCATAAAAATTATCGTTTTGTTTACATAAGTCAACTAGTGATTGACCTATCAACCACAATTAATTAGTGATTTATTCATTCATTATTAATTTATTAATAGTTTATTATTAATAAAAATGTAATTTATCGATTGAAATTGATTAAATACTAATTGATTTTGGTTAATTATTAGATAATGTTGATTGATAACAAAAAATAATCGAATTAATCAGTAATAAATTAAATTCAATAGTGACTAACAACTAAGTCAATCAGTGATTGACCACTGAGTCAATCAATGATTGACCTTTAAGTTAATGAAAGTGACACTTTTACAATTTTATAAAATTTAGGCCACTTATAAAAACAACCTTCAAAAAAGACTATTTGTGCTTAAATCCCTTAATTTTAACACAAAGTAAAGGATTTTCAGTATAACTGCCCCCGAAATTGTCGTAGCTTAGCAAGATGCCCTCTAAATTTTTAATTTTTATAATCAACCCTATGAACTTATAAAATTATTACAGTATACCCCATTTTATTATATTTGCTCAAATTTTCTTATTAGATGTAATTTTTTTGTGTTATTTTGATGCGTTTTTGTGTCATTTTGTAGGAAATCTTAAAAATAGGACTTAATGGCATTTTTGGAGTAAACATTAGAGTTTTTGAGCTTGAAGGGACGAAACACAAGCCCTCATGCCAAGAGAGATGTATGCCTGCGCCATAAGCGGCGCACATGCCCCTTTCTAGGAAAACCAATCTCACGGGCACACCACACAAGGCGTTAGGTGTGCGCCTGTGCCGCATACAACACACGAGCAAGTAACAAGGGCCTGCGCGGCCGTGCCATGGCAGGTGTGCGCCCGCGCTACATGGTCAGTCCTTGGCCGCGCCTGCTACCAAGGAGCAAGAGCGCCCCTCCCCTCCGTCCTGGAGAAATTTTGGGCCATTTTTGTGGCCCTCGATCTGAAATGGATGGTCGGATTTTGCCCAATTTGGAGTGCTTGAGGTGACCACTTAAACCAAAAACCTTAGAGGAGAATACATACTTTTCGAGGAGGATTGGGAGGAACAATTTTTAAGAAAAGAGAGAGCTTGGAGGCTGATGTTCTTGGGATTTTTTTGGGTTTTCTTGAAGATTCTTGGAGATTCAAGCATTGGAGATCGACTCTACACTAGTTTTTCTCCTCTTCCTCACTCTTTATTTTGATTTTCACTTGAGATTGTAATTGTGATATTGTGTTAAACATGTATACTTTTATGGATTTCTTGATAAATATATTTATAAACTTATCTATGTGTGGCTAGCTTTCCTATTTTAGGGCCGTGATGTAGCTTTACTTAAACTATGTTTTGATTATTTAGTTAATTGCTAGTGAAGTTTTATTCAATTCATTGGTGTCTCCTTTATGCTTAACGCCTCTAATTTGATTGAAAAATGGATTAATTGATTTGTCTAAGAGTTGTTGAGTTCAGTAGAATCAATAAAATAATATAGGGAGAGCTTAATGAATGTGTTGATAGTCAAGTTACATAGGGATATAATTTGATTATTTACACATATTATCTCATTTAACGGTTGGGAGAAGTAGTGAGCAAAACCAATTGGCAATTACTAAATAGGAGAACCATATATAGAAAGATTAGTGTGAAATCAAGACCCTAAAAATCATTTATTATTGATAGATCCATTTGTGATTTCATTTTCCGTTATTTAATTTTTTAATCCTCAATTTTAGTTTAAATAGTTTATTACTTTAATTTCTTGTATTTAATTTCGATTTTGGTTGCCTAGAAAAAATTAAGGCGTGAAAACTCACAGTAATTAGTTTAATATCTAAAAATTCAATCTCTGTAAAACAATATCCGTACTCCTTACACTTTATTATCTTAATGATCTGTACACTTGCGGAAACCATCGCAACAAATATACATAATATTATTTCAAACTTAAAACCTCATATAAACAAAAGTGAACGGCAATACCAATTTCGTTAATAAATTTTTTGGTTTTAAACCTTTAAATGTGGGTTTAACTTGATCACTACTATATATATCTTAATTCAGAGTCGAAGGAAGGAAAACGAAGTATATAAACATATAAGAAACAGTGAAAAAGTGAAATTTTTTTCTTCAAAAATTGTGCAAAATCTCCTGTTAACTCATGTTGACACAAAAATTAATAATAACTTCGTCATGCTACTGCTTGCATTTGGAATGAGCTAGCTTTTAATAGCGGTGTGCGTCCAGTCTAATAATTAATATCTTTTGCCACGATCAAGTCAATCCAACAATATGCCTTTTCAATTAAAAAAAAAATTGTAGGATTGCGAGTTAAACAAAATTTTTGAAAAAACAAAAAAAAACAAACAAACAAACAAACAAACAACAACCATGTACCTGTCTTGTTTTCTTTTAAAATCTTTTGGCTTTCTCTTTTTATCTTTTTTTAGGGATTGATATAAAATACCTTATTTTTTTGAAAAAATAATAAATTTATTTTCCTTAAAAAAATAAATTTATTTTATTTTATGCATGAATTACTATACTTTCAATCAAAGGCGGTACCTTGCTTAATTTACACTGGACAGAAAACGGCCTTCCATGAAAGCAGGCTTAGAAAATAATCCAGCCCAAAACTTCACAATCTATCAAGAAGCCTAAATCAGAAACAACACTCTATGAACTGGCCGTAACCCAATATTAAGTTCTGATCATCATACGGTCTCTTTTATCTTTTCTGAACATACTCAAATCTATAATGTCTTTTGATCGTGGAATAATTTTTGCAGGGCCTCGAAGTTATCCCAAAATATAAAGATGCAAAAACGAAATAGAAATATGCGAGTTAGTTAGTTCTAAGGTGGAAAAAACCAAAAACATGTACACGAAATACAGAGGCGTATGTGGAATGTTAAAATTGCATCAGCCTCCGTAGTAATTTACCATATTACATTAAAAAGTTACACGTTTATATATAAAAATAAATAAAAAAAAAAATTACACTTACCGAACCGTAGACGTTTAAATTTATAGGGTCTAAGTTCATAAATTTAACTAAAAATTTAAATTTATAAGAGAAAATATTATAATAAAAAATTTAAACAATAATTCAAATATATTGAATAAATGGGACTATAATGTTTTGAGTTTTCCTTTAAAACATCTAATAATAATGTTATCAAAATACAAAAATTTCATTTATTTTACTAATTTAAATTTTTAATTTTAATTTTATTATAGTTAAAAATTCTTATAAAAAATTATATTAAATTTTTTTTACTACACTGTAAAACTCTCGTATAAAATTATATTTATACTTTATAACAAATTAAATTTAAATTCGTCAACTCAAGATGGCTACCTAAATATTCTTGAAACATGGTTGGACTTGGACGGCAGGTGCGGTTAGGCCTTAGGCTGGCCCATCTACCACCCATGTGCACTCTCTCTCTTTCTCTCTCTCTACAGATGTGTAAGCTGAGACAAAGATAGCTTTCCCCACCGGACCCCACTCTATTATTTCATGCAGCTGACATCAACTGCGTATTGGGTGGAAAACCAAAAGTAAGCCATTGAATTATTTGATTTTGGACGCTACAAACAACTAGACTCTATGATTAGCAAAAATAAAAATAATAAAAAAACAACTAGACTCTATATATGTCTATATTATACCATATATATTATAGGCACATATATTATAACAAAAACCATAAAGTATGTCATAAGATTCTTGAGAAGTTACCAATCAAACATATACTTAGTTTAACATAACTATTAAAATTGTCAAAATTTGACCAATATTTTGCAAATCCGTGTCCCCATTTCGCCCATGAAAAACAAAATTGTAAGAGCAGTAGTACTAGTACTATTGGAAGAAAAGTATAATTTTAAGAGAAAAAATGTACGGTTATAAGCATTACATCGGTGAGCTAAATTGTCTTCATGAAAGAAGGATGAAAATGGAGTCAATTTGATTCCCATGTCCAAATACAAGAAGACAAACGACATTACTACGATACAATTGCAGCTTTTTATTTAAAACTTCTTCTTCGCCGCATAATACGTGTTTCTTTCCCACATCGGTTTCTCTGCTCTCTTTTTTTCACTCCCCGGCCGGTCGGTCTTCCTATATATGTTTTTTTTTTTTCTTTTTATTTACACACACACACATAGATATATTATTATATATATATATATATATATATATATATATATATAGAACATAAGCACCGAAAATACCAGAAAACGAGACTAGATTTTCTTATCAACTATCTCTATGAAAAACAACAAATTAAGGCACTGTAAAAATGGTGGAATTATGTCAAAAATACACGTTAAGCATGAGACCAAGTTCAACAGGCACTATATATTCTCTCTTTTTGTGCACTTGGTAGTGGGCAACTGGTAATAAGGTAAACTTGTCTTCATTCACTTCTTCTATAAGTAGCCAAAAGAGTTTTATGGGAAAATCACAAAAGTGTGGTACAAAGTTTAATTTCTGTGTTTGCGCTACATTACAAGCACTACAGTCCATCTGCCATTCAGCTACGGATTTTACCTTTAGTTAACTATTCAATTAATTATGTGTTTTATCTATGTTTAAAAACTAGCGAATATTGACTTGAACTTTCACGTTTTCAAATCCCACTATGCTTTCCAAAAGTATCTCACTTGATTTACCAACTAACCTCAGTAAGTAATATTAAAAGGTCAATGGAGAGGGAAGTAATTTAATTTTACAAACAAGGAGCTTTGTTTGGCTGCTCTTGATATGGAATATGCATTAACTTCTGTTCTACTTGCCCGAAATGGCATTAAAAATCATATCACGAAGACTAGAGATTCTTGCTCCGTAACATTTTTTTTAACCCCCCAAAAAAGAGAGAGAGAGAGAGAGAGAGAGAGATTACATTTACCTCTTCATTGCGTGATTATAGACATGGGAATATGAAATTAAGGCTAAAGAATTCAGCAAAATGACTTCATAACAAATCTATATGTGAAATACCACGAGTTGTGATGGCAAAGATGATCTATCAGGATTCTCTCTTATTATTTAGGAAGCATTCTGCCGTCCACAATGAGCCTACAATTATACCTCTTAGTGAGCCCGCCGAATATAGTTTCGATCTGTTACGACATGGACTTACTATTGGTAGATAAAAACATGGCCAGGTTTAATTATCTTCTCACTTGTCGTCTCAGTAAATTCCTCTTAAGACATTGAATGAGATCGCGAGGACACCACTGATCCTTTTTTAACTAGCAAATATACATATATGTGTGTATGTAAAAATGTGCTAGACTTCATGTTTCAGGATAAAGCTTCTCCTATATTTATCTCCAGCAACTAGTTATATACCTAGTAACCAACCTCCAAGGGTAAGAAAATTGTAACTTTTTAAATATATATATATATACACACACACAGTGTAATGTCTCTAACTTCGAATAACTAGCCATAATTGATGTGGTTTGGAGTGGAGCTAGTTAGCTTAACTTGGTTATTTTCTGAGCCATTTTTTTCTCATTAGTTGAATTAGATAACTTGAACCAATTAGGCATCACATATTTACCATCAATTCCATCAATCATACGGCTTTGATGATCGATATTAATGTTACGAGGAAAAACCTATAACACGGCTAAAATTATTACAATCTAAAGGAAACTCTTATCACATACGCCAAACACACAACCGCATATATATATATATATATATATATATATATATGTATATATATGTGTGTGTACATATATATATATATATATATATATATATATTGCATTGACGAAAGTACCATCACGAAAGAGAGAAACTGAGTGTTCAATAAAAAGACAACACAAACACTGATAACCGAAGCATGTTTTCACCAAAACGGGTCTCCCTTTTTTATTGAGACTTGGAGAAACAAGGCAATATTATTTCTGCTAAGCTTCAAAAAGATCTGTTGTATTGTGGCAGTGTAAAAAGGCTACGAATCCCTGTTTGTAAAATTACATTTCTGCCACTCCGCCCCTTATCTTTTCTTCTTCCTCTACTTCCTTTCCATCTCAAATAAATTAAAAAAAAAAAAAAAAATCTTGGAAGCAGTACAAACAGAGATTCTACAGCAGTACAAACAGTCGTCACTCTAAAAACCAAATTCTCAAATTCTTCTATACACATCATATGATCATCGTGCATTTCTGGGTTTTTAATAACCGCATGCTAAAAACCAAAAAAAAAAAATAATAATAATAATAATAATAAAAAGGATTTCTTGATACCAAAATACCCCCGGTTTTCCCACCTAAATTACAAGAGCCCTTCAAATTGCTAACACTAGGATGATGAGAAAAACGTGGGTATTTTGGCCAGAATTCAACAAAATTTCCCTTAAGAAATAAACCAAGAAAAAAAAAAGGGAAAAACTATTCATGAAAGGAAATGAAGAAGACGAATAATTAAATTTTACTAGCTAGTTGTGGAGAGGATCGGGGCAACTGGGCACTCGTCGTTTACTTTCTTCAAACCCCTTTTCGGTTTGGTTGAAATTAAGATTTCTTCCATTGAAGAACCTATCGAAGAACTCTTCTTCACTGCTCTTCTTATGATCATTACTATATCCCTTCGCTGTAGAATAGCCACCGTCGATATGCTCGACCTTCCACGTGGCATCATCTCCGCGGAGCAACCTCGCCGCACCTGCTTTGCAGTACTCACGGCAGAGCCAAATCTGCGACATCGGAACGATCAGCAGAGCCACAACGCAAAAGTACAAAACTACCCTCCTCCTCTCGCCGGCAAGCAACATCACCGGAAAGGGTATACCCACATAAAGTCAATGGACAAATCCGTCCAAGTCCCTCTCTTTTTGCCCTTTTGAAATGAAGTGACCGAGTACAAAAGTACTTAGAAAGTAGAAAGAACACACACACACACACACAAAAACCTCTCACTTTGATCTTTTCTTTTCTTCTCTTCTCCGAGGAAAAATATTAAAAAAAAAAAAAAAAAGGGTTTTTGGGCCTATTATAGGTGGCTTGCTGCTTGGTGTGGGTGGTGTTGACAACGCAAGAGGCCTTTGAGATTTTTATTCTCTTCCCACTCTCTGTCTCTCGAGGGCCGAGGCTATGACTTGTGAGTGATGAGCAAATGAATTGACGGCTATTATGGGTAATACGAGTTTTTAGAGAGAGAAAGACAGAGAGGAGAGAGAAATGGTAGATGGGGGATGGAGCCTCAATGTCTCCACACTGGCCCACGTGATGAGAAAATAGCAGCGGTCTATAATGTCTAGTGTTTAGAGTTTAAAATATATTATAACTGGCAATAACAGAAATACATTAAGGCCTCGTTCACTTTGCGGATTCGAATTTTCGATTCGAGTTGAGATGTGACATTTTTTGAGAGCTTTTTACTGTAACAGAAAATTTTGATGTGACATTTTCTGAGAGCTTTTTACTGTAGAAACCTAAAACTAAAAACTCAAATAGGTGAAGTGAACGAGGCCTAAAAAAAAATTATATTTTTTTTTTTGCTAATAAAAAAAGAAAAAAAAGAATTATATTACAAGCTTAGATTGGTTCATTCAAACTAGAAAATTACGTACACAAATAGTGAGGGCGCGAATGACTTCAAGATATAAGGGACCCAACCCCAAAAAAAAAAACTGCATTCACTAATAATTTTGAATGAAAACCCTTAAAGAGGAGAAACGTATACCAAATTCTAATGAAGGAAAATCAAATAGACATGTTAAACTTTTGCGAACACAAAAATTGTTCCTTCAACTGCACTTTTATAATCGACGAAATTTTTTGACTAAATGAGATTAATGACTCGTTTAGTTCGTTGATTTGAGTTTTTAATTTGAGTTTAGATGTAATTTTATGTGAGTTTTTTATTGAAACAAAAAATTTAATGTGATTATTTTTAAAAACTTTTTACTGTAATAATATTTGAATTCTAAACTCGAATTAACGAAATGCATGGAACCTAAAATACTTATAACATTAATGGTTCGTTTTGTATGAGAATTTAAATCATGATGATTCTAATCATGTTCTAATAATTTTAAGTTCAAATCATGATTCTGAAACTATGATTCAGAATCAGGGGGTTTGAATCACCTTAAATCAAGAAGAGTGGTAGTTTTAAAATTATGATTTAAACTAGTTTAAAACATCACATTAGATTCTAAATCATGACAAACTAAACACCGATTACACCACATAAAATCAAACTTAGCTGATGACAAGACACACTAACAACATTAGAAAGTGGGAAATCACCTTTGTTATTGCGTGACTAAAACAAAATTATTACAAAAAACACAGAGCAACAAGTAAATGGAGGAAAGGCACAGCTCTTTGGAAACAAGGAAAAACTAAAATCAAAGATAAATTCTTAAATACGAGAGAGAAATTTCTGACAACATAACAACTTTTGATGCCAAAAGAAACGGAGCAAGCACCAAATTTAGCCAGTTAGGCCTGGGGGCGCAACATAGTTATATGTTTAGGGTCAAATGAGTATCAGCTAACATGTAACTTTATTATAGAGATTTACATAGGATACGTCCGGGATGGATAAGCTTCCCCTGCTACCCACACCACTCTCTTTTTGTGCTCGATACTGTCTAATTTAATGCCGGGTCATGAATTGAGAATTCCCACTAGAAAAATTTATTCTCCTACCCAACTCATTTATCTATAAAAATTAACGTTTGGTTCATAAATTTAAAATTACGATTCAAAATTATTTTCAATTTACGTATATATTTTATGAGAGAAAATATTATAGTAAATCATGAACTATAATTCAAATCTTGTTATAGTTTCAAAGCTCAAAGCATTTCAAAATTTGAAAAACAAACTCAAATATTTAAAACCCTGAGAATATTATTCTCCTTTTTAAAGGTTTTTTTTTTTTTTTTCCTTTTTACCTCTAAGTTAAACATCATATATTTTATAGTGTGTAGTGTGTACGTGTGCGTAAGTGTATATACAATATATTTAGTATATATTATCGGATTGAAGATGGCCGAGACAGGGAAGATTGCCCCTTCCCTATATAATAACCCTCATACCTAGATACTCATATCTATTGATAAGAATGTCATCCATGTTCCAGCATTGATAATGTGGAGAAAATTTTTCTTTGCATACGGAAAGGGAACCTCTTAGTAGTGTATATTTCAATGAGGTCTATTTTTATTCAGCATTTTCATTTTTATAATTTTTTTACCATATATTTAAGGTTAATTAGAATACATCCTTAATTTTAGATCGTTGCATAAGTATCAGCCAAATTACATTTAAGAGGAAAATACATACCTTTTGTTGATCAAGAGTTTATTTTAACTATAAAATGTCCAAAATATCCCGAAGGCAAAAAAAAAAAACAAAAACAAAACAAAACAAAACAAAACAAAACTGTTAGAAATTAAGGGAAAAAAAAAAAAAAAAACAGTTGTTGTTAGTATCTTAAATCTTACTCTTTCAAATACTAATTGACGTAATATATGATCAGTTATAAATCTTTTATTAAAGTAAACATTAAAAAATTGTTAAGAATTAATATTAAAAAGTAATCTCTTCAATAAAAGTGACAACTCGTAAATTAGTATAAAAAATTGAGATTCTAACATTATTCATACCCTGTTGATTTTATTTCAATATAATTTTGTGACTAGAAGACTCATTGCTACTTCTTTTTCTTAAAGATCAAATCATTTTTTATTTTTTGAAAGGAAACTGAAATTTCACTAAGCTGAAGTGACCAATTCGAGTTTATAATTTGAGTTTTGCTACAGTAAAAAGCTCTCAAAAACAGTTACATCTAACTTTTTTGACTACATTAAAAAACTCTCACATAAAATCACATCTCAACTCAAATTAAAAACTCGAATCAACAAATTAAACGAATTCTAAATCTCCTTTTACAAAGGAGCCAAGAAACTTTGATAAATAGTCAAACATATTGAGCGCGAACTGCCAACAACATATATATATATATATATATATATATGTATAAAATATATATACACATACACATATGCATGTTGAAGCCGTGTCTATAGTCACACCAAGGTAATATGTAGAAGTAAAAACGTAATATGATATTTGTTCAATGTAACACTGATACTGAAAGGTGTAATAACAGTGGGAGATAATTTAATATTTAGGTATCTCACATTTAAATGTCAGTTTATGTTAAACAAAGGCTTTTTTTTTTACGAACACCTTCTCAACTTTATGAGTTTAGCAAATTAGTCCCTTAACTTTTTTAATCTTAGTAATTCACTCTCTAAACTTTAAAATTCGTTGTTATGTTTGTTAAATTCATAACAAAATTAAAAATTCAGAGGATTTCTTCCACGTGAACGTAAAAGGCTAATTTTGGTCATTTTTCATTGAATTGATCCCCTAACATCAAGAGCGAAAAAATTTTTGAATTGGGGATTAACCGTTCTGGGAAAAAAATTAAGAGTTTTCCAATTTCAAAAAAAAAATATATTCAATCTCGATGCGAAAAAAAAACTATAATTAACCTCATTAAATGTTCACATCGAGGAACCCGTCCAAATTTTTAATTTTGTTTTCAATTTAACCAATATTGTAATGAATTTTAAAATTTAAGAAGTGAATTATCAAGATTAAAGAGTGAATGACTAATTTAACAAACATGTAAAGTTGAGGGGAGTCCGTACCAAAAAAAAATCGTTAAACAAATGTCATGTTAGGTTTTATTTCTACACGTTTTGTTAATGGGACAGTCCTACCAGTTGAACTGTAGCAACTATATATATATATATTAAGATTATTATTACTGGTGGCTCAAAATTTTAAAGTCATTCTTAATTTGTCTGCTAAATTTTAAAAACTTTTTACTCCTAAATTTTATATTTTCCCACTTAATCACTTTTATTGTAATTTCTGTTAAAATAGATATTAAAAAATAGAATAATGCAGTTACATAGCCTGTCTGTTTAAATTTCTATTAAAAATAAATAAATAAAAATTACATGGCCACACATATATCCCTCTTTTATATCTGATTTCAATAGAAATTCATATAAAAAGGTTTAGGTAAAACTGTAGTAAAAAAATTAAGTGTAACTGTTTTTAAGAGTTTTTTATTATAATAAACTTAAATTTTAAACTTAAATTGGTGAAATTAACGGAGCTTAAATTAAAAAAAATCAAAATTAAATGAGAAGAACGAAAATTTTCAAAACTGAAGAAAAAAATATAAATGAATCCAAAGTTCATCCCCTAACTGGTCCAACGCAACAAAACCAGTGGCTTTTGACCGAGTCGCAAATATTTTACATTATTTAAGCCGTCCACGCGATCTTATTACTAATTTGCCATTTAAGTACGTAAAAACTTTTCTGATCTTAAATCTGCATGTCGGTGACACAACCCAAGCAGGAGTCAAAATTACGGAAATATATAATACCACTAAGAACAAAAAAAAAAGAAAAAAAAAAAAAACATCAACGCGCCCACTGGCGCGCATACATACATTCTCGTCTTTAAAAACCACCAATAATTCAATAAAGAAACCGCAGGTATGAAAAGCCTGGAAGAAGAGCGTTTGTTTAACCACACGCGCGCTACGGGAGGCTTGGAAAAATCTCTCGTTTATCATTTTTTTTTTTTTTTTGCTATATGTACATAAACGATGCTAATTATGGGTTCGATCATGTGAGAATATTTATGGGTTTGAGATTAAATAAAATAATATAAAGAAAAGAGAGAATTTTTGAAGAAGAAATGTAAGAGAGAGAAAGAAACATTGGAATGGTGAAGAAGAGTGGAGGGATTGGCCGGGAATCCCGCCAAGGTGTTGGTATATGATCGCCAGCACCCCAACTCATCTTTAATTTGTGGTGTGGTGTGGTGTTGACGTACGTAACAAGGAAAACATGTATGAACAGTGTCCGTACGATCTTAGGTTTCAAATTTTGATGCAATCTTGTGAGATCCACTGATACAGTTCCTTGAGAACCAAATTAGGTCCTTTTTTGGCCCCCCGGGTTTTTGCGTGTAATCTTTTGCCTTTCCACTTCAGCTTTCCGTTGGGGTTTAAAAAGAAGGTGGGGGCCACAACATTTTGTACTTCTTTTTTCAAATGAAAAATACTGTATAATTCAAAAGGAAAATGTATCCTCTCATTCTCTTATATGAAACTCATATAGTATTTAGAGGTGTTAATGCCATATACTGTTGCAGGTCGGGTTGACCCGACACTTTTAAAGGGTTACGACTGGATCTCATCTATGAAATTTGTGGCCCATGCACGTCCCAAACGCGGTTTAGGCCCATAAAATGTTGTATTTTTTATTAAAAAGGTTTTTTTTAAAAAGTAATTACATAAAATATCAACTATAGAAGCCTTGAACATAAAAATGTCTACTATTATATAATATTATAACAATATCTACTTCTGTCTAATAAGATATGTATAATATCGGGTATGCCCTTACAGTTTATTTTGAGTATGTCTCGTATCGTGAGTTTTATATTTTATGAGTTGATTTTATATGATAATATATTACGTGTTGATTTTCCTTTCCGAACCTGATTAATATTTTGTTTGTTTTTTTGGGGCATATAATGTTACATAATAAAATCACATTTTTTTGAGATATATAATATTACTTCTTTATTTTTTGTCATTATATCTAAAAATATATAAAAAAAATAACAAATTAACTTTTAAAATGGCCCGACCCAACAGGCCTAAAAGGGCTAGTCGTTTAAGGTCTTATCGGGCTTATAATAGGGCCGGCCCAATAAGGACCGGACCAAGTCCTAAAGGACAATAGGGTTAGGGTTAGGCCTGAGGGTATTTTTTGAGGCCCGACCCAGACCCGATCCTTTACTATAGTAGGTCGTGCCAGACATGACTCAGGCTCATCATGGATCAGGGGTCAAAGTACCATGGGGCTCCTTTTTGTAAGAGAATGAGGATTTATTTTAACCCTATTACAACAAATAAGATTACTCTTTTTAAATACATGTAATCGCTGAATGGAGCACGTATAAAAAAAGATAACATCGTGACTCATAAATATAACCTGTATTTATTGTGCCATAAGATATACCATGGCTCATAACTAAAAACGTAAAAAGTATTTATTATGCCATAGGCTATAGCGTTTTTTTTTAAATAAACAAATTTGAATTTTATTGATTATGATTCTATTAAGGCAATTACTATCTGAAAATGTACCCATACTAAGTGGCCCCACAACATTATACTATTGATTTATGTCCAAGTTTTCTCCAAAATTATTTGATTTGTTGCAAAGGTTTGGGCTAGCGATAGCTGGGAGAGTTTGCAGCATGTGGGGAGAACTTGGTATTCGTTCTATTTGGTAATGATGGTAAGCTAATCAAATTCAACTCACAGCTAGCCAAATAAAGAAAGAGGAGATTTTGAGGAAGATTTTGATTAGATTTAGGATGAACAGGCTCATGGGATTAATGAACTGGCACATGGTAATGAGTTGGAAGACTTATTATTAATGTTGTGAACGTTATAGTTAATTATTAATTGGGAGTTAATTAGATCCGAAAACTATTTTGGGATTATTTTCATGAAGCCTGTATTATAATTATTTGTAAGCTTAGAATATCTCTAGATTCTTTTTATTCTCACGTATCTCTATATGAAGAATACTAACGTCACTTTCTTTATCACGTTTTTTATTACTTTCCTTATTTACTATTTAAAAATGATAAAAAGAATAATAAAAATAGTAATACTAACATTTCTCCCATTCTTTTTAAGTTATAGTCATGTTTTTTAGTTGCGCTCAACCCTTATAAATATGACTTCGGCAACATCGGCAAATGCAAATGTTCTTTGGCAACCAAAAGAATAGTACAAACACTAAGGAGATTTTCCACTCGAGTACCATATCTTTCTTTAAGCAGCATTAAAACAAGCCGACACAATGCTCGACTAATTCATCACGAGAAATCAAAAACATTAAAATTTCACTAGAATCAAACAGATTTTTTGCTCTTGCCATCAAGGGACACGTGTTTTTGTGATGCATGAAATCCATACGCAATTTGATATTAATTAGACTATGACATTGTACAATTTTCACGTGTAAATGACTGGGAGTCTAGGACCTGTGTCACATGCGAATAAAATATTAGGACATTTCCATTAATTATTAATTAGTACTACTGATGAATAAGATATATCAACTACCGGCATCAAACAAATTAACGCGTCTTTTCCAAACGGGAAAACTAAGAAGATGGTCAAAGTTCAAATTTGCATATATATATATATATTATATATATATATATATATATATATGGATACACACAAAAAAAAAATGAAGTGACAGTAAATGGTCAAAAGGAAAACGCTGAGATGGATCAGAGGACTGAAGTGAAATAGCTAATAAGCATGAGCTATATAATGAAGGAAAGATGAGATCAAAAGAGGATCAGAAATTCACAGCACTGTCGATAAAACTTCATTGATTGTTTTAAGAATGTCTTTCACAGCCAGAGATGGCCAGTATCTTATATATCGAGAACAATGAGTTATACTGTGGAAGAGCAAATGTCCAAATTAGCTCTGGTGTCCTTCAACAAATTCACAAGAGTGTACGACTGATGTATAAAGAATTGTCATTTCCATGTAAACTCTGACGAGACTAAGCGAGAAGAGATTTAAATTTCAATGTTTTGTTCTCCATACTACAATAATACACAACACAACAAAAAACTACTGATCTTCCTAAAAAAATAATATAGGACCTTTTCCAATAAGATGGTCTGTCTGTAGTTTATAATTTTTAATAATTAAATTTGATTAAAATTATATTAAATTAAAAAAATATACAAAATAAATAAATTTTAATGTAAATTTGATAATTGAAAAATAACAAACCATCAATAGTCTACTTTTTCAAAAACTATGAGAAACCCTCTAACCTTTCTAATAATAACCTAAAACTGGCACCCCCTTTTTATAATAAAAGCTAGGACAATCTAATTTACAAGTATAAAATTCTCTGTATAAGATAATAATCGTCATCATATAATTAGGCTCCACAATCTCTACTGACAGTTAAAAAGGACAACTCATTGTAGAAATTCTCAAATAAATAAATAAAATAATCATATTTTTTAACATTAAATTTGATTAAAATTACATCAAATAAATGAGTGTATGATAATTTAATACAAATATTAGAGTTCTACAGGTAGAGGCCCCATATTCCTACCGTGTAATTCTTTAAAAAGAAAAACAAAATATAACGCCAACAACACTGATTCACTGATCAAAGGGTACTTTTTCCCCCCCTTTTCCACATCGTTAATCCAAGAAAAAAAAAAAGTTACACCTAAATATGGAATCAATCAATCAAAGGTGATTCAATAGCGCGTGATAATGTCACGCGCCTGTGTGGGGGGCATGCAATTTGCTTTACAATATGGTTATGACCTTTTCTTTTCCCCTCAAAGTTTTTCACTATATGGTGCTGCGGTTGGGTTTTGGACTTTTGGCCGTGCTCTCATTTTAAAAAGAGCATTTTGAAAAGTTGAATTTGTTTTTGGTGTGTCCCTGAAAAAGAAAAGAAAAGAAAAGAAAAGAAAAGAGTAGAAGTGCAAAAGGCTAAACTCCCAACTCAGAAAAGCCTATCTATAATCTGATCCTCTGCAGGGCAATAAAGGCAAAAACTTTTAAGCTTATACCTGATTTTTGTACTCACTCTTGGTGTCCTTTCCTTGCCCTTGTTTTCTTTTTTTTCCATTTTCTGTTCGCTCCCTTTAACTCCAAATCTCCAATTATGGCATCCTTTTATTACATTTGCCTCTTTCTACATGGCCTTATACTATTCTCTTGACCTCTTTCTTCCAGTCTTTTTCTGCAACCTTTTGCCACTTTCCTCTGTCTAGAAAAATTAAAGTACTCTAATGGCGCCACTGGTGTGCTCTTCAGTCTTCCCCCTATAATTATGATCATTTCAGGTCGTGACCAACATTATTGAACCTTTAGTAGTGTTCTTTTGTTTTATTTTATTATTATTATTTTTATTATTTTCAATAGGCACAATTTCCAGCTCACAATTTCAACAAAAAATAACAAGAGGACAGATATTAGCTTGAAATTTATCAAAAAATAACAATTTCATTTGCATTGGTAAGACTGATTTTGGTGATAGTTCGATCGGTTTTATCGGTTAATTCAGTGTTTTTTTTAACAGCCTAGATTATCTATGGAATTTATATATTTGGTCTAACTGGATTTTGTATTGTGATCTTCGAAACCAACATGATTAGTCTCGTACTAGAGATGAACATTACAAGTAAAGCATATATAGGAGATTGAAAAAGGAGGTTCAAATTAATATGCGTACAAGACTACAACTGACACCAGCAATGCCTCCTTAGTAGCTTGCGTGGTTTGGTGATCACGGCGCATGCCTAGTTGCGTACCCGGCATGCATCTCTTTTTAAGCTTTGCATATGACTCTTGCATTACAACAAGAAAAATGATATTTATTTCTATCAGGATAAAATTCTATCACTCATAAAATAATAAGTCTTACTAGATTGGTCTCGTTTACTTTATAAATTCAAATTTTTAATTTGAGTTAAAATGTGATATTTTTTGAGAACTTTTTACTGTAATAAAAAAAGTTAGATGTCATATTTTCTAAGAATTTTTTACGGTAGAAACCCACCATCGATGAATAATAAGGTTTTAACACTTACATAATAAAATCAGTGAAATGAATAAAGCTTAATCTCATCTACTTATATAATGGAACCCACCATCTATAAATAGTAGGATTTTAACACTATGGGGATAAATATGAATGCTCTTATAACAATTATTCAGAGCTAATGCAAAGCAAACTACCATTCTTCATTGCATGAGAACTATTCATAGAAAAAGAAAAAGGAAGCTCTGCTACATATCTTAACTGAGGAATTAATTCACAATAAAATCAATGAATCTTTCGGGAAAAAGATAAATAGAATTTTGTAGTAGCGTACGAAAAAAAAAATATATATATATATATATATATCATTTAAAAAACTTTGTTTTAAACTGTTAAAATTTATACTACATTTTACATGTTTTGTGTTTATTTTCTTGTCATTTTAATGTGATTTTGACTATATTTAACATTTAAAAACTTACATAGATATCCAAAATACCCAATGTCTAGTTGAAATCCTATGTTGCTCAAATCGGTTAAAAAGTATCCAATAACCAATTTAATTTCAGAAAATAGTATGATTGCCGTCACTAATATGTATGAAATATTTTATTTTTACATTAATGTACAAAAAAAAAATGAAACAAAGTGAGTTTTTAAAATCTAAAAAGAAAAAAAAAATTGTTCTTGGAAAAAACGCAAAAAGGTAAATAAAAACCAAGACCCCTTCTAGAGATATCCTCCGCAACCCACTGCAACTCCGTTTTGATCACCCGCCACCGGCAAGATCCTCTTATCCCATTTTCCCACGCACGAGATCCTCCACCTCGCCTCCCGGGTTTCCTTACCATTGGTTTCCGATGTGAAATCTGCAACGCCATCTCTGGCTCCAAGGGGTTATTTTTGCGTCATTCTTAAAAACAAAAGGGGTAAAGGTGGTATTTTGAAAGAACACAGAGGATAATTTAGAAATTTGGATAACAAAAAGGCAAATGTCGTATTTCTAGTAAACGTAGAGGTTATTTCCTGTTTTTTCTTTTTTTTTTATTAGTGACAAAAAAAAAAAAAAAACCCAAGTAATAGGAAATTTTTGTGTGCGTTTATTAAGGAATCATACATTGTGCAAATTTAACAAAATCTTGTGGACTTTTACTTTGTACGAATATGTGGAAAAGATGCAGTGTAGGGGATGAATTGAAACGGCATCTAAAGCAAGACGATCAATAATTTATAAATGGAATTGCTGTACAGTTGAATGAATGAAATTCAGGAACTAAAATTAAAAGTATTTACGTTAGTTTGAATTTTGATTAAAGCTCTTGATTTTTCCACATATTGACTGCGAAAGACACAAAGAAGACACTCTCTCAACTAGTTTGATTCCAACTGCCCCCAAATACCAAACCTTTTCAGCTGCCAAAGTGTTCAAGTATGTCGCACAACCGATATAGAGAACACTCAAGCCCATGTGTCTGGTTCATTCTGGTTTTAGTCTTGACACATCATTTTCATTTTCAGTCAACAAAGCGACTAAAAAGTTTCATTATATTCCTAGAAGAAACGTGCCATTTTTTTTCCTTTTTCTTTCGCTTGAAGAAAAATTAGGGTTTATTTATTTATTTTTTTATTTTCTCTTTCTTTCTATTGCCCTTTTTTGGGGACGAAAAATACAATGATATCTCCTAATTTTTAGCAATATTACAGTACCATTTCCATTATTGAACTGAATTACAATAGCAATTTTAGCAATATTACATTACCATTTCCTTGCTCAAACTTACTTATAATAACATCCTCTTAAGTACTGTTGGAATTTTTAAAATTCCCATAATGCCTCTAAAATAGTTTTAAAACAAATGGTCTCAGCCACTAAAATATGCATAAAAGAAGAATTTTACTTCTCAAATATTATACAACCAACATATTTCTAAGCACAAATTCTTTTTTTTTTTTCCAAATATTCTTTTATTTTAAATTTTTGAGTTCTCAGTAATCTCAAAATATTATTCATTTAGAGCATTTTATTTGCATATCCAAATTTATTGTTTAATTTTTTGTGTCTTAATTAGTGTTTAACTGATTAAACCATATCACATTATCCTATAATAAGTACAAAAGAATTAGTTAAAAAACAATCTAAATTTTTTACATGATGTGGTATTACTTGATTAGTTAAACACCAATTAAAATACTAAAGTTAGACAACAGATATGAGTCTTTTATTTCCATTAAAAAGAACACTCCTAACTAACAGTTTAGTCTCCATCTTGTCCATGTTGCATGAGGATTTTTTCCCCTTTCTCTGTCTTTTAGTATTATTTTTTTAATTTCATTTTATTATATTAAATCTGAGGGTGTTGGGTATGAGGATTTGTGTCATGATTCGAATCATGGTTCGTGATTTGTCACAGTGTTTTCTCTCACAAAAAATACACGTCAACTGAGAATGATTCTAAATCATAATTCTGAATCTGTGAATCAAACGTTTTTCATGCATTTGAGTAAGAAAGATAAATTTAGTGGACGCCTCTTGAAAAGTGGAAACTTATCATTGATATTGTCCCTGTGTTTCGCAAAATAACGAGAACTTATCATTTTCTCATGCTTTTTGTAATTTTTTTTTTCTATGCTTTAGTGGATGACCTTGAGACAGTGTTGTTTAATGAGTTGTGTTGTGTTCGCATGGTCCTTTTAATTAGGTAATACCACGCTATTTTGCTGTGCTCGATTACTTATCCATCTCAACCTCATGTCAACCCCCTCCCCATCGGTCCTTGTCCTTATTTATATCTATACCTACCTACTAAATGAGAATAAGTTTAGGAAAATTATAGTAAATAGTAGGTTTTTAAAATTACATTAGGTAAATAACAGATTTTAAAATTATTTAAAATAAATAAACAATAATTTACATGGTAAATAAATTATTTATGGTGTAAATGATTCATGTGCAATTTGTAAAAAATAACTTGTGTGGTAAAACATCTTTATTTATATGAAAAAAATTCTTTTTTTACTGGTCATAAAAAAGAAATTTATGTGAAAAAATGCTTTTACTAGTCGTAAATGAATCAATTATATGGTAAATGATTTATTTACCATATAAAACTTTATTTATTTTAAATAGTTTTAAAATCTACTATTTATTAGAATATTGAGTTGATTGTGTAATTAGTTCTTAATGCTCCTTTCCATTTTTAGATTGATTAGTTGTAATATGAGTGTGAACATATTTTGTGGGTTAATTATAGCGGATTGATTGGTTGTGTAATTGGTAGCCTAATTTGTCTTAATTGATTGATTCACAAATTATATTCTTAAAAATTATTCTTATATATAACCAATACAATTATTTATAAAATTATCGGTGAATGAAAAAGTAAATGTATTCTCAATCCGTAAATATAAATAAATTACTGAAACATGTTAAATCTTTATTCTTCTTTCTTTTCTATCTTTTATATCTTTTTTTTATTTACTTAATTTAATTTCGAAATATGTTATTTACTAAGGGAAGCCCTGTGAAACGTTATGTGCGAAATGTTTCGCAATCTCAACGTACTCGCTTAGCTTCACAAATAGATCTTCATAAAAATTAATTCATTTAACAAAAAGAAAAGAAATATTATCAAACTGACAAGAAAAAAGAAAAAGAGCAAGCTTGATGTTTTACGGAGAGATGGAGGGGACTGGAACCCGGGGGATCCCGGGATGCTGAGAGTGTTGGGCCTCTGGTAGAAGTTGTAGAGGAGGTAGTGCTGACTGGGCTTAAATTGCAGACTGACAATTTTACCCTAATTTACACACAAATCGGGGACCCTATCTTTCGTGAAATAAAGTTGTGAGCAAAAACAATAATAATAATAATAATAAATAAAATGCATAACCTTCGAACTTTACGCAGCATTATTGCACGCGTGGCTTTTTTGCCCTTTCTGGGGAGGAATCTGAGGAAAGAAATTACATTTGTTTTGGAAAAAAAAAAAGTTTCATGTTTTTTTTTTTTTTTTTTTTTAGGAGTTTCTTTGTTAATCTACATTACTAATCTACCTTACTGATAATCTTAATTTTTATCTATTAGATCTTATTAAAATCATATTAAATTAAAAAAAATATACATAATATAAAAATTTTAATACAAATCTAATTGTTAAAAAGTAAAATATTACTAATAATTTATTTTTACAGAGACTACCAGAGGGAGTCTTGTTTTTCATTTCTAAAAAATTACTTTGGGAATAAGTCATTAAAAGGGCAAAAGGAACCTTTATGTCCCACTAAAAAAGCGCGAGGTCCTCCAACAGTTATTCACAAACGGCAGGATGCCATTTGAATGTTATCCAATAGTGAGCTATCTTTTTAATCCTAAACTAAAATACAAAGTACCAGTCTACCAGACGACAAAAACCCTCTCTTATAATATGATATAACTTTGCATGTCGTTTTTGCAAGCAGTCGTTATAGCACGTATATGTAACTACATAAACGGAATCCAATTATAGCTAAAGTTCAAGTCATACACATAAGAAAAGGCATTTCGAACCCTGAGTAACATCTAGTGCAAAACTTGGTAGCCATCTATGACATTACCCAAATGAATTCTTTCTATGCATACCCAGCCATCCCAATATTTGAGCTTTGACGATTTGCCTTCTGAGCTGCCTGAGTAGTAGTCGCCTTGGTGAAGTACATGTAGTAGTATACGTTTAGAATCATGGTTGCAACCACAAATATTGCTCCAGTAATAAAAACACCCTTCCGTAACGATTCACAGGAGAAGTTCTGAGCATAGATCATCTCCCGGTACTTCGTGTGATATGCATTCTTTGTCGCACCGGCAATCAGACAAGCTTCTGCAATCAGAAAAGTTGTCCTGTAGACAGAAGTACATAGCAAGTTTCAATAACAAACCAACACCCGGCATATTTTCGAAGTTGTAAACACATTCTACTCCCAAGTTTACGGAATAATTTCTCCTGGGTTGGCACGTACAAAACTGCAACAAGCTTGTTATGGAGATTGATAGAGCCAGCCAGCAATAATAAGAAAACACGCAACATGAGGAATAAATGCTCACAATAAAACAGAACAAATGCAATATGACACATCAAACATAGAAAATCATGTCTACTTAACTAGTCGAAGGCGAAATTAGGCGAGAGTGATCAACTATTCCCTACTAGAAATACTAAAATACAACATTCCAAGACAGACCCGACATAATAAATAATGTATAGATAAGAGAGGATACAGACAAGTGAAAGGGTACATCAAAAGACTCACCATGATGACACAAAATAGATGATCGACCAAGCTCGATGACTGCCAGGAGCCAAGGGTCTTCCAAAACACATGCATTTTGTCACTCCCATAAGTACAGATTCACTTGAAAGAAGAAACAAAAAGCCTCCCACTCCATAACCAGTAGCAACATCTGAGTTATACACACAGTAGGATGAATTTGTACGTTCATCATTGAATATATGACCCTGTGACAAAGAAAAATCATCAATTAAATGAAAACCACGAAACGTTTATCATATAGTTAGTCATACCAAATTAATCAAGATTCCAACAACGACAATCTAGAAAAATTTTCCTTGTAAATGACTATTTATTGCAAGGAACAATAATAGATTACGACCAGAATGTACAACATGTTAAAGTAAATATTTTACTCTTCCTAGGACAACACTAAATCAAAATGAAAGAATTATCCATTAGTTTATGACTGCAAGGATGTGTAAATAACATTTTTGAGTTGGAAATTTCAAAGCACTAAGACAGTTTCTCTCTAACCAATTGTTCCTTGCACGTTATTGGGAGTTACCATAAAATGAACCATGATATTATCAGATAACCGTGAACATCAAACCCTGGGACAATTAAAGAAAAATTGATCTTCTGTCTATACGGACGCCTACTCAGTTTTGGAATTCGGACTATGGAGGGGCGATTAAGAACGAGGCACAAAAGGAAATGGGAAACTTTTTGTCAATGAATTCATCTCTGAGACAAAAACCCAAAGAAAACCTTACAAGGCACCTTACAAGGAGGTATGCACCTTACAAGGCAACCATCAATGAAGATTATGCAATGCGATTTCACCGGTTAAGGTCGCATAATGATGACCACAGTTTCGTATTAGACTTGGTGCATTGAAACAGCAATGGTAATGGAACGATAAATATCAACAAAGACTCGGTCAATGGTTAAGACAGACAAAATTCTCCTAAAGGCATGGGTTCGGAGCAATTCTTTTGAAGTAGACTAACTTCGCCGACCAGCTAGTGCTTCATGACATACTAAAACATTTTATAAATATCAAACACAACTGAATAATTGGGTTTTCACTGTATAAAATAATCAAAAGGAGCTGAAATTGAAGAGTTGAAAAACAACAGTTTCAAAAAATGCCTACAATTTCACGAAAGATGATATTCTAAGAAGAAACATCTAAAGTTTTAATATGATAACAAAAGGAAATTTAGTTATCTCAACAAATTGAAAAAGAAGCCAAATATCACAAAGGCAAGGAAGGAAGTGAAGAGAGATAGCAAAACCACAAGGCTAAGTAATCAAGACTCTTTAATTTATAGTTATAATTTTTTTTTTTTTTTCCTTTTGGGAAGAGGTGGCTCTTTAAAATTAATTAAAACGTGATGACATTATGGTCATAATTAGTAAAGATGGCAGGGGAAAAGCGTGTAATCCAAGACCTGGGCTGGTTCAACTTGCAACGTCAAATCTTCCGATAAGATTGGAGGTAAAGATTGAGGAATATCCACGGGACCCAATGCCTTCTTCAAGCGGGAAACATGAAAGACCAGGTGAATCCGAGCATGAGAAGGAAGTTGCAGCATGAAAGCTCGTATTGTACCAATATTTTGCCCACAGAAAATGTGTAAACCATTGCCTAGGTTGACCAGAGACAAAACAGCGCAAGTAGGCCTCCAAACAGCGGTTGACGACCTCCGTTTGTCCATCCGTCTATGGGTGAAAAGCCGTACTCCGGCACAAAGTAGTGCCCTGCAACCGGAAAAGTTCCTTCCAAAAATGGCTCATAAAAACCTTGTCTCGATCGGAGATGATACTCCGCGGAAAACCATGTAGGCGCACTATGTCACGGACAAAAGAAGCAGCCACGGTGTTGGCCGAAAACGAGTGTTTTGAGGCCAATGAAGTGACCATACTTACTGAGGCGGTCAACGACAACCAAGATTGAGTTATAGCCTGCAGATTTAGGTAATTCCTCTATGAAGTCCATGGAAATATCGTCCCAAACACAATTAGTATAGGCAAAGGTTGCAACAACCCCGCAGGCGATAAAGTCGACGACTTATGTTGCTGGCAGACGGCACAAGCAGCCACAAAAGACTCGACATCCTTGCGATACCTTTCCAGTAGAACTCCATTGCCAACCGCTTATAAGTCTTAAGACCCCTAAATGCCCGCCAATCTTACTACTATGAAACTCACGTAACAAGGTTGGAATAAGAGGAGATTGTGGAGGAACGACCAACCTGCCCTTGTATAGTAAATGCCCCCTTTGATTTATAGTTATATTTTTTTTTTGGGAAGAGGTGGCTCTTTAAATTAAATAAAACGTGATGACATTATGGTCATAATTAGTAAAAATAATTCACAAATAAATAAGTATCTAAATAAATGGCTAACATGTAGGGGTGTGCAACAAACCATTCAAACCAACCAAATCAAACCAAAATAAAAGAAAACCAAACCAAACCAAATCAAACATTGGTATGGTTTAAATTTTTAAAAACCTAATTTACTTGGTTTGGTTTGTAGTTTTACCCTTCAAAAACCAAACCAAACTAATTCTATTTTGTATATATTTTCATAAAATTATATATATATATATATATTACGTATATGTAACTTATCTATATTTTTGAAAAAAAAATACATTTATTCCAAAATTAAATGAGCACGACCATAAAAGTTTTTACCATAACCTACATAATGGAATGTCTATCATACAAAATATTAGTACTTTAAAAAACTAATTTACTTAGTTTAGTTTGTGGTTTTACCCTTAAAAAACCAAACCAAACCAAACTAATTCTATTTTGTATATATTTCATAAAATTATATTTATATATATATATATATATATATATTACGTATATGTAACTTATTTATATTTTTGAAAAAAAAAAACATTTATACCAAAATTAAATGAGCACGATCATAAAAGTTTCTATCATAACCTATATAATGGAATGTCTATCATACAAAATATTAGTACCACCTACGGTTGGGGCTTGAGAAGAGGTTATAAGATATTAGTTCAACCAATTAGAAAAATCAAACCAAAATAATTAAAAATCAATTTAATTTAGATTGAATTAGATCTCTTAATTGGTTTGATTTAGTTTGAAAATTTCTAACCAATTTATAATTAGTTTGGTTTGCATTTCATTCAAAATAAGCGGTTTGGTTGGTTTGCACGTCCCTACCCACATGCCACGATATAAGGCATTGAATACAAAAACAATTAAGCAAAGAATTATTTGAAATTCTTTAAGAAATCAAAAAAGATTTCCCCTAAAAAGATCCAAAATCCGTAAGTACCTCTTTACACTTCGCCAGCTTCAGAGAAAAAATAATTAACAAAATATCCTCTTATGTACTCACTTTAAACGCCATAACCACAAGATCAGAACTCATAATAACACACTAATCGCACAAAGTAAATTACACAACAGGATCAACTTCAAAAGAACTTACTTAATCAAATCAATAATTCAATAAGCAGAGCACGGGAGTTTCCAGATGAGAACGCAAAAAATAAGCAGAGATCAAAGTGACAAATGACAAGGACAAGGACAACAAAAGGCGATAAGATTATTCATAGAAAGGGAAAGTGAGAAGAGAGGACGGAGGCTTACAACGCTCCGTCGTCTCTCGGCGGCAATGGCGAAACCGAAGGCGACCAAGCTGAGGACCACGACCAGAAGATGAACCAGACTCGAGCCTTTTCCTTCTCCCATATCTTATTTCTTTGCCCTAATTAGAGCTATAGAGAGAGAGATTTGTGAAACTCGGGGTTTTGGCTACTCTGCTCTGCTTGGCTTAGTTGGGTGTGAATAATGTGATCAAAAGTGTGTGAGAGCGTGGGAAGCAGTGAAAGTTATTTTTGAAAAAGGAGAGAGAGAGAGAGAGAGATAGAGAGAGATGCACCACGCGAAACGAGAGAGCGTTAGAGCCACGCGAGAGAACAGATTCGCGGAATTAGAATGGCTGCTTGGTTGAGCTCAGTTTGCGTGTTTTAAACGCGGCTGGTTCGAGTTTAACCTGCAATTTCGACGAAGCCGGTTCGAGTTTAATTACGTGAATTATCCTGTGTGAGCGTTCTCACCTGCTTATCTTGAGTCTCTTCTTCTTTTTTTTTTTTTTGGTGATCGGACAAGAAAAGGATTAATAATGTTGTATATTTTTCCCATAAAGAAGAGGATTGCGAGGATGGATCGATCCAAAGAAAATAAAAAGACATTTTCGTCCTCAATTTTTCTAGTTTGGCAATTTGATATTTTTTTTTTGACAATGAACCTCTTTTATCTTAAAAATCTTTACAATTAAAGGGTTGTCCAAGTCATTTATCCAACCCAAGTGTACCCAACTTGACTGAAGTTATTGGCGCAATAACGTGTTCGGCAACAAACACTCTTACTCTAAATTCGAACTCTACTCACCTTTTGAATTTCTCGTTCATTTTACCGATTCGAATATAAAATTTTAATTTTATTACAATAAAAAATTCTCAAAAACAGTCAAATTTAACTTTTTTATTATAGTATAAAAATTTCATATAAAGTCATATATCATTTCGAATAAGCGAACTAAATGAGCATATAATAATGTAGATTCTCTGATCAAATCCGGCCTTTACCAGTAGGCAGTAAAAGTTTCATTTTTTTATAATATATTATATTCATGCCAAAGTGCTTTTGGTAATTTGAGTTAGCATTTTGTGTTACCAAACACAAAACTCAAGAGAAATGTCAAATTACTGTCCTTCCATTAAACTCAAAATTCCAATTAAATGATAACTCAAATATATTTGCTAATTGAAATCCACAAATTTGAGTGAATGAATTGAAGACTTTCTAAGATTCAATAGAAAACAAAATTTTCTTTACGATCCTGCACATGAGCGTCTGTTAACGCACAAGAAGTTAATATATTACGTGCACATATCTTACCTCCTTGATGTTATTGTAAGGTTTGTGCATGTGGTATATTAACCTCTTGTAAGATGGATTAATCATATATTTAGTCTATATAAGACTAACAATAAATCAAAACCTTACCAAAAAAATGCAAGCAACCTTACTACTTGACTAAATGATTAGTGGTTTTGGCTCATAATGTTGTGAAATGGGTGTCGGCTAATGGTTTGGGTGTCGGTTAAAATTGTGTCAATTGGATTAATGGGTCCCAAGTATTTACTAATTTACTTTTTATCTTTGCCTTAGAATAGGCTTGTTTCTTTGTTGTTCGTTGTTTGTGTTTTGTTTTTTTTTTTTTTTTTTTTTTGACTAATTTTGTTTTTGCTCTTTTGTACTTCTGCCTTTTGAAAATATATGATTAGTTGTTTGTTGCATATAAATTTATGGGAAAATTTCATATTAGTACGTGTGTTATAGCGTAATTGTCTTTTAATATTATGTTTTTTTTTTGTAATTTTAAATTTGTACTTTGCATTTTAAAAATTATTTTTTAGCACCTAAAGATCTTTTGATAATGTAAAATGTTAAAGTCACCATTATCATGAATTAACCAAAAAAGTAATAATAAATTTTGAAAATTTTTGAAATTTCTTTTAAGCATTTAAAATTAAAAATAAAAAAATTGATAAATATATCAAATAGAGTTATTTTACCATTTTTTTGGTATTTAAATTGGTAAGTTCTTGAGATTTTAGCTCTTTTTGGTTTAACTTTGTGTATTTTTGTTTAATTTATTTTAGTTTGATTTTATTTTAATTTATTTTGTTTTAGTTTAATTTTACTTTATTTTAAGTAGTTTGATACTAATTTTTGTTGTTATTTAGTTTCCCTTGAAAAATTATATTTTCTCATTTGTGTAATTAAATTTGGTGACAGGGTTAAAATGTTATTTTATAGAAAAGTGGGGGCGAAATTATAAAGAAAAGTCACGAAATTCAAATTGGAATTCCGTCTCCTAGCTCAACCCAATCGCGTACTGCCATGTTGCGAAGCTTTCCTTACACCCAACCGTTGTCCGCCATGTGTCTGGCTCTTCTAAAATGCTCTCAACTGGCTCCACGGAAGAGGAAAGAAAAGAAAAAGCGGATTTAAATTTTTAATTTGATTTAAGATGTGATATTTTTTTAAAATTTTTAATTATAATAAAAAAATTAAATGTAATATTTTTTAAAAATTTTTAATTATAAAAATTTAAAATTTAAAATTTAAATTAATAAAATAGATGAGACACAAATAACATATTTTAAAGGTATGTTTTGAGTATATAGTATACCATATATTTTAAATGTTGGAAAATTTAACGTGTACTAAATTTCCATTCTAAAAAAACATGAGTTTTTTCTAATTTAAGGGTTTCTACTTTTCTTTTTTCCATCTCTTTTTTGTTCGTCTCTCTCTCTCTCTCTCTCTCTCTCTCTCTCTCTCTCTCTCTCTTGTTCACTGCATTGAGGCAATAACAGTGTCGATCTGCTGCCATGGTAGTCGCCATCGCTGTCCACGCTAGGAGATTCGCTCCCATCCTCATTGAAGCTTGAAAATCCGCTGCCATGTCGTTGAAACTTGGAGGTCGATCAGAGATCTGTCTCTTTCTCTCATCCTCCTCTGATTTTTTTCTCTCTACTCAGTAAGTGACAGACAGCAGCGACAAAGATCCCGACGATGACAAAGATCATTGGAATCGCGTGGTTCGGCTATTGTCAGAGATGAGTCTCGGCTCTGCCATTTCCAAGTTTTGCGATCTTAGATCGCGACGAATATAGCGACAAGGAGTCTGCCACTGCCATCTCTCTAATCACGATCTCCTCAAGAATGGCGGACTCCGGTAGCAACGTCACGAATCGAAGGTTGAAGCTTGTAGTTTGGCTCGTCGTCATCATGAATCGAAGTTCGAAGCTCATCGTCGCACAGTGACGGAGAAGAGAATAATACTTGGCCGGAGAAGATGTATTTGTTGGATCTTTCGATCCTAGTTATACATTCTAAGAATCTATCACACTAAATTATTAAAAAAATAAGTTAAAATAAATATCTATTTTTATTAGTACAGTTTTAATCTCTAATAAAATTTTTTAAGATAACGAGCACGACGATTATTACCTTTCTCAGTCAAATTTTCTTAGTTCTTTAATAAGGTATTTTCTCCCTAGATAGAGAAAAATAAAAATTACCGTATAATTTGACGTATCGAGAATCATAACACAAATTTTTTTATATACTGCTTCTATTAAGCTCATATTAAACTTAATTAGATCAATATGAATACCTACCGATTTAGCTCATACCTAATTAAAAAACTATTTAAATTTTTCATAATTGAATTAATTAATTAACCTAATTAATTAAATAATTTAATATAATTATTAAATAAATATGTGACCCACAATATAAGAAACTCACGTTTCCTAACAGTATTAACTTCTTTTCTGATTGTCAGTGCATTATTGTTAATTTGAGAAGAAATAAAACCATACATACAATTTTTAATTGGCTGGCTCTTATAGGGATTTTGGTGGCTGTTTCTTGTTAATGTTGTGTTTCTATTCTTGGATTTTGTCTTTCGATTAGGCAAAGTCGAAGATATTAAAAAGACGCGACTATTGGGCATTTGTCGAGGAAATTGTTCTGGAATTTACGTGGACTGTCTTTGGTCTTTACACTTAACAATTACCTTATTTCTCTCTTTATCCCAAAGAAAAAGAGAGCTGTGGGGGGCGTTTTAGGGGAGTAAGGCAATTTGGGTTAAATTTCCACGAACAGAGAGGAGCGGAGAGAAAAAGAAAAAAAAAAAAAAAAGGATTTATGATACGGCACTGCCCCTGGAGATAGGCCCAATAACGAGGAAGCCCAGCTCACAAGATGAAGAAGTGGAGAGCCAACCCAAAATACCGGCTAAAGAAGAGGTGGCCCAACAAGCTCGGTCCACGGAAGGGTCCAGGCCACACTCAGAAGGGTTAGGCGACAACCAACATGGTTAAACGACTTTGTCGTTTAAAAGGGAAGGTGTCGTTTGGAGTAGGAGTGCTGCGAACGTGATATATCTCTCTTCGGGATTGATGAGAGCCTCGAAGATACTATCTTTCTGTTTTGCATTTTTGATTCTTTCTTTTTGGTTGTTGGTTGTAACGGAATTCCTTTTCCCGAGTAAGGTAGGATATAAACTGCAAGCATGTAATGGCTAAGTATGAAGAAAATAGACATTTTCTCGTCTTCTCCCATTGATTTCTCTTTTCTACTTCTGAATTCTCCTCCAATTTTCTCTGGAGCTGACACTCGCTCAAAGAGTGCTCGACGATTTGCCTGAGAGACTTTGGTTACAAATTCTCAGGCGTATCAATTTATTTCTAAAATAGTAGAATTTTACGAGAGTTTGTTTAATAGTTTCAGAATTATAATTTATTATTTTAATTATTAAAATTTAAATTTTTTATAAGAGAAAAATATTATAAAGAATTAAGAACTATAATTTAAAATTAGAGATGAATTCTTAAAATAAATATTTTATTAATTTTAGGAGTTATTTTTAATTTTAGACTTAGGTAATTTTATTTTGTAAACACTATTGAAAAGGACATTTTCGAGCTTCAGAGAGAATGAAGAAGACGATTTGGAGACGAGATTTTAGAGTTTGTGACGTCTTCATTTGGTGATGTTTCTCTAATTTTTATTCTCTTTATTTTGGTAATCTCTAAAAATACTTGATTATTAGTGTTGTTTATTTTTATTTGTGATTATGGCTTGATTTTTCCTTTTCTAGGGTTTCAATATTATTTGATTTGTGTTGCTTTGATTTTCTATTTATTCAAATTAATTGTGTTGTCTAAATTATGTTGAATAATTACTTTGTGTGGTTTAATGCTTCTAGTTGATTGATCGCCAATTGATTAGGAAGCGATAGATTGCTATCATAAGGAGGGTTTACATGCTAGGTAATTTTAATGGGATAAAAATATACCTAGTAGAATTATATAGCCACTAACAAAATTAAAGAACTTAATGAATCTTAATTAATTGTTAATCGTAGGAATATAGTTCACTAATTAATGTAGGATATTTCTGAATTGACTACCGGGAGGAGTTTTTGGATAATTTAGGAGATTTCAGCTTTTATTTAACTAGACAACACAATTGAGATGATTAATAGATGCTTAGTGACATAATTAGGTGAAATTAAATCTCTAGATCATTTTATTAGTTTTCCTTAGTTATTTTGTTTAATTTTCTTAATTTTAGTTTTAGTTTTTTTTTCTTTCTCGGTAATTAGTTGTTCGAATAATCTTAGAACTAATCTCATTTCAGTAATTAACCTAAGTTAAACACAATTTATGTGGGAACGATATTTGTACTCTAATACACTTTATTATTTGTACGATTCCGTGCACCTGTGGATTCACGCAACAATAATGCTTTAAATTAAAATATTTTTTATAATTATTTCTAAATTTATTTGTTTTTTGTAAAGTAATGAGAATGATAAATTTAAGATTTTATATTTTAAAAAATGACATCGAGGTACTAAAAGATAATTTTCTAAAACATTAAGATGACAATTTAAAATTACTAAAAACACAAGATACTAAAAGACAATACATTATAACATAGGGTATCAATATGAAATTTTTTCTAAATTTATTGTAAGAATATTGCATAATTAAAAAAAGTGTTGTAAGCTAACTTTTAGGGGAAAAATAAATATATTGTTACTATTATACGCTGATATTTTTTATCTAACCAGATTTTATAAGCTGAATACGAGGAATATACACCTGTGATGAAGAAGTCAAAAATTGGAAATTAGTGCAATCTTTTTTCAGGTTTAATTAGTTGGTCAAGACAACTTGGTTTCTTATTTGATTGTGGGAGTCGACAGTGTGGAGCCATGGGTGTGGGACATACATGATCTATCTCGAATCATTACCGAGAAGGCGCTACAGGTGAAGTTCTGCGTCCTCATATTAAGCATCTAAGGAGAGCTACATCTTATTATTCCTCTTCATAGCATCTTCTGCAGATTTTGCAGAAGTGGACCAATGTTGTTTTATGAATGGGAGTGAAGTGGACTGATGTTACACAAGCTAAAAATATAACAAATAAAAAAAAAAAAAAAAAAAAAAAAAAAAAAAAAGTAAAGTATGTAAAAAGCTTTCGTTCTTACTCGTTGTCCACATTTATTTATTTTGGGTGTGTTTTGATCGATGAATTTAAAATTATAATTTTAGATTTTAATTTAGAATTAACGTTTATTTATAGTTATTTTATATTATGATTTAAAATTAATGTTTCGTTTGAATAATTTTAAATTACGTTTTAGAATCTAATGCGATATTTTAAATTAGTTCAAATTATGATTCTAAAATTAATATTCTCTTGATTCAAAGTGATTTAAATCCTTAATTCAGAATCATAATTTCAGAATAATAATTTAAATCTAAAATCATGAATTATAATTTTAATTTCAGAATCATAATTAGAATCATCATAATTTAAATTTTAATAACAAACAAATCCTTAATAGTAAATCAGTCGAATGATTAATTGATTTTTATTTTTAACTTAAATTTATATAAATTTTTAATTTATATACTTTTACTTATTTATATATTTTAAAATGTTAATTCCATTATTTTCAAAATCCCACAAGTAATTCCATTATTTTCAAAATCCCACCGTCAACCTGTTAAAATGTTTGTTCACATGGCCCCATGTGAGGTTTAATAGATGGCATTATAGTCATTTCATATATTGTTTCTAGCTCTGTCCTTTTGTCCCTCGCTCTATGCTCTACTTTCTCACCCGGCAAACAGAGCATTACCCAAATAAAGAATTGCAAAACAAAAGTTTGTGTTTAACCCTAATCAAGAGTGAGGTTTGAATGAGAAATTGAAACAAACCTGGAAGGCTACTTGGACCTTGGTAGAATATTAGATAGGTCAAAATTTGACCCGTGACAAGTCGTCTTAATCGGCCGGGTTAAAATTTCTATCACAAAGTATAATGTGATATAGCATATGAAAATTTTCAAACCAATTGTTTTGTTTTGTTTTTCCCTCAAAGATGTGTGTAGGGGTTTTCTATTTTTTTTTATCTTGAAAAGAATTAATTAACTAAATACAGTGCCCTGAGTATCTCAAACCCATGAGAATGGCCTGTCCCACCAACTTAAAAATGTATCACTGACGTCATAATCAGAATCGGGAGTGTGAGGTCGACAATAGTGAATAAAGAAGGAAGAACAAAAATGTGTGAAATTATATTAGATACTCATATTAAAGTGTCGTATGATGGTCACAAGGATTTACTCATTGTAATAACATATTCTTGATTTTAATAGGACAAATTCGTAAATTAAGAACTGATTATTGGCTATTTTTAGTTTAGTAGATCAAATGGAATTTGCGCATAAATTGGGCAAATTTTTTTCATAAAAAAAAGAAGCGGAGAGATATGATTGATTGCCCTTAATATTAAAAGCATGGTGTAAAATTAGTGCTGGATTATGCTCAAAACCACGATGTTCGTGCAACTATACCAGATGGTGTTAGTACTAAAAGATTTTTTTTTTTTTTTTTTTTTTTTTTTTTTTGTACTATTACGTTAGGTACATACAAGAGTGAACTCAATGCTGTTAAAATTTTCCTAATTTATTTTCTATCCATCCTAAGTAAATTAGCCCTTCACCATGAGGGTTTTCAAAGAGATACTTCAGCGGGTCCATCCTTGCAAATTCGTTTTTTTATTTTTTATTTTTTATTTCTTCGCTTGATCAATACTCTTTTTCTACTCAAAATGTAATAAAAAAGTAAACAATTAATAATTTATTTCATGTGAATGAAGTTGAAAATGCTAGGGAGGCCCTTCGGTTCATGGTTAATCAAGTTTTGAACTCATGAACTAATTTGAACTAATATCTAATTTTTTTATTTTTATTTTTTCTGAACATTAGTTTTGCGTTCAGAGCCCATCCTAGATAGATTTTGGGAAACTTACCGCGTGGAGCTAAAATCTTTTTTTATTGGGACATGGGTGGAACCAAAATTTTAAACTAAAATAATAGTACAATTATTATTTTATTTTATTATTTTGATATTTTTTAATCCATATAAATCAATCTTCTAATTAAGTTTTAATTTCACTTTTTAAAGTCTACAATCCTCAAATTGTAAAATTATGTCATAGTATCATTGATTATAGATTTATTTAACAATTTAAATTTAAAATATGAGATATTCAAAAGTTGAACTTTGAGGTATAATTGAAATGTTTTTAAACATTTCATATAAATGTCATAAATAGAAAAATTTAAGAGGGCGGCATAAGGAAAAAATGCAAAGTTAAATTTGGATAAAATTATTTTGGTACCATGTATTATAGCAAAATATGCTATTGATATACTGTATTTTTTATAATATTAAAACAGTACATTGACGTTTAAAAATATCTTCTTAATACCTTGAAACTAATTTTTAGGACATATAATGTATAAACTATCATTCTTATCAATTAAATAAAAATTAGTATTTCTTAAAAAATATATATATGAAAATATTTTAAGATATTAAAATATTTAAAAGAAAATAAAAAAAATAAAAAAATTAATGATTTTTTTTTAGATCTATTAGATTTTGATTAATTAAATATAAGGGTACTTTACAAGGTCATTTTACATATCAAAAACAAATTTTAGGATATCAAGAAGATGTTTTTAAAAACGTCGTGATATCAATTTAGTATTATAAAAAATATAAAACACTAAAAGCGTATTTCGCTATAATACAGGGGATCAAAATGATTTTATCTCAAATAACAATTTAGTTGGAATAATATTAAAAGGACTACCTTGAGTTAGTGGAGCGGCCGCCTCCACTGGTCCTAAGGTGGCTCCGCCACTGCTTACCACTGCTTAAGTTTTGGTAGTTTAAATCGAAAGTGCATGATAACAACTCATCCAAATGTCACCACAAATTGATGCAACCTAATATCAATTTAAACTTTCTTTCTCATTCAAACTTTACACTACTAAGCGCAAGTTCATATCACACTTTAAATTACAAAAGTTTTAAATCTCTAGATTAAACTAAAAAAGTTCAAAACCACCCAATTCGAATGTGTGAAGGGAACAGAGGCATCAATCTCTCCTAAGTCATTACATCCTCTTCTCCTTTTTATTTTTGTTTTCCTTGTTTTCTTCCGACCCAAAGAATAAAGACGTTAGACGCGACTTGACAGATCTCAATCTACTAGAACAATCGGACCTCCTTTGGTTTATTTGTGGACGTAAATTACACCCAACATGTGGCCCATAATTACCAACAACGATCAACTTACGTTAAAGACAACAAGAGAAGTGTAAAGAGATTCTGTTGTAATGGCTAATACTTTCTTCAAAGAATACATGCAAAGGGCTCCACAGAATCGGCAAAGATAAGCACTGGTGTGTAATGATAGCCCATCCACAAATTATTCAAATTAAACACAGTGCATCGATATGGCGGCATATTTAATTGAATGGAAAAACTATTATCAGCTCAATTCTATTGTCTAATCCTTGTTCATCATCAATTTAATTGTAAATTAAGCAAAATGGAGCACACCGCAGCAATTTATAAAAAAGTTCATAGGGTAAATAGCCAAAATTAAGAGTTTAGAAGCTAAATTGTTAAAAATCATAAAGTTCGGTGGGCGGCAATACTGAAAAACCTTAATTTTTATATCGACTTTTGTCGTTGAAAACATCTTACAGAAAATATCACTAACACATCTGGAATATCAAAAGTGTCCTAACAATATCATATCAGGATACCAATAGTAGATCTCTGATGAATGATAGTATCTTCCCATGATATTAGGGATAATAAGACGTTGAACTGAAAATTATGATTATGGGCGGTTGGCTACCACACTACAAGGAAATTCTCATCCTGATACTAAAAAATGTTGCAAAAAATGAATCAAAGAAAGGCGCATAGTAGAGCACCACTAAAGGTGATGAAGATCACAATGTGACAACCTTCTCTCTCGAGATTTGCGTCTCGTTCAGTTTACTGATTCGAATTTTCAATTTGAGCTGAGATTTGACTTTATATGAGAACTTTTAACTGTAGCAAAAAAGTTATATATGACTTTTTATGGGAGCTTTTAACTGTAGTAAAACTAAAATTAAAAACTCAAATCGATCAAATGAACGAAGTCTTGAAAGTTCAATTGTGTGGATTGTGGATTTGATAGCAATGCTGGTGCAATCTCTTGGTGCTTTTATTGTCGCAAATCTCATTGTTGGATCTTCTCGTGGCATTGTGAGTAGTTTACCTCGTGCAAGTTTCCAACACCTCGAATGTCACTGATATTGTTGGATCTCTTCGTGGCATTGTGAGTAGTTAGTAAGTGGCAGGCATTGTTTTAAGTCCGTGGCCGTAAGATACAATAAAATTTCATTCAGTTTGCCGATTTGAGTTTTTAAATCGAGTTGATATGTGATTTTATATGAGAGTTTTTAATTGTAGTAAAAAAGTTAGATGTAACTTTTTATAAGAATTTTTAACCGTAATAAAATTAAAATTGAAAACTCGAATCGATAAAATAAACGAGACATTTTTCAAATTTGTAACTTCTTGGTGGAAGATAACATTGAAGCAAGTGTAATATAACATGACGGAAGACTAAATTTTATTGAGTGTTACATTTTATTGAACAAAATGAATATTGTTGACGGTGTTTTTCCGACAACTCGTTATAATCTCTCTTATTCACTCGCGATTATGCTAAACACGTGATAATGGAATGAACTGAAAGGTAATACCGAATAAACAACGATTTTATAGTGGTTCGGCAATAATGTTGTGCCTAATCCACTTGTGCATGCACTATATTTTTGAGCTGAGTACAAATGTTCTTTCTGCAATACAAATGGTGTCTAACCCCCCATTTGGGTTCTTTTCGTTCTATTTATATGGGCTCTCCTACGGTTGCACATTCCCGGTTCCCAAGAGAGAAGCCATCTCCTGTCCTCGGTCTCCGTAAGGGTAGGTGAGAACTCATGATAGCTAATCCCTGAAAATTCGGCGGATCTCTCCAGGCTGACACCTGATTTCCTGACTCCAAAAGTAGCCGTCAGATCAGTACTTCCCTCCTCTGGTTAACGTGACCTCTGGTAGCCGACACCTATATCTCGACGTCGCCTCATATGCCCGTAGAGACCGTACCCGGTGCCCCTTCTTATGTGGCCCTCCTCGACGCGGAGGGTACGTCCGCTGCGCTTTACCTCATTGTCAACAGTCGATCCTCCGCGCTGGAATCATCGACGTCGGTCTAGAGGAGAAGTGGTCGAGGTATCGACCATGGCGTAACAATTACCCCCTAGGCTGAAGTGTCACAGAGTGACTTTCCAGCCTACACAGCGTCGAGGGTGCCGCGTGGAGAGGAGCCTGCTTTGCGGTTGACAGCTATCCGCGAGTACTGTGATCATTGCGGTTGTTTCCTCGGGCAGTGGAGCAGTCTCGTCGACTGTACCAACCGTCACGTCGCCGCTTTAGGAATCGCCACGTGGATGGGGAAATGGATCCTCGCCGTCGGATGATGTCTCTTCCCGTAGCCTTCTCCCCAGCCGTTAGATCATGTCTTCTCGGATTCACCATTGGATGGAACCGATTCAAATTCAACGGTCGAGATCGAGAGGCCTTTGGCTTCCTCGAGGGCTCTCTGCCCTTTCTGCCCACGGGTATAAATACCCCGTCTCGGCATTCTCTACCCACCGATTCGCTCAATCAAGCCGTTACTCTGCCGGATTTTCTCCCGAGCTCCCTCCGTGCTAACGCCGTTCACCGCCTTCAAACCCAAGCGTCCACCAACTCCGGTAAGTCTACTTTCTCCGTTCTTCATTTCTTCTGCTTCTCTCTTGAGTCCGGTCGTCGTGTCCACGGCCGCTAGCCCAAATGCGCCCGCGGGAAAGGGCGGAAAACGCCCTTTCCTTGGCGATGCCGGCGTCACACCGATGGTGTGGCTGGCGCGGTCCGACCCTTCGGACGCCGTCGAAGCCATCGGACTTGGTTCTGGGCCTCCGTGGCTTGCGGCGTTGTCCGTCCTACAACCTGTCTCACGCAGGGCCTCTCGACCATTAGGAGTTGATTTCCCCTTGTCATTTTTCCTTTTCAGGAAATGTCGTCGAAGCAGATTAGAGGTCGAAAGGCTACCGAGGCTAGGGTCAGAGAGGATCCTGAGGATGTGGCCACCCCGAGCACGTCTTTGGGGAGTGGAGACTCCCTGCTCCGCCAAGTCGAGGAGTATACTGACGCTTCGGCGTCGTCAACACAGAGCGACAAACTCGTCCTACTCGATGACGAGGGTGCTGCCCTAGAGGTCGACCCCCCAGAGCGTCTAGGATACGGCGCTGCGCCCACAGATACCCTTTCGGGGCTGGTCACTGACCTCGACCCCTCAAAGATCCGACCCCATGCCGCCAGGAAGGCGTTTATGGACGCCGAGATAGATGCAAACCACTTCTATCTCATCCTTCCAAACCCTCACGATAGGGCTCACAACCCTCCTCGCAGTCATATGACCGTGTATACCCGGGCGTTGACCTTCGGGCTCACCTTGCCCTTTCATCCTTTCGTGAAGGCCCTTTGCCGCCTTCACAGAATTTCTCCTGCACAATTGTCACCTAATTGCTGGGTGACAATTAACTCCATGATTATACTCTGGAGGAAATTTTTGAGCCTCGACCTTAGCGTCGAGGAATTTTTGTACTGCTACTCCCTTCGGGCTTCTCCGAGGCAGAAGGGGTTTTTCTACATCGCCTCCCACGCACAGTCCAAACCTCCGGTCCCACCCGTGGTCATCGGGAAGACTTCCAGCGCCCACGGGTGGAAACCGCAGTTTTTCTTCGTTGGAGGGGACTTCAACTCGCACCCCCTCGACGCCGGGCGTCCCGTGGGGACGCAGACAGTATTCAATAAATACTGTAGGTCTTCCTTATCTTTTTCTTTCAAAATCTCCGCATGGACGTCGATTTATCTATCTGTCCGGTCTGTGCTTACAGGTGAAGTCGTCGACCGTCCAACGCTTTCGGCGTTGGCGCTCTCTCGCGTCGAGAAGATCCTGTCACCCTCGCCCGATCGCAGGCGCGCCTCGGTTCTCAATACCAAGGCTAACCAACGCCTATACGGTCTCCTGATCAAGTTTCCTCCCCCGCGAGAGTCCATCGTCCCTCCTGCAGATCTCCTTAGCGGTAAGTCGCCTCTTTCCTTCTTTCCTGTTTGTTGGTGGGTATGGTCGACGTGCACCCAGGTTAACCTGCTTTTCTGAACAGCCGTGCCTCCCGGGATGAAGTTCAGCCTCCCCACCAAGCGGAAGGATAAAACGCCGGCTTCGACGAGTACTACGTCGAAGAAAAAAGTAGTCGAGGCCGCCTCGTCCGCCGACGTCGCCGCAACCCCGAGGGGGGGGGGGGGTTCTCAGAATTGAGCCCTCCTCCAAGAGGCAGAAGGTGGGCGAGCAACAGGCCCCACCCGCCGCAGAGGGCTCCTCCGGCCTAAGTCGGAGCCGGGAGAAGAGCAAAGCCGCCGCCGTCGCAGCCGCCATGGCGGTATCCAAGTTCTCCTTTCTGCCGGGGTCGAGGGTCGGCGATCCCGAGCATCCCGTTTACGACGTGGACGATGTCGACTTGACCCATGGTTTGCGCCTGCCCCCGCGCTTCAGCCTTCCTCTCCAGGCCATATATTCCTTTTTCAAGGAGGAGCACTGGGAAGCCTACGCCGAGGAGAGCATCATGGACCGGCAGCGCTTGACCGTGAAGCGCCAGATCTCGGTATGGCCCGGCTTGACGCCATCCTTTGTCTAATTATTTCCATATGGATTCCCTGCTGACTATGTATCCTTGTTGAATTTAGGCCCTTGAGCTCGCCCTCCAGAACTATGTGGATCTGGAGATCCACTTCAAGGGGGAAAGGGCGTTCGCGGCCGCCGAGCGGGAGATAACGGCCCTTCGCTCTATCCGTGACGAGCTTTCGACCGACTTGGAGGTCGAGAAGGCGAAGCTTAAGACCCTCGAGGACAGCGTCGAGAATGCGAAGACTCGCAGCTTCGAGGCGGGCTTCAGCGAGGGGAGCTCCAAAGGGGTCGAGGCCTACCTCTCGTCGCCGGAGTATCAACAGCGGCAGAGGGATGTGGCCGCCAAGGCCGTTGCGAACTTCTTGGCCTCCGGGGACTTCGGCCACATAGCCGACGCCCGAGTGGAGGCCTTCAAGGCGTCTGAGGAATTCGAGGGGCTGATCGCGGACAGGGTCGAGAAATACAAATCCTCGGCGGAGTTCGAAGAGCTCCAGCTCACCCTGATGCAGTCTGCGGGGGACCAAATCTTCAACCGCTTCCGCAAGAAGCGTCCAGACATCGACTTGTCGTTCTTGGACGAGTCGGACAGTGAAGAGGTCGAAGTGATCGAGCCGGTGCAAGGGCCCGAAGACGCTGAGGGGGCGAACGCAGGCGGTGACCAGACCGCGGGGGGCGACGACGAGCCTTGAGCTGCTCTTCTTTTCTTCTTGCTTTTGGGGCCGCAAGGCCCAGACAATATTTGTTCTATGTTTTGTAACGGCCCTAAGGTCGAGACTGATGATGATTTATTTTTTCTATATATATTTTATGATTTCCCACAATATTCATGCTATGATGTTTACTGCTTACGTACCTTTCTGGTTTTTGTTGGGAAATATATATATATATTTTTTACAAGTATGCGGTATGCGGTGTGCACCAAGCGCATGCTCGACTGCCTTAGTACCCCCTCGCTAGGGTCGAGTTCCTGAAGTCGACTCTAGCGTATGGTCGATGTCGATAGTAGATTAAGTAGTACGTAGTTGGAGTACGGTCGAGCCAGGGCCCTACCGTTTCTGCGAACTCGTAGGGGCTCGTATTGCCCTTGTGTTTTCGTTGCGTCGACGTATCGGCGCGTTTCGGTCGACGTATCGACAATTTTTGGTAGATTATCAAACTCGGTGTAGAGAATCAGTCGACTTGTCGACATTCATTTATTTCAATATGGGTTACAAAAGTGGCTCTTTAGCCTGTCAATAAGAAAATGAAGAAAAATAATACAAGTATGGGGCTCTGATCTACCGTATCGACACCTCTTATAGTCACTGGTAGTAGACCTTTAGCTGGTCTGCGTTCCAGGTGTGCTTGATGTCTTGCCCGTCGAGCTCTGCCAACCGATATGAACCGTTGGCCACAACCTCTCGTATTCGGTAGGGCCCCTCCCAAGTGGGACCCAGAACTCCGGAGTTCTTGGGCTTTGTGTTGGGGGTTACGACACGTAGAACTAGGTCCCCGACTCCGAAGCGCTTCGGCCTGACCCTCTTGTTGTAGTACCTGGCCGCCCCTTGCTGGTACGTACGAGCCTTATTTGTCGTCCGTGCGCCGTTTTTCCAAGAGGTCGAGCTCTAAGGTCATCAGCTCGGCGTTCCTATCATCCTCATACGGGTTACCCGGTCGGTCGGAATAGACACCTCGACCGGCAGGACCGCTTCGAACCCGTAGGCCATTGAAAATGGGGTTTCCCCCGTGGTAGATCTGCTAGTTGTCCGGTAGGTCCATAGCACCTTCGGCAACTCGTCGGCCCATTTCCCTTTGTAGGCGTCGAGGCGTCTGTCACCAGAATCTGGCACACCGGCCGGCCCGCCAACCAGGTATTGTCCACTTTGGGCTGGCACTCTGCCCTATGGGCCACTCTCCGAGCCCGCACGGTTTTGTCCTTTCTTAAAAGGGCCCTAGTTGGTAAGAGGGATTTGCCTTTGGATACTTATGCACCTCCAGGCTCCCGTCTCCAACCGATGTGGGACTCTTGGCATACAACAATACCCCCCGAGACGGGAGGCTGGGAAAGCAGGCCGTAGCCACGTCGTTCCCACAGACGGCGCCAATTGTTGATACCAGAATCTGGCACACCGGCCGGCCCACCAACCAGGTATTGTCCGCTTTGGGCTGGCACTCTGCCCTGTGGGCCACTCTCCGAGTCCTCACGATTTTGTCCTTTCTTAAAAAGGCCCTAGTTGGTAAGAGGGATTTACCTTTGGGTACTTATGCACCTCTAGGCACGTCGTTCCCACAGACGGCGCCAATTGTTGATACCAGAATCTGGCACACCGGCCGGCCCACCAACCAGGTATTGTCCGCTTTGGGCTGGCACTCTCCCCTGTGGACCACTCTCCGAGCCCTCACGATTTTGTCCTTTCTTAAAAAGGCCCTAGTTGGTAAGAGGGATTTACCTTTGGGTACTTATGCACCTCTAGGCTCCCGTCTCCAACCAATGTGGGACTCTTGGCATACAACAATACCCCCCGAGACGGGAGGCTGGGAAAGCAGGCCGTAGCCACGTCGTTCCCACAGACGGCGCCAATTGTTGTCACCAGAATCTGGCACACCGGCTGGCCCACCAACTAGGTATTGTCCGCTTTGGGCTGGCACTCTGCCCTATGGGCCACTCTCCGAGCCCGCACGGTTTTGTCCTTTCTTAAAAGGGCCCTAGTTGGTAAGAGGGATTTGCCTTTGGGTACTTATGCACCTCCAGGCTCCCGTCTCCAACCGATGTGGGACTCTTGGCATACAACAAATATTACACGAACGAACGTATAAATGACATTATATTGACGATAAAAAATAATAGATTGCTATGCCCACTAGTGAAGATATTTCATGTAATCTTATTATCTTCTTAAAATTTGGGTGCTACTTTCGAAGAATCCCATAATCTAGTGGAGTTTAATGTATTGCCCCCCAAATGCAATCAACCCTTGTATGTTTTTGGCTAAGTGGAAAATAGATAATTAATTTTATGCGTAATTCAAGAACACAAAAATACTAAAATTGTACAGAAGAACAGCACCTTTTCGCTTGAAATCAGAGGCCAGTAAAATGATCATATAATTACTATGAGGATTATTTTCATAAATGCCTCCAAAATATGTATTCTATTTCGAAATACCCTTAATTTTTTGAAATGATTTAAAACACTTTCGATCAACAGAAAACGATTCAAAATACCCAATTTGTTTAATTCTATTTATATTCTTAACTAATTTTGGTGATGTGTTAGGAAATAAATATTAGTTAAAAATTATTATATTCTTATTAAATATCAAAATGATTAAATGTTAAAAAAATAACAATAACAAAATTTATTTTAGAAAAAGTCCATTGCTTTCTTTCTCTCTCTCTCCTCTCTCTAGCTTCTTCCTCTTCTCCCTCCCGCCGAACTTGTTAAGCCCAGCACCATTTCAGCAGCTAAGCCCATGTCCAAAATCTACCAAAAAAAAAAAAAAAAAAAGAAGAAGAGAATCTCAAAGAAGAGAATGAGAAAGAGAGCATTCTTTGCATCTCAAAAGAAAAGAAAAAGAAAACGTTGATGCAGGGTTTGGAAATTTTCACAAAAATCTGCAAATATAAGAAGAAGAAGACTTCTTTTGGATTTAATAAATTATATATATTTAATTACAGTTTAATAGTTTTAATTGATTTTTTACTCGTTACGTCAGCAAATTTATTAGAATTATAGACTGAATTAGACAGAAAATGTATTTTAAATCGCTTTTTATAGATTGAAGAGTGTATTAAACTATTTTAAAAAATTAGAAGCACGTACATGAGACAATTATTGAAAAAAAATCCTTTCTACAATAGTTAATATATAAAAAGAATATGACAAGCTTTCTAAAATGTGGGGGCAAAAATCAGAACCTAGAACATTACACATTTTCATCAGATATTTTGGAATGTCATGGGTACCGCCACTACTCGGCACTCTATTGTGTCAGCTCTTTCTCACATCTATCTACCAATGCAACAGTATCTCAATGGTTGTAAATTAAAGTTTTGGTTACTACATCAAAATGGAAATTTCTGGACCCATTCACTTCGCTGATTCGAGTTTGTAATTTGAGTTGAGATGCGATTTTATGTGAGAGTTTTTTACTGTAATAAAAAAGTTATATGTGACTGTTTCTGAGAACTTTTTACTGTAACAAAACTGAAATTCTAAATTCGAATCGGTAAATTGAACGGGCTGATTATATCTTTCATAATTCATATTAAATGCTGATTATATCATTATTACAATCATCATACAAGTAAGCAACCCCACATTGTAAAGTTTTTTTAATTATTATTTTTTTCCCTTTTTCTGTGTTAAAGTTGATATTTGGAAAAATTGTTGCTCAAAATATAAGGCTCACAGGTCACATCCACAACGGAAATGCCATACGCACCAAGAAGTTTGAAACGACTTATCAAGAAAATAAAGAAAAAAACAAAAGAAATTAAAAGGAGGGGGGGAAAAAAAGACTTGAACGTGAATAGATTGACCTATACCCTTTCCTAAATTTAAGACCTCAATTTCCCTCATCTCAGATAAGATAATGGCAGCATTCCACGTGGCAATATCTATGGAGAATACAGCGATAAGGCTATGCATCCATATATGTGGCCATCAACGTTAAACACAATCCAACGGCCAAGATATACCCAATCCCCCACACCAACAAACTAAGGCCATTAGATTGAAAAATGTAGCTACTGGTGAGTTTATGCACTATAAATACAATGGACAGTAAACAGACCAAATCCTCTTCAACGGATTGCAGAACATTGAGATATCGAGTTTAGAGTTCCAAGCGAAGAAATACAAAGAAGCATGGCTTCATCCATTGTGTCCTCAGCCGCCACCGTCGCCTCCATCAAGCGCACCGCCCCGGTGCAGGCCAACATGGTGGCACCCTTCTCCGGCCTCAAGTCGACCGCATCCTTCCCCATCAACCAAAAGACCAATGACATCACTGCTTTGGCCAGCAATGGAGGAAGAGTTCAGTGCATCCAGGTAAATGACCAGTACTATATTTATATTGAATTTAACTTAACATGTTACATATGACATCTCGGTTAAATTTTTATAGAATCACCCTTAAAAAAAAAAATTTAAAAGAGACAGAAAGAACGAGGAAGATTTTTTCAAGCTTTTGAAAAAGTACCTCAATTATGATGATAAATTAGTAGAATTCTTTTTTTTTTTTTTTTGGTTGAATTATTAAAAATATAAGGGTAATTTTGATAAATACTCATTAAAAGTGCATGAATCAGAATTTTTACATTTTATTCTTAATTTATAATTTTTTTAATTAAATAATTACATTAATAAAAAGATATTTATCAATAATAAGAGATAAAAAATTCAGACTACGCTCTCTAAAATAAATTCTCTATTTTTTAAAAATGTAACATATGTTGGTGTAACTCCTACAGGTGTGGCCCCCGAGAGGCAAATTGAAGTTCGAGACTCTTTCTTACCTTCCAGATCTGACTGACGAGCAATTGCTCAAGGAAATTGACTACCTTCTCAGGAGCAACTGGATTCCTTGCTTGGAATTCGAAGTTGGGGTATTTATATTCGACTCATTTCTCCTATTTTGTATTTGAATTATATTAATCTGCTTCATGTAATTTTTAGGCTATGAAAATGAGAAATACACAGATTTTACAAAATAACCCAAAAAGAGAGAGAGAGAGAGGATTCAAGACTTTATTACAAAATTGTTAATATTTTCTTACATAACGTTTGGCTTTTAGTCATATTGCTCTGCTTCGTGGCAAGTAGCTACAAGAAATTAGGATGTACCAATATTTGTGCAACATGGCCAAATAGCTCAACAATTTGGAGACCAGTTTATACTTAATAGAGGCAACAAACAATTTTCTTTCTTTTTTGGTTGCGATATATTGATACTAATTATGTGTTGTGCGTACTAATTGTTGCATGTGTAGAAAGCACACGTTTACCGTGAGAACAACAGATCCCCCGGATACTACGACGGTCGCTACTGGACCATGTGGAAGCTCCCCATGTTCGGGTGCACCGACGCAACTCAGGTCTTGGCCGAGGTCCAGGAAGCCAAGAAAGCGTACCCTGACGCTCACGTCCGTATCATCGGATTCGACAACAACCGTCAAGTCCAGTGCATCAGTTTCATTGCCTACAAGCCTCCGGCCAAATAAGTGAATTAGTATTTCCAAGTGTTTTACCTCATTAGGAGGTTGTTCCTATTTGTCAATGGTTTTGCAGCTTTGTTTTTGTTTTTGTTTTTTTTGTATTTGTGTTAATTAAGTTCCCGTTCGGTTTGTACGATTTCAATGTGAAACGTTGAGGCTATGGGAATGGAATTCAATGTCTATGATACTTTGATTTACGGAATCATAAGAGCTCTGGCTCTGATTCCTGTTCTTATTTAATAAATCAATTTCCCTTTTTTTTTTCTTTTCTTTTCTTTGTTTTCTTTTGTGGCCTGTTCCTTATCTTTTCTTTGTTCCCCTAAATGAAGCAATTTAGCTTAAGAACTATAATACTAGATTACAACACCTAAGCCGATTGTTCAATATAAAAGCCAAAAGGGGTGCCCCCAAACTATGAGATAAGTCATTTATGTGACTTACACCATCATTACCCAATTGATCAAATGTGACCAACGATCCAAAATAAGTTTAGAATTAATGTTGTCACAAGGGAGCAATTATTTCATATAACCCTATAGTTTAAGAGATTAAGTTGAATTAATACGGTGTAAATAGAAAGCAAAAAGTTGGGAATTCAAAAACTACCAGTTGCTCTGAAGATTGAATTGTGTGTGGCTAGCAAGTTCTACCCACCTTATCCAAATGAGATAAGGTAGAGTTCTAATATGCTCTCATTTTATTGTCTTTATTGTTGAGTACTAATTTGTTATGTCCTTGAAATTTAAGGTCCTGACCACATAATGAATACTAAATAGCAAAAGAACTTGAGCAAATTAAATGTGGTGATGACATAAAGATTAATTAGATGTATAATTCCAAACAAAAAACATAAATTAAGAAACAAGTAATGGGAGCTTTGGCTCTTCAATAATGAAAAATAGTACAAAAACTGGCTACCACAAATGTAGCTATCCTTAGTAGTTGGAAAGTTACACCAAGCCTCAAGACATCCATCTATTCCTTTCACGAAGATGTGTGCGTTTGTGGTTGCTAGTAATTTGTTCAATCGCAAACACCATCATGATTGATAGCTGATTTCGCGAATTGAGACAACCAACGAGAATAGAGCAAACATTAATGAAGCGGCAAAGAGCGTCAAGGTTATAAGAAATTCAGATTAGTGAAGAAACTAGTAAAAATACAAAGATGTTGCGGTTTGATGTTAGGAGAAACCTCTGCGAAATATTATGATTACCTATACTATTTTACATTTATAACTAGAAGTGTTAGCTTAGAATTTAAATCCTCCACTTAAAAAAAATGGGAAGGGAAACAGCCTGTACCGAAACAATACTTTACTCCTACATTTCTTGTCAAATGTTGCGCCCCAATGCATTTCGAGAAGAGCCAACTAACTCTAGGTGGAGAACCAAAAATTATAGATTTGAGTGGCATTTCGTCCCTAATATCAACTTATCCGTTAATTCTTTAATACCATAATATTAGATTGGGAAGGCAAATTAGAATAATCTTCTACGAAACACCTATTTTCACACTAATTTGTTAAGGATTAATTGGGGTGGGGTGATGGGATTTGGTGAGATTAAATACTTGAGCAAGCGAGGCAAAAAACTATTGGAAATGGTGTCCTAGAGGTATGTGATGTGATAGGATATTTATTATTTATTTAATAAAAGAGTTTATTCATCATTTTATGTGCATATATTTATGAATATTTTATGAATATCAAATTAAAATTTCGTGATTATTTATGTAACCTTAAAACATTATATATAAGTGTTATATGCGAGAGGATAATGTTTAAGGATAATAATCAAAAAGAGATGTTCGTAATGAATTTAATTAAAGTTTAGAATCTTTAATTAAAATATTATTAATACATGTCATTCCAATTTAGAATGGAACAGTGTTATCCGCACTTAATATAGTGAGATATTGAATGAGTGTATTACGCATAATGAGATTATGTGAAACAAGGACACAGACACAATATGAATTTCTAATAATTTCCGTTAAGTATAGAAATTCTAATTGAGTCTACCGATGGTCATATATAGAATGATCTTAATTCTAAGTTCTTAACAAACTCTTATTTATGGATTTATGTCTTTTGATTTACTCGGTACGGATTCTGAGACCTTGAATCATATTTCTTGTATTTTGGAGACATGATAAAATAGGTAGCCGGGAATGTTATTATACAAGATGAAACTTATTCCTTCTTGAGAAAGAAGCAGATAAATAATTATCTTGAGTGTTGATTCGGTACTTGGATTAGGAAGAGCGCTCTACTTTATGAATATGTTTTATGAATCACTATCCATTAGAGAATCAATGGTAATCAAGGATGAAGATATAATTAGAGAGGTTAACGGATACTACCTAGCTTTAATTATGAATTATTTATGGAGGATTGATCTATATGCAGTGAATATATCAAATGGACACTTCACAGCTTAGAAGTAATTTATGTCTATAATTTTGAGAGTGCAATTTCAAGTTTATAGTGGAGTAACTATTGGAATTAATTAATTAATTAATTAAAGTGTTTAATTAATTATTAATTTTACTAGAGCTCGGGATTATAGGTCCATTAATCCATGCGTCGTCCTTGTAATTCTACCAGACACAAAGGGCAAATTGGAAATTTTTAAAATTACAAAATTCTAAAATTAAACACTCAAAAATAATTAATTGAGAATTAATTATTATTTAAATAATGTGATTATTTAAATTTAATTTTGAATTGTGAATATAATTTAAATTTATCATTTTAAACTTATTTGATAAGTTGTTCAATTTAGAATTCAAATTAATTTAAGTTTGACTTAAATTGAAATTTGAATTTGAATCAAAATTAGACTGCAGGATAAATGATGATTTTCTCTTCCTTCTCTATCTTCAATTGCGCCACACAGGGATGAGAATCCCTATGCATGGCCGGCCACATTAAGGATAAGGAATAGGAGATTTTGTTCCAAATTAAAATATGAGATAATTGACAAGTTTTATCTTAGAGATAGAGATTAAATTCATTTTAGAAGTTTGACTTCTACTTTATAAATAAGAGAATGATAGAAAATTGTGAACAAAATTTTTTAACACAATTTTTGACCTAATTTTAAAAGGGTGGCCTAAATTCTCCATAGAGTGAGAGGAAAAATATTTTTTCTCTTTAAAAATTTCACATTGTGCATGCATTGGTGTTTGTAGAAATTCGAGTGTTTATTCTAACGTGTTTTGTCTCAAGTGTGCCCACACACACGTCTTCGTGGATTTTAAGAATTAACGTGAAAGACATTGATTTTCTAAACACAAGGCTTTGGAGCAAGGATTGTTTAAGGTCAAAGAATTCAAGTTATCATCATAATCGGTCGCTAAGTATTATTCCTAATTGAGTTCTTAATAAATGAATTAATGTGATTAGTTTATTCGTGCATAAATTAATATAATCTATAGAGTATCTCAAAAATTTTGTGAAATTTTTTGTTATACTTAATTCGTCTTCTCCACGTTTTCGCAACCGAATTCGATTCGGTAACCAACAAAAACAACAATAAAAAATATTAAAAAAAAAAATGTAGACGCCTTTTGAACTTGAAAGGGCATGTCTAATTTAAACTAGACCATCCTTTGAACTGAAACAGAGCAACCAAATATATCAAATACATCCACAAAATTTTAACCACTTTGTGATATATAAATATTTGCAAGCCATGGCATAACGAATTGAACTTTCATATATTAAACTCATGAGTAGTAGGGAAAAAAATTTTAAAAATAAAATAAAATAGAAAACCTCTCTCTTTCAGTATCTCATGGATTTGGCACCTCTTTGATTCCCCTAATGCCCCAAATATCATCATCCCAAATCACATCACCAACGAACATATTATAAGCCTCACCCTGCATAAACTCAACATCCCAAAACGGCAACCAAAAGGAGCCCCACGACATCTGCTCGTCCACCAGGCCACTCAACCACGGCCACCAACTCTCTTCATCGTCCCAACCCACTAAGTCACTCTCCGCCGCCATCGCCGCCGCCGCCGGCCGCGTACTCGATGAGGGATTTATTTCGCTACACTTGTACTCTTCCTCGGCCTTATTGCCCACCCGATCTTCTTTGATCGCCCCTCTCTTCTTTCCCATCTTCGCCGTCGAATCAGCTTCAAACTATTTCACTCCACATTTCTCTGCCTCTTCATTGGAAAACTTTGTTGTGCTAGCTAGCTTAGCTACAATTCCAAACTAACGAGAAAACGTTGGACGTTTTAAGCTATGCTCACAAGACTAAAATTAAACTAATATATCCTTTTTGGTGACAAGTGCAAGTGAGATTTTTTATTTTTTAGTTATTTGTCGTTGATCGACACTATTCACGTGCAATCTACTTGTCGTGGTTTGAAGCACGCCCTCAAGCTACTACCAAGAGGCACACAAAAACAAAAAAGAAAAGCGAAAAAACCGGGCAAAGAGATTTTCCGTATCGCTTTTCTCTTTTGTATTTCCAAGAGGCTAAAGTTTAGTAGTAATTAGTTTGGTTGGCACGCATTGGAGAAACAAGGACGTTTTTTATTTTCGTCACTTGGGCTTTGGACCAGTGGATGCATTCAACGAATTCTGTGAGGATTCCACAAGTAAAACTCTTGAGAGCATTATACAGGTTCTGAGTCTGACCAAAGATAACCAACTGCCTCATGTTTCGTCATTTTAAAAATGTAATATATGATAAGCTACACACTGTTTAGGAAATGAAAGTGCCTTTTTTAAAAAAAAAAATTGTCTCATTTATAATTATAATTTTTTATTTTATTACAGTATTTTTCTCTCATAAAAAATTTAAATTTTAAAAATCATGAGTTATAATTTAGATCTCGTTCACTTCGCGGATTTGAGTTTTTAATTCGAGTTGAGATACGATATTTTCTGAGAGTTTTTTATTGTAATAAAAAAAGTTAAATGTGACATTTTTATAGAACTTTTTACTGTAAAAATTTAAAATTTAAAATTCAAATCGATAAAATAAACGAGACTTTAGTTAATCCAAATCCCCTGATGGCCCCTTTTGAGACTCTTATTATGGGTATCCCTACTATTTTTTAGAATGACACTAAATATCAGTAATGCATTCTTACTCATATAATAACAAACAATTCATGCATTTAACTAAGTAATTTTAATTTATTAGTGAAAACTTTGTCAAATAATTATTCATGAGAAATTTTTAATTTTAAATTTGTTGTGATATAAAAAGGTTGTAGTAAAATTAAAATTATTGAGAGACTTAAAGTGTGTCATGCCGGGTCAAATAAATAAAATATCAAAAATAAATATTCAGAAATGTTCTAGTTCTACCAGTTGATCTTCTGCAACTGGCAGAAGATATTTGTTGGACCTTATGGTGATACCTGCGCAAATGCGTGTTTCTTGTCTTTGTCGGTTTTAGTGACAAACCTGTGGCTCCAACAGCCAACTGGTTTGCAAGTTTGAAACTCAAAAGTTTAATTAAAGTAAAAAATAAAAAAAAAAAAAGGAGGAAAACCCCATTTGGCGTCTGAAAAGGCCAAGGCCGTAAATTGACCCATCGTCTTGGTTTTCGGTTCGGTCATACGACCAAACAAGTTCCAAGGGTGAAACAACGAAGTGGAATTTACTACAATTAACCCTTGGGGTAAATCAACAATAGTTAACTGTGGGAATTTTTTTATTTTTTCTTCATACTGTTGGTTTTCTTTTTTTTTTTTTGTTTTTTGTTTTTTTGAAGAAAGGCTAAACAATATTTTTTAAAAATATTTATGATAACTAACATATTTTCTTTCATTACTTAAAAAAAAAAGCATATTTTCGATAAATGATTTATTTATGTAGTATATTTACAGTAAATTTACCTTATCCATAACAATTTTACAATATGCTATTTAAAAATTGCCTATCTACTATAATTTTAACCTTTTTTTTTTTTGTTCTCTCTAAGTCACAATTGTAGATTTGCTTTATTCTAAAAAGAAATAAAGAGATATGATTTACAGCCAATCACATACTTTTATGTTATTTGATATGGAAGTTTCTTGCTATTGATTGTAACTTTCAAAGATAAGTGGTAGTATTTTTTACATTAATGCTTTAATTATAGGAGAAATGTTGGATGCCCAATGTTTACCCACTGCTAGCTGGTCTGACTTTTGTCACGCAACGCGTGGAAAGCTAAGTAGAATTTGGGAATTAGATAGAGCAGCCAAGAAATAGCTGGCCTGTATCTTTCAAAACCTGTTTTTAAGTTTTTCTATTTTCTTTTCACTTCCACGTAATTTTGCATTAATATTAAGGTTAAAAAAAAAAAAAAAAAAAAACCTTCAAAAAATATCTTCGGAAACAAGAGGGAAAACATGTACAGATAGCATCGCCCCAAAAATATATATATATATATATATATATATATATAAGATGAGTTTTCAGTTTGGTATCAATGACAGTTGTACATTTTTTATAAAATATGTATTTTTTTTTTAAAATGTGTATATTTTTTCTTTAAAATGTGTACATATTATATATTTTACTAAATGTACATCTTTTGAGAAAAAAATATACACGTTTTAAAGAAGAAATATACATATTTTATAAAGAAATATATAAATATCAGTGCAGATTAGAGATTCTGCCTATATTATATATATATATATATATTTATATATATAACAAAAGAGTATTCTGGAAAGGATGTCGAATATTTCGAGGAAAAAAACAACAAAGAGAAAAAATATGTCAAACAAAAATTCACTCCCACTATCAACTATAAGTTCCATAGGATTTTAAAATGAGAACAAAAGGAAACGAAGAAATCTCATCGGGTTATTCCAAAAGAAAAGTATAAATCAAAATAGAACAAAATACGTGTATAATTTACCTATTCTTTTTGAAATATACTAAAGAATGATTGACGGCATTGTTACTTTAGGGTGGGGGTTATTTTCAAATTTGACCTTGTCTTACTTGTGTAATCGAAAAGTCAATTTTAATGGTTTTAGTTGCGTATATTCGTCAAATACACGTGATAAATACCTTTAGAGAAAACCATTTACCAGCCAGCAAGTTACGTGAGTTGTCCATGATTAAAACAGTTACACAAGGCCAAAGTTGTAACTTACATAAGTTCAGGAAGAAGTTTTATTCTTTTGTAAGACTCGCTACAACGCAAATATTAATACCACTTATATATCTGGCCTCAAAAAATATCATAAAAATATTATTTTCATTTGTGCTCTAAATACATAATGTTATTTTTTAAATGCTAAAGATATTTTTTCTCATATAATTTGAAAGTTGCAAAAGTAAACTACTAACTTTAAAATAATTTGAAAAGGCAAAAGTTGCAATAACTGAATGTAAAAAATAAATAAATCAAATAATAGTAATCAAATGTCAAATTTATCATATGTTATATTTAGTGTGAATTTACCATAAAGTATAATTTATGACCAATTTAACACAACAAATGGCTTTTACACTCAAATGCTAATTTGCAGTTAGACATCTCTTATAATATTGCATTAGAGATGCTCGAACAAAATGAGATAGCTCTTATGATATGTTTACTTACCCGTAATCAGAGAGAGCATGAATTAGAGTGGGCAAGATTCGAAGTAAGGAATCATAGTAAGAGTAAGTTGTTTACTTAGGTTGCAAGATTCGAAATCATAATCAGTTCAAATCTCATTCATACATTTACTTAAATTCAAAATCAAAATAAATTATTTACTTATATACTCTCTAAATAATAGATTTACTTATATATTCACCAATCAAACTGTGCAGGATTTGAAGTAAGGAATCATAGTAAGAGTACGTTGTTTAATTTAGTTGCAAGATTCAAAATCGAAATAAGTTCAAATATCATTCGTGCATTTACTTCAATTCATGATCAAAATAAACTGTTATAAATTTACTTATATAGCCTTTAAGTATTTTTTTTGTATTTTCAGTTTGAAAAATAATTTGTACAGTCATTAATAATTTTAATCATAATCAAGGTGATTATTATATATTAGGTAATTAAATTCTAAATATAAGTCGTGTAATTAATTTTATTTTACAAATAAATAGTTTGTCAAGTTATGTATAAAACAAAAAAAAATAAAAAAAATATTATATTATGTGAATAAAATAAGGTTATAATTATGTTTAATTTGAAATTTTAGTTTTTATCCAATAATTATAAGTAAATTGTCGATAAGATGATAATTTAGAATTGGTAGTACTAATCCTGAGGAGGATAGGATGGCCATTCACATTCTCAATATTAAATTTGTGTTGTGCGCACACATTTCACTCTCATTTTAAAATAACAAAAAGTAAATAAACATAAAATTGATGCTTATTTCCTACTCTTATTCTCTAATCATAATAAACATGTTATTAACCTAGTTAATTTTCAAATCAAACATATATATCTCATATTAAGTGAAAGTATGATTTTGTGTATACTTTCTTTTCCCTCTCTAATTTTCTGAAAATTATGATGCTATATAATTGACAAAAATTAGACTCAAAACGATTTGAAAGAAATATAAAATTGTGGAGCTATACATTTAACAAAGAATAGACTGCAACCATCTGACAAATTTGTTGGAATGGGTCAGTGGAGAACTTAACAATACCACGGGAGAAAAAAAAAAAAATATATATATATATATATATATATATATTATCGGACTTTCAAGTTTCTTTTTCAAAAACAAAAATGTAACTCTCCCCAGTTGTTCCTTGCCGAAGTTTTAGCAAAGCGACAAACAGGAGGGTCTAGATGATATCAACGTACAGGTTTGATGGAAAGACGAAATACTGCTTAATTTTCTTCATATTAAATAAAAAATTCCAGTCTACTTTTCTCATACTATTTTTTATACCACCTAAGAATTAACTTTATTTAAAATTTTAGTTATTACGTGTTAATACTTATTTTATTGTTTAAAAAAAGAGTTTCTCTGTTATTCTATTTTTTTTCAAAAGGACTGGTGTTTTTTTTATTTTTTTAATTATTAAATTTAATTAAAATCACATTAAATTAAAAAAAGTACATAACACATAAATTTTAATGTAAATTTAACAGTTAAAAAAAACATTAAAGAAAGTCTTTAAAAAAATTAAATTACGTTGTTTCTCTTTTCTCACCTGTCATTCAACCGAATTATCACAAAAATTTAGAAGAAAACCCAGTAAGTAATACTCCAAAATTCATTCCTTTACTATGTGGACAGCCTCAAATAAAAGTCCCTCACTGTTACTGGTCCCTAAGAGTCAAGAAAACCGCTCATGTATATCCTTCGCAACTAAATGCCCTTTCCAGAAACAAGAGGGCAATGGCTAAAAACGACTGCACCACAAATTTGTAATTTGATTTTGATTGGACCCCAATTTGCGTCTTAAACTCAAATTTGAACGTTCGCACCATTAATACGTCTCTATTTACTACGCGTAATAATAGGAAAAAGAAACCAAAAAAAAAAAAAAAAAAAAAAAGGAGAGATGAAGAGCACCCTCTAAAGAAAGATTCCAAACTCTTTAAAAACAACTCCACGCTCGGTTTGAGCCAAACAAAACACAGCCAAACTGACAGAAAGATATGCCCAAGTGCTTACCTTAGCGAATAAAGCCGCTTAAATGTAAAGCAGATCAGCACAGAAACGATCCTTTCTGGTTGCTGCTTTAGAAAAGCTCATGTAACAGATTCCAATTCGATGATTCGTTTTTTGAACAAAAGTTTTTTATACACAATTCAAAACCCTCAGATAGTTCATGATCAACGATCAAGGCAATTTTGCTTGTTGCAAAAGCAACTTTTGTCCATTCTCACAAACGTCATAAGACTAGAAAATTGAGTTGCAACAAAAAAGAGAGAACATAAAAAGTAACAAATTGACAATGGAAATTAAAACTCAAGAACAGTGTATATACAAGTGTAAAATGACTGCTTAGATTGGACTCAACGGCAACTTTTAATGTTTACAGATTCTCTTCACAAGCCGCCCATTGAAACTTTTAAGCACCCACAAGAAAAATACAATGAAAAATTCCCCATCAGACTAGACTTTACAATACAAAGATGGGTGTGGCAAGCAAGACTTCTCAACCCAAACTCCACACCCCTCGCAAACCTCTACTTTTACCTTCCCTAACAAAACAACCTAAAGACTCCTTTTCATTATTTAGTAAAAATCTCATTTACATACATGACAAGTTACCTCTCTACAGAGAACCCTTTAAAACATATTTACACAATACAAAAGGATCTCCCTCTTTTTCCCTCACTGGTAGTTTCAAAATTCTTCTCGCTCTATCAAAGATTGATTGATTGATTGTTTTTATAGTGAACTTTTAATCTTTTTTTCCTATACACCTTTTGTTCAACAGGAGATGAGTTTTATGCGAGGGCAGGGATACTGCAATTACGTCGATCCCTGTCCAGGCAATCAAACCCCTCGATCCTCACCGCTGGTTTGTTCCCAAAATTGGCCCTCACACAGCCTCCTTTCCTTGCGGACGATGATGTAGGCGAGGACAGACCTGAGGGAGGAGGAACTGGCGCCAGCGAGGAGAATGGGGTGAGCTTCTCATCCCCGAATCGAGCATCCTGAATCAATGGGTTAGCTACTCTGCTCGGCGGCGACCCGCTGAAAAATGGGGGCGACGAGGCTACTTGACTAGATTGTTCCACACCATAACCACCCTGTGATCACAAAGATCGACCATGAACAATAATATCAGCAACAACACTATGCATCCAGCAAAAAGAAAATAGTAAATAACATTCAACATAAGATATAACACCAACAAGGCTTATATACACATCCATGGTAAAGATCACGTCTTTTTCTAAAGATAATCAGAAGAACACGATCAAACATAAAGACCGATATAAAGCAGCAAATACTGCACTTTAAAACAAATTTTCCGATAGACCGGACACCTAAAACACAAAAGACGGAGATAAAGGGCAAAGAACGGACCTTTGTGAGGATGGCGTCCAAAAGATCTGTCCCTGCTCTCGAATCACAAAGCTCCGATTGGTGGCTGAAATTCAAGCAATCAAAATTAATGAAAAACTAATTAAGATCACTAACCTTTTGAATTTAGAAAAAATATAAAAAGACGAGCAAAAAATTAAGGAGAGAGAAAATTACTTGAGATGCCATCTGAGAGATCTGATTGGGTGGTGGTCATGAACGGCGGCGTTAAGAAGGCCAAGACGGCGAGGCTTTGGGCAAACGACAGAAGATCCTGATCTAATCTCTTCGCAAACTGAAAATCCGCTCTGTCGTTGGATCCGACTCATCTTCAACAAAAAAAAAAACATCGATCATTAAAACAAATTAAATTAATTAATTAAGGAAATAATTAATCGTTAGATTAAAGGAAAATTCAATTTTCGAGTTATACCCTAGCAGATCCGAAACGTGTCTACAGTTCCTAGATCAAGATCTGGTCAAACAAATACAAAAAAAAAAAAAAAATTGCCAGCTGACATGGTTGACAGATTCGAATTCTCGGAGCCACAGGTTCAAATTACTATTTCTCTCCTATCGAAATCCAACGGGACTCGAATAGATCTACCCAAAACCATTCTGTATCTGTACCTTCTATTTTTTATATTAAAAAAAAACTGAAATTCTCTTAAATTTCTCACGATTTCATCAGAAAAAGAAATTTCTTCGCTCCCAGATCTCAGATCTGAAAAAAAAAAAAAAAAAAAAAAAAAAAAAAAAAAAAAACCAAAAGCTTTCTACGTTCAATTGACTTCTGAAGTTTCTGAGCAAAAACACCAAAATCACCAGATCTACGAAACGAAAAACCGAAATTCCACAAAGTCGTCGATCAAACAAAATCCGCGAATATGAGAGAGAGATAGAGAGAGAGAGAGATTTACCTTGGCTTACTATACAGCTATAGCTCCAAAGGAACTCTTCTTCTCTTGAGAAGAAAAGATCAATTACTATTGACAAAAAGGAGAGTACAAATTAAAATAAAAGAAAAGAAAAAAAAATGAAGATGAAGAAAGTTAGACTTAGGCGTGAGACAGAAAAGAAGAGTTGTCAAGCGGGGGTTGCTCCTGATTTATAGCGGCACAGGCAAAGAGGATGAGAGAGAAAAAGAGAATCTCTATTATCTTTTTTTGAAAATGAAAAATTCAATTAAATAACTAAAAAGATAAGAGAGAGTGAAAAAATGTTTCCATATTTTTTATTTGGGTCCTTGTATGACCGGTTTTAATTACGGATGTTGCCCGTTTATTGTCTTTAAATCTGATGAAAATAAAGAAAATACACAAAAAAAAAACTTAAAAAATAAAGACATGAAAGAAATCCTACGTATGGAAATCTCCTTTTTATTTTTTATTTTTTATTTTTTATTTTCTATTAATTGCCACACAAAGGCGGTGCCTGCCGGGAGAAATGAGAAATCTCATTGGGGTCACCGCCCAATCAAATCCAAGCGCATTGGAAATTTGGAAAATGGGATATTTATTTATTTTATTTGTTAATTTCAGTTGGGAATTTAATTATCTCCCTTTTTTTATTATTTCTTTTTACAGAAATATCGTTGCGTTGGATCATAAGTATCATACGGATCGGCGCTCGAATTTCGAGACACGGTGTTCAACGGGTGGTGGTTCACCAGAAGAAAGCTCGCTACCTGATTGCGACGCGTGTCCCTAATTTATGGGTTCCTGGACGGTGTGGATTCTGTGAGCGTGGTCGGTGGACCCTTTTCTTTTTATCGAACAAAACCGAAGTTAATGATAAGTGCTGGTCTTGATGGATATTTACGTTTTCCATTTGTCTAGGGCAAGAAAAGTAGCAAATATCTTTCCCTTTAAAAGGAAATAGGAAAAAAAAAAAAAGAAAAAAAAAAAGAAGAGGAGTTTCCCTCTTCAGTTTTAAAAAACTGAACTGCCAAAAGGTTTTTATTTTTAAGTGATAGATATGTACGAGAGTCTATTTATTATGTATATTTTTTTAATTTAATATGATTTTAATCGTATTTAAAGATTAGATAAAAAAAAACCTCACTAATAGGGAGGTTTTATCAAAGAAATTCAAAAAAAAAAAAAAAAAAATTGAAGAGATCTCTTCTAGACCAGGAGAGAAAGCGCAGCGATTTGGTACATTTTGAAGCATTTTGAATGTAGGATGTTATTTTTCATTTGGAAACACAACATCTATTAAATCAACCGGTTTGGTGTGATTTTAAACCAAACAAATTTAAGTTTGGTATAGCTTGAAATTGTGTTTTGCGAGATTAAGTACGTAAATATTAAATTTTAAATTATAATTCAATGAAATTATAAAAAAGAGTGTATGGTTTATGTCTATTAGATTTGTGTTCCGATATTAAACTTCAGTAGAATCTAAGTAATATATATTTTTAGTCTAATAACTTTAAGGCCATGTTTATTAGTTTGTATTGTGTTGTATTGTATTGTATAAAATGTATTGTATTGTATTGTATTGTAATAATATAATTCGATATTTGGTGTCATGACGTATGGTATAAGAGATTAAAATGTAAACTTTTGAAAATGTTAGGACTAAAATGTAATAATACAATTCGATATTTTATAAAATGTATTGTATTATTTTTTTTAAAAAAAATTTACGGTTCGATAGTTTAGACTGCAGTTTCAAAATTCCTAACCAAACGAAGTCAAAAGTTAGTGGTTTCTACTAAAACCGAACCGATTAATTGACGTTTTGATGGTATCAAAAATTAAGAGCTTTAACAATATGATTTGATGTGATTCACAAGCTCACACTTTTACCCCTACTTCTAATATGGGGGGTTCTAGTTGTGATGATTCTTAAATTTCTTTTGTGAATTTTGAGATACTAACAGATTTTTTTATTTAAAAAAAAAAATCAAAAAGTACCCTTTAGTTTTAGGAAACTTTTGTGGTAAGGTCCGAAAAATACCCTTCTAATAGGATATTAGTTTAGTAAAGAGAAAATTGTTAAATTTACTTTTAAAGTACATGAATTTAAATTTTTACCCGTCACTCTTGATTAATACTCTTTTGATTAATACAGTTACTTGACTAAAACATATATTAATCAATAATAAATAGTAAAAAACAAGACTAGTGTACTTTAAAAGGTATTTGTCTTATTTTTCTTAGGTTAAACTATATTTATATGGGCTTCTGTCATTCTTACATGCTTCTTCGTCTAATGTAATTTTGACATGATCAAGTTCATAAACATGCCCTATAAATAGAGATACTTGTGATAAAAAAGGCTCCTTTTGATGATCCAAAAAGTATTCTCTATCTTCTTAAACATGACTATTTATTTTTAAACTTTTAGAAGAGTTCTTTTTGGCACTGTTTGGTTGAAATGATGAAGAGTAAGAATGATAAAGATAGTTGGAAGGATGGGGAATAGGAAGGATGTAGATGATTATAATAATCTTTTATGTTGTTTGGTTGGATTGAGAGAGGATTGAAAGGATGAATGATAATTATTTGTTTAATTACTCTATTGTCCATTTTATTATTTTTTTAAAATTTATTTTGAAGAGTGGAAAAGTAAATTTTATTTAAATTTGGATGAATTAGTTGGATATTTCAATCAATAAAATGATCTAAAATGGTGGCCCCGGAGGGAGACTTTCTCCCTCCCTATCTCCTCTCCCTCCACTTCTTCTTCATACTAAACAAGGGATTTACCCATTCCCTTCCTCTATCTCTCTCTCCTAACAAACATACTCTTGAGCAATTGAGGGACTGTTCTTCTGCCGTTTTTGAGTTAGGTGACTTGAGTGTAGATTTTGAGTTAAGTTTGTGTTTGATTGTGTACATTTGAGTTATGGTTTGAGATAAAAATCTTTTTGAGTTTGTGTTTGAGTGAGCAAAAACTTGAATTTATATTTAGATAGTATTTTAATAAAAACTCAATGTTGATGGAAAATTTTAATAGGGTACATGGGTGGGGTTTTATTCGTCATTTCGTTGTTAACGCATAGAAAAAAATCATCTCAATTAGAATTAAAACGAAAAAGTTATAGCATTTTTAAAAATAGAAAAAATATTGTTAATTAATTTGAGTTCAAATTTCTGAACTCGAGTTTTAGTCTCAAACTTGAGTTTAAACTCGAGTTCAAACTTAAAAGAACATGAACTTAAATAAAATTATAACTCGAATTATTTTTAGTTTTTGACTCTAAAAATGGCTGCCGAATAGCCCCTGAATTTTTCAAAAATCTAAAATACACGATGTGATCAATATTTAAGCATTAATGTAATAATCAATTATGGAGGTCGCAAGGTCTAGGGGTCAACCAGTAATAGCGACTCTAAAACCCTTTTACCTCATGGATTCAAACTTTTGGGGCTACTTTGTTGGCTTTGTTTGGCCTGAGCATGGCATTGTTGCAAAATATTTCTATTAAAATATTGTACGTGTAAATTAAATTTCATTTATTGTTACGTAATTTCATTTTGAATGATAGGGCATGGGCACTCAAAAAATTAACGTGCAAATTATTTCTTCCTTTCCACTTGAAGTAGGAACGCCTTGTTCATCGTGTGGTCCACAAATCACAAATAAATTGGACAAGCCATCTACTAACTTTTAGACGGCTCAGCTAACAAATTTAAAGTACTTTTATCATATAAATTTTAACGAGGGTTTGTAATTAAATTACTCCATTCTTTTATTATGTTCGCTGAATTATTAAATCACCCCATCTAAAATTCTCTCCTATTGAATGCTTTTTTTTTTTTTTTTTTTTTTTTTTTTTTTTTTTTTACCATCTACTCATTTTATAGTATTTTAACTCTATTATCCCCGGAAATTAGGATCATATTGCTTTATTTTTTTTAATTGGTCACGTGGGCAGATTGCTTCGCGGAAATAGGGGGAATAACCAAACCCTAGTTTGCTGGTGTGTGTTATTTTTAATAATATTTTTGGGTGATGAAAATAGTTTTGTATTGTTTTTGTTGGATACCATATGCGATGTGAAGGTTCGTTTCCTCAACTTGGGAATAAAAACGACACATCTGGCGGTGTATCGTCCTTGGAGAGGAAAGGAAAGGGAAGAGATGCATATTCCTATAAATCGAGTGGCATCTATTTAATTTTGATGCCCTTTCATCGTCGTGTTGTAGTTGTCAATGACTAATGTATTTGGGCCCACCTTTGATTTCCTAGAGATTCTAATCGTGATGCATTTAGACTTTAGGGACCTCGCTATCCTCCACCACTTGATTGTTTTTGTGTTCTTTTTATTCATTTATTTTCTTTTCTTTTGTTGACGTGAGATTTCAAAAATAATTATTAGATTGTAGGTGGTGTTTGTATTATTGTATTGTTTTCATCTAAATGTATCGCTAGTATAATATATATATATATATATATATATAATTCTTCCTTTTCATTCATGCAGTGCACTACAGCGATGAGTGGTGGTTCACTGTACTTTCTTATGAACCATCCTAACTATGGTGAACATGGTCATATGTGATTATAATTTATAAAATCTGATGTCTCTTTAATATTTATTATTGGAGCCAAGTTTTATCTTTCAATCTATACCATTCATGTGTAAGCTTGAGTTGACTAGATTTGAAAATCATCACCCACAAAAATTTGCGTAACAACTCATAAACCGAGAATAACTAAGAAACGACACGGGTGTATTTAGAATTCGTTTCAAAATGATTTTATTTTTTTTGATGAAAATGGAAAAGAAAATGTTTTCAATTTCATATATAAATTATTTTTAAAAATGCGTTGGTAGTTTTATTAAGAGATTTTTTTCAGTATAAAAAAACTCATTAATGTCTCTCTCTCTGCTCGAGAGAGGAAAAAACGAAAACAAAAAATAAAAAATGACTAAAAGTCATTTTTTATTTTTCTCTCATTTTACACTAAACTAAAAAATCATTTTCATTTCCATTTTTTGTCTTTAATTGTGTCAAACGCCGTTTTAGAATCGTTTTTATTTTTTCTTTATTGAAAAATGTGAAAAATAAAAATAAGAACAATTTTAAACACGACACTCGTATCTCAATTCAACCCATAATAATTGCAGCATCTAAAGTCAATTATAATTACATGACATAGCCGATAAGTTAACTGCTCTCCATAATATTTTGAGAATCCTTCATTTTGGTATTTTAGGGATTTACTGAATCGCAGCAATACAATCCTAATTATTAGGATTTTAATGTTACAAAGAAAGTTGATTAAATTCAAGAATGGGAAAGTCTACTCAAATTAAATAGCCGTAGACACACCATTCTTGATAGTTCCACACACATACTATACATCGGCTTAGTTTGGTATTATTTTTCGCTCCCAACATCAGCTTCTGCTTGAAGTAAAAGCTGATTTTAGCATTTAGTAAATCTCCTCAAAAGTGTTTTTTGAAGAATTTTTGAAGAATCTATAGTAAAAATCAGAAGCAGTCCAAAGGCAATTTTAGCTTTTAAATTATGCAGGAATCAACATAATGCAGTTAATGAAACTTTCATAATACCCATAATACCCATAATACCCCTAATACTCCTAATAAAATCTAAAATTTATAATCGTATCAATCTAAAATTTAGACTCGTAATATAATATAATATAATAATACAATAATATAATTTAATAGTAATATTGTAACAAATAATATCATAATTATATTAATAACTCTAATATTATTATTTTATAATATGATATTATAATAATATTATAATTATTTTAATAATATAATATTATAATTATAATATAATATTATAATTATAATATGATATTATAATTATTATTTTATAATAATATTATATATTATATTGTATTAATATAATTATATTTATAATAATAATAATATAAAAATTAATATCATTAAATATTAATATAATATTATAATTCTAATATTATTATTTATAGTGTATTACACACATTATGATTATATATTATATTAATTATATTATATTTGTTTAATATAATATAATAATGATTATATATTATATTATATTATAATATATTATATTATAATTTAATATAATATAATTGTAATTTTTAATTATATTATAACTAAAATATTATTATTTCTCATGTAATATTATAATATGTTTTATAATATTGTAATTACATTAACCATTTTAATAATATTATATGTTATTTAATAATAGTTTTTTATTATATTAAATATAATAATAAATATACATTATATTCTAATTATTTATATTATATTATATTAATAATATTATAATATTATATTATATTATACTGTTATATAATATAATATAATCATAATTTTTAATCATTTCAGTTATTATTTTAATAATATTATTATATTATATATCATAATTATATAATATATTATATAATAATAATTTTTATATATTATATTAAATATAATAATAAATATATATTATATTGTAATTATATTATTATATTATAGTATAATATAATATAATCATAATTTTTAATTATTTACAGGAATTCAATATCATAATTTACCAAACACTATTACACTGATTTACCAAATGTAATTATCTTTCTCATTCTCCGCAACCGTGGATTCCTTCTTCATTATTATATTTCTAAAGTCTTATCAAGCATTTTTTTTAATGTTTTTGCTATACATAGAGAAAACCTAAATATTACAGGGAATACAATACTCATATCTACGATGAACCACAATAAATTATTGTATTTCTATTTACCTTATAACATTTTATTTCTCTACTCGTAATGCTAGATCAACATTAGACAAAACATATCGAACATCAAGGGACTTCCAAATCAATTCTTGAAACCGTAGTTCTTTGCATTTATGACGAGAAAATATTTGTCTTTAGCCTTTAATGAGATGATCATTTTACTAATGTCCATTCAGTCAAACTTTATTGTTGCGCCTTTGCTTACAACGTTATAGCAAATCTTTGGAATGACCTCACAAATTACAAGTATAGATGATCTTGATTTGAATTTTCTGAAAAGAAAAAAAAGCAAAATTCCACACAAGACTTGCAAATTTTTTCAGATAAGTATTACTGCATGCAGTAATAGAACTAACATATTATTTCATGAGAAATAATTGATAAAACATGGTGTAACTCGTGATAAAATAAAAAGTGCATATGAAGATAATAAACAACTTTTTTTAGAGAATATAAGAAACTATAATAAATAAACATTTGGATTTTCACAAAAAAAAAAAAAGGATTAAGGCCAATAATTTCTTTTGAAAGCAGGCCAATAAACTTTCAATGAAAAAGAAAAGAATTTATATTCTATTTTACATACAGTAAATAAATCAAGAAAATATCATTTTGGAGTTTACTTTTAACGTGTATATAGTACTTATGCAAACGAGTGGAATAAAATTAGGGCTCCACTTAATTTATGGGTTCAAATTTATAATTTTAATTCTATTATAGTATTTTCTCCCAAAAAAATTAAATTTAATAAGTTCTTGTTAATGGATTCTCTTACAAAATTTAAATATAGTATCAAAATTACTAGTTTGAATTCATGAACTAAACGAGCCTTAAATATGCTTGTGAGAGAACCCATTTGCAGGAACTTATTAGTGATGTAATGGAGTCATTACAACCATGTGTTAGACATGTGTTGAACCATGAGAAAATAAAAAATGAGGTTATTCGTTTTTGAACCATTACAATGCTCACAAGGTTGTGGGTTTTAACATCGGTGATATGTTTACTTATTAGGAATGAGGAATGAGAGTGTGGAATGTGAGTCAATTTTTCATGTTTATTTGCTCCTTTTATCTTATAATGAGAATGAGATTGGTGGGCTCCACTCAAATTTGAAATTGAGAGATGAGATTGACACTCACATGTCCCCTCATTATGAATATTAACATTAAATTAATATCATGCTCCTATTTTATTTGCTATTATAAAATTAAAAATGAAATTCAAAAAATAATAATTACCACACATATTTATTATATTTATTTGTGTAATTTACAATATCAACCTAATTATTATTTACTTTAATAAAATAAATATGTACTTTATATGTCTAGTAAATTAATAATATATTTTGATATTTAACACTAATTTTATTTATATTTATTTTATTTAATTTTTTAACAATTTATTTGTATATTCTAAATAATTTTAAAATTAATATTTATTATTTTAATACCCTATGAATATACTAAATATTTTAATTATGATTAATTTTAATATAATAAGTACAATAATTTATTTTTTAAATTAAAAATATAAAATTAATTTAAATGGTATGTTAGTACTTCTACACTATTTCATTCTGATTTTGGGTGTAAGTAAACACATAAATGAGATTTGGAGTGACTCTAATTCTAAATCTTATCACTAAGTAAATAATTTATTATGACTCTGATTCTTCACTCTGAATTCTGCCTACTCCGATTCATGCTCTCTGATTATGTGTAAGTATACATACCATAGAGCTTTTGGCTGATCTAAAACATCAATTAGCTTAAAAACTAACTCTACAATTGCAAAGCAAAAAAAAAAAAAAAGGGTTCAAACTTGTTCAAATCCATAAGCCAAACTCCACTAAAGTGACTCATTTGTGATTTTTAAAAAAGTGAAAATACATAAAATACCTCATGTGTTTTGTCAAAATACTACTTTCACTTTTCTTATTATACAATACCCAAGATACCCATTGTGTTTATAAAAAGAGGCCTAAAACACTCTCTAAAGCAGTTAAATTTTTGAAAATGTCATGATTATCCTTTCCAATTTATATTAAATGTTATGTTAGATATGATTTAACTAAAAAGTTAAACAAAAATTTTTTCAAAATGTTCAAATAAATATTCTAATCAAAGAAATATTTTAATTATTTTAAGAGTTTTTCATTTTTAAGGTTGATTTTATTTAAAATTTTAGTTTAATAATGTTTAAACGGTATTTAATAAAGATTAGAAAGGATAAACTTGATATTTTAAAAAATATAATTGCTTCAGGATTTTTTGGATTTTTTTTTTTAAATATCAGGATGTTTTGAGTATTTGTATAATAAGAGAGATGAAGTGGTATTTGACCAAACACCATTGTTATTTTAGATATTATCCCTTCTTAAATTATATTACATTGCCCTTTTATTTTCTTGCTTTTCAACCCCTAAAATTGTCTTACGGATTTTATGTAGAATATTTTAAAATATTTCATTTACACCTTATAATTTTTAGGATCTGTTTAGTTTATAGATTCAAATTATGTGATTTGAATCATTTTTAATTTACGTATATTTTTTATGAGAAAAAATACTATAACGATCATAAATCATAATTCAAATCAGTTATTTAAATTTAAAAATCAAACGAACCCTTAGGCATTCTTTTCGTTGCTATTTAAATTAGAATAAATTTTATTTTTACCTCTCAAATTATAAACCTTGTGTCACTTTACTTATTAAATTTTAAAAAATAGTCCGTACCTCAAAATTTAAAATGTTAGTAAGAATATTTTTTTTCGTCATATTTATCCGTTAAAAGCTGAGGTGTCACCACAAAAAGAGAGTACATTTCCTTTAAAAAAGAAATTTAAAATGTTAGTAGAGAAATTTTAATTAAAAAAGAAATTTCCTTTAACAAAAAGAGAGTACATTGTTTACCCTTCTTCTTTCCCTTCCCATTCCCTTTCCGTCGTCACCGCAATTTCCATTCCACCGTCACCAACTTGCTCCCTCCCCCACCACCGGCGACCCACCCCCCACCCGACGACCGCCTAACCCTGCGAGGGATGGGATGACATCACTCCAAGTGGAAAAAATGGGTTGTGAATCGCGTTAGAGCTGGGTGCGTGGGGAGCTATGCTCGCCGGATCTCGGAACTGCAGAGCATGGCTCGCCCGGATCTGTTCGTGGTGTAGTTGGCCTCGTTAGATTCAGGCATGGCGGAGTTGGCTCGCCGGATCTTGGCAAAACGGAGTTGGGCTCACTCGCCAGATCTGGGTGTGGTAGAGTTGGGCAAGCGTTGTTTTGCAAATATTGTTTGCCATAGTCACTTCCATTATGTATTTCTCCCCTTATGGGGTTGGATTTGCTTTCGGCTCATTGAGCCTCTTAACGAGTCTATTTCCAATATATGTATATATTTTTCATCTGGATTGGGATTGGGTTTGCAATCCAAAAGATATTTCGGATATGTGTTTGCATTAGAAGAGAAGATAATAAAGAGAGAGCGAGAGAGAATTTTGATTTGAGTTTGCTTTCGATTGTAAGTACGTTGATTTGGGTTTGATTTCTTGTTTTGATTTGGTTTCGTCTTTCGTTTTCTATTAGAGCTTTTTTTTTTTTTTGTGGGATCTGATTCATTAGAGATTGATTTGTAATTGTAGTTGCAGGGGAGGAAATTGTTCTCATATTTTGAATATAAGTTTGAATCTGAGTACAGGATTTGCGCTTATTGATATATGATGTTTAGGTTGAATCTGAGTATTTTTTTTGTCGTGTTGATATCTCATTGAATATTTTGAATCTGAGTATAGATTATTTGTCGTTTTTTTAAAAAGGAAATTTATTTTTTAATTAAAATTTCTATAATAATTAAAATTATAAACTTAATTAAATTTATAATCTTTAATTTAGTGTCACATCAGAATATAACGAAAAGGGTATTCTCATTAACATTTTAAAATTCGAGAAGCGTGCAGATTATTTTTTAAAATTTAAAAGATAAAATGACAGAATGATTATAATTCCGGCGGCAAAATGACAAAGTGATTATAATTTAAGGATAAAAATAAAATTTATCTTTAAATTTATGTTGACTTGCCGTCCAATTAATGGATTTGCGATATACCATTTCAACGGTAACTATTCTCTATTTCTACGTCATGTTCAACCAGTTTTAAGTAGATGTTGATTTTTGAGTGAGGCAATATATAAGGAATTTTAAGGGGGCTGTTATTTTAGAACGTAATTTTGTGTATAATTTTTGAGTTAAATTTGAATTATAAGTTAAGTTGAAATTAAAATTTAAATAAAGGTAAGTAAAATTGAATAAAATTAAAACTTAAAAAAATGTGAATTTGAATAAAGTTAAAATTTGAGTTTTTTTTTTAAAATTTTTTTGACAAAAGAACATGCCGGTCTTTAGAGGTTTTTTTTTTTTTTTTTTTTTTTTAAAGGAATATTAGAGGTAGAGAGTGAGGAAACTTGTATTATTTTTCGTAAAAGACAAGGCTAAACCTCGAACATTTCTATTAGATAATGTTGACCGTATCAAAAATTTTCAATTGGTTAATATTTCTTGGCCTACCCATTTTTATTTTATTATTTTTTTAAAGTTTTGGACAAAATAATTTGTATCATTACGTGTGATTATGTTAATTTAAACATGCTCCCCAACCATTCAATCACGTGGGACCCACGTGGATCCCTGATTATATAAATGCGAGACCGTCCTAACACAAAATCATAGTCTAATAAAGTATATAGCCCTTAACTTGTAACTTGTAAGCCTGTTAACAGAATAACCTAACAACAAAAAAAAAAGGTTTAAAAGCACCATTAGTGTTCAACACTGATAATAATGACAAGTGAGTCTATTGTAAATCACATGTCATAAGACTTATTTTTTATAAGTAGATAGTACTATACATTCAAAATAAAATAGTGTAACTTAAATCCTAAATATGAATAAATTTGGATTTGTATTTTGCAAAGTTCGGTTAGCAATCCGCAAAAGTCGAGTATAAATTAAGGAGACGTTTAGTTCATACATTATAATCATGAGATTAAAATTATTTTTAATTTACGTGTACTTTTTATAAAAAAAATACTATAACGAATCACGAACTATAATTTAAATCAAGATATAAATCTTCCAACTAAACAATCTATAATAATTTTCCTAAATTTCTCTCGCATGCGAGTCTGTACACAATAAGAGCATAAATATATGCACTTTTTTAGGACTGTTTTCTCAGGAAACAATAAAGACGCGTGGACAATTTATTATTGCTTATATTTCACACATACACGAGTCCCAAACTTTTTCTTTTTCAGTCTTATCCTTACTTTATTTACTAAGAAGTAGGGTTAAATTAAAGTCTTGATCCAGTTGTAACCCAAAAGAGGTCGTTTAGGAAAGTTGTGAATTTGTCAACGTTCATACCTATAATTTGGAAACTGCGTAACATTACACATGTATGCCAACTGCCAAATACCAATATCATTTTTTTTTTCTTTTCATTCCTCCGTTGTAAATTTCCAAGCTAACTATGCCTAGGGAATAAAATTAGCCAGAACAATATGTGAAAATTTTTGTTGGATTTGATTATTCTAACTTCTTTAATAACTATAGGACAAAATAAATTAATTGCCATCTATTTCTTTTTAAGCCATAATTTTATCGAGAAACTTTTTTTTTTTGGGTAAAACAAGGTTCATCTTCTATAAAGAAACCTTGTGTAGTAATATATCCAAAATAAGCTATAATAATTTCTTATTATACATGTATTTTTTTTTTTTTTTTTTATTACATCCTGCCTTGAACTTAAGACTTAAATACAATCAAGCTCGAAAAAAAAGGAGGCAACATTGAAAGCAACTCATATACCCCTCTTGTTATACATACATACATACATACATGTATATATATATATATATATTTAAATTGCGTCTCTTTGTGCTCGAACCTAAGACTCAATGTATTGAAAAAAAATATGTTTTTATTTTTTGTTCATTTCAATGTGATTTTGATAAGATTTAACCTTATAAGTATGCAATACTAAAAACAAAAACTCAAACCCCAGAAAGCTCCACTAATTCAAAAAAATAGAGTACCGGCATCATGATGAAAGAGAAGAGTCTGTTTGGTAAAGTTTTCAAAATAATTTTATTTTCAATACAAAAATAAAAATGAGATTATTTTGAGAATTATTCTAACACTGATTCTAAAATTGCGTTTGGTTAGTTTTTTAAAAGATTATTTTGAGTATAATAAAAAAATGAAATCGTGTTTGGTTATAATTATTAATTAATATATTATAACATTATTGATAAGTATTAGAAAATAAAAACAGAAAAGGAAAAACAGTTTTTAATCGTTTTCTAATTCTTTCACAAAAACTATTCTCATTATTTTTTGTCTTCATTTTCGTTTTCAAAATATTTACTAAACAAACACAGTTAGCAGATCGTTTTCATTTACGTGCCTTAAAAGATGTGTAAAAATGTTTTAAAAAACAAGTAAAAATCAACTCCAAATGCACCCAAAATGTCTTTCGTTGTTAAAGGGGTTATGGCGCTGTTAATTGCTCAAGCTAACTGATTAGGAGATTAAAATACCCTTTAGTAGGGGGACAAACTCTTCCTAATGGTTTTCATCTTTCATTATTATCTCTTGTTTCTGTTTTGGTTTTGTCTTTTGTTTTGCAAGTGATTTCACTATCAAAGGTTAGGCCCTCTGCAATCTTAACAAAAAAGCAAATCTTTAGTTCGTATGACAACCATTATCTTACATGGTTTTGTCTTAAACACAAATAACAATCTCAAAAAAATTCATCCACTCAAGTCTTTCAAATAGGTCCGTATGACAATTCACTTACTACCACTTTATTTGACTTTATTTTATTTTATTTTTTTCTTGAAGCCTTTTTCTGAAGGAGTAAATCCAAATCATTGGACATAATTATGAGAGTAATTTTCATGCGTTAGTCCTTTTTTTCTTTTTCTCATCATTTTGTCAAACTGGAGCGTCTTGGTGTACATTTATCACATTAAATAATAAAATAATTGGCTTTTAACTGTTAAGATGTTGCGTCACTTAGCAACGTGGGTTAATAATATGCACATGCTTTATCTGTACAAGTTCAATGTAAACATTTTGCAATTAGCAAGAATGAGTCCAACCTTATCGGTAATAACAAGTTGGAAAACGAGGTTGATGTGACAGAAATCCATCTTAATCAGTTAATATTGACCATTATAGTCTATAGCCAGACATTGATCTCTAGTTAATTGAAAAATACCAAAGAGTTTGAATGCTTCCAAGTAGGGAAATGAGGTACATTATTTTAGCACTAAAAGTATTGAAATTTTACATCCAAATGCCAGTTGATGATCCGGTTTTGAAAGTTCAAAAATTTAATAGTTATGCTAGAATTTGCTTTGTTATAAGAAACTACGGATATATATATATATATATATATATATATCTCTATATTTGAATTTGTTTTTATTACCGTAGGACCTCCACCACTTTAGAATAGATGAAAATGGTAGGGCCCGTTTAACGAGTTTACCGGCAGGATCCGCGAGTCATGGTAAGATGGTAAGAGACAGAAAGAAACTTCCAAGTTGTAGAAAAATTGAAGATGCTATTTGGAACAATACCAATTTTTAATTCTAAAAAGGATATATACTGTTAAGTATTTTTATTAATCAGTAATTTATTGATAATCTTGTAAAATTTAAAAAACATGTTCAAAAAAATTTCGTATTACAGAAAAAGTTTCAGAATCAGATTTAGAGAGATAAAAATAGATCCTTGGTCAAAAGAAGATAAAATATTAGTTATTTAAATTTAAATAGAATTCTATAGAGAGATAAAGATTAAAAAAATTATGTGGAGATTTTATTGTGATGATTATCCAGTTTTTAGTTTTTTGTTGGATTCAAATTTGAATTTAATTCGAATTGCAATGGAAGATTGATTTGACAAGAGAAATATATATATATATATATATATATTGGGCATTTAGAATTTGGGTGATGTTTGAAATTCAAAGTGGCTTGCATTACATCATGTTGTCTACATAGAGTCAATGTGATAACTAAGCTATTTTGAAGATATTGTACACGTGGAGATAATGAAAATGCGCATAGAGATTTGAAAAATAAACTTAATGTTGCAAACGTGGGATAATTGAAGAAAATATCCGGATAGAGCAATTAGTTAAAGGGGAGATAATTATTAGATATTGATTAAGTTATTGGAGGTTGTGGTGGAGTACAAGTTCTATATAAACGGCTCTAGGATGCTCATTTGTGTTACAGATTTAATAGAATATTTCCCAAAGGAAAGTATGTGAATTTGAGAGCTTATTATTGAGAAAATATTTAGAGAGACATCTGTGAGTTTTTATGAGTTATTGTGATCGTCCTTTAGGAGAAGGATTTGTTGCTTTCGGGAGGAAACTCTGCCGGTCGAAAGGAGTTCGCCAGGTGAATAGAGGCATGTGGTGCACGCTAAATAATCACTGTGGAGATTCATCACAGCAGCGTCATTGTCTAGGAGGGAGTTTTTGAGTGAATAAATCCGTCTGGTGTCTGTAATTTCTAGAACATAGTGAATTGTTTACTGTCTAGACATGGCCCCGCAAATATAAGTGTGCGCACCAAACTGTGATATCATATTGTGTTCTTTTACTTTCTGCACTTTATTCTGCTCGAGCAACTGAAGGTAATTAATTCGGATCTTAATTAATTAAACCGTGTTTTAGACAGTGTTCCAACATTATCCGGAACACCAGACGTAACATCAAATCTAACAGATACAATTGCTAGTGCTCCAAGAAACCGGGAAAGAATGAAAACAAACTAAAGTAGGAAAATGCTTAAACATCCTCAAATGTGTCACTAGTTGATACTTTTAACTAGCTAGCAATGAATGTTCAAGCTTAAGCTGCTTCAGTTGTATCGGCGGCGGCGGCGGCTCTTTTCTTGGCGAAGTATTCTTCTGCACGAGCGAGGTTCTTAGCAACGGATGGCTTTACCCACTTCTTCCGTCCAGGTAGTACTGTAAGGGAACAGCCAGCAGACTCAAGCTTCTCCTTTGCGGATGTTGAAAAGGCACGAGCCTTGATGTTCAGCTTCACGCTTAGCTCCCCATCACCAAGTATCTTGAGCCAGTTAAACAAGAAGCATATCTCAGCCAAACAGGTGGTTTATAACTTATAGCTAGTAAGTTTCCAGCACAGAATAGTATTCACAACCAGAAAATCATTCATTCAAGCTGCTGTTGCAGCTAAGGCAAGCACAAAGAAGCAGATAATATCAGCGGCATGCAATTCGAATCATATGGGTGGTTTGGCAACATTTTGGCCACATGGAGAAAGGCTTAAACATGTTTGCATAATGACACTTTTCTGTGCTCAATAATATAAACTTGTGGAAGCAAACCATCCAACTATATTTGAGTTGAAAATTACGGATCTGTTCTTCCATATTAACTCGCAGTCCATCACAAGCATTATATCAACGATTTAAGAGAAGATTATTTCACAGATTGACTCATGCTCAAGATTTTCCCAAGTTGGATTCAACAAGACATATAGTTCAAATTTTCAGTTAATAACAGAAAGTGAATGGAGTTTAATACAGTAGAAACTTAATTTCATCGTACTCATAGTAAGAAGATTCTTATGCTCTAGATTATTGTATGGTTCAATCCAATAATTTTCGTTATTAATTGCTTAATAAAGTAAAAGTCCGTACTACTTCCATCGGCTAACTTAGAAAGGAATTTTAAGGTATTGACCCAGAAAATTAAACCCAGATTCAAAAGGACTGACCTTATCCACTAGATCAACGAGACAGATTTAGTTATCACTTACCTTCAATGGGAGTCTCCTTTCTCTTCCTGATGGGTTGATTAACCCTTTGCTCTTTAAAGTTTCAAGTGATACCTCGTCACCTTCTTGAAATCCTGCAGCTTCTATGTCTTTCAAGTTCACAGGGACATATTTAGGTAACCCCGCATGCATGCCTTGTAAGAAAGAGAAGGGAAACACAAGCTTCAGTTTAAGTGATTAGAAGCCTGCATAAAATTGCACTAGACCTAACATCCATTCGCTCACACAAGATTCAGACCATTGTCACATGAAAATAAAAAGGACAAGAATCCAACGTTTGATCTCAAGGGAAAGCAACAGACTTGGCTTCTTTCGTTTTCTTTTTCTTCTTCTTTCCCATGTTCACCACAACTGTAGAATGAAAATTTTTCAACAATCTTCCTTATGGCCTTGAGTTCTCCTAAGGCTGTTTGATCGCCTCACTGAACCACACAATTAGATGAGTTGGACCAGCATCTACAACTAGAAACGTAAAAGAATGCTCTCCAAGTAATGATAAAATGCCAAGGAAATGAATTCAAAAGCTAAACAAGTTTGGGAATAATGGCCTATGGATTGTGATGCCTGCAAAACTGTGTCTACCCTCAAACTGGTATCTGTCTTAAGAATCCTAAACTGATATGTTCTACTTCCCTCATTAAACATGATATATAACCTCTCTCAGAAGTGAGGTAACACAAAATGAGTTGACAACTTGACCTCGTGTAAAGTCAAATAGTGCACAAAGACACATAGTTAAAGGAAATACCTGTGGATAATTTCTTTCTTTTACCTACCATAAAAGTATCCATTTCAATGCCATATACTAACTTTCTTTCAATCACAACTACTTTCAGGGAGTAGCCTAATTTGAATTATGTAAGGCCTCGTTCTTTTCGCGGGTTTAGTTGAAATTTAAATTTTTGTGAGAGAAAATACTTAGCAAAAAGGTTGAATTGCGATTCAAAGTATGAAAAAAAAAACCTTTTGAATTTCACAACAAATGATCTCTCAATTTCCAAATTTGTTAGTTTCTCGCCTTATCGATGTTCCGAACTCAACAGTTAATAGTTAATCATTACACCTTGGTGCAACTTAGGGCACGTCTCGGGAGGAGCTAATCAAGAAAAGTCACATAAGACGTAAACCGCATAAACATCAGTCTCAAACAGTGATATCTACAATGCAAATCTAAGCCTAAAATAGAAGCATGTCATGAAAGAATATGTCATAGTGACTTAAACATATAAATTTCACATATATAAAATTTTCTATGATACTTGTTACTGCCGAAATAAACCAACAACACAAATCACGAAAAAAAAAAAGTAGCAGTGAAGCATTTCCACAAACAAATACCGCGCATAGAATTCGAAACCCAAACGAAACCAACAAAAAAAAAAAAAAAGAGGCAAAATACCTCCGGCGATTCCCCGCAATTTGGGAATCCGACGGTAAAGAGGCATCTGACCACCCTCGAATCCTTTTCTGACGCCGGGCCCGGAGCGGGACTTCTGACCCCTCATCCCGAATCCACAGCTGTTGCCTTGACCGGCCGATATTCCCCTTCCCTTTCTCTTCCCCTTCTTTCTAGACCCGGGCTGTGGGCCCAGGTTGTTGAGCCTGAACCGGACATTCTCCGGCGCAGCCGCGGCTTGCTGAGCCTGAGCCGCTTTGTTCACGACCACCACTGAATGTCTTCTCTCTTTACCCAAGTTCTTGAGGTCGAGCCTGGGAGAGAGAATACTACATGGGTTTGGTTTCAAGTTCGTGACATTTCCCTGTAAAACATAGGATTGCAAGAAAAATTGATAGAGAATTGTATAGAAGAGAGAGAGAGAGAGAGAGAGAGAGAGAGAGAGAGAGAGAGAGAGAGATAGAGAAGTACCTTAAATGAGGAAGAAGGGATCTGAAGAGAGGGTGATGGTGGTGTGAGATACGGGGTTGAAGAAAGAGATAGAAAAGCTCTCGCCATGGATATGGGACTCTCTCTCTCTGCTCTGTGTACTGGTACTAACTGTAACCGATAGGATAAAGTGGTGTTATTTATTTATTTATTTATTATTTTCTTATATATATTTTCAAAATTTATATATTTGCACTACGCAAGCATTTTATGTTTATTTGAAAAGTATACCACTTCTTTTAGATTTTCTTTAGTTTGTATGCTGTAATTATAAATGGAGAAAGTAGACAAATATTCAGTACATAATCTGAATTTTTAGTTTTTATTTTTAATTAATATTATTTTTCGTTAAGTGACTAAAGTTTAGTAATTTTATTGAAAGAGGTTCGTATCAAAGTTTTACTTATATATATATATATATATATATATATATATAAAGAGCTGGTTTAATTTATTAATTTGAGTTTTTAATTTAAATTAATATGTGATTTTATGTGAATTTTTTTATTATAATAAAAAATTAAATATAATTATTTTTGATAATTTTTTTACTGTAATAAAATTTAAATTTTAAACTTAAATAAATAAAATAAATGAGACTATAATTTACTCAACTTTAACCGTTAAAAAGACCAAACTTTGCTCCTTGCTCCTTGGGTTGAACAAGGTTGCTTCCAAAAGTTGGGCTGATCAAGTGGATGCCTGCGTTTTTACTCCGTTCACAAAGAAAAAACGGAAGAAAAAACGGGGGAAAAAAGAGCACGGAGAGTGACAATTATGGTTAGAGGAAAATGGCTAATGACGAGTGGTGTCCTCCAGCTACAAATGGAATGTATAGACAACTTTGGACAAATCTAATGGATAATGACTTTTCTGAAGATCAAGTCTTAAAACGCACTAAAGACCAATAATCTCATGCTTATCAGGAAGAGAGAAGAAATTATTGCTTCGGATTCTTGAAAAAAATTGACAAATCTACTGCTATTTTCCTTAAGAAATTTAACAAGAATCTGTGGAAGAAAGGGTCGTTTTATAAGCTCAGAGTTCGCAGTGAGAAGAGTTTTGAAAGGAGAAAATCAGAATTTTCTTTTAGGTTACTTAATTTTGTCTTATTTGGTTTCTATTTGAGTTTTTTAGGTTTTTTGTAAGAATTTTTTTCCTAAGATTATATTTAACTGTTAGATTTAATTAAAATTTTATTAGATTAAAAAAATATAAATAATAGATAATTTTTAATATAAATTTAATTACTGAAAAATAGAGACAGCTAGTAGTTCATTTTTTTTTTTTTTTTTAATTCTACATAGCAATACCTTTTTTTTTTTAAAATAAATTTTCTGCTTATTAAGAAAAAAAAAAGAGCACTTCTCTTTTCTTTTCTTATTTCTGGGCTTTCATCTTTCCGCTTGTCCAAGATTTTCGGGCTCGGTTCAAGTGTATTTAGAAAGGAAAGGCCCAAAAAGAGTAAAAACTGAAGGACTATTTACATAAATGAGGATTATCAGTTTCTCGTTTTAAAAAATACTACTTTATTGTTTATTTACAAAACTATCTTCTATTATAAATATAGAGACATTTATATTCTTATATAAAAAAAGGAAAAATAATGAAACAACAAAATAGGAAAGAAAATGAAACACAATTTAAATATAAAACATTCTAAGTTTAAAATAAAAAGTTAAATTATTGCATTAAAAAATTCTAATCTAATTATTTTTAAAAAGAAAAAGTTTCTTTATAAAAAAAGAAGGAAAATCCACCAAATATTTTTAAAAATCTCAACCTTAAAAGTCTAATTTCGATAATTCCTTCAAATTGAGTCCCTCCACCCAAAAATCAAACAATATTTTCATTATTTAATGGCCAAATCATTATAAAACATAATATATAATACAAAGGAACACATAAAATGTACACATTAAACAACTTTTCATTAGTTTAATGATGGTATCATTTTAAAACACACTGAAATTAAAAAAAAATTGCAACAAGTTTCAATAATCAACATACATGTATTCATGAACACATAATAGATTGTTTCATTATTGTAATGATTCTAGAATTATGAAAAGAATAAATGTAAAATTTGAGATGACTCGGGCAAAATCAAACACCGAAAAAAATTGTTTTTAAGTGGACGAAAAAATACAAAAATGTATAAAATCAATACATATTTTCATTAAAATTATGATAAGATCATAATGAAACATAATTTCTATAAAGAAGAAACACTAAAATGAACTCATCAAAAAACATTTCTTTATATGAGAAATTATGGTAAAGATGTAAAATAGGCTATAGACATGCAAAAAAATTTAAAATAAAAACCTATTGCATTTTCATTATCTTAATATCGATATCATTATTAAAAACAATGAATACAAAATTTGTAAGTAATGAAACAATTAAAATGCACAAAAACACGAGTTTGCAATTTATGTATTTTCATTGTGTGAAAGAAGATGAAACTTATGGCGGTAAAGATATAAAACAAGCTATAGAAAAGTAAACAAAATAACAAAAAAAAAAAGTATTATCACATTTTCATTATCTTAATGACAATATCATTATAAAAAGAAAATGAGTACAAAGTTTGTAAGCAATTCAAAATAATTAAAATGCTCGAAAACATGAGTCTGCAATCTATCTATCTTCATTATGTTAAGGAATGAGAAAATTATAGTAAAAATATAAAACAAGTTGTTAGATATGATGTTACGTCCGATATCCCAGATGATGTTGGAACATCGTCTGGAAGATGACTTAATTAATTAAGATCCGGATTTCTTACTGTTTTAAATTGTTCGAGTAAGATAAAGTGCAGAAATCAAAAGAACACACAATATGATATCGCAGAGTATCAGAGTGGTTCACTGACCATAAGTTCGGTGAGATCTTGGAGAGTTGATCTGTTATGTCTGGAATGGATTTTCTAAAGGAAGGAGGTTCAGTTGTACGTCCTCCTCTGCTTGATGGTTCGAATTATTCATATTGGAAGGCCCGGATGAAGGTTTTCATTAAGGCTCAAGATGAAAAAGCATGGCGTGCAATCCTGATCGGATGGAAGCATCCGGAAACAAAAGATGCAGAAGGAAATGAGATTCCTAAGCCTGAAGAGTCATGGAGTACTGATGAAGATAGGTTGGCCAACTACAACTCACGTGCGCTCAATGCAATATTCAATGGAGTCGATGTTCACCAGTTCAAAATGATATCCACATGTGAATCGGCAAAAGAAGCATGGGAAATTCTGAAGGTAGCGCATAAAGGAACAACTGCAGTAAGACAATCAAAATTGAACATGCTCACAACCAGGTTCGAAAATCTTCGAATGCATGAAATTGAAACTATTTCTGAATTTAATTCACGATTGTGTGATATAGCTAATGAATCATTTGCTCTTGGTGAAAAAATTTCGAGGCAAAACTTGTCAGCAAAACGTTGAGATCATTACCACAGAGATTTACCTACAAAGCCACTGCCATTGAAGAGGCGAAAAACATTGAGACTATGAGACTTGATGAATTGATGGGATCACTGAGGACATTTGAAATGAATCTGAGTCAAAATGAGAAGGAGAAGGAGATTTCTCAAGGGATTGCTTTCCAAGCCGAAGTGGAAGATAATGTTGAAGAAGAAGATGAAGACTTAGCGGAGTTTATTGCTCGATTGACAAAAAATTTCAACAGGGTGATGAAAAAGTTCAACGAGAAAAACCAAACTCCAACTTTCAACAATTCCAACAATTTTCAAAAATATAAGGAAGCTACGAATTCCTCCAATGATAGGAAGAAGAATAGGAGAATTCAATGTCGGGAGTGCCACGGTTACGGACACAATCAGTCTGAGTGTGCTAACACTCTCAAGAAGAGGAAGAAGTCTCTCAACGTCACATGGAGTGATGAGGATTCTGAAGGTAACCAGGAAGATGATGATGATGTGAATAACTATGTTGCACTCAATGTCTACCAAGATGTTCCAAACTGCAGTGTTACAGATCGTGTCACAGCTCATGTTGCAACATTATCTGCAACATCACCTGCAACATCATCTGCAACGCACTCTGGAAAACCAGAAGAAAACGGAAATTTGTCAAATTCTGACGGATCCAGTGATGGAGAAGAATTGACTGAGGAGACAATCTAGGAGGCATATGAAACCATGTTCAACAAATGGGTTTTGGTGGTTAAAATGAATAAGTCTTTGCGGGAGCAAGTCGATGAGCTTATTAAAAAGAATGATGTACTTAAGAGGGCTGCCATAAACTATGAATTTCAGGCTGCTGAAAAGGAGAAAAAGCTGCGGGAGACAAGAGCTGAATTGGAGCATACTCAAAAGTCATTAAAGTTGATGAATTCCGGCACTTCAAAATTGGATCACATTCTCTCAATAGGAAAAGTGAGTGGTGATCGACATGGCCTTAGCTATATTGGTGAGAACTCAACATCCAAAACAGTGTTTGTGAAGAAGACGCCTGCCCCTAAGCCTCCAACTTCTTCTAGTAAGAAGATTACTATCTCATCCCCTCGACATAGAAGATTTGTTCCTACATGCCATTACTGCGGTATACATGGCCACATAAGACCGAGATGCTACAAGTATTTAAATGCTTTGAAGAAAGGTATGTTTATTAATCCACCAAATTCCGCAAACTCAAAGAAGACACCTAACGTGAGGATTGATGTAAAAAATAATTCTTCTAGACGTGTGTGGGTAAAGAAATCTGATTTGAGATGTCATAAGGTTTATACTTCTTTAGAAGCATGTACTAGTTCAGGGGGAGTAAGCCACAGGAAAAATTTAGGGGGAGTAAGCTACAAAGATCAATGTCCTCAAAAATATCTAGTGCGAAGTGTTACACCAGGTGTTCCAACTAATGTTACAATATGATCTGCGACATCAGCTGCTGAAGACAGTTCTAGGGTGCGAATTTTTTTATTTTCTTTTGTTGTTTGTTGTGTCTTTGGCGTATTTTTGACAAAAAGGGGGAGAACAATGTAATCCTTTACGCCTTTTTGAATTTTTAGGATCATTTGTTAGTTTTGCCAAAAAAATGCCAAAGGGGGAGATTGTTAGGTATTTTTATTAGTTGGCAATTTATTGGCAATCTTGTAAAAATTCAAAAAATAGGTTCAAGAAGATTTCGTATTGCAGAAAGAAGAATCAGAATCAGATTTGAAGTCAAGGTTGCAGATTTTGTTAAGATGAGATTTGAAGAGATAAGGATAAAGACTTGGTCAAATAAAGATAATACATTGGTTGAGATTTGGAGAGATAAAGATAAGATTTTTGCCAAAAGAAGATAAGGCATTGGTTATTTGAATTTAAATGGGATTCTAGAAAGAGATAATGTGGGGATTATATTGCTATTTATGAGGATAGGAGATAAAGTAATAGCTTGGAGGTTTTGAAAGTTTTGGATATATATATATATATATATATGCGTAGATGAAGCTAGAGACGTAAAGAGCGGTCCAGGTTATGGGTTTTGGTTTTGGAAGTTTGATTGGGCTTGGTTCTAATGTGGGCTTGACTCAAACTATGAAGGGCAATTTGGATTTGAATAGGATTTGATTGGAAACTTCACTGGCAGAAGTAATTATCAAATGAGCAGATTTTGTGCAGATTTTACGTGATGAAATATTGGTTTGAATTTCAAAGAGAGCTTTATCTACAAAAGTAGATTTGGAGATAAATGGATTATAGAGCACGGGGAGATGTAGTAGAGTTTGTTTTTTTTTTTGGGGACGTGCATTTGATGAGCAGAGATTTAAGAGAATATTTTCAGAAAAGAGTCTGTGAGTTTTTGGTGAGCCTTGTGCGTTATTGAGATCATCCTTCGGGAGAGGGATTTGTTGCTTTCGGGAGGAAGCTTTGTCGGTCGAAGGGAGTTCGCCGTGCAGTTTAGAAGACGTGTGGTGCACGCTAAACAAATCACTGTGGAGATTCGTCACAGCGGCGTCGTTGTCTAGGAGGGAGTCCTTGAGTGAATAAGTCCGTCTAGTGTCTGTAATTTCTGGAACATAGTGAACTGTTTATTGTCTGGGCGTGGCCCCGCAGAGTAGGTGTGCGCACCGAACTGCGATATCATATTGTGTGTTCTTTTGATTTCTGCACTTTATCTTACTCGAACAATTTAAAACAGTAAGAAATCCGGATCTTAATTAATTAAGTCATCTTCCAGACGATATTCCAACATCATCTGGGACATCGGACGTAACATCAGATCCAACACAAGTCATAAACAAGCAAACGAAACAACAAATGAAAAACCTGACGCATTTTCATTATGTTAATGAGGATGTCATCATAGAATATAATTAATATAAAGTTTGCAAACAATCTACAACAATCAAAATGCACGAATGCATGAGTACGTAATTTTTGTCTATTTTCATTATGTTAATGAATAAGAAAATTATGAAAAAGATAAAAAAAAATGTCACATACTAGCAAACAAAACAACAAATAAAAAAATAGCTATTGCATTTCCGTTATCTTAATGATAATATTATTATGAAAAGGAATACGAAAGTATAATATATTAAAAAAAAACACCAAAACAACTGCATAAATGATAAAAAATGACAAACCCACAAATCAAAAAAAGAAGGAGAAGAAGAAGAATTTGTACAACCCTTTTGTTTTGCAAATCCCTTTTTGCATATGAGCACCGTCACTATCTCTCCCTCGCCGCCATGCCCATGGCGATCCCTTGGCCTCCATCGTCGCGATCTGTGTGAAGGAGAGATCCAATGATGCTGCAATTTCTAAAAATGCCTATGATCTGATAATTGAAGAACCATGAGATTACTTGCAACATGTACGCACATGCATTGACATACCACGCTTGCATGTTTTTGAACCAATCCAGCAAGCATTTGATGAGGCAGTTTTGCATCTGAAGCAAGGAAAAGTGTCAAAGAAAGCCCATATCCATTGAACCTGTGGGTGTGAAGAGATGCAACATTAAAAAATACCATAATAAAAATAAATCAAATAATTAATTACAGACAATCAATTAGGGATAAAAGAGAAAATAAATATGTGAAATATTACGAGAAAAAACAAACAAATTACATAAAATAAAAATTACCATATAAGAAACATATTCTAAAATAATTCATAAAGGCATATCCGGTAATTTATATGCCTTAATCAGTATTTTTGTAATATTGTACGATAACAAATATTTTTAAAATTAGAGCTTTAATAATATATTTTATGTAGGCCCCGTTCATTTTACCGATTTGAATTTAGAATTTGAGTTTTGCTAAGTAAAAAGCTCTCAGAAGTAGCAGTTACATTTAATTTTTTTACTACAGAAAAAAAACTCATATAAAATCACATCTCAACTCAAATTGAAAACTCGAATTAACGAATTAAACGGGATTACTTCAAAACTGAATTAAATCACTTTCCTGTGATTAATCGAGCCGGATCCAATAGTAAACTTGAGCCCAATCAGGTTCTTTCAAATATAATAAACCAAATTTTAAACATGAGCACGCCAACCATATATATATTTGGAAATCTTGATAAAGAAATTGATATTCCTAGCATTACTCTTTCCTAGTGTTACAAATTCTGATATATCACTTAATAAAGTACACAACGTTGCAGTGCAGCAACATTAATATGATCCTCATCATTCAATTAAGAAGCTACCAAGAGATAAAATGGATTCACTAGACGAAGGTAACAAGAAGTGGACTTCAGAGATCATATAATATAATAGATGGTTCTTAAAGCAGTAAAGCTTGGTAATCATTACCTTGAACCATCTGAATTCTGAAGTGTGATTTTATAGTAGGATAAATGATGAACATCAAACGTAATTAAGTAATCCTCGGACATTCTTTCTTGAGATAACTGATAATTTCAAAACAATACAAATCATTCCTAATATCAGTTATTATCTGTCGTCATTTACTAATTAAAAGAAAAGATAAATGCAAAACCACACAAGTGATACAACCACAGAATCTAGTAATTAAGTATTTGTAAATTAAATATTGTGGTTTTGACACAATGTACAAACACAGTATTACGAACCTCAATTAAGTACTCAGCAAGAAAAAGAAAAGAAAAGTAAATAAGGACTTGTAATTCGCATTGTTGAGGTATACATGACAATTTAGACTTCGGTTAGTCGCTAAACGAGTTACCGCGACTCTTTAGACAGGCTAAAACGACACATCAATTAGACAATTAAAGTGCTCGATCCCACGAGTTGATACTCAACTTTAGCTGCCAAGCAATGAGAGAATATTCCCCATGCATTCCTAAAAGAGAAATTAACAACTGAATCAGCCAATCATGCTAGAGGAATCAAAGAGGAAAAAAGTCAACAGTTGACTTAGGCTGCAAGCAACACATCATTGGATGTATTTGATCGTCTTTCACATAAGAAAACTAAATCCTCAGCAACCGCATAATATGGAAGGAGAATAAACTTGTAATAGGCAACCAACCACATTTGATTAGTCAACAGGTGATCCCCAAAAGGAGGTCAAATATCATCTAAAAAAGAAACAAGGATCACACATTGAAAGCCAAATGGTCCGAAGAAACGAGAAACAATTAAGGAGCCTCATTAGCAATAAATACAAGGTATTCAGACATCCTCAGGGGTAGATATTCATACTCATCACCACCTCAAGCACTCACACTTACTTCTAGCATATTTTTCCATTATTTTTTGTATTTTCCATTATTCCCCTCTCTTTCTCATCTCATTCTTCTCCCATTAACTCATTATAATGCTTTCAACATGCATAGTAAAATCATCGGAGCCCAACAGATTATTGTGTCTCTTTTATTGCTTTACTCTATTTTGTCGTTTACTAACGCTCTCGTTCTCACAACGGGTCGATCTCTTTAATCGATGACTCCTAACTCAGTCATTAACTCTTGATTTAATCAATTTTAGATTTCACCTTTTACACGCACTAAATTTTGAACACTAGCTAGTTACTAGTATTCGTTCCTCTAGCTCAACATGACTAAGGCGAGAAGAAGAACCAGGGATGGTTTCTCCTGATAGAAAAAGCATTAAGACATGATTTTTGTTGGACAATTTTGGAGGCAGAATCTGCAGTCGCCCACTTAGATATATACACCGTGTGTATATATATATATATATATATATATATATATAAATGCAGATGTCAAAAGTGAATAAAATCAAAGCACATATAATATAGCTAGTACATGTTTTCAATCTTGGAAAGCATAGTCAGTGCTCCCCATGCACGCGCACTACTTTTTTCATGTATGTACATCTATCATGTACATACGTATATATGTGCAAGATCAAGTTATAACACTAGTATTATGAGCATGTGTACTATATATCATGCTTAATATATAACAGTGCTGTTGTTGATCATTTATACTTAATATTTTAGTCAAGTGTACGGTTATTATCAATAGACTGATAGAGCAACTAAGCCGTGAAGATATATATATATATATATGTCTGCGTATACTTAAATTAATATTTCCTTTAAAACAACTAATATTCTATTAAAAGGAACAATTAACGATTTTAAGTGCTGCTAATTAAATGATTGACATGGAAATCTTAATTTCATTCTATACAAACCAAGCACTCAAATAATAAAGATGTTTTACAACCTTTTTACAAAGTAAAAGCTAATTTTCTGTTGTGAAAGAAAACAGAATTCAAGCCATCAAAATCAAGCATTTTTAGATGAGTTTCAGGTCGATCTAATATAAACAAAAACTAGAGTGCTTTTCTGAATTATCCATACGTAAGGGTAGAGGGTCTGAGTGGAAATTAATATATGTTGTGGATGTAAAGTAATTTCCACTATATATCATGTTATTATAAAAAAGAAATCCTGATAGCTAGATTCTGAATAGGAAGAGGATGTTCTATTGATTTATTGCTGGGAATTTTTTGTTGGTGTGAAATGGACCACCTTATAAAGTGATCATATGAACACAACTTTCAGAAACTTGGAAAAAGTGTTCTTATATATGTGCTTGTTGGCCTGCCTTTACAGTACTTATATTTTGCTAATCCTAATAACTAATACTATCAAGTCGAGATCTATTCAAGGTAGTGTGGTCCATGAGCACCTGAATTTATATATACAGTATATATATATATATATCATTTGTAAATAATTAGTCTAGATTTCTCTGTAATAATTGGGTGTGCGCTAGCTCTAGCAGTTTGAGAATAAGGTCTTCTATAATTAATGTGGTTTATTTAATTAATGTGGTTTTCTATAATTAGCTGCTAGCTACTATGCATGTGATATATATTGTTCATTCCTATTTCAAAAATTATTTATTTTATTTAACATGTACAGTAGGACTATTGTTTGGCCTGTATTAATAATTACTAAGTTGCATGGTTAAACTAACGGGTATAAGAAAGAAGCAGTCAAATGTATAACGGATTTTAACTTACTGCTAATTAAGATGAGAAGGTGAAATAACTCGGTGATATCTATCAGTTTGATCAGTATATATATAATCATTTACAATCATCCACCTGAAAAATTTTAGCCATTTCTAGAAAACCATTTTTGGTTACTTCTAGTCAAGAGGCTATATTTTCAGTCTGAAATCAGTTCCATCTTTAAAAAAGTGAAGTAACGTATAATTGAAATGAAGAATTAATATATGTATTTAATATATATATATATATATATACATATGTTATACGTGTAATGTATGTGTGTGTGTGTGTGTGTGTGTGTGTGTGTGTGTGTGTGTGTGTGTGTGTGTGTGTGTGATATCAATGGTACTCTCCGGGGCATCACTTTTTTTTTGTTTCCTTTCTCTTCTCCACACAACGCAATGAAAATGACAAGGAGGTAGCGACCAACTACACATACTTCTGAAGGATAAAACAAGTCACTCGCGTCGTTGAGCCAATATGCCAAATTGGATCATAGAAATTCTAATAATTAGGCAGTGATAGTAACACTTCCATGATCACGGCAATCCTATATGTACTATATATACACAGAGTTACTCATAGACTTGTAGCATGCCCTTCTGATCAACATAATAATAATAATAATCACACAGCAGTGCTTCTGCGACATTATATTCAAAAGGGCTTCTTAGCTTTGGTCTTTAAACAATATATATATATATATATATAATCATATTTTCTTTTTAGTCCCTACTATAGAAGATGTGCACAAGACAAGAGCATTAATATTTTGACGTAATTGTCAAGTAGTCTCTTGTATGGTAAAAGTTTCGTAGCAATGTTATAACCATATTTGGAAGAACTAGTCGATCGTGACATGATGTATGATCATATAGCACTACTAGTTCTCGGACAATAGACCTAGCTAGTCCACGACCTTTAGTAACAAGGGCAAAATTGAGAAAATAATAATAATAATAATAATACCAAAGACAACGTCTCTCTCTCTCTCTCTCTCTCTCTCTCTCTCTCTCTCAAACCAAACCAATTGAGACTTCCCTAGCTCTCCTCTCCTTTTTAAAGTCACGAGACCCACTGACCCTTTTATTCATTCAATTAATTCCTAGAGAGAGAGAGAGATGAGTCCATATCCAGAGGGTTGGCAGAAGAACTGATAGAGAACTTTCAAAGCTCTTTTTCTTCCACCATCACTCAACTAGCCTCTATATTGCAGTCTCAAACTGAAAGTTCTTCATAATTTTCTTTTCAAAGAGGGGCTGCTTTAGTTATATATGATCCTTACCCATCTGAAAGAAAGTCGATTGATTTAAACAACCTGATATATACATAGTTCTCTCATTTCTTTTTTCCTGTCGGTGCCATGTAGGTCTTCCCCCACCACAAAAATTTAACCTTAATTTCACTATTTCTACTACTTTGTTCTCTCTCTATCTATATATCTTCCTCTCATTTATACTCTTTTTTATTTTCCTCTTTTCAGTTTTTATTTAATATATATTCTGTTTTTGTCTAAGGAGTTGTTTTCTTTTGGCTTTTCATGTTGTTTGGATATGTTTTGCAGGCGACCTGAGGGGAACCCTTTAGACCTCAACAATTTGCCTGATGATTTCAGTAGAGATGGTAAACAACAGCTCCTCGAGGATGCCTCCACTGGTATACACACACACACACACACACACACACACATATATACACACATACACAAACACACAAAATTACTTCTTTAAATATAATAATGTTGTCACTACTGGCAAAATGAATGGCACTAATATTTATAGAACTTAAAAATCCAAAGTGTGGTTTCCCCAAGTTTTGACAATAAATAGTTCAGTAATGAAAAGAGTACTAGTGTATTTTGCACCTCTCCCTCCTTAATTTGTCATCTCTCTCTCTCTCTCTCTCTCTCTCTCTCTCTCTCTATGTCTATATGATCCCTTAAAATTTTCAACCAAAATGTGCTGTTTGAGATTTAACTATTTTTTGTTACTTATAATTAAAAACAAGTAAGTTCCTAATTTCGAAAAAAGAAAAGAAAAATAACAATTAAGTTAATTAGGGTTTAGAGGGTAGTGTCCACTGTCCAGAGTATATATCGAAGTTGGTACTAATTGATTGAAATTGGGGCAGGTTATAGAAAGAAGAAAAGCGGCGGGAAGGAAGGAAAGGACGATTGTGGGAAGGTCTACGAGTGTAGGTTTTGTTCCCTCAAGTTCTGCAAATCTCAGGCTCTTGGCGGACACATGAACCGCCACCGCCAAGGCATGTCTTTTCAGTATTTCTTTAATTTCCATCAATATTTTAATTATATTTAATATTAATATTCAAACACCTCGCTTAATACAAATATATTAAACTATTTCTACACATATTACTAAAGGGAAAAGAGGGATCACTTCAACTACTGTTCATTATAAATGATTTAACAATGCACCAAGCGTAGTCATTTCATTACATATGTGTGTGTGTGTATAAACCATGTTGAAATTGTTTAGTCAATTGCTCAAATTCTTGGTCACATTATTATGCGATTTTGATTATTTTTGTGTTTGTGTATGTGTGCGTGTTGGTTTGGTCAGAGAGGGAGACAGAAACACTGAACCGAGCTCGTCAGCTGGTCTTCAGTAACGATAACCTAGCCGCCCAAAGCCACCTCAGGTACACTTGGTCACATCCATCTTTCTTTTCGCACCGCAAATTTAATATAGTAAGATGCAATATAGTTAAAGATCCTCTTATGATATATTATATATATTATTTTCAATTAGTTGCTGTCATCCAATCACACCGCCGGGAAGCTACCATCATCATCCACCACCAGGCAACATTGGACCAGACACAACATTACCACTGAGATTCCCAACAAGAATGTTCTCCAGTTCTTCATCAAGCTTCATATCGCCGCCGCCGCTGCCATCACAGGCGGTGCAACCCTCGCAGCCTTATTTATACACCTCTCCTACGCGTCCCTTGTCTTTCTCGTCACACTATCCTGCTCCTCCTGCTCATCAGCATGCGGCGGTGAATGATAATTACTATGTTGGCCATGTTCTAAGCGGCAACACAAGCTCAACATCGCAGTACTGTCATCCTAACATAAGCTACGCGGCCGCGGCAGAGTCCAACTACACTTGCATTGGGGCACCGGTCGGGCACGCACATGGGTTTGTGCCGGGGAGTGGCCGAGGGGCGGCGGAGTTGGCGGAGTCGGGTAGTATTGGGGGCGGTAGTGGTGGTAGAGACGGTTCACTTCACTGAATTGGGGTTTTTGTGGAGCTAGATATAGCGATACACTTGGGGGATAATCAGAGATAGTACTACTTAAAAAAAAAAAAAAAAAGAAGCTAAATATAGATCTCACGGACAGTCTGCGGTCTATTTTAATGTCATGATTGAAATGAGTTCATTTTTGTTATATGTTCCAAAATTCATGACTAGTGTTAATTAGTTAATTTTTTTTTTTTGGTGACACTTGAATTGACGGCAGATCAATAGAATATCTAGCTAATATTGTATCTATTAATATTTTTCTGTAAGTAGTACATGGTCATATCAATGTTCTACTTCGATCAATCGATTTCAAGACCATAGTATTTTTTTATATCAAATTTTTTTTTTTTTTTTTTTTTTTTTTTTGTTGTAGAAGTATATGATAATTTTATCTTTGCATCGACATGCCACCCCACCGATATTCGATGATGACAGAGAGACCATAGCGAGAAAGGAGAGAGACTTAACAAGCTGACAAATGGGGTAGTGAAACGGAAGGGAAGAAAGAGATTTAGAGGTTTATATATATATATATATATATATATATATATATATAAATTAACAGGGATTGTAGACAGCTTTTGAGCTCATGGACGCGCTCAGCTAGTTTGGCTTGGAGCTGTGGGGAGATTGGAGATGGTGTGTCTTTTGTATTGGTTTGTAGTAGTAATAGTAGTACCAAACTGTGAAAACGAAAGCTACAAAGAGCTTTGGTGGGCCAAGGAGTTAGATATGAACTGAAAGTTCCCAACCAACTTTTTGCTTTCAAGTTCATTTTGCATGGCATTGTATATGTATTTTCATTATATATATATGTATAAATATATATTTCTTTCTTTTTTTTTTTTTTTTTTTTTTTTTCGCTTTCAAAAAAGAAACTCTTTCTCTAATACTTTTAGTTTTCCTTTTTCTTTCCTTTTGTGTTTAACCATGAGCCTTCAACATATCTTTGACCGCAAAGGGGTGAGACTCATGATAATTGGCCCTTCTCCTCTCTCTCTCTCTCTCCGGCCTCCATCTCCCTCTCACTCTCAACGCCAACGATTTATGATTTTTTGGAGCATTTATGGTCGCAGTGTTACCAACATGGTTGCACAGTGGGGACAATGACACAAGCTAGGAGCACTGTAAATTCTACCAAACAAACTAGCCTTTTCTCTGGTTTTCCAATTGGATCAATAAAAGTTGGTTAATTATTGCATGTAGTTTAAAGCAATGTTGCTAATTAATGCCTAGTCATTCGAATTGATTTTGTCTTATTCAGTACATTTAAGTCTCAGGAATATAAGTATATTTTTCTGGTCTGATTGTCACTGTTCATTTTCAAAAGAATACCAATTGGAAACTAGCCAATTACTTGATAAGAATTAGTGGAAACTCCCTTTCTTTTTTCTTTTTCTGTCTTTTTGGCAAGCAAAAAAGAAAATTTATGAGTACAATCTTTCTTTGAGTTGAAAATTTTGACCTGAAAATGTCCGGTTCTCTTCACACCTTTACTCATTTCCATTCGTAAACAGAAGTGCATCGTTTCTTCTACAGTCGCTCAATGGGCATTCGAGGGACTAATCCAACACCACTATGTCCATATAACATCAAACTTTTTAATGATTTTTTACTTTATCTTCAAGCATTTTAATTCAAAGAGTGAAAAGTGAAAGTGAAAATTTAGTTCATAAAATTAAATTTTTTTAAATTTAATTATAAATTAAACTCGCGAAACAAACAAAGCACTATGTCCATATGCTCTTTTTTTCCCTCTAAGATTAGACGGTCTCTCTTAGTTTGACACCTTTTGCTTGGTCTCGAAAGAAAATCCTAGGACGTCTGGTACTATGCTGACTTCCTGTTGCTCATTATGTAATAAGCACGGGGAAAGGTTTAGATAATCTCTTTCTACGGTGCCTCTTTTTTTTATTTTTTTTAAGTAGACTTTGTGGCGATACCAGGATTTTTCTTCTTTCCTTTAGGAGCGTTATATTATATTTGATTTGTATGCCTTCGGGCCTGTTTCTTTTTCTTCTTTTCGGAAAGATAGCATCCCTTTTATTATTTGAACTTAGAATTTAGAGAGTCCCAATTTAATTGAGATATCTTCGTAAATTCTTAATAGTAATCATCACAAATATATATATATATATATATATGTATATCAATTTATACATGCATTCTAAATAATAGAAAGAACACACAATCTCAGAGTTGTTTCTCTCTCCCCTCTCACATACACATGTAACACACTGAGTTTCTTTTTTCGATGTTTAGGCAACATTATATTGGAATTAACCAAAATAAAGTAAATTTGAAATATAAAAATAAAAAACATGAGTGCTAATAATTAAGGCATTGTACTAATATTTATTTGTATATCTTTTAATTTTGTTGAACTTGACATGACTATATTCTGTTTGAGTAAATGTTGCATAGTAAGGGAAAATTTTCACTTTAAAGAAAATAGATGTATAAAGGATTGTAATTGTAGCATTGAACAAAAAGAAAATGTTGCATGATCCGCTAATTAAGACTGTGTCACCTATATATAGGTGTGGTTTTAATGGTTACTTAAATATTTATCCATCATTAATAAGTATTATTATTTTAGCCATAAGATATTAATCCGACAATTATAATAAATTGAATAGTTGACCAAAATAAATTAATGACAAAATGAAATTGGATTTTTTTATTACGATATGTCATTAAATTTATATATTTGGAGGTGACCACATTTGAAAACGTAACAATTAAAAATTCATCTATATATATTTTGCTAAAGACGTAAATTAGTTTTCTTATGGAAAGCGTATGCTGCAAAGCAATATTGGACCAGTTTGGTAGTGCTGTAGATTTAAAAAAAAATTACTTTTAGCTGTGCTGAAGGAAAAAATAGTTGTTACAAAAAGCAGTTGAGTGTTTGGTAAACTGTAATTATACAAATTTTGTTGGTTCCAAAAGCAGTGTAATAGTGTTTGGTAAATTGTGAGGTTTAATTGCTGTGGGTAGTTAAGATGACCGTAATTTATTATCTTAAATTAATATATAAAGTAATTAATAATTGATAATTATTTAGCAAATAAAAATTAATGCATTAATAATATAATAATAATGAATAAATTATCATTAATGAGTAAATTAGTAATTAAACTATATATATAATAAATTAATATGCTAAATAATTAAAAATAGTAATTAGTAATTAATTATAAGTAATTACTATATTAGTAATGTACTCATATTTATTAGATTATAAGTAATTAATTAGTGTATTGAGAAAAATAATTAGTATAATTTATTAATATTCCTTTACTACTTAAATTATTAACTTTTAATTACATAATTAAATAATTATTTATGTAATTACTAATGTTTATTTAATAATCTATTATTTGATATATCACATGATCAATTTTTGATAATTATTCTTTTTATAATGGTTAATTACTAATGATCAATTATTAATTATTATTGATTAATATATTACATATTGATAATTATAATTTAATATTAATTATTAATTGAGTAATTACTATTTATTTTTTATTTACCAACTATTTACTAATTAATTGATTATAATTAACATAATATATGATTGATATACATTTTTTATTTAATAACCTATTATTACTTGTTTTATTGTTAATATGTTATATGATTAATTTTTGACAATTAATCTTTAACGAAATAAAAAATTACTATATTATTTATTATTTTATTAACAAAATTAAAAACTTAATAGTAATAAATTAATATCTAATTAATAATTAAGTCATTACTACCTATTTATTAGTTATTAAATAATATAATTAACATAATATATGATTGATATATATTTTTTATTTAATAACCTATTATTACTTGTTTTATTGTTAATATGTTATATGATTAATTTTTGACAATTAATCTTTAACGAAATAAAAAATTACTATATTATTTATTATTTTATTAACAAAATTAAAAACTTAATAGTAATAAATTAATATCTAATTAATAATTAAGTCATTACTATCTATTTATTAGTTATTAAATATATCTATTTATGAATTATTAGTTAATATATAATATAATTAGTAATTAATAAGTAATTATTTAATATAACTTGTTGATAATCATTAATTGTATTATGTTAATTCCCACATAATCTAAAAGCCAAAGTTACATTTGAATTGCTTCTGATTGTGGCCGTAAATTCTTCAAAAATTCTTTAAAAATCACTTTTTATAGTTTTTACCAAACACCATTATCAGCTTCTTCTGATGACTAAATAAGTGATTTCAGGCTCTAAGAAACACTACCAAACACACCCATTATTTACTGTTGAACATTTATGTACCTTCTTCTAGATTTCACACCTTAAATATTCTACCTAGTTTTCACAAACACTATAAGGAAACAGGAAACATTGGCATTTGGTTTTTGAAAAGTTTAAAATTGATATTGCTAAAAAAAATTAACTCGATCAAGATCGTCTAACTAAAAGATTTCATCACAATAAAAAATTTCAAGACCAAAATTAATTTATAATTTAAAAATCTTTTGTTGGAGATGACAGGAGATTATATAAAGTTATATAAAATACTCAATACGTCTTTCAAAAAAAATAAAAAATAAAAAACAAAAAATAAAAACTCAATACAAAGTGTTGCAAACTATGGAGACCTAACTTCAACGCGGAATTTGCTCCAAAAAAAAAAAAAAAAAAAAAAAAAAAAAAAAAAACCACTTCAACGCGGAATTCTAAAACATGAAGTTCAAAAATTTATTTATTTATTTTTATATAGATTTTCTCTCAACTTTACGAGTTTGACAAATTGTTCTATCAATTTTTAATCTTGACAATTCACTCTTAAACTTTAAAATTCATTATAATGTAGGCCAAATTGAAGGCGGAGTACTTAAAATTTTAGATGGTTTCTTCTATGTGAGTATTTAATAAACATAATTCTGATATTTTTATATCAAATTGATCTCTATATATACATTATGAGCACAAAATTTTTGAAATTGGGGCACCCCATTTTCCCCCTCAAAATGGTTAACCCCCAATTTGAAAGAATTTATCGCTCATGATGTGTATATGAGACTAATTTGATGCAAAAAGATCATAATTACTCTAATCAAATACTCACGTGGAAGAAACTATCCAAAATTTTAACTTCATTTTTAATTTGATCAATATTGCAACGAGTTTCAAAGTTTGAGGGGTAAATTGCTACGATTAAATATTGAGAGACCAATTTGCCAAACTCGTAAAGTTAAAGGTGTATCTGTACCAAAAAATTCTTCTACTAAAAAACCATTGTTAAGACCACATACAATAATTGGTGTTCTATATGCGTGAAGCAACTTAAACTTTGCTATGAAAGAAAATATATAGAAACGTCAAGAGACATAGCAGTATAGTTATTTAACGTGGCTAAAAACCTCTAAGGAAAAAGACACATGTGCTAATCACACCAAATAAAACTTAGGATTTCATTCACACTGGATTACATTTACAAGAGATTGGCATCATAAGCATGCTACAAAACTGCACTAATGTAGAAACCATGACGTGTCCTTCATGAGATTTGCTTTCAGACGTCTCGTCTTACTCCAACTCTTTAACTTGCTTTCGGTCCCACTGATGTACTTCGAGCACATCCGGCTACAGCTCATCTCTCTCTTTCTCTTCTATTAACCTCTGAAGGTGAAACATAATATGTGATCACTTAAATGAGCAAAAACTAGGTATGAGAAAGTGTCTAATACGATCCTTGACCTAGGATTAGATTTCCTTCAGATTAGACTTAAATTTGGATCCCAGCTTGCCAAAGCTTCAATTTGAACTAAAGTAGAAAAGTTTGACTCTATAGTCGGCAGTCATGCCTCCGTGCTCCTACTGTGCTAACAAATGGATTTTCTTCCAGCCATAATTTATAAACCATAAATAAAATCAACTTTAGCCCCATTTGTTTCACTAGTTTAGTTTAATTCAATTCAGTTTGAACAGTCAAAACAATTTGAACTGGTATTTAATAAGTATGCAGTTTGAATTATATTTTTCGTTTGAACTAAGTTAAATTGCCCATATTTGAGTTTAGCTCCTCCTTCAAGTTCAACCGTTCAAACCATTTTTGAACAATGAAAATGGGTCCACTTTCTCTGCTTTTCACACCTACCAAACACAAATTCAAATTTTATGATATGTTCAAAACTTTAACTACACATCCAAATATCAATTCAAACTACAATTAAACTACATAATTTGAATTTTTTGGTTCAAATTAAAAAGTTTAAATCAACAAAATTCAAACTAAGGAACCAAACGGGGGTTTTGTTAGTTTTCTTTATACTCAGGTTAAAATCTAAATTTTATTAGAAAAATCTCAATCAAATGGATTTGTTAAATCAAGAAAGTACTCAATATTGCTTACCAAGTTTTCTAAAAAAAGATACCAAACAAATCAAGTAGTTTCCCATTCTTGAAAGTCAAAAAGTAACCACAACAAATGTAAATAAATTAGGAAACAAAATATTCAAAAATGAATTCGTGAGACCTAGCAAAAAAATTTCATAATAATAAAAGCTGACACAAAATTGGGTTGAAAATCCTAATAACCATAATTATCTTGGCAAAGAGGGGGAAAAACGAACTGAATATAAAATATCTTTAATTACACTTAACCATATATTCTACAATTATAGTTGATGATCATTGATTATGTATACTTTTCTTTTCTGATTTCTGATTGTGGTCGACAAGCGAGAGCCAATTTATCTAACAAGAGTTATATAAGTTGCTCTCTTTCTGATTTCTCTTTGGCCACACGACTGAATTAATTTCAAAACCAGGAGGGGTCAATAAACCATATAGAATATGAACTAATGATTGAGCTAATTAAGAGCTAGGGTACTACTTAAGGCCTTATATTAATAGAAATAGAGGTGCCAATTACTTGAGATAAACTCACTCTTTGGTGAATCCTAGAAGCTTTCCGATAGCTTTATGCTCAAGATATATATTCCCCAATAAATTATAACCAGTAACTTCATATATACGCCGTTGCATCATATATATATATATATATATATATACGCCTAATAAAATAATAATAATAATAATAATATATTTAAAAGTGACCATTAATAGAAACATAGTTATTGAAAACTCGTTCATTAAATAGACTAGTTTTTATGTAGATTGCTTTGATTGGTTCTAGGAAAGAAAAGATAAACATGCTCGAAGTAGAAACCCTAAACTCACTAATCAAATCTTATCGTGCAGTCATAGGCTATATAGGACCAAGGCTTTAATAAAGCAAGCCGATTTTTGGCCTAATGTTGCCATGATTGTAAGAATTTCGCAGATTAAGCCGTCAGATACTTAAAAGTGAAAGTTATTTTCATGCTTGACTGAAGGAGAAATGAAAATCTATCTATATTAAAAAAAGAAGAAGAGATAGTACTGAAGAATATGGATTAGTACAAAAAAAAAAAAAAAAAAGAGAGAGAGAGAGATCGGACAACAGAAGCTATGGAAGAGACAGATTGTTGATAAGAAGGCCAATGAAAGCAGCCCTCAGACCCCTATCCCCTAACACATAAGTATTCGGGCGCAGACTTATAAGTACTGAACACATAGGTTAATAAGCTGGACTGCAACACGTCCACTACCTTTTTTTTTTTTTGTTTTTTTTTTTGTTTTTTTGGGTTATTACTAATTGAGCCACACATTTGAGCAGCCTCCAGACTGGTTGTGCTTAACCTGATTTGGTTATACGTCTGAAACCTAGCTCTACCTACAAGTAGACAATCCTTTGTTTGACTACTTTTCGTTTTTCATACTTTTTATAATTAGTTTAATGTTATATATTCTTCTTAGTAGTTAGTTCTAAAGACATGGAACCATAAGGTTCAATTCTAGTCTGATTAGATGATTTTCAGGCTTTTGACATGTAATTAATTATTCATTAGCAATCCCAAGAATGTTATGGCATGTTTACTTATCAGGAGTGGGGAATGAAAATTGAGAATCAGAGTCAACCTCACGTTTGCTTACCCAATTTTATCTTGGGAATGAGAGTGAAAATGTGTAGGTCCCACACCAATTTAGGTTGAGAAATGAGATTGACACTCCCCACACCTCTCACCGGATTGGCACTCTCAATCCTAATAGTAAATGTTAATTACAATTTTATCTTTAATTCTACTAATATATTTGTGAATAGAAAAGTAAAAAGTAAAAAAATTAAAAAATGTCCTAATTTACTTTCACGCCTCTTGTATCTCCTTGTTCACTTTGATATTTTTTTTTTCTTTTCTTTATTTCTTACTAGTGCCATGGACAAATTCATATCAATGCAAATAATTAAATGAAACTCAGATATTTTTTTTTCATGCTTATAATTTGATTCTTGTGTTATGCCTATTGCTTTTGATTTTTTCAATCTATATCCTAAGATGATTTCTGTTTTCTGTAATATGCAATGCAATGCTAAATCTAATTTTATATGTTGAAAATGTAGAGTAACCATGTCTCAACTTTTAGCACGAAAGAAGATGATTAACAAATCTAATTACTAATTAGTTATCCTAATTTAAATAATTAATTAGTTGTGATTAAAAAAATCTAATTACTAATTAGTTATCCTAATATTAAGATAGTTAGCATAATATATAATTTTTTTTAAGTTCAACATACAAAAATCTACTAAAAGGTTAGGTAAGTAAATTTTTAACAGTTTATTCTGATTCTGGGCATAAGTAAATGCCTGAATGGGATTAGGACTGACTCTGACTCCGATTCTTAGAACCTAAGTAAATATCTTATTCCGACTCCGATTTTTGTCCACTCCGAATCCTGTCTATTTTGATTCATGTCTATTCCGCTTACGGATAAGTAAACATGTGTGATATTCGTTTTATAATTTATTAACATAAAGTAACCCACTTTTTCGTGGATTCAGATCAATTTGTTGTGTCACAAATTTGTTGTGTCTTAAACTAATTACATCCTGTCATGTTATTTAATAGTTTCAAACATTGAAATAGTTAAAAAGAATATTACAAGGTATCACCATATGATTAGTTAGACATAATTTGAATATCAAAATTAGACAAATGATCTAAATACGTTTTTTCTACCTATAATCCTCTTCTATATGATCGATGAATGAATGAGAAATGCCACCAAAAGTTTAGAAATACGTTAATTGATTATTAACTAAGTAAACATTCTTTATCATAGCCACTCAAAGAGATCTTCCAAAAATAAAATAAAATCAGTGCTCCAAGAATTATTTCATATATATATAGTACGTACATATACGTAATGATTGATAATAACATAATTGAAGAGCCGTTTTTTTATTTTAATTTTCCTTTTCTTTTCCTTACAAATTCAGAGAGAATTATTGAATATGGCTAGCAACTGTATTATTTTCCTCGCTGCGATTTGAACGCAAAAGCGAAAAAAAACAAAACAAAACAAAACAAAAAAAAAAAAAAAAAAAAAAAAAAAAAAAAAGAAGGTACGAAACTGCAAATAAAGCTTGAGAAAAATAGCAACATTGCACAGAGAGAGAATAGAGATAAGAGAGATAAGAGAGATGAGCATATTATAATATATACACACACACACACACACACATGTACATGGATCTTTGTGATATAAAGGCTCTGAACTACACTAAAAAAGTTGCATCCAAGTGTCAATACAGAGATCTGAAAGAGTGAGAGAGAGTTCAAGGACAACATAATAGCTGCAGCCAAAAGTAGACAGCTATTGACTCATTCATGCAACACAAAAAATGAGTGAATGTTTAAAGCTGTATTTGCTGCATGGCCTAGCTAGCTTCATATTATAATTATGTACGATGGATTCTTCCCTATATAAAAACTGGAGATTATTTGTTTATTTTAGTTTCCTTGCTTTCAAATTTTAATAATCGCCTATATCCTTTCAGCAGCTTTGGCAGTAAGTTTTTTCTGCCACCAACTCCATATATATATATATATATATATATGTATGTATGTGTGTGTGTATATATATTATGCCTCAGACGCTGTGTCTGGCATAGCATATATTATCTTTTTTAACCGTTTGTAATTTTGCCAAGATCTATGTGTTCTGCGATTGCAAAGTGCCTGTGATGGAAAACAAAGAAAACTTGTTCTATCTTTTCTTGTTACTTATTTAAGTATAATGCATAGCTGTTTGTAATGTCTAATCAAGACGCAGTCAATCTAGGCTTTTTTTGTTTTTTTTTTTTGGGTGCTTGAAGCAGTCATGTAATTGGCTTGAAAAATGGCAAAGCACATAACGGCCGTTTTCTGTTTCCAGAGATCTGGCAAATCTACTAGTTAAGCAATTTTATGACATGACTGCTCCAATTTATTGTCTCAAACTCATATTTTGTTGTCTATTATGTCTCTATTTTTGTTTCTCTTTAATCGACTCATAAAAGGCATTATACTTTCTGTCTTTTAGCCTAATATATCTATATATATGTGTATGTATATATATATATATATATATTATGTATATGTAAAAGAATTAGAAGTGTGCATGTTTAAACAAACACATACATACAATATATACGCACACAAATTATATATATAGTCATGCAAATTAAAGAAGCAGCCTTATTCCATTATATATTTATCTTAATAATATATATATATATATATATATATATATATATGTAAGTAGGCTTGAGGGGCGAATCCAAAATGTGACAGTAGGGTCAACATTAAGATACACTTAAATTGCAGTTTCACTTTAGAGGCTCCTAGGCTTCCGCCAGCAATGATACTCTTGGTAATGGAGATCGTTGACACACCTCACTTTTGCTGCACACATTATGAAAAAGCATAAAGATAATTAATTTATCTTCTTATATATTTATCTTTGCTATATACTATACCATAAAAATTAGTTAAAAGTCCTTAATCTAAACATGCAACATTTTCTTTTTGTAGAATCTAAACATGCAAACCTTAAAGGATCATATATATGAGTCCCATTGCACATGTTATAGGTCAAGTTAAACAAGAAGAAAAGCCAAAGAAAAAAAGATAAAAGTTTCAAAAGCTATGGATGTGATCAATAATGAGTTATCTTGGCGATATGCGGATCATATCCAACTTATTTTTGTCTATTCTGTTTGGTTCTTTTGGATAGAATAATGAGACTTGAAGAAGATCATGATAAGGTTATAAGTAATAATCATGCACTCCATCACAAAACTCTCGTTTATGCCCAATCAAATGGTAATAAGGTAAGATATATAATGATATATACATTGCCATAATTAAAGAAAAACCTGGTGTGAGTGAAGTAAATGAGACCCACCACGGCACTACCCATAATTAGTCTACAAAGTCTATATATCTATAGATGACAGTGATCTGTGTTTCCAGTGTATTAAGTACTGTAACGCTGCGTAATTTATTTTTCCAAATTTTTGGCTTGCAACCATATCTTAATTTCATTTTACTTATATATATATATATATATATATATATATATAAGATCAACTAGAGTGGGGGGTTTGATATATAACGGCCGGTTACTTACAGCCCATTTGGTTTAGGTTTTGAATAGAATTCAAATTTTCGTGAAACAAAAATTTTAGTAAAAAGACTTAAATTGTACGTATAGTTTAAATCTACGCACTAAACAGTATTGTAATGGTACCAATCTAGTCAGCATGTGTTAATGTTTTATGCGTAGGAGGATCAGCAGATCTGAAGCGACCAATGGAAAAATGTCCCTGTGAAAACGAAAATCAAGAAAGGAAAACGACCCCTCAATTCAACAAAATCAATGTGGCTTCTTGGGGTAGATCACGCGGTTGGAGGGGATCAGAGAACACCCTCCTCTTATGGCAATGCTATCATTCACTCACACCAGGTTTTTCTTTATTCGTCTCATTCACTTGTCTGTCTTTTTATTACTTCTCCTGCTATAAACCCACGTTACATCTTTGTCACTCTCTTTCTCTCTCTCACACACACACATGTAATAACCACAAAGATGATCATATATATCAGCGCTCTCTCTCTCTCTCTCTCTCTCTCTCTCTCTCCTTCTCTGTCACACAGTGAATATATGTACGGCCGCTAGCTAGTATGCCTCCCCTCTCACAGAACTGGTTTTTTGCTGAAATTTCATGCATGACTACTGTGTGTCTTTTGTGAAACACAGAGACGTGGGTTATCTTTGTGCTTTGCATGAGAGAGACCGGTTCATAATATCGTTGAGAACTGTGACTATATATATATATATATATATATATACACACATATATACACACACACACATATATGTTATATAATGATAATTCTTTGGTAAGGTATAACGAAAATACCAGTAGGGCACTGTTTCAAATCGACAGTCTTTATTTCAATTATACATATAGATATTTTAATTTGATGTATTTTATACGGATTGTTTAGAATTAGACACCCTACTTTTATACTAGCAAGAATAATAAAATCACATAAGAAAAGAAAAAAAAAAAAAAAAAAGAACAAGTAAATTTATAATATGGTTCGCACTATGTTCACTTTCATTCGCTGCAAAAAAATGTACACTACAATGAATAAGAAGTTTATAAATGGAAATAGCACACATATCAACTCTCCGTGTTTTCTCTGCTCTCTCTAGTTAATCCTAAAGTCAATGCCCCATGTAAAAATTATAAGTGTGGAATCTCCAAAGTACTGCATTGTTACTGCGTAAGGATCATCGTAAAAGAAATAATTCCGTAACATAACAAATCTAACATTTCAATAGAGTACAATATATAAGATCTTTTAATATAAATATGTAAGAGGAAAAAAAGTAAGATTATTTATAAACCGCGTTTGTAAGATGACAAAAACATAAAGTAACACAAGAATTGTAATTAATTAATAGGATCTAACTAACAATCTGACAATTTTAAATGTTTTTCATGTCATTTAGCGATTAATTTTCACACATGAAGAATTAATCATAATAGCGCTAAAACACTATTGTATATTTGATTTGCTAAAGGTTCTCGGTACAAAACCTAATTATATAGGTCAAAAATGTTAGAGAATTATAAGTCCCACCTATAATATTAATCATGAGATAATGAATAACCATCAATTTAAACATATAGACATGAAAACTCAATAAGAGTAAATAATTACATTTTCCATATTTTGCAATTTGTGGATGAAAAAAAAAAGTAAATATTTTATATAAAAAACAAATCATCAAATAGCAGTGATATGCAAAATTTGTATAAGCCTGCAAAGACTGGCAGCAAATAAAGGGGTTAGATACGATATGTTGCAAAGTCTAGCTAGATGATCAGTAAGTAGGGGACTATATATATATATATATATATATATATATATATATATATATATAAAACATGGAACCTAGGGGAACTCAACTTATTGTGAGGTCAGTGTTGTTGAGAGTGCATGTAGTTCGGGGAGTGTGTGTGTTTCTGGCAAAGCAAACAAGAATGTTTTGGTTTGTTCTGACTAATATCAAACTTTTGTGTGGGGTTTGGGGTTTGGGGTTGGGGCTGGGGTTGGTGATTCAGCTTCTCTTTTCTGGTTGTTTCATAACCAATCATGGTTTGCCACTTCATGTAACTGAGCTCTTCCCCTTTTCTCTTTTTGTTTTATTAGTATGTGTTCAAGGAGAAAGATTGTTGGGGGTAATTAAATTACTATTATGTCCTTGCTTTTTGTACTTTAGCAATTCCGTACTTGTAATTTAGATGGTAAACTTTTTTCCATTAAAAAAAATAAAAATTGATGGGAAACTTCAGTATCTTGCCTGGGATTTGAATAGGAAAGGAATCTCTAAACTAATATATATCACGATATTTGACCAAATTTCCTGAGAGATGAAGTCATAGAACTTGTTTTATTTACTTATTTTTTGGAGTGAGATGAAGTTATAGAAGTAATGCAACATTGGAGAAACTTCTAATCAATTATTGTATGGCTATACTTTTTAGCAGTGCCACAATAAAAAGGGATATATATAAAGAGGTCTTCCATCCTCTAACTTGGGTCTTCTCGGTTTGGAAAATCGCAAGGTTCAAGAATAAAAATGAAATCTGGATTTAGCCCAGAATATTAATTGAAGTAAACGATTAAAACTATATGTACTAAAAAGTTTCACAAACCCCACAAATATTCAGAAATTGAGATGCTTCCTTCATATCCAACAAACAAGTATTCGGCATTCACTTTTTAAATGAATTCATGCCCTTTTCTTTCCGTGTGATGGGTGATTGTAACGTCGTAACAATTCATTTCTTACTGATTTATTTTACAAATCTCAAAAAATGATTTTTTGCAATTACATAAAAATTAGATTTTTTTTTTTTGTATCACAATTTTGTTGATGCATGCGAGGCATTGTAACTCTTTGCAAAGCTGTGTATGAAATATCAGTGTTTGTTTTATTGTGTAGTTGCATACTTGCATTTTATTGTAATCGATCGGGAGATAACTCCAATTAATTTGACTTTAAATATTTTTTTTTCCTAAAGTAATCCTCGTGACTAGTACTATGAAGTATACTTTTAAGTTTTATCCGGTATCCCTTCCCTTTATGAACAGGAAAATAATCATGCATTGCTCTAAGGCGAGTTTCTGAATCTTGTGAAAAGGAAAATAATCATGATAATAACAATAATACAATTTTGGATGGTAATATCCAAGACACAACATTGGTATTCACAATTCAGTGTAACCCTTTGCACTCTCTTAGTAACATGTGTAAAAGTATATTTTTTTTATCAGGTCCTGAGAGTTTTCCACAGTGAAATCAAAGGATACCAGGAGCTTAGTATTTGTTTCCCTTTGTTCTCTCATTTTATTTATTTGTTTTCGAAATACAGGCAAGAGCTACGATGACTTCCTTTCAAATTTTGGAGTCACCAGGTCCGCAGCCGCCCGGGCATTAGCAGACGCACGCTCTGCAGCAGCAATTGCAGCTCTAGCTTTCTCAAGGATATCTGATGTCTGTGGTACCGTTTCCCTTTTGGCATCAACAATTGGCACTGCATAATTATCATCTTTAACCGATGGTTGAATTTCAGTAGCACCGGGCAAAGACGCTTTATTTAAAGGCTTTGGAACTTGAGGTTGTTGAGGTTCTTGTTTAACATTGTTTGGAGTAGATGGATGCGCCCCATCCGAATTTGATGACTCACAAGAAATCTGCTTCAGGGGAGTTTGGGAGTATCCAGCTCCGCCACCTATTTGCTTTGATCCACCCTGAAGATGTCATTGTAAAAGCACAAATCAATTTTGTTTATATAGTAACTAACATGAAAAGCTTAATCATAAAAAATTCCCACATTGCGCTAAAGTATGGATAAAAATTCAAATTTCATCATTATTATTGCTGAGTTTCAAAAGTTGGTCAAATAACCAAAAGCAATTCTCACTTCAATCTACTAAATCCTTATTGGCAAAAGTGACCATTAAGCTGAACTATAAAGAACAGATAAGAAAGCTGAGGATGACTTTTAAGAGGTTATAAGACAAATTACCAAATCAGATTGGCAATCCATCTTTAAGATAATTGATAAAGTGTGATGAAGCAATAGTACCACTTTACATAACAGTAATTGTTGAAAAAGGTTTACAGCCGGGATAAGAGACGAGCCAGGCTGGTTTTATCAGGCCATCCTAATGCTTCACTAGAACAGAAATTTAAGTAGATCGTAATGCAATTTCATTTGGTGCATTTATATCAAACTGATTTTAAACAGGAAAAATTTGGAACTGGACCTACTAGGCATGGTAAGATTTTATCGAAGTTTGGTCTGATGAACAAAGAGCGCCGAGACAAGCCACATTCCTTACATTCCTAACACGTTACAAGCCTCCTACCTAAGTGGTAAGCCAAGTTATGGAGTCCTTTGTCTTAAAGCCTATTACTCTTTAATTATTCCAAAGTAGGTTTATACACGTTACCTGTCAGGTAAGAAAATAAAAACTATTTTCGCCAAATAACAAGTGTGGGTAAAGTTTGCAGTTGATAGATGATGATGAAGAAAGTTACAGTAACAAAAAATTTTCCATTGACAACTGCAATATTGTTGAGGTACTTTTGACGGTTGAATGTTTATTTGGGAAACTTAAAGAAATTCAAATATTGGACTGGTATTCATTATTGACAATTTTGTAACTGAATGGCGCTTCAAACAGAGAAAACAATTCTGTCTGCAAATTCAAAAATTCACACACTTTGTTATGTTAAAACGAGTAGAGTACAAGACTGGTGAGGATAGGCCGTTACAACTGAAAATAAGCAATAGACAGGAACAAGAAAGAATTGGCACAGTAAGGGTGAAAATATATGCAGACCCAACTAGCAAAGGAACAATGTAGGTTTTATATATGCATACATACGTACATACAAGGAACAATGTACATATCTATGCCAAGAAATGAAAGACATATAATTAAGTACATACTGGAGGAAGAACAAATAACACATTTAAAACCATGTTTCATAAATTGGAGGCAAGAAGAACAGAAAATATAATGTCACAATCATCTAATGAAAGTTGTTTACATTCATTTTACCTCCAAAAGATAATTGACAGCTAAGAGCTTATTGGAGCGTGTGATCGCGAAACAATCGATATTCAAAAAGCAATTAACCAAAAAACCTGAAAAAGTGAAACGTAAGTTTGAAAAGGTACCAGCAAATCGTCATGTCTCTTACTGAGTTCTGCTTCAGCATTAGAAGAATCCCAATTCATATTGTACTCCTGTGCAATTTCTTTCAATACTTTAAGCTTTAGCTCCCCAGACGGAGTACTAACTGAAAGCTTTTCGATTATCTGTTGATACAATTTAAAAGGGGGAAAAAACAGAATGGAAAAGCATATCAGTTTCTACAAGTATGGAAGATACTTGTACAGATATATCAGATATGGAAATGCACTAATGCCACTTAACAGTGCGGTTAACACCAGAATCAGGACGAAGCTCAGACACAGCTGAGACAAATTCCTTCCCGTACTTTGTAGTCAACAGATTCTTGATATGCAACAAATCCGGGACATCCGAACATCTTGGAGCAGCAAAAATTATGCTTGATATAGCTTCTCGCAGGTCTATTGGACACTCTCTGTTATGTGACAAATGATGGTTAAAAGCACTGCAGTTGAGAAAACATATTTAATCTGAAATTGAGTGTACTGGTATAAAAGATTTCCAACCCTTCTTAGTTAAATCAAAAGACAATGCTTACTATGAAAAAATGGAAAGGTATCAGAATGCCATCATTATTCGACTATAATAGAATTTTTTTTTTTTTTTTAGAGGACTATACTAGAAAAAGAGCAAAATACAACATGCATTTGGACGTTAAGATAAAAATTGAGTATTAACTATGGAATTTAAAAGCTGATTTTAGTCTCTCTGCAAAAGATACTGAAGAATGCGATAAACTCATAGTTGCTTATAATGAAATGATAGTATTATATTACATTTTGTACTCTGCAATCCTTTTTGCAATTTCTGGTGGGTTGTAGTTGATTGATCAGAAGTGATCATACATGAATTAGGAAAAGCATAAAGTTCTTAATGCAAAGATAATCACTCCTGATAGAAGTAAAATGACCCATCCACTTCAAATGATGTCAGCAAACCATTTCCAAGTCTTGGATGGTGCAGAACACTGCAATGTAAATATACAGGGTAAAGCATAAAGTAATACCGAGGCCAAAAAAAGAGTTACATTGTATGCAGTTTGTATTTTGAAGTCATAAGGAACCTTTAATCACAAGTTCTCTATTGCAGTGACTTTTTCTACGTCTCCAGTGATGGGAAGATATAATATTGCGGGAAATAGGTGCTAGAGATAGGATAAACACTTTAGGAATTGGATAAAACACTTAATCCCTAGATTTTAGGGATTCGGATGACAGCAAGTTAGGATATTAGGATATCTCTTCTAGGAAGTCTATCTCCTAGGAAGTCTCTATCTCTTCTTATCTCTTATTCATTATCCGTGTATATATAGCCCTTTAGAGGCTCTTATAAATGCGATTAATAAAATATAATCATTTATTCTCTTCCACAAATATTAACATAAAATACTTGGAAATCTTGGTACTTCATCCAGGCCAGAGCTAAAGTAAATTCTATCTAATCATAGAAAGTAGTGGAAGCTGCTAAATTTATAAGCAAATAAAGTACCAAGACCTATCAATTACTGACAACGTGAGTAACTTAATAACACAAAGCTAGCTAGGATAAAATGAGTTCTCTGCATTCTCCACATTGTGCCACCCCCAACTGTATATTTGTTTTCAAAGGCACAAAACTAACTCAGTTCACAACCCTACTCAATCTACCATACCAGGGTGGCGCCCGGGTTGCTGTTGTGAGACAAAATGTTCATTTTAATGGTTGAAATGGAAGAAAGAGAACCCTTTATTCTTCCTGGTTCCTAGCATCTGATATGTGTTGACAACTTTTATATCAAATATAAACTATTGGCATGTGTTAGTGCTCAAGAAAGATATCTCAGCGACTAAGATGAATGAAAACGGCATGACCCAAAAAAAAAAAAAAAAAAAAAAAATTGTGCAGCTTCACGATCAAAAATACTTGGAAAAACCAAACCTACACATGACTGACTGCAGCTTCTCAATGAAGGTATTCCCAATTGAGTAGGCCAAAAATTGATAAATCATTAATCAAAGTATCAGACATACAAGATTTTGGTACACACTTGGTCCTTTAGTGCTTCATGATTTGAGTCACAATAGAAGCTAAAGCATATCATTACGCACAAGAAATTCAAGAGAACAGTGGATTTAAAACTTTACCTCTGGGTTTCAATAATGGGAACACGAGCAAGAAGAAATTCACAGAAGAGCTCTAATATCTCATAAGCAGCCCATGTATTCTGTTCTCGTATGACATGCTCCACCTAACCAAATTTCAAAGTAAGCAAAAAAGATAAATCTTAAAATAATAATAATAAAAAAAAAAAAACACAATTCATCAGATATTTGCAATCCAACCCGAATTCGAGCAATAGCTTCTTGGCCACTCTGCAAAAATTGAGCAATCTCCTTCCGCATGTTCCGTGTCTGCAAATCTCTCTTGTTTTGCAGCAATTTGATGCGCGATATCGCCAAATTCAAACATGTTTTGCTTCAAAATAACCAATAAAAAATAAAAAAAATAAAAAAAAATCTTAGGCTTTCTCTCAAAACTCCCTTCCAAGTTTCAAAAACAATTAAGCAAGATTTGACCCAAAGAATTTCGATAACCATAAAGCCGCAATCAAGTGCAGAGTAAAAGCTTGAAATCAGAATAGAGAATCCAATAACTAATTGAAGTTAAACCCTTGAATTATCGAAGGTAATAATTATCGAAGCTAATATCGATGAAAAGGTTACTTACCATTTTGCGCCAAAAACACCTCTGTTGAAGATCTGGTTCAAGAGAGACATGGAAGCCTAGCTTAGACGAGACGAGAGAGAAAAGCCACCACTATGCTAGTGATATATATATTCACACACTATATAATAAAAATATAATAACGATCTAGCAGCGAAGTGAAACTGTTTTTGGAGGCGATCTCGATATCATCGAGTTCAAAAGTATTATTATTACCAGATCGCATGAAATATTAGCTTTTGAACTTGATATTATCACTTGAATATGGAATAATTAAAAATTCGAATTAACAAATTAAATGTATCTTTATTTAACATTTGATTGGGCGTTTGAGGAAAATTTGATTAATAGTAGTTCATAATATTCTCAAAGCAAAATATACTAAGATACCGTTTGTTTTAAAAATTTTGTTTAATTTAGAATTATAGTTTATAATTTTAATATAATATTTTTTTAAACAAAAAATTAAAATTTTAAAAATTATAAAATATAATTTAAATTCATGAAATAAATATCACTTAAATAGCATATTTAATGCTTATGTTTGAAGTAAATTATCAAAAAAATTACATATTTTTTAAATGTTAGTAAATTATAATATATCATCATTTTACATTTATTTTTATTTCCAATTTTATTCATTTTTAGATTTAATTCTAAATGTAAAAATTTAAATATGTTTATTTTATCGATTTGAATTTTATTATAATAAAAATTCTTAAAAATAATTATATTTATTTTTTATTATAATAAAAAATTTACATAAAATTATATTTCAACTCAAATTAAAAAAATCAAATAGTAAATTAAACGAATTCCTAATCTAGCATTAGAGGTGTAAATTGATCGGGTAGGGTAGGGTTGAGCCGAAAAATTGAGCCTACCTGATCAGTGCAGGTTGAGAAAATTTTAGACCCCGACACTCTCTTAAGTCTATAAATCCGCAACTTTTCGGGTGACCTCGGGTAGGGTCGGATGACTAAGGTTGGTGATCTCAATGACCACATGATCACTTTTTAGTCAATTAATCTGTGCTTGTTACAGAATAAATCATTATCAAACAGAATATGTTTTTCCTTCAAGAGGGAGTTTAAATTCACTTTGAAATCAAACACTTCTAATATAAATAAAGAATGTCATAATTCAACAACTATGGTATACAAGTATTTTTTACACAAATCGTGAATCCAAAACATAAATAAGTTAACAGTTTAAATGTATAAAGTCCATAAACTTATAAGTAAGAATTTGAAGTGTTGAATATTATTTTACCTACTTTGAATATGTTCGGCCGGGTAAGGTTACTTCGGGTTCATATAACCTCACCCCGCGTCTCTATCCGCGCAGTACGGATTAGACATAATTAAAACTAAAAATTAAATAAAAAATTAAAAACTCGTAATTTTTGAGTAGGATCAGCTATGAGTGTCAATTCGTGTCGCGTGTCGTGTTTGTTCCGTGTCAGTTTTTTTTTCATGTGACCCGTACACGACCCGTGACACGAAAATAATTGAGAACCGTGACACGAACAAGACACGGTCAGGTTACGGGTTGACACGACACGAACCGAAAGTGACATGCGACACGAATTGACCCGCGAACCCAAGACACGACACGAATCTGTTGAACCGAAATTGACACGAAATTGTAAATTTCAGTCCATTTTGTAAAGATCTTAACAAAGTACCAAAATCCAAGCATAGATAATAAAGTTCCAACACTAAACAAAACCACAGTTCTAGAAAAATGACTTGTTCTACAGTTATTTGGCTCATCTACTCCTCCATCGCTCGTAGCTAGCTAGTTCACAACTTATAAAAAGAGATTCCTTTAGGCAAAAACAAGTAAAATCGTTAGCTAGCTATTATCCAATGTCTTTTAGTTAGTGGAACCTGCATGACAAAGTCCTAAAACTACATAGTTCAAATGAAAAAAAAAAAAAAAAAAAAAAAAACATTACACAACCATAATAAAAATCAAATTCAAGCGCATCCGGAGTTAGATGCTTGGTTGACAGTTTTTTTTAGAATGTATGTTAAGATCAACGACATTGTTGATGAGCTCATCCATATCTTCATGAAGTACTTTGAATCCATCTAGAAAAAAGAGTTACTGATTAGTATTTTTGAGACTAAGAGTAACAATATTTAAGAGAATGAAGAACTTGAAGAATATACCTTCATTTCCATACAACCAATCCCTTGTACATATAATTGCTTCAACAGTCTCATGTTTAAGAGAGCTACGGAACTGATCAAGCACACGACCGCCAACACTAAATGCAGCCTCTGAAGCAACTGTTGATACAGGAATGCATAATAAATCACGAGCCATGGCAGCAAGAATTGGGTAGCGGCACTGATTTGTCTTCCAATAAGAGAGAATATCCAACTGATAACTCCGTTTTATTCTAGGCTCATCCAAATACAATTCCAATTGTGATTTTTGGTTCGAAGCATAAAACAAATCACTAGAAACATCATCAAATTCCTGAAAAAAAATATAAAACATTAGTAACTACTAAGATAAATATTACTACGTACAAGAATGTAAATATATAAGAAAAATAAATATTACCTTCATCAAATCTGACTCATCTACTTGCATTCCACATGGTGCTTTACCTTTGTCCTTTTTCTTGCAAGTGGGTGGTGAAATAGAATGATCAAGCTTCAAAGCATAATCGTCAAAAAGGGATTCCAACTTCTCACGCAATGATAACAACTCCTCAGAGTTAAGTCCAAAAGCTTTGTTGTAGCAAACGTCAATAAACTGCATCTTATACCGTGGATCGAATACAAGTGCAATGGCTAAAATGGGGCTGATTGTGACCAATATTTCTGAAATTTGGGCCACATAAGCCATGGACTTCAAGTACTCATCTTCACCTTGGGCAGCATTTTTTAGGGTTATATAGCATTCCATAATTGCTGGGAAATACAAGCTTGTTGTGGGATATCTTGTGCTAGAAAATAAAAGTGTGGCATCATAGAAGAATTTCAAGAACTTGGATATTTTCTCAACTCTTTCCCACTCATTGGAGTTAGGACAATTCTTATAGTTAGAATCACTCAATTCCAAATGTTGAAAAGCGCGTCTATAAAAGAGAGCACTTTCAAGCATAAGATAAGTTGAATTCCATCTAGTAACCACATCCTGAGACAATCCTTTGTTGCTTCCCATTGATACTAACTTGACACATTCTAAAAACTTTTGCTTCCTTTGTTGTGATCCTTTAACATATTTAACACTATCTTGAATCTTCTCAACTGACTTATCAATACTTTTCAGACCATCTTGCACAACAAGGTTAAGTATATGGGCACAACACCTTAAATGAAAATATTCACCATGAAAAGGCAACAAACCACGCAAGTTCAATTGCTTTTGCAATGCGTCCACGAAGACATCATTTGAAGAAGCATTATCTAAAGTTATATTGAAAATCTTTTCCTCAATTCCCCAATCACTTAATAAGGAAAAGATTTTCTCAGATAGTGCTATCCCAGTGTGTGGAGGTGGCATAAGACAAAAACTCAGAATTCTTTTATGTAACTTCCAATTCTTATCAAGAAAATGAGCAGTCAGGCACAAATACCCATCAGTAGTCAATGAAGTCCACAGATCAGATGTCAAACTGATTCTACCAGGACATGCATCCAACATATTTTTTATTTTCATTTTCTCCCTTGCATACAACTTAAGAGAGTCAGCCTTAGCAGTGTTCCTAGACACTAATTCCACATCAGGATATAGATATTGAAGCATAGCCCTTAATCCTTTGTACTCAACAAATTGGAAATGCAAATCATGCATAACAATACAAGCAGTCACCAACTCACGCCATTTTTCAGAATTAAAGCTACAAGAGCCGAACGACAAGCTATTATCACGAGAAATAAGCATTTGACCAATATCTCTAGTGTCTGATCTTAGACAAGTTTTAATATGCTTTAACATGTTACCTGTTCCGTACTTACTGGCAGCAAGATATTGTTGCCCACACTTCTTGCAAGCACTCTTAAGTTTTTTGTCCGGACCAAGAGGAAGGATGTCAAAAAAGTTCCAAACTTTTGATTTTAACTTCTTCTTGAGAGGTTTTTGGCCACCAACGCCTATTAGCTCAACCACATCCTCATCAAGCTCGATATCCACATCTATTGGTTCCTCAAAATCATTGATCTCACTTTGTACCTCCAAATCATTGTTGTTCATCTACAATAGAATTAAGAGAAAACAAAATCAGAAACCAAATCATGGAGCTGCCCAACTTTTTTAAGTGGCCCATAGGCAAACTTGCAAAAACTAACACTGCCACAAATTTAAGAAAATCGAAATAAAAACACACCCCATAATTTTGGCCTCACATTCATGTTTTACACCAATTTAAGAAATCATATAAAAGTTCTTCCCAAAAACAAAATACACATATTGCTGCAGGCAAAAAGCATCATTTTATACATACACACACAAACGTTTAACATGTACATACACACACACATGTACATATACACATATTTGAGTTAATTATGTTCACGACGTTACATTTAGTTCACCCTAAAAAAGCTTCTCACGTTTGGCTTCTGCTTGAAACAGAAAGTAATTTCACTTTGTATTTTCATAGCCATCATTTTACAAGAGTTCAAGACAAAATGCCAAACTAGCATGAGATATTGCAAATATATTGTATTAACATGTTGACATAATAAATTACAGTATTGGCCCATAGGCAAACTTGCAAAAGCTAACCACGACCTAGGCACATAGCACATCATGCTCCAAAGATATATAGCATATCTACTGAAGTGAGATTAAGCATTATATAGTTCAAATACGACAATCTCTATTCAACTTTAGACATGTAAGAGAGTCATAAGCAGTAAATGGACCTGAAGGACTTAATGGCTTTAATCGTTGAGAAGAAGAGAAAAGCTTCACTGTTGAGAGAGAGAGTTGCTCCTTACCTTGTCGCTATTTTGAGAGAGAGTTGCTCCAAATCTGAAACTCACTGTCGAGAGAAGAAAAAAACAGACAAGAAATAGGCGGAGAGAGCGGAACAGAGGCGGAGAATCAGCCAACAATGGGCAGAGAGCGGCGGAACAGAGGCAGAGAATCAGCCAACAATAGGCAGGGAGATGTGGAAATTTGAGGGCAGAGAGGGAAATTTGATGACAGAGAGAGAAATTTGAGGGCAGGCGTACTTACTGGCGTAGACATTCAGAGACAAAGAAGAAGAAGAAGAAGAACATGAAAGAGGCGCAGAGGCAAAAGTAATGGGCAGAGAGCAGAAGAAAGGAAACTAGGGCATAGATGAAAGATGTGTCATTTTTATTCAGTATTATATATATATATATTTTCTACGGGTCAGTTTCGGGTTTCAACCCGAAATTGACACGATATTGAATTACAGGTCAATTTCGGGTCACACGGGTCCAACCCGAAAATGACCCGTTTTGTTCGTGTCAATTTCGAGTCGACCTAATTCTGACCCGCACCCTATTTTTTTCAACTCTAACCTGTAATTTTCGTGTCGATTTCGATTTGTATTGTCGTGTCGTGACCCGTATTGCCGCCCCTAGGATCAGCTCAGTTCGACCGAGTTCATCGGGTTCGGGGTGATTTTTTACAACCCTATCTAGCATCCTCTCTCGCATTCTATCACTTTCTCTCTCTCTCTCCTATCTCGTCTTGTGTCTTTCTTTCTCTCCTCTTCCCACCTCTTTCTTTTCCTCATATGTTCTCTCTCTTCTTTGCACTTATCTCTCTCTTCTCACGATCTCCCTCTCCTCGTGAATGGCAGACTTCGGCAACAAAGATTAAGGGAGCGTCGGAGATTTTCCTCCCTCTTCGACCTGCTGACATGTCTGGTTGTCGACAATCTGGTTCGAGTCGGAGAACCGTCGTCCATCTCTAGTTTGTCCACCGGAGATTTTCCTCCCTCTTCTCCCGATCTAGTTTGCTTCAAAGCAACAATATTAGAACTGTTTTCAGACGGGAGTGTTGGAGATCTTCCTCCCTCTCCGACCTCCCTCGCCATCGTGCTCTCTCTGCTGCCGCCATTGTCGTTCGTGTGCCGGCTTCAATGTCGCAACGGACGAACCGAAGATTGTCGTGATCTCTCTCATTTCTTGAAGATATGCACCATATCTGACGTGGACGACGCCAGAGTTGTGCATTTGCAAAACGCGACCAGTTGTGGTTCAGATTGGCTTAAGATTAGTGTTTACAGAACCGTTTTCAAATCGGCTCAAGGTCGACATTTGCAGAAATGGTTGTGTTTTGTAATTGCTTTGGTGTTTAGAGATCAGAGAATTTTGGTGCATTTTTTTGGGTTTTGTAATTTTTGACATCTAAGATTTTGATGGTTTCTTTTTTTTTTTTCATGATTTTTGCTCTTTTTCTTATGATTTGGTTTTGTTGTTATTTGGTTACCGGCGAGAGTTTTTGGTAGGGTCAGAGTTTGTGATTTTTTTATTTTAGATTTTAAACTTGATAAATATCGTATTTATCAGTAACTACAGTATTTATTGATCGCTGAAGTTAGTCATTGAATTTTTAAATAAAAATAGTATTTATTATTAAATATAATATTTAATGATAAATATGATATTTTACTGGTTGTAGGGGAAAGTCTTAGGATTTTTAAATAAATATAGTAAATTTGGTATTTATCAATAAATATAGTAATTATCAATAACTACAGTATTTACTAGTTGTCAAAGTCAGTCGTTACGATATTTATTGATATATACAGTATTTATCAGTCGTCGAAGCCTGCCGTCAGAAAATGGTCACTGGTAATTGCCGCCGGAGGCGGCCATGGTGGACTTCACTATAGGGAGAAGAAGAAGAAATTTACTAGTAATATGGTATTTACCAGTAAATATAGTGTTAAATAGTCACCGAAGTCGATCAAATTTTTAGATGAATATGATATTTACTCTTAAATATGATATTTATTGGTAAATATGATATTTAGTAGTAATTACATGTTAAACAGTTGTCGGAATCGGTGCCTAAATTTTAGGATAAATATAATATTTATTGGTAAATACGATATTTACTGGTAAATATATTATTAAACGGTCACCGATGTTGGTGGCCGGATTTTTAAATAAATATGATATTTACTAGTAAATACGGTATTTATTAGTAAATACGATATTTACTTGTAAATACAACATTAAATAGTTGCCGAAATTGGTGGTCGGCTTTTAGGGTAAATATGATATTTACTAGTAAATACGATATTTAGGGGGCGTTTGGTATGTAGTAATCTTAAGGATGAGAATGAGAATCTACAATATTACCATGTTTGGTACAAGAATTATAATTTTTAGATTCTCCAGAAAGTGATTACCATTGGATTCACTTTCTCTCATTTTAAGGTAATTTGAATACTACCTAACATGGTTATTTAAATTCCCAGGAATCTCAAAATCACGGGAATCTCATTATTTTTGTTGTTGGTGCTATTCAAATTTTCAGAAATCTCAAAATCATGGGAATCTCATTATTGTTGTTGTTGTTTGTTTGTTTGTTTATTATTATTATTATTGTTGTTGTTGTTGTTGTTGTTGAAAATCATGAGAATCTTATTATTATTATTATTATTATTATTATTATTATTATTATTATTATTATTATTATTATTATTATTATTATTATTATTATTATTGTTGTTGTTGTTGTTGTTGTTGTTGTTGTTGTTGTTGTTGTTGTTGTTGTTGTTGTTGTTTGTTTTATTATTATTATTATTGTTATTGTTGTTGTTGTTGTTGTTTTTTATTATTATTATTGTTCTTGTTATTATTATTATTGTTGTTGTTATTTTTATTAATAATAATAATAATAATAATATTATTATTATTATTATTATTATAGATCTTCTTCCATGCGAACAACCAAATATAGTAATGTAATATTCTTAGGAATTTAAAAAAAATTCATGTATGGAGCCAAACACAATAATGTATTATTCTTAAGAATCATATTACCCTCCATCACTTTCTTAAGAATATGATTCCTACTGATTCTTGCATACCAAACGCTCCCTAAATGGTAAATACTACAAGTAAATATAGTGTTAAATGATCATTGAAAAACAGTTACTGATCGCCGAAAAACAGTCACAGGTTGTCAAAAAATGGTATCCGATTGCCGAAGCCGCCACCAGTCTTGTCTATAGTGAACTTGACTATAATTTACCTATTTTAAAAAATATGTTATAATTTACTATTTTCAAAAAAATAGAAGTTTACGGGGAGGAGTGAGCTGAAAAGGAGGCTTAAGGATATTTTTAACTTTTTAATAATGTTTAAATTTAAAATACAAATTATACTATAATTTAATATTTTTAAAAAATATGTTTTAATTTATTAATCACTTTACTAATTATGTTATTTCTCGCCTATATCTCTATTCTCAATAAACCATTTATCTCTCTTTTGCTTTTTGCTAGTTAAAAAAGGGCTTTCTTCGTGTCAAAACGCTTTCTTCCTACATCTATTTAATCGAGTCAGAGGTTTTGAGCTTGAAAGTTTACTCAGACCGGCCCAAATACCATTGTTTTTAACATTTTCTAAAATACTTTTTAAAATTTTGGGCTGGACCACCCTCTCTTTAAGGTCTTCTCTTTAAGGATGACCATTGGCTCTGAAATTTCCATTCAGCCTAAGCTTGTGTTAGGATCCTGATTGAGTCTCACATTGCTAAAGTATGGGCTTAGCATGTTGTTTATAACCATTTGGGCACCCTCTCCCTACAAGCTAGCTTTTGGGGATGAGTTCTACCCAAGGGTTATAACAATTGGTATTAGAGCATGCCTCTCCTTAGGCCCACGTTCCAGAAGGGGCGACCTGGGGAGGGGCGATCTAGAAAGGCCAGAGTAGGCCATCCAGAATGGGCCATTCAGAGTGGGCCGCCGTGGACGTCGGTGTTGGAAGCGTGGTGGTATGTTAGGATCCTAATTGAGTCCCACATTGCTAAAGTATGGGCTTAGCATGTGGTTTATAACCATTTGAGCACCCTCTCCCTACAAGTTAGCTTTTGGGGATGTGTTCTACCCAAGGGTTATAATAGTTTGGCGACATGCACTTTGACCTCTAGAATCAACCGATTCCACTAGTGTAATAGTGAGGGTCTAGACTTATTTTCTGTCCATTCACAATCTAAGTTTTAAATGTTCGTTACTGGTCCTTTATGCTCATCTGATGGGCATTATCACTTTTAATGCTGGAACTCTTTTTATAAAGATGTGGGAATTTGAACTATGAGTTGTGAATGAGAGTTAGGACAGATGTCCTTGCCACCATGCCCCCACTAATAGTGGTTATCTCTCTTTTGCTTAATAGCTAGTTGAGCTATAACTTTTTAAGTTTGATATCACGCTAAAACAAGTAATCTTATTAGAAATTAAGTCTATTAATTAAAGCAAGAGAAAAAAAATATTTTAAAATAAAAAATAAAATAACAAAACATTTAAAAATAATAACAATAATAGAAAAAGTTAAAAAGAAAAAAAAAAAAAAAAAAAAAGGGAGAGGGTTGGTAGGGGCTACCACACGGCAGGTTAGATAGGCGGCTTAGAAAGTGCTCTAAGGGAGCACTCTATATATATATATATATATATATATATATATATATATATATATATCTGTAAAGGCGATGTAAAAGGATGGTTATTGACCCTTTTTAGGAAAGATTTCATGCAGATTTAAGAAATATAACTTTAACATACTTCAAACAAGCCAGAGAGAAGATGTTATGAAAGGAAGAAAAATTTGTATAGTCTGTTACTGGAATCATTAAAGTGAAATCCATGCATGAAATGTACTACCGACTGAATCTGAGAGTCATCTGGACATGACGTGATCATTGATATTATGTTACGTTTATTTTCTATATTAATTCTGAATCATGATTCATGATTTTTTACAGTATTTTTTCTCACAAAAAATATACATAAAATGAGAATGATTCTAAATCATAATTTTAAATATATAAACCAAACGCCGTATTAGTTTGGATAGTTCCACTAAGTCCTGTAAATACTTGGTACACATATCTAGCTGATTCAAGTGGGGAAGAGAGAAATAAGAACAGACAGACTTCAGTTGTGACTTTATTCTTCTTCTAGAGTCTCTCACAGAAATTCTTGGAAGTGACTCTTTCTGGAGATTGAGGAATTGACATGTCACAAAAAAAAAAAAAAAAAAAAAGGAAAAAAAAAAAATTGCAGCTCGTATACGACAGAATGGAGAAGATAGAATAAGAATGGATGGAAAGGATTGGCCACGACAGAGCTTTAATTCCGTGAAACGGAAGAATGGGACTCTAACCAAGTGATAATGTCAGTAAGGACTGTAAAAATTCTCTCATCAGGTTCTCCTTCAAGAATGCAATGGTAACCTTCTTCATAGAGTTTCAGAGTCTTGTCTTTGCTAGAGGCCTTCTCATACAAAAACCGGCTCACTTGGGGATCCGTCACCCTATCCGCAGCTCCATGAAGAATTAACAATGGAGATGAAACCTGCAAAAACCTCTGTAATTAGTTATTCATGATATAAACGAAACAAATTCATATGACAGCAAAATATTACCAAGAATTAACGAATTGCAATAACCAAAACTCACATAAAAACCGAAAAACATGAACTGACCTCCTCCAGTTGCCTCTCAATATCACTAGTAGCCTTAAGAAGCTCAACACCAGTTCTTAGTCGTGTTTGATCGTTATATGATATCACATTGTAGACAGCCTAAATAAGGGAAAATACAGGAGATAACAAGTTAAAGTCTTCTCTAAACACGGAGACATTTCACATCTCAAAGGCCAGAAAAAACCAAGAACGCCCAAATATGTTGGTGTTTGATCATCTCATCATCATGAGAAGTTACTTGCTAAATAGATTGAGAGTGATAAAATAATATGATACGCAAAAAAGCATTTGCCATAGTAAAACTATTGCCAAAAAGCTGCCTTTGTTAGATTCTCGTACAATCAAGTAATGACTTTTCAAGGGTGAAATGACAAACCATTTCCCGTTTCCTCGGATCTCTGAAGGCCAGCTCAGCTAGATCTTTCTGTGGAAAAAGCTTTGCTTTAGGCATTACTCTTGACATAAGCGTTAATACTTTCAGAACTGCTGGTGGCGGTTTCATGTCTTCTGCAATCTTGCAGAAACTCAAGGTCAGCAATTACTCTCCAGGGTAAATAAAAGAAACATATTCCAGATAATAAAGATACTTCTTCCTTCTTTCTTTCTTCTTTTTTTTTTTTTTCTGTAAGAACTATGACAGAACAGGATATCCAATTTTATTTGATGAATATGTGGATGACAGGACACGCTGCCTAGACATTTTATCATGAAAGAAAGAGAGTGTTCTCTAGTAATACCACTAAATAAGTGAAAAGGCGTAGTAGATAATATTAAGAAAGAGAGCGCTTTGACTTGTATATCTGTGAGCACTTCAACTTACACTTGATATATGGAAATCTAAGAATTCAAGAAACTAGATTTTATTGCTCATTGAAAAACTAAAAGGAAAAAGGTCAAAAGTGAAACTCTAATTTTATTTCATTCATCGGTTAAGTGATGGTGAGATCTATTGAATAAAATCAGGACAACTGAGATGAAATTTAAACTGTAAATCAAAGACAAAGCCAACTTTGGGTATGTATCCACTGACGGAGTAATAAATCCAAATATGTACAAGTAAATAGATCTTGCAAGAACATTTTATTTTACACAAGAAAAGGAAAATGAATTGATCAAATAAACAATGATTTTCCTCAGGTTCATCAAAATAAAAAACAGTAGTTAAGGCACAAATTTGGTGCAACACCTCTAGTTAATTAAGAGGGAAGAAAAATTCAATTTGAAAAGAGAGTTGATCAAAGCCTAGTGAAGCTCACTCCAGAAGGCAGAAACTGCTACAGCAAGCACTCAAGCAACTTCAAAATGGAAGAAATTCATATATTGTTAATTATTAATTATGCAATAGGTTGGTAAGTGAAAGGCAAAAGATAACCATGATTAGTTGAGTAAAGTTATAGGAGCCATGAATTAATTTAAATTTTAAAGTAGGAACAGGGAATAGCTTACTTTGCACATAGGGGCTACAAGAATCACTCCTTCCCATTCATGTGGTTCTTTGAAATGAACTTTGAGAGTAACAGCTCCCCCCATGGACTGTCCCAATATAAAACAGGGCAAACCTTTCAACTCGGGCCTTCCTGCCATTCGCAAATTCGAAATAAAATCAGCGACATCTTTCTTCAGACACAAGATAATAATAATAATATGTTGAGTAATGGTCAGAACATAGGATGTCACACCTTTAATCTTCCTATAATTTTCAATGACATTGTCCGCTAATTCATCGAAGCTAGGGATGTAACCATGCAGTCCTTCAGAAAGGCCAAAACCTGGATGGTCCAAAGCGTAAACAACATACCCCGCCGCAGCAATTCGCCTGGCAATACCTGAAAAGGCTCATGTACGGAGCTCAAAATTGGCTTAAATAAAAAAACAAAAAGAAAAGAAAAGAAAGAAATATCATTGATCACTTAAAATTTTAATGAATAACAAACCTTCAAAGAAGAAAGTGCAAGTATCACCATATCCATGGCAAAAGAACAAGGCACCTTTAATTGTAACACCTTGTTCTGGCATCCAGCTCTTACAGAAAATTTCCAATCCCTTTGAATTCCTTTCATACCACTTCAATCCAAAATAACATTCAAAAAAAAAAAAAAAGGGAACTCAAGTTATAATGAGGCTCAATTCACTCATCTTCGTTCTTTTGATGTATTTTCTCAAGAAACAAACAGAAAAACAGATGAGTTATCAAGCTATGTTATAATAATACAGAGATGCTTACCTCTTCTGTTCTGATCCCAGTAGGAGCCAACTACCCACCAACCCGCACCGAGTCAAAAATAAGTAAGAAACCCAAATATTAATAAGAAAAATCCTTAACATAAAAAAAAAAAAAAAAAAAAAAAACACTCATGATCACTTGTAGAAAATCAAAACCGAAAAACCAACCTTGAACAAGAAATGATCAAGCCGTTGCTGGACATCAGCGAAAGCGGACCGAACCCTTCTGCGAGCAGGAGCGAAATCAAGGTTCTGTGAAGCTATTTTGTTCAGCTTTTCGCTCACGCCTTCGATCGGCGACCTCTTTTTCGCCATTATTTTCAGGTGCTTTGTTGTGGAAGCTGAAAAATGTGTGGGTAATCTGGGTCTAGCTTTAATGGGGATTTGCAAGTTTGGATTGTAAGTTAGTTGGGTTTGATATTTTGGAGAGGAGAGAGACAGCTCCGTTGGTCGGAGACGAAATTTGAGAGATCCCATAGTTGGCGTTTGTTGGCTTTCTCTGAAATGAAATGGAGTCAAAGTATAAAAACTATTATACTACAAAGTGAAGTGGGTAGTAATGACGCACGAGAGACGACCCAATTGTGATTCGTGAAACGTCTCTTCTTTCTGTCTTTTTAATTTCTTTCTTTCTTTCTAGAAAAAGGCTTATGGAACACGTGTGCATTATTTTACTTGGGGTAATCAAATGGTTTTCGTTATTATTATTATTATTATTATTATTGAGGTTTCTAGACCATGAATTTTGAGTGCAGCGACCGTTTGATCATTAATGAGATATTTATGTTAAGAGTTTTTTTTCATAATTTTCAATCATAATTTTTAATTTTTTAATATTTTTTTATAAAAAATTAAAATTTTAAAAATTAAAATTATAAATTATTATTCTGAATCTATAAATTAAACGCCTTATAAATTTTTATTTTGCCAGACTTCTTTGCATTTTGAAATTTTTGATAGCGTTGGTCCCTATATTAAAATTGTCAAATAATTTTTGAAATTTAATATAAATATTTCCTTTAAATACTTTTCTTACGATTATTTAATATATTATTTTTAATTACCTTGCTAAATTAATCTATACTGAAATGCATCACAACATAAACAGTTTTGTTTGTGATTCTCATAAATTATAGGTTCAATTGTCAAACATTTTGCACAAATTTTTTTTTTATTTTTTTGTCTTTTTTTCCTATCTTTTGCTTTAGATATTTTTTTCCACTTTTCTCTTTATTTCCTTTATCCTTTCTTTTTTTTCCTCTTTTTTTTTCATGCAATTTGTATAACCTTTATTTTAAATGGGCGCATGTTTTTTACTAATATATAAAAAAGGATATAGGATTACAAAGCTAACTCAAAATCTCTACCTGCCAATAAATACAAAATATTAATAGAATTAGTTTTTTTTAAGAGAGAGACCTAGGGAGAGTTAGAAGGTCCTTGAAGAGCAGAGGTTGGTCAGAGCTCTGGCACCACCTCTTGGTGCGTTGCTGGACTCTCGGCTGTAAAATTTGGTCATTTAACTCGTCTCATTGTGGGCTTTTCGTTAGTGGGGGTGGTGTACAGTGCGTTGGCTTTGTTTGGGCAAATCTGAACCAGTTAAGAACATAGAAGTTGAATGGACAATCTCCTTTTTTAGGACAGTTTTCTTGGTGGCTGATATCTCTTTGCTGGTTGTCTTTCTCAACAGACCTTTGGTTGGACGCCCTTCACCGGAGGTTTCTATCGGTAGTGGTCAGAGGTTTCTACCGGCAGTGGTCGGAGGTTTTTGTCTTTTTGTAACTTTTGTGTTTGTAATAAGATTTGTGATTTTTTCACTCGAATCTCATTTTGTTTGTTATTTTTTGTTAAATTTATGTGTTCGGCTTAATGCCGATATGGTGGTCTTGGTTTGGCTAAAATTTTTTTGTGCCATCTAGATGTCCTCTTTCTTTGGATTTTGACGATCTGCTCCTTCAGCGCTCGACAGCTTATGCTGAAGAGATGAGTTTTCTCCCTAACTTTCAATCCACTCGTTTTTAGTGTGCTGAGATGCTTTCTTAATTTCAAGCCTCAGGCGTGTGTTTGTCTCTCTTATGGGTTAATATTATTTCAAGACAACTATTTATTAATATTTTAATGAAATGCAATTTTTGCTTAAAAAAAAATCTCTACCTACCCACTCCACTCGCCTTGACCTTGCCCAACCCATAGCATTACCGGGCGGTTTTGAATTGGAATTTTCAAAAAAAAAAAATTGTCTTCCAATTGGCCTGCACCAGCACACCGCCCGTTGAACCCGCCTAGGAACATATAGTCCACAAACTAGTTGTGAAAAAAAACAAAAAAGAGTAATCGACGCTGTTAGTTTTTGAATTTTGAGTATAGTATTATCCTTTGGATCATGGTTCATGGCTCATTACAGTATTTTCTCACAAAAAATATACGTAAACCGAGAATGCTCATGATTCTGAAATCATAAACCAAACGTCTACTTAATTTTAGTATATTAGCTCTTGAATTTTTGAGTTTTAATAGTTTTTTTTTCTCTAACAATAAAATTGACAAACGATTTCTAAAATTTAATAAATATAATAATGTGTTTATGGCTTAATAACTTAAAATTTTAAAAGAGTTATATTATATACAATTTTTTTTTGTTACTATTAAACTCGTTGAAAACTCTAATATTTTATAGTCATTGTAACTATTTATGCAAAAATTTTTAGTTATTATACAGTTAGAATAGGATTATTTAAAGGAAATATATTTGAAAAAATATAAAGATCAAATGTTAAAAGATGCAATAAAAAATTAGGAAGGAAAAAGAAGAAAAGAAAAAAAAAACTAAATTTTTAATTTTTTTTTCTAAAAAAAATTAGAATAAGAAGCTAACAAGTAATAAAAGGGAAAGTGTCACTTTAGTATTTTCTTTTATAATTTTTATATGGGATGATAGTCAATATTAAAAATAGTACGTTCTCTGTATGAACTTTGAAATGTTTAGGCATGAATGGATTGGGTTAGGAAATTAATAGTTTAGCAACCTTAAAATTTCCAGTTGAAGTGAGAGAGTTTCATTGAAAACTTGTGATATTTTCTTGAGAAGTATCATGTAGATTGTCAATAAAGAAAGTTTCACAAATTCTATAAGCAGTGAGCAATCCTTTGCTAAAGCCAGCGTCCGCCTTCATCAACGTATAATAACTCACTAGCCCTAAGCAATAACCTAAAGCAATGTCATCTCTTTCATCATCATTATTATAAGTATTTTGGAAATAGCTTCACCTTGGGCGGGTCTACTATATAAATATAATAATGTGATACTCTTGGTCTATTGAATAATTTCTCACACGTTAATTGGGTTCTTTTATAGTGCCTTCGCGACACCGTGTCGATTGTTAAAATCTATCGTAATTCTTATAACTTCAACGTTCAAAATTTACAAGTTCCAACATAAAATTCACTAGCTCTCGAATTACTCTGAAATTTATCAGTCTATTGTAACTTACATAACTACAACGTTTGAAATTTACAAGTTCCAGTATAAAATACATGAGTTATTGTATTTCACACATGTTATTAGAAATTTTTTTCCCAACACCATAAAAAATCCCATGCTAATTAAGACATCGACCAATAACCGAACATCTTACATTAAAAGGACCAGAGAATAATGAAAATAGTCATCATAAGAAAAATGAAAAAAGAATGAATTAAAGAAGAAGCATAAAAAAAAAAAAAAAAAAAAAAAAAAAAACCTACCGAGTGGGGCATTTAAATTGAGAAAGGAACTCCATTCTTCATGATAGAGTGACAATTTCTTGTGATTATGTCACAAAAAATGGCAACCTTTTGTCTTGTTCACTACCAGGAATGCAAATTTGCAATTATACGACTTTTCTCATAAAGCTTTCTAAATTAATTATTGCCAACAACGTTTATAAAGCTTAAAGCACTTGTAAACTCATGAAAATGAAAATAGATGCGTTTGCCCAAATAAGAGAGAAAGAGGAAATAAGTCAAAATTTGAGATGAATTAAAATTAATAGATCAATAGTTTACATAAGTTAATAAATAGACTAAATTACTATTTTCGTCCATAACTTGTCTGGTTATGAACCATAACTTAACAAGTTATTATTCATAATTGTTCATAACTTATCCGGTTATGAACTATAACTTGACAAGTTTGTCCATAACTTATCTGGTTATGAATCATAACTTGATAAGTTATGGTCTATTAATTTCTATAACTAAAAATTAGTCTATTTACTTTCTTAGGCTTTTCATATTGACTTATTTTCTACTATTTTCCCCTAAATAATTAGCTTTATCCAGGTCACTTGTCATGGGCCAAAAAGAAAGGAAAAAAGGGAAATTTATAAGAATACCATAAAAAAGACAAACTCTTTTATTCATCGCCAATAATATTTAAATAAAATATTTTTTATATTTTATCAAAATATTTTTTAATGTCGTACATAATAAAATGATAAAAAAAAACAATGGTTTGTCTTTTTTTACTCTCAAGAAGACAAACCATTGTTACTCTCAAGAAAAAAAATCAAACACTTTCAGAAAAGCAGAAACATACGTCTCAGACATGTGCTAGCTTTGTATATAGCTAGACGGTAACAATGGCCTAATTTAGTAGTGTTGTAAATTTAAAAAAAAAAAATTATTTTTAGTTGTGTTGAAGAAGAAAATAATTATTATAAAAAGTAGATGAGTGTTTAATAAATTATAATTATACAAACGTTGCTGATTCTAAAAATAGTGTAATAACGTTTGGTAAATTATGAAATTAAATTGCTATGAGTAGTTAAGATGACTGTAATTAATAATCTTAAAGTAATATATAAAGTAATTAATAATTAATAATTATTTAGTAAATAAAATTAATATATTAATAATATAATAATAATAGATAAATTATCATTAATGAGTACATTAGTAATTAAACTATATATATAATAAATTAATATACTAAATAATTAAAAATATTAATTAGTAATTAATTATAAGTAATTATTATGTTGGTAATATACTCATATTTATTAACTTTTAGTTACATAATTAAATAATTAGTTAATTAATTACTAATGTTTATTTAATAATATATTATTTGATATATCACATGATCAATTTTTAGTTATTATTCTTTTTATAATGATTAATTACTAATTATCAATTATTAATTATTATTGATTAATATATTACCTATTGATAATTATAATTTAATATTAATTAGTAATTGAGTAATTACTATATATTTTTTATTTACCAACTATATACTAATTAATAGATTATAATTAACATAATATATGATTAATATATTAATTATTAATTATTTATTTAATAACCTATTATACTTGTTTTATTGTTAATATGTTATATAATTAATTTTTGGCAATTAATCTTTAACTAAATAAATAATTACTATATTATTTTATTAACAAAATTAAAACTTAATAGTAATTATATATTAATTAATATATAACATAATTAGTAATTAATAATTAATAATTTAATATAATTTTGTTGATAATCATTAATTGTACTATACTGATTCCCGCACAATCTAAAAGTCAAAATTACCTTTACATTGCTTCTGATTTTAACTATAAATTCTTCAAAAATTCTTTAAAAATCACTTTTTATGATTTTTATAAAACACCATTATCAGCTTCTAATGATTAACGAAGTGATTTTAGATTCTTCAAAAATTCTTTAAAAATCACTTTTTATGATTTTTATAAAACACCATTATCAACTTTTAATGATTAACGAAGTGATTTTAGGCTCTAAAAAGCACTACCAAACACACCAATTGTCATTGCCTTTTCGGCGTGTTTTGTGGGACGCCAAAAAAGTTTCACAAGTTCTGATCTATTGCCATTTGCTACCTGTTTGGTCATTACCATTAAAAGAAGAGTGAAGCTACACAAATAGAAGCCACTTAATTTGAAGCTTTTTCTAGGATAAGCTAGAACATGTATATATATGTATATCCACAAATTATTGACACTTAATTTGACCCTTTTTTCTAGGACAAGCTAGAACATGTATATACATATATTTTCTACATTTGTAGCCAGATCTTATCGGATTGCTTTTCTGAATAATTTGTGGGCATCAGAAGTTCTACTACTTGTTCTCAATTGCATTTTCTATTTGGTCCTCATTAAGAGAGAGAGAGAGAGAGAGAGAGAGAGCGGCACATATTTGCTATTTGTTATTATAACTAAAAAACTCTTTCTTTTTTTATTTTTTATTTTTATTTTTGTATTTGGCCCATGGTTTTAACCGATTTGGCTGTTTAATGAAAGTATTGAATCTAAAAAAAAAATAAAAAATAAAACACTATTTTTTACTTAATATAAACAATTTAGAAATTAAATTGTGTACCTAAAATTTATAATTTCTCATCACAGTACGTACCAAATTTTATTTACTATAATTAGAAAACCCTAATTTTTCTAAGTAACTCAAATTGAAAACCCAAACCCTAAATCTCAAATTAGTTCCAATTGAAAAACCACATCACTCAAATCCCAAATCATCACTATTCAAAAAACCATATGTCATATCTTTTTTAAGCGGTCGCTGCTACCCACTAAAATAACATAATAAAAAACCTCTTTATCATGAAGAAATCTCCACAATGAACACGTCGTTGTGGAGTCACTTAGCTTCAATGAGGGTGATCTGCTTGCGAGTGAAAAACAGCGGTATGTTTGTCGGGAGAGAAATAACGTGTGACAAGATCTACTTGTGATTTTGGGAGAAACCATGGGATTTTCCTAATTGGGACGACCCTCATCATTACTGATTTGCAGGGGTGAAGAACTCGATTCTGGTTCGCTGGCCTTCATCAAAACTGGTCGCTAGGCTTCAATGTGGCGTGAAGAGCTTCTTGTTGACAATGAGCAACCTTTGTTCACGATGCAAGGAGAGCAGAGAGAGCTAGAGAGCTAGATATAGCAAAGAATCGGTACTTTAATTTATTTTAAAAAAGCATATTTTTTAACAGGGTTTTAACATTTTCTATCATTTTATTTCAAAAGTGGCCATTTCCTACAATTTCTACAAAAAAAAAAAAAAATTATAATTTCATTTGTGCATTTGGTTTATTCTATCGTATGGGCAGATGGATTCTTCAGGCAAAATCAATTTTCGCTTTATACGGCGATATTGATAGAAGGAAGTGGGTCTATCTTTCTTCGTCTTCTTCTTTTTATTTTATTTTAATTTTTTTTAAGATTCTCTCCAATAGATTTGGGTCTAGGTCTCTGACCTGCAACGAGGACCGTCTCTTTAAGGACCGTGAGCATTTCTTCGACGACAGTGACTTAACAATGTCTAAACTTAAATTTTATTAATTTGAACGCTTTGATTTAAAAAAAAAATATATATATTCAAACTGTATAATTCAAATTGTAATTTAAATTAACATTTAAATGTATAGTTAAAATTTTAAATTGAACAAGAAATAAAATTTAAATTTGTGTTTAATAAATGCAAAAAACAGATAAAGTGAATATTTTTTACTGTTAAAAAAAGGTTTAAACAGTTAAACTTAATAGGGAAACTAAACTCTAAATTAAACAGTTTAACTCAGTTAAAATGAAAAATATAATTCAAACTACATGTTTATTAAGTGACAATTCAAACTGTACTCAATGTTTAAACTGAGTTAAACTGAACTAAATTAGTGAAACAAATAGACGCTAAAATGTTCCCCTGGCTGAGAAGGGAGGTCCAATCAACCCACTATATTCCCGGAGGCAGCTATTGGGAAAAATAAGACGATCATGGAAAATTTAATAAAATGCAAATTGGATTTGTCATTCCTCTCTTCTCAATAAGGAGTGACAATTCCATCAAAATGATAGAAAGTCATTCAAATGAAATGGTTGTTCTTTGCATCAAAGTCGGGCAAATAAAATAATTGTGTTCCTTTCCATTCTCACCAACCAAAAATGCCCTTAAAGAATTCGGACACAACACAAAGTATCAACCTAGCAAAACTTCACCCTACAAGACTCCACCATAAAAAAGAGAGAACACTTTTTAAAAGACGCGCTGTGGCTTCCCCATGGTAGTCTTCAGGTACAAGCACCTCACCTGTTCCATAGGAATAAAAATCATATACCAAACGAATCTTTCATAAAACAAAATCACATGGTGGCTCGCACTCAAGTGTGAACAAAATCTTTAAACCATGATTTTCAGCTGAGATTAATAAATCTCTCATTGTAATTTTACATAGAAGTGGTGTTGATACTAAAATTTAGAACCTTGTTCCATTCCTCAAGCAAATTAGCGTGCACAATAATTACCTAGGTAAGTCACTAGAATGCTTTGCAATGAGGGAAAATGAAGGAAATATCATTCAAACATCCAAAACTATCCATACGAATTCTAACGATTGATAATTCACATAAATTCTATACGCACAAATCAAAGCATCAAGCCCAAGAAGAATAATGCAAATAAACACTTGTTGAAGAGACGAAAGCAAGAAACTAATTATAAATTATAATAACTACTACATATCCCAGAAACCTATACCACATCAAAGACACATAATGAACCAATAAACGAAGTATATAAGGGGAAAAAAAAAGACCTAAAGATGCTTGTTATTTAAAAATAATAAGGCTCAGAGAGTAAAATCAACTTACGTTTTGCCAGTTCTTCTTCAAGAGTGAAACAAGAAAATTAACACTCAACTGCACGTTTTGGAAGATCTGTTTCTCCTCCATGGAGACATTTCCCACAGCAACTCCCATGCAAAGAACCTTTTTAAGCTGGAACTTGACCATTGCCTTTGTCTCATTCACTTTAGACTCCAAAGACTCTTGGTGAGTGACAAGGGTTGGAAACTTACCTAATTGGATAATGGAAGATTAAAAAAATAAAAAATAAAAAAATAAAACCACAAGCAACAAAGCTCTGGAACTGATTTTTAACCAAAAAATAAATAAATAACAGTGCAAATTCAGAAGAGAACATGAACCAAAAGAGTGTCAAGTAAGTGCTTCATATTTAAACAAAGAAAATGCTAATTCTAAATTTTCCAAGCAGATTGCCCAATATGCCAAGAGTGAAGTGGCATAAACACTCATCTAAACAAATCTAAACAAAAAGCAAAAAGAAAGAGAATAACACAAATAAAACAAACCATGACATATGTAACACGATACAGAAAGTAGTTTAAACAGATTCTTCAACATTAATATTACAGAACAGAATAATATACCGACCCGCCTTGTTGAGACCAGGGCCCAAAAGACGAGGGATCTGCTTGATAACAGCTTCTGATGCTAAGAAAGCATGATACTTCTTTGCTAGTTTCTTCACCAATTTTTTGTTCTTGTTGAGCTTCTTCAACCCTTCTACGTCCATGTAGTCCAAACCTATTTTCTCTGCCTGAAGAATTAAATAAACCAATAAAGTTACAACAGAAATAGCTAGTAGAATGCACATATCAAAAACAGAAAAGAATAAATTTGGACATCAATTCACAATGTGAGATTAGTACGACCAAGAACATAATAAAATTAGCAGAGGAATACTAAAATTACCTCCTCGACGTGCTGAGCATCTCCAAGCATGCAAACTTTCATCTTAGGCCGAGGGATGTGTGGCAATTTCACAGAACCACTGAAACGCTTGTCCTTCTGGGGATCATAGTTCTTCAGTCCAATCTGGAGTTCGATTGTCTCAGTAAAGTTCCGATTTTTTTCCTTCGATTCGTTCATTATGACAGATATAGCCTCTCTGAGGACATCACTCTGAAGCTTACTGTAGCAATGACAATAACATTGAATAATCAAACACATGACAACAACAAATTAAAAGATACAGCATAATAGTCAAATCAAAGGCCAAAATTTAAAATTAAAAAAAAAATACTTTCTTGCATCACGATCTGCATTAGACTAAAAAGGTTAATTATAATATTTCATGAAGATTTGAGACATTATGTGATTATCTATAATGTTAATTACACTATTTCACGAATCTTAAAGATTCTGAATCCTATTTTCAATAATCTTTCTTTGAACTCCATAAACCACTATCCTGGATTTTGAGCCGAGAAAAAACAAAGCAAAAACAGCGAAAAATTATTGCCAAACTTTGTGCAAAATACGACTAAGGAAAAAAAAACACAAAACAAAAACAAAACTAAAAATTCACATACCTCATGTTTGAACCTTAACCCCTTTCCACAGAAACGCCTCCTACGAAGTAAGAACAAAAAATAAAACAAGATAAAATCAATACACAAATCAAAAGATGAGGCACACCATAATAAAATAAAAATAAAATAAAAAATAAGAACTTAATCATATGCCTAAAAGTTGAAAAATTATTGAAGTGCCATTTGGGCGTCGAAGTTTTAGAGAACCAAAGAAATGTTGGATCTAAGACCTAGTTCCACGTGAAGGAGACACAACACGCAAAATCCAGGGTTAGTTTCCATCTATAACATTTCCTAAGTTTTCTCGGGAAACAAACATAGAACCACAGATCTGTAAACTCATAGAAACAGATTAATAAGCGAGTTAACGAAGTGAGAAATTGGCGAATATTGGAATGAAAAAGTAAACCGAGAAAGTGAGAGATTTCGTACCAGAAGCAAATATGAAGAACTAGCACTCCAGCGGCTGAAGCAGCAACTTGTATAAACCCTAACGTATAATAAGAAGCATTTTGTTCTTTTCCTCTTGAAAACGCTTTGGGCCTTTGTAATGGGAAATGCAGAATGGGCCTACTTTCTTTGCCTTGCAACTACGCTTTTCGGCCTATGTATTTTGGGCCTTTAGGACTGAAACGAGCTATCAAGTGAAACAGTTAAAATTAGAGGAAATTAAGGACTCATTTACTTCGTTGATTCGAATTTTTAATTTGAGTTAATATTTAATTTTATATGAGACTTTTTATTATAATAAAAAAATTAAATGTGATTATTTATGAGAATTTTTTACTGTAATAAAACTCAAATAAGCGAAATGAACGGAGCCTAAATAATATGCCCTCTAAACCAAAAGCTTTTCATTTATACCACCGAAACATAAATAGATTATATTATGCGATTGAATAATATAAATGTAAAGACGGCATCGTTTGAGTGGCATTTTTGTATATCTCAAAAACAGTTAAATAGCATTTTTTGAAGATATTTATGGTAACTAGAATATTTTAAAAATATTTATGGTAAATAATTCTTTACAAAGCATATTTACTATAAATTTTCCTTATAAATCACAACACGACAAACTCTATTTCAAAATCAGAGACCATTTTCCTCAACGTCCTTTTCGTCGACGCCGGTTTTCTCCACCACAGTGCTCATTCTAAGCTCCATCATATTCCTCAGCCTCCATAAAAACGCGCCGATCTTGGTTTTCCCCAACTTGATCCTTCCCTATAACACTTTGACCACCAATTGACTAAACGAGACTGCGATTTTCTCTTTCTGATTTGAGAACTCGATGAAAAGAACTCGTTAGTTTTCCAGAATCTGACGAATTTGAGGCTATGAACGGCTATCTCCAATGGAGAGATATGAAGAAAGGAGGCGAAGAGGATGCCAACATGGAGGACAGGGACGGCGAAGGCCAGGATAGAGAGGCAGGCCCAGGCGCAAATAGAGAGGCAGAAGGGATGACAATTCTTGTCGTATATTTACATGGAGGAAGAAAGAGAAAGAGAAAGGGTGGGCTTTAGGATTTCTAGATCCAATGGTTGTGATTATAAAAGAATAAGAGATAGATGGCTAAGATTAATTTAAATTTTTTATTAATATTCTATTTAATAGTTTGGACACATAGAATACCAATTATGCCCTTTAAAAAACAACATATGACTTGTGGGTGCTAACTTCTGTTAATTTTTTAACGGCCATTTACAAAAAGTGATTATTGCAATAGTTAAGGTCCCGTTCACTTCGCTAATTTGAGTTTAGAATTTAAATTTTGTTACAGTAAAAAGTTCTCACAAATAATCACATTTAACTTTTTTATTACAGTAAAAAGCTCTAACATAAAATCACATCTCAACTCGAATTAAAAACTCGAATCAACGAACTAAATGAGCCCTAAGTAAGTTGAGTGAGAGCGATGAGTGTTAAAATTAAAAATTTATGAGGCAATTTATTAGAGCACGATAACTTTAAGAGATAATTGTGCAAAAAACCTTAAATTATAAAAGAAAAAAGTTGCCAATTATAACCAATGGTTATATATAAGAAGATGAAGAAGAAGAAGACAAAATAGAGGAACTAAATTCTTGAATAGTGCTCAAAATGAAATACTCCACTATAATATAGTACTAGTAAAAAACGCACGCTTCGTGTGCGTAACTTATTTAATACAATAGTATACAAATTGTAGGGAAAAAAAGAAGGAAGAAAAAAGAAAGGGTAGAAGAATAGTAATAATATTGGATATATTATTGTTAGTAAAAAAAATGACTAAATTGAATAAATAAAGAAGTTTTAAGGTAAAAACTAAAAAAATAAAAGAAAGGACTTGAAAAAAAAAAAATGGAAGGGGCTCAAAACTAAGAGAAAAAAGTTAGAAAAATAAAAAAATAAAAAAAACTATAAAAAGACAAAATAACTTAATCAAACTTTAAATGTGCTTTTGTGTCTAGATGAATAATAAATGTATTCTCCTTTCTATTATAGTTATAGTTATAGAATAGATATAATAAGAAGCATGGGTTTTTGTAACTCTTATTTTAAAAGATTGTGTCAAATAATAGGTATAGTATACTTGTCCTTTCCAGATGAACCTACAAGCATATATAGAGTAAATATTTCACCATAAAAAGGAGCTTTTACAACTGCACCCGCCGACGACACTTTGGATCTGTAGTCAACGTTTATTAAGCCACAATTAATCTATCCACTATTGGCTCTTTTATCTCTCTAAGTGCTTATTTGACTTGAGAATGCATTCACGGAAGCGATGGCCCATCCATTCGTTCTTTTGAGTTAAAAACTTAATTAAAAAGTAAATTTACGTGAAAAAAAAATACCGTAACATAAAAGTTAATTTAAATTTTTATTAGAAAAAAATATTATTATAAAAATTTAAATTATGATTCAAACTAACTAAATGAAGGGGCTCATATCTTAAAAATAATATATTATTTTGTTCAGTTCGTTAATAGTATTGGCATATCAAATAATAAAGCGTTAGTCCCACAAATAGTTTTTGAGGTTTATCTATAATCTTATTTTTATCTTGACTTTTAAAACATTCCATAATTAATCCTTAAAGTTTTATTTTATTTCAGTTTTTATCCCTCTGTTAGGTAGGTGTTAAATTTTTGACAAAGTCTATAGAAATTGTGGACAAAAATTAGAAACACCTAAAGTTTAGATACTAAAATAGTACAAAAAATAAAAGTTAATTCTCATAGATAATTCTAAACATTAGCTGCTTTCAATTTTAATCCTTAATTTCTATAGATTCTATCAAATATTTAATACTTAATTGACATAAAGACTAAAACTGCAACACAATAAAACTTTAGAGATTAACTGTGAAATGTTTTAAAAGTCAGAGATTAAAATGAAATTAAAAGTAAACTTCAAGGATCTTTTAAGAGATTAATCAAATAATAAATTCATACTGAGGTTAAATGTATAGGTTCTCTTAATTCTGTTTTTCCTAGTTTTCAACTCAATGTCACAAATCTGTTTTTTCTCTTTTTATCGTTTATTTTGCTATGTTTGCCTTTGTGTGTTGGTGGGCACTTGGCAGTAATGTATCTTTTATGCTTTAAATCAAATCAACGTATATGCTCTTGGTGTCAATTTCTTTGCTTAATAAAAGTCGTATGCCCCTTTTATCAACCATTTGGTGACGAAGAGAATATTTAGTTCATAGATTCAGAACTATAATTCAGAATCATTCTTAATTTACGTGTGTTTATTGTGAGAGAAAATACTGTAACAAACTACGAGCCATGATTCGAATCATAATACGAATTCTTACTCTAAACGCACTCTAAAAAACAAGCGGATAAATAAAAGCACTACTAGCTTGTTATCAAACACTTGTGCATTTCATATTTGTTTGGTGTCAATAATTTCAACAAAGGCAATTGAGTCTGTTTAATATTGATTTTTTTTTTTTTTTGAATCGTTGGATTTTATATTTAATTATAATGTAAAATTCAATCCTATCCTGATAGAAACATATGTAGGATAGGATTAACTAAAAATCGAATTCTATCATTTTCTATACACTACAATCAAATTTTACAATATTATTCTATTCAATACTATTTCATCCTAAATACCAAACAGGCCCAAGAGTATTGCTATCCATCACGAGCAGCGACGATCATTAGAGCCAAAATTTTGAGTTATTAATAGGCGACTGAATATCATTTTTTTTCTTTTAGTTTGAATGCTGAATGTCATTTTTTTTTTTTTTTTTTCAAGATTAGTGATGCATCACCAGTGTGATAAACCAATCGCTCATATAGTTAAAAAGGGAAATAGTAGAAAATAGGTCAATATGAAAAGCTTAAAAAAGGAAATAGGCTAATTTTTAGTTATAGAAATTAATAAGCCATAACTTGTCAAGTTATGGTTTATAACCAGATAAGTTATGGATAAATTTATCAAGTTATAGTTCATAACCGGACAAGTTATGGATAATTATGAATAATAACTTGTCAAGTTATGGTTCATAACCAGACAAGTTATGGACGAAAATAATAATTTAACCTATTTATTAATTTATATAAACTATTGGGCTATTAATTTTAATTCATCTCAAATTTTAACCTATTTTCCTCTTTCTCCCTAGTAAAAACTGATAATCAGGCCCAAAAGGCCCTTCTTCTGTCAGAACATAATTGGCCCTTTTCTCGCATTCCCATCTGGCCTTTGGTGGTTTTCAAGCCCAAGAGATTTCGGCTTATCGCTATATAGACCCTTACAAAGAAGAACACAAAGAAATCTCGTCCTTATACCCGCCTATTTTCATATATTTGAATAACATTTCAAAATTTTTTATTTCAGTATTTTTTCTTATTAAAAATTTAAATTTCTGTTAGATTTTTTTATTTATTTAACCTTATGAACCAAACGGATATGTAAAAAAAATCTAACTTTGCGGCTTCAAGTATTCCACCTTAAATTGCATTAACAAAACAACTAAAATGGGTATAAGTCCTTCTGTAATCTATGTCCCATTTATTATTAAATAAAAAAGCTTGTTCGCGCATGACACGCGAATGTCATGCGACGCATGTGGATCCACATTTTTGTCGACTATTTAACGACTTGTTGGCTTTGGACATTGTTGTTAGCTTCTTGACAAATACACACGTCTCAGTATCAATATTATATATATATATATATATATATATATGTATATTTATACACACACGCATATATATACATTTAATTTTGTTTTCAAGCAAAGAAAAAAATAATAGCAATACATATCTTTAACATATGTTTGGTTTATCAATTTAGAATTATTTTTAATTTACATATATTTTTTATGAAAAAAACACTGTAATAAATTATGAATCATGATTCAAATCATGATTCAAATCTACTTACTAAACGAAATGAAAAATAAAAAAACTAAAAAAAATAATCTTTCATCGAAGTGTCACATCTTCCTTGATGTTATCCGAGACGTAGCACCTGAACTGAAAAACTATAAAAATAATAGAAAAAAGAAAACGACACCTACATTTCTATCATCATTAATAATAATTACGAGAAAGCCTCTCTCATTCCCCCTGTGTTATTTTATTTTGTTATTAAGTTGTTTTAAGTTAGAAATTAGCGTGGGTTCCACTCCTGGGTACAGCTCTTAAACTGAAAACCTAGGTTGTCGCTAAATTTATAAACCTACTAAAAAACCCGTCATCTTTCCCAACTATACATGTACACTAAACATTTCCATGTTTTTGTACGTATTATGCTCACTTGTATTTGTTTAATGTTGTCGAACTTTTTTCTAATCCTCTCAAATAAACTAAACTAGACACATCATCATGATCCTTTCATCATGACAAGTACGGCGGCTTTTAAAAGATGACCCATAAATTGCAAAGTTGCAAATTACGCCAACTAGTATAGTCTAAGCAATATAAGCTTTCATTGTTATTGTATGTATATATTAATGAACACATTGTTTATAATTAATTGTATACATTAATGAGCACATACATTGTTTATAAATAATCCACATTATTCTTTTGTCTTTTCCGGCGTAACACACGTTTATTTATTGTGTTTATGTGTCACTTTCGTAATATATAATTAGTGTGTGATCACAACTCCACCACTCGTGGGCTGGTGGGAGTTGGTAGCATGTTAGTCAACTTGTCTTTATATGGAGTATTTAATTAATTATTTTTTTGGGGATAAAACTTGTTACCCTTCAATTAGCTAGTATAATTAGTAAGCTCTATATACAACTTCAGAACCCTAATCCCGATCCAATTAACGAGTCGGTGATCCAACTGAATATATATATATATATATATATGTATGTATGTACATGCACAGATATATGCTCTTACGTACTTAAAAACAAAAAACCATTTTGTTTGTGTCTGAAAGGGATGTTAAAATATTGAGCTACATGACTGGTGTCGTCCTGGTATATTTTGTGATAAATTGAATAAGGCTGGGTCATATGTGTTGATAATTCTATTACGTCTGCATAGCATTTTCTTTTCTTTTTGTAAATTATTATTTTTATTGTTGTTATTATTATTATTATTATTATTATGGATGATCCTTATCGATCCTTTTTTATATTTGTTCTCTGTTATCATCCATCATGGGTTCGAATTATATTAATTAACAGCTAATTGATGATTGATTGATATTGACAATAAGTACTATAACTGCATAATTAATATACTCAAAACTTGTATCTATCACATTGGTAGATTAATATATGCATGCATAGTCATGTTTGCAGTTAATCTTTCAAGGATATACATCATCAGATCATATATATATATATATATATATATATATATATCTGTGTGTGTGTGTGTGTGAATCATAAATTTATAAATTTAATAACCTTTGATCAAAATCTGAAGGTTAATTCATACCTATATAATACGTACGTCCAATACAACATTTCTTTAAAAATCATTCCAAAAATTTTGTTTGTTTCATTTTTTTTTTTTTTTTAAAGTTATAACAAAAGGGGATAATATTTCCTCTATATCCCGCCATTGTAATCATGCTCAAGCACGTATACTACAATATACCAGAAAATGAAGTATCGGAAGCATTATCACAAAAACCACTGCACCTTTAATTTATCAAACTTGTCAATTCAAGCGATATTTTAATTAGCTCGGCTGCTTTTCTATTGAAATCATACTTTTAGCATATCTTATAAGTTAAACTATATATAGTGTATATCCTTCAAATAAAGTTTTGACTGCCGATCCTTTTAGAAAAATGCTGCACCATGACCCGACTTTGAAAGGATTTTTTATCATGCTTCAACACGATTAATGATAATAGTATTTTAAAATTTTGACACGTAACCTACAACCTTTAGACAAATTAGACTACATCATACGTGTCAAGAAACGTGGATATATAGCTAGAGTTGGTCCTGGTTATACGGTTTCCAGGATTCGTACCGCTCCTATTGTGGAAGCCCATGAAAGATTATGATTGATTTTCCCACCATATCTTATCCAGTCAATAACAAAGAAAAAGAAAAGTAGACCAAAAGAGAGAGAAAAAAAATAGACGGAAATTATGGAGATGGGGTTTTGCCGACTATGGTTTTGAAACATTATTTGGTCCGTACTCCATATTCAAGGATGACAACTTCTATTGCACTTTGGATTATTCTAGGAATTGACACTCTTGGATTGATTTTTTAAAGGTTTGATTTGTGAGTGTTTGTTTAAAAATTTACAAGACACGATACAAAATTATTTTTTAAACTGTTGAAAATTAGTCCAACACTTAAAACAACAAGATCCTACCGGTAAAGAGATTCGAAACATAAAGGGTGTGTTCAGAATTGGTTTTGATTTTTTTTTAAAAACGTTCTTACACGTCTTTTGAGGCATAAAAATAAAAACGGTCTGTAAACCGTGTTTGTTTAACAAATTTTTTAAAATAAAAAATGAAAACAAAAAATAGTGAAAATGATTTTTGTAAAGGAATTAGAAAACGGTTAAAATTTATTTTTCTTTTTTTGTTTTCATTTTTTAGTACTTATCAATAATGTTATAATATATTGATTAATAATTATAACCAAACACAATTTTTTTTTTCATACACAAAATAATCTTTTAAAAAACCAACCACATAAAATAATTTTTTAAAAAAATCAACCAAACACAATTTTAAAATCGATCTCAAAATAATTTTTAAAATAATCTTATTTTTACTTTTATATTAAAAATAAAATCATTTTAAAAATGTTCTCCCAAAATTTCTTATTTTAAAGGAGAGTATAGGCAAAAAGATGTGGTTGGTACGAGGATATATGATTTGCATGTACTATTACAAAAATGGAAATATTAATGTTCGGCATCCAAAATCAGGCGTCAACACGAATTTCCAAATTCTTTCTCATAACGTACGCATGTACGACATCACTAATAGCTCGTGACACACAAAAAATTGCCTGCTTTTGTTAGAAACTAGCTAGGAACTACCATATACCTTAGCTATGCTAGAGCGCACAATTATTCGAGTCTATATGCATCATGGTCATCTCTTCTTTTGGAAGCCGCTGAATGAACCGTTTAATACTGTTTTTGTTAATGTCTTGATCAAGATTTGCTATCTTCAGCCCCAAAAAATAAAAATAAAAAAAGAGAAAAGAAAATAAAGAAAAGAGAGAAAGAAAGAAAAACAAAATGACGAAGACTTATTAATGCCTTTTTTATTCCGTTTCTTTCGGTTTCCACTTTTCTTCTAGACCTTTGTTTGTTTCTTTTCTACAGCTACGAGAATATGTTTTAATTTTTATATAAAAAAAATGAACAACTCAAGTTTTAACGCTACAGTATTTTTTTTAATAAAAATTTAAATTTAACTTTTTTATTATAATATTTTTCTCTCACATACACAACTCAAATCATAATTTAAGTTATGAGTTGAGTTGTAAAATGAAAAATTTATTGATTACTCCATTTATTAGAAAAGTAAGCAAGAGCCCAACTGTTAATTTTTCTTTTCTTCCTTCTATCTTCTCTCTCTCCCTCTCCCTCCCACCCTCTTCTTTTGGTCTCCAATCTAGGTTATCTTGACTAGGATACAACAGCATAATCAACTCACCTCTTAGCTATTATTAGTATGGTGGTAAATTCTTGCTCTTAGTTGGTATATTTCTTTTGATGAAATGAACCACATATGGTATATACACTTTAGTTTACTCATTAATGAGTTAATTTTAAGGGAATTAATTAGATAATAAGAAGAGAAGATCTGACTCATATGTCCTCTTTAACATCATGCCACAATGTCAATTAGATTGTGTCATATAAATTAAAATATCATGTCAGTTAAAATATTTTAATTGACACACGTGACATAATATTATTAGAGATATGGAAAAGTGATACAAACAAAAGAACATATGAGCCCATATCCGAGAAGTGTGCATGTGAGACAGAAATTAAAAGAAAGAAAAATCTTAATAATTAACAACAACAAAAAAAGCTCTCTTATATATAACTTTTAATTAGAGAATAAAGCAATATTATGAATTCTACTACGTATAGTGGTAAAGTAAGAATCTCTGTATCTAATTTGACAGCCAAACGTAATTCTCTAGTAATTAGCGTCACTTCGTCATTTGTTACATGTAAGTTTTATTCTAATTGGCAAGCGATTTCAAGCCTCTTTGTTCCATGCACTTCCACGATTAATCAAATATTTCTCAAATACCTAAACCAAAAAATAATCCTTTAATAAAGATTGACGTGTGTTGATAAAAGTATGTTTATATAAAGCTGGGAAAAAAATTAACCACAAGAATTATGTGTGATTTCATTAACTAACAAGCTAAAATGAAGGCTGATTATAAGCTAGCACATCAGAGTGTCAACTGAAGAAGATAGAAATCGACATCCATTTGAATTCGTGGGTCCATCATATATATATATATATATATATATATATATATATAGCTTATTAATATTCTAGGTTTCCATACTTTCAATTTATAGGCTACTATTTTATTTTTTACAGGTCTTTGTCAAGTAGTCACATAAGCGATTTATCGTTGAAGCATATCTCATTTTCATTCGAATCCATCTCTCTCTCTCTCATTATACTATTGATTGAAGTTAATTACCGACAATGAACTTCAAATTGTTTATGATACATACACACACATATCTAACATGAACTGGAAAGAAAAAGGTGATCATACGTCAATATTATATATCGTCAACAGTAATTAATATAAGTATAAACACATGTTTATCCTTAAACTTTATAAACCAAAATAATAACAAACCAACGCCATCAACAGTAAACTAAGACACGCGCGCGCGCATATATCAATATGATTTCTTACCAAAGTTTCCTGTGAATAGTTATAGTACGTACCAAACTTGGAGAGCAGGGAATTGGATTAAATCAATCTCCAATAGATCTGCCAATAATTGGTATGTATAGATGTAAAAATTGATCGAAATGGGGAAAAGGAGAAGTATGTTAGGTTTTAATCTCAAGCCTACCTAGCTCTTCTTCATCATCACGGGGACGTCTTTTTGAGTTTAATTTAATTAGTGGTGTAAATTGATCACGCATCACTGGATTTTGTGTACTATTTGGCTGCTGGCTCAGTGATAGTTTTGAAAGGGGTTATGCATATATATATATATATATATATATATATATATAATAAGTTGTTGAAAGAATCTCTTCTCACCTTTCACTCACTCACTCGATCGATTTCGTTATGAGCATTTTCTTTCTTTCTTTCTTTCTTTTTTCTTTTTTTTTTCTTTTAAAAAATTTTGGGTTCCAATAACATTCTCAAGATATTTTGTAATTTCCAATTTTCTTAGCTCAATGAAACCTCATTTCAAAATCTCATTTGAATTGAATAGTAGATAAGATTATAATGAATGGGATTACGCATAATATTAAGTTGTGTTTGTGTAGTATTGGATTAGATTGTAGTTTACTTAGCGCATTTAAGAAAAATTGGATGAAAGACATTGTCTATTATTTTATTTTATTTTTGTTTCGTGAAATAAGAATATAATTGGTAATTTTTTAAATATATATATATTTTTTCTGTTTTACTAATCAGAAAAGTTGATATATTCTAGCATGTTTATATGCTCTTTTCTCTATTTTTTTTAGATGTTTTATCTATGATTAATAGGTGCCAATCTATTTAGGATCTTTTTCTTATTTCTTATACTAGTTATCCTCTCTTTTTATGTTTGAAACAGACTACGATAAATCTTACGTATGAATTTTGGTGTGTGAATATGATCAGATGTATCGTTATAATATTTATTTTGGTTAAGGGAAAATACCAGCATTTTTCAAAAAGGAAAAAAGTCTCTATTCTGGCTCGTAAAAGATAAACGTCTGATTCTATAGAAATTCGTTCCACAATTATTTCAAAATTATTTTTTCTAAAATATGATCCTTTCTTATCTTGTTACCTATCGGGCACTGATAAGAATTAAAAAGTAATAGTAGTAGTAGTAATACTAATAATTAATAATAATAATAATAATAATAATAATAATTATTATTATTATTATTATAATAATTATAAATAATAAAACACTGAAGAAAAATAATAATACTAATGATAGACAATACATGGTATGAACTTCAGATAAGACCATGACATCCCCTCATGTATTGCGAATTATCAAATCCGGAATTAATACCAGTCATCAACCACTCGTGACTTCCTTGCATGTATGATGAGTTTCTTGAATTGGTCAAATCCGAAAAATATGTTTATTCGCAAAAAAAAAAAAAAAAATTGGTTTGTGTCTGTGTGACGTTTTTCCTTTTTGGCTAGAGGTTGGAAAGTCGGAGCAATGATTTCTAGGATATTATATATTCATAAACCAGAGCACATAAAGTCATAAACTGTTAAAATAATTCAGTCTAAATGATGTTCGATCGATAGGGTTCTTAAAGCTAAATCTCAGAAGATAAGAAAGAAAATCCCCTTTAAGACTTAAGTTGGAACTCTCTGATTCTCAACCTTCTAGTTTCTTAAAGCAAGTAATATTTTGAGGTTTTATTATTTTAGCATTTGCGTGTGTTCTCCTCTAGCACGCGTAGAGTACCATGTGGGCTTGACCATCTTGAAGAATTCTGAATATAATTTGAAACCAATATGGGATGTTTAGTTTCTAGATTCGAATTCCTAATTCGAATCATGATTCATAATTGCTATAGTATTTTCTCTCACAAAAAATACACGTAAATCGAAAATGGTTCAAATCACATGATTTAAATCCATGAACCAAACGGACCCTAAGTCATGATCCTATCCAAGTTAACATAAGATACATAATTTTAGGAAAGTTTGTTTGGTTATATTTTTAATTCTCATTTCACAAACAAAAGCACTAAGTAAAAAGATTTTAAAATGTCTTAAAAGGATTAGTGATGGGAATCTGGCGGGGCGGGCTGGGTGTGCACCACCCCACCCTTATACCTAACTCTTATTTTGTTCTCCATACCTATTTTTATACCCTGTTTAATTTTAGGCAGGGTCAAAATCAGAAAATTTTTACTAGGAGAACTATCCTCATACCTTATCTATTTACCCATTAAGAAAGAAATAATAAAAAAATATAACATTATAAAACTCAAAGTAAACTTCATTAAATTAATTATAAATTTTAACAACATACTCATTAATGTCTCATGAAAATAAATTGAAGATAAAATTTAAACTCTAACAATCCATAAACTAAAAATTTGTAAAACAAACCAAACATTAAAATATAGTACCAAGAACATTATTATTATTATTATTATTATTATCATCATCATATTATTGTTCCTTGCATAGCTCCGTGCCAACGTATTATTTGATTATTGTTTATAATTATTATAGATAAATTTTAAGATTTTTTAAAAGATAATACATAACATATAAAATAAAAGTACATATAATCGGGTTGAGACGAGGACGAGGAGCTTCTTTTTACCCCGCTCTATCCTTGACTCGGGGGTTAATTCTAACCCCATACTGCTTCCTACCTCAAATTGTATCTTCATACCCATCTTATTAGAGGTTGATACTTAGGAGTACTAATATTCACAGGTAAAATTTTCATCTCTAAAAATGATGTTTAAAAGAATCTCCCCTCTATTATTATTTTGAAAGTGTGTGATAAATTCTTATTAATGCTCATTTTACTTTTTTTTTTTTTCCTTCCTAATCTAATGCTCATTTTACTTGAAAATGTGGCATCTCCATTACAAATATGTGCACCTCACAAACTATCACGTCATTTCGTACGTTATGACATTAATAAATGTAGAAATAACTAGAACTCCAAACTCAATCCACTGAAAAGTAAAATCATTATATTTTAGGAATCTTCTTCCATATACCAATATAATATATTGATAAATTAAATTTTTTATCTGTTATATTTAAAATTATATAAAAGTAGAAAAAATATAAATTTAACAGTTAAAAAAATTTAATTTATTGATACATTAAACCTATAAAAAAATCTCAAGTTTTTCTTTAAACGAATATATATATATATATATATATATATATATATATATATATATAGAGACACACACACCTACCTACCGAAATGAAGCTTAGAACTAGTCCGCGAAATGATCATATCACAACAATAATTTCATAGCGTATCTAGGTAAAAGCCAATCTTTCAAAGATACGAATGAGAAAACCCAAAAAGGTGGCTAATTAATTTAAGGTCTTTTCTATGTAAAGCAGCTATTAAATTGGCGTCTTTTTCGGTCATAATGCGTCGGTATCTTTCAGATTACCAATGGTCCAATTCTCAGCAGTTCTATAAATAGTCAACATTTATCATGATGATTTAGATCTCACCGTACAACAAAAAGAAATAATCTTTTTTATTTTATTTTTCTTTTAATGCGAAACTATATTTGTTCACTTTACGGATTTAAATTTTTAATTTAAATTGATATGTGATATTTTTTAAGAGTTTTTTATTATAATAAAAAAATAAATATAATATTTTTTGAGAGTTTTTTACTGTAAAAATTTAAAATTAAAAACTCAAATCGGTGAAATGAATAAGTTCATAATTTTACTCAATTTATTAATTTAAATTTTAATTTAAATTAAAATATAATTTTATATAAAATTTTTTTATTATAATAAAAAAATTAAATATAATTTTTATGAGAATTTTTAATTATAATTATAATAAAATTAAAATTAAAAATTTAAATTTATAAAATCAACGAGATCATATATATTTAGGATCAGGTTAAACCATCCTGAAACTTATATTATATGATTCCACTCAAAAGGAAAAGACTCGTAGCACGCGCAGAAAAACTATCTCGCTAGGTCACTAAAATATCTCTATCAATCTATGATCATGAATTTCTTTCTCTCTTTCTTTTTTTTTTTGTTTTTTTTTTTTGTTCTATAAAGCAAATATCTGTTTTACGTACATGTATAAATTTCGTCATCTATGCCCTAAATGTTACTTGTTTGAAGCCAAAGAGAAAGTTTTCTGTCTTCCTATACATTCTTGAAATAACATATACATATACACGCACACGTTGAATGATTGCCACACACACACACACACACACACACACACATATCTACATATATACCATATACGTATCTACAAATTTCATTCCGCACCAAATACTCCACTCAAACTTCCTAAAAGAAAAAAAGAAAAAAACAAAGTAGCAAATTAATTACATAAAACAAAACACAACCCAACGAAGGAAGTAATCAATTGTAGACAAAAGGAATATATACCACATACATATACTGATATAATTGCCTGGACCTAATAATGGTCTTCTCTTTCTTCAAGAAAAATGACGAGGAGGTAGATTATGTAACTCAACTGGCAAACTAAATTAACCGAAAATTTTGACGTTAGTAGATATATGCAGACATATAAGTCAGTGCTACATGGTACATATGTTGCTCATGTTTAGTGGCAGTGCCAGGTACTTCTTTTATGGTATGCTTATCTACGCGTAATCAGAATGAATATGAATCAGAGTGGGCATGATTCAGAGTGGGAATGATTCAGAGTGAGGAATCGGAATCAGAATAAGTTGTTTATTTAGTGATAGGATTCAGAATCGGAGTTATTCTAAATCTCATTCATACGTTTACTTACACCCAAAATCGGAATGAAAAAGTATAAAAGTACTAATATACCTTTTAAATCAATTTGATATTTTCAATTTAAAAAATATATTGTGTACTTATTATATTAAAATTAATCATAATTAAAATATTTAGTGTAATAATTGGATACTAAAATAATAAATATAAATTATACAACTATTTAAAATATAAAAATAAATTTTAAATAAAATAAATAAAAATAGAAAATAGTGTTAAAAAATAAAATATATTATTAATTTATTAAAAAATAAAGTACATATTTATTATATTAAAGTTAACAATAATTATATTAATATTATAATATTAGGCAAATAAAATAATAAATATATGTTGCATTTATTTTGCTTTTGAATTTTATTTTGAATTGTGTATTTATAAGTAAAATAAGGGTATAACAGTAAATTAATATTAAATATTAGGAATGGGAGTCACAATCCCAAGGGGGAACATGAGAATGCCAATCTCATTCCTCAATCCTAAATTTGAGTGGGACTCACTAATATTACTCCCATTCCAAGATAAAAAAGAACAAGTAAACATGAGATTGATTCTCATTCTCCACTCTCATTCTTCAATCATGGTAAGTAAAGATGTCATTAATGGGGACATGAATAAAACTAAAGTTTTAAACTCTTATATAATCTTTACTTTATTTTACTATTTTTTGTATTTTTTCCCAAATAAATCAGTATTCTAATTAAGTTAATTCACTTTCAAGGTTTACAATTCACAGATTGTGAACTTATATGTCATAGTGTCATCGATTATTAATTTATTTAGTAATTTAAGTTTAAAATATGATATACTTAAAAGTAAAACTTTGAGGTATAATTGAATTGGTTTTAAACATTTCACATAAATGTCACAAATTAGAAAAATCAGGGAGAGAAAATTTAAATAAAAAATTTGGTTGAGATAAGATTAAAAGGGCTACTTTGAACCAATGGAGGCAGCCTGAGGTGGCTCCGCCACTACTCATGTTTAACCCAAATGTTTATACGACCCAATGTGTTATATAGGAATAGGACTAAAAATTCAATCCTAATACAGCATCTATATCCTTTATAGCACCTCTCACAGCAGATGGAGAAATTAATAAAAGACATAATGTATCTTGAGATTTTATGTTTCACTTTTCAACATATTAAGTCTCTTTTCGTTTTGCAAGTTTGAATTGTGTAGCTTTAATTTATTGGGTTTGAAGAATTAAAAGTTTTGAACCCATATGCCTACGTGGGTCTAGTTCTGGTTCACATTGGTTTTTAAAAGTGTCTGTACAAAGAATAAACCGTCACAAGAAATAAATTTTGAACTGATATTTGATTAGTATGAGAATTGTGAGTAAACCATACAAAGAGTCATTATTCTAAACCACAAATATTTTAGCAAATTAGTTTAGACCCATGAGAATTTAAGGGGGTTAAGTTCTCTAAAATGGGTTCTACACCCACAGCCTAGGTTTTAAAAAATAAACCAAAATTTGTTCAAATTTGTTTAGAGAGAAAGAGGAAAATAGACCAAGACTTGAGATGAATTAAAATTAATAGGCTAATAATTAACATAAGTTAATAAATAGGCTAAATTATTATTTTCGTCCATAACTTGTCTGGTTATAAACCATAACTTGACAAGTTGTTCACTGTTTTTATCCATAATTTGTCTGGTTATGAATCATAACTTGACAAATTTATCCATAACTTATCTGGTTATAAATCATAACTTAACAAGTTATGGCCTATTAATTTTTATAACTAAAAATTAGCCTATATATTTTCTTAAGCTTTTCATATTAGTCTATTTTCTACTATTTCTCATTTGTTAATAGATTCAAAACCTGGTGGGCCTATGAATCAAACGGGGTGTGAGATTATAAACCAAACTATTAGACAAAATATATTGCTGGTTTTGGGGGATTCTCATGAAATTATTTACGCCACGTTAAGCACGACTTAGAAAAAGACGCCGAGTCTAAAGCCATGATGAGTGATTAGTAAAAAAATTCCAATTGATCTCCCCTTTTACACAAATTTTTGTATCTTAAAACATATGGCGGCAATATCGATCTTTTGCAGTATTCAACATATTTGAATTGGAAGAAAGCGCGCTGGGGAATTTTCACACCGACCCTAAATCATGTGCAAATTTTCTTCAGAAGGAAGGAGTGAAAGGAACGTACAACGACCTATGATATATATTTTCATTTAGACCATAATCACAGTGGAAAGGAAAATGTTGTCTCATTCAACAGTGCCAAAACTAATAAGTGCAGGCCCTTTTGAATTGACCAAGAACTCTTTAGAGGTGGTAGTAACTATTAGTTCACATATGCATAGATGTATCGCATTCATATTTGACATAAAGTAGTTGCTCGATCGACAACAATTTGACTTCAATAAATAGTAATAATGAGCAGCTCCATAACCAGTGATAATGTTGTTATCTATACTTATCTTCCGCATGACTAGGTGGCTCAGTGGGACAGTAGGAGCACAACATAGAGTTATCAGTTGAATTATAAAATATGTTTTTTCATGTGTGTGTGTGTGTATATATATATATATATATATATATATATATATTTGTCTACAGTCTTTCGTGAATAACTAGTATATCTAAAAGTAATAAGTGTAACTTATATTTATTTTTATGTATAATGACTTTAAAAACGTAAAATAGTAGTCTGTAATATACGTTACTTCTCTTTTATTATATGTCTCACAATTTATTGGTACGTAGGTTATTGTTACATGGTTAAGAGAACTCTTAATTTCTACATGTTATGTATAAGATCCAACTGTGAGAGTGTAAGACTTTGCTTAAATTTATAATTCATATCCTATCTTAAACATATATATGTACACTCAATTTTGGTTGGTGGAGGTACACGTAGGAAGCCGCTTTGATACGCTTTAGGTTGTCAAATCATGGCTTCAATAACGTGATGGTTCAAAGAGATATACTTAATATTTGAATTAATGGACCACATAGAAAAGATGATATATTATACATACTACACATATATTGTACATGTAAGTCTAACATGAATGCGAAAAGCACGTACTAATGATTATGGACGTTTCATCAAACGGACTTAAAATCACCGACTCTTCATCTCTTGACGACTACGTACGTATAGCGGCTATTGAACCCTGAACATGATGAGTTCCAAGTCTAAGAAAAAGATTTCTCTTGTGGAATAATTAGTTCTACTTATAATATTAATATCACCGCCACACACACACACACACACACACACACACACACACACGATTTTAGCAAATTTCTTCATGTGTTGCTTTCTCTTCTACATATCTAGATAGTCGGCAACTCCTTAATTCCACCCTGCCGAATGAGCAATATAATGAGTTGGTATACCAATATTTTTTTTATTGGTTACATTGTCAGCATAAATATTCGCTTGTATAGTCGTTTTTCCTTGGTGAAAATTTGGTGTCAACTTTTGAAATTTATGCAGTTTCTTTCCTAAGAGGAATATAGTAAGGTGTGCGAGAGCGACTGTTCAAAGTGGGATCGTACATGCACATGGGATGTGCGCGGCTGTTACTAACAAAATTCTTCTTCGCTCTTCAACGGTTTTCATATTTGAAATTGATAGTCCTTCGCAATTTAGCTTTTAATATCCTCGTCGTCGTCGGCCAACTTGCCAATCTTCGACACGGTTTTCTAGCCACGTATACTAGTGAATGGGGTAGTTTGGATTAATCAAATCACGTATTTAATTTTTATGTCTGATTATGTCACGCCATTTAAAAAATTATGAAATATCTTTCGATTAAATTTTGTTAAGAAATGTTAGCATCACTCTTTATATCACTCTATTTGTTACTCTATATATTAATTGTTTGATATGTAGACTCTACTTATAACATGATATATTATTATTTAAACATATATAAAATGAACTAGTAGAGTCTACGTATCAAATAGTGAATGCATAGATTAATAAAAAGAGCGACATAAAAAGTGATGTTACCATGTCTCATTATAATTAGATCTATTTAATGACGTGTAATAATCTAATTGGTTAGATATCAATTGAGACATAAAAATTTTATAGCTAATTTGAGTTCTATTAGTTTTACCTTTTATGAGATTTTAATTGTTCTTTCCCTTTATAAAAAATAATTTTTTATTTTTTATTTTTCCCCCGTTTAATAATTTAAATATAATACAATATTTTTATTTAATAAAAGATTATTCTTATTTTTCATATAATACTCCACTCAAAAATAAAAATAAAAGAAAAATCTGATTTTAAGAAGTATTTGAAATATGAATTTATAACGATTTCTTATTTAAAATCGTATTAGAAGATTTTAATTTAAGGTATGGAATGTTTTATGAATTGTTATTAATATGTTTTACAAAAATAATAAGTTGTGTATATACATATGATTCAAAGGCTTCAAGCATGTATGTTTGAAAAGTATATGTACGTATATTTATTAAAGAGAAATGAGGTTGTAGTTAACAACTCTAGTATTGAGTATTTAAGTTTTAAAATGTTGCAACAGTCTGTGCAATAAATATATGAATCTCTAAATATGGCGATTTAAATAATTGATTTTAGAAAGACTTTAAGAAGTACTTGAATTTAAGATTTTCCATGAATTCCGGTTTTAAAGTTATATTAGATGGTTCGATTGAAAGACTTTTAAAGAGTATTTGAAATAAGAGTTCAAATGTCATTCAATTTGAAAGATATTTTTGAAGGTTTTATTTTAGTTGAAATTAAGAAAAAGCTTTAAGAAATTTAATAAAATGTTTTACGAAATTATTATTTAGTTTTAAAAAAATTCCGCATATGAGTATTTGAAGTTAAGTTCAAGATTATGTAGTTAAGTGATATCCACGTTGGAGGGTCGTTACACATATAAAGTTGTTCAGTCATTGATTGGTGAATCGGTTTCTTTCACGATCTTATTGATCAAGTGGCAGGTTCTAAGAAGATGAAGGCCTAGAATTTACTCTATATTCTGCCGCCGTCCACTAAACTAGATTCGGGGAACTCTACAGCGTAAGAGTACCCTATTCACTTTTAATGTTGGTATTATTACCAAGTCAGTAAATGAGTCATACTCAAAGAGGAGGAAAAAAATGATCAACACTTATTAAGGGAGCTGAGAAGAAATTAAGTGGTGGTAAGAACTCGGGGAAAAGGTTGGAGGTCCCTAATGCTGATGAGTTGGTAGAATTTTTGGTGAACCAAGTGCAAAATTTTGTTTCAGCCGATAGGCGGACCTTATCATGCTCCCACTTTCTCTATGAGGTGCATATCCTGGAATTGCATGGTTTTGTGAGACCGGCGGCGGGGTGGGAACTCTCATGAGGAAGTATGATTCAGATTACTTAGTTTTAATGGAGACTACGTTAAATGAGGAGCAAGTTAGACAAGTTATTCTTTCTTTGGTATTTCTTGATGCAATAATTGTGCCTTTCGAAGGTTTAGCTGAGGGTTTGTGTTTGCGTTAGAAGCAGGGATTGATTTTGGATCGAGTGGAGTCCAATCATAATATAATAGCAATTTGAGTTCTAGAAAGATTCCATGAGCCTACCTAGATTCTCCTTTGTTGCTTTGGTCTTTCGTACCCTTCCCTTAAAGGTGCTTTATGAGATTTTATAATTTAGAAGGTGGGTAGTTTTGGTGACTGTTGGGTGTGTCTTAGGGACTTGAATGTAGTAATGGACCAATCTGAGAATATGGGAGAGGATACTATTCGGCCTTTTGATGGGCATCATTTTAGGGAGTTCTTGGAAACTGTAGGTGGGATTGATCTTGGATGCTTTAGGTCCCTTTTCACTTGGAGAAATGGTAGAGACGTGACAACTCATATTCAAGAATGACTTTGATTGAGCGATTGGTAGTGCAGCCTGGTGTAATTCCTTCCCTAGGACGGGTGTTGAGAATCTTAACATTCTCTCATCTGATCATGCTCACATTTTTTTGGATACTTATATGGATTGTGGTCATTCCTAAACTTTTTTGTTTCTTCGAAGTGTGGTCTTTGGATCCTCCGTGTAGGGAAGTTATTGATAAAGCTTGGGAGATGGTGGTAGTGGTGTGATATGTCTAATAAGCCATTGCTTAAGCAAGTGTACGTGAGGAAAGGCAAGAGAGGAGAATAGGTTAAAAGACTTTGTTAGTGATTAGTTGATTAGAGGAGAATGTTGAGAGTGTAGAGGAGGTCGTGTATAAATAGATAATCGGGGGGGGTATAGAGCAGTTAGGAAATTACTGGAGTCTTGTAAAGGAAGTCTTGGCTAGGGCTGAGCAAGGGAGATCTGGCAGTGTCTCGAAAGTCTGCCATTGTATTCATTTCTGTTAATTAATAAAGGTTACCTTCGTTCTTTCAATTCTTCTTGGTTGCATATTGCATTTAGTCTTATCAATTTGGTATCAGAGCATGCCTCTCCTCAGGCCCACATTCCGGAAGGGGTGACCTGGGGAGGGGCGACTTGGAAAGGCCAGAGTAAGCCATCCAGAGTGGGCCGCCGTGGACGTCGGTGTCGGAAGCGTGGTGGTATGTTAGGATCCTGGTTGAGTCCCCCATTGCTAAAGTATGGGCTTAGCATGTGGTTTATAACCATTTGGGCAACCTCTCCCTACAAGCTAGCTTTTGGGGATGAGTTCTACCCAAGGGTTATAACATAATGTTCAAACTCTAAAAGAAGAAGTCCCTCTGTGACTTATGTTTGCTGCCTCAGGGCTTTAATAAAGATGTTTATTCATAGCAAAAAAAAAAAAAAAAAAAAAAAAAAAAAACATACATAATAGGTCATATGCTAAATGTAAAATCCGAATACAAATCCAGATTAACTAGTACTGTCTAATAAAATATTCAGGCAATGTTCAGTTGTCAATACCACTTACATTAAAAAGGCATTATATCTAATTTTGGGGATAATTTCCATATGTAGTAGAAAATTTTTAGCATCAGATTACATTAAATTAATAAATTTATACAAAAACACAAAATATAACCGAATCTCATGGTTGATAATTATTTTCTTTTTCTACATTTCTTTTTTCTTTGCACCCTACCTTACAATTTTCCTATATAATATTGAAATCAAGCTCTAATATTTGAATCTATCTAGTCTTAGTACAAAATTGAAATTGTAAAAAAAAAGAAAAAAAAACACTAAAAATGTATGGGGCATCGTGAGGAAAGAGGCACGCCCACTGTCATCAACACACAACCCTAGCTATAGCTCATGCTAACTCTGATGATCAGTGGCCAGTCAAGCCCACGCTTCATATTAATTCCACTATATGTACTATATAGCTATGCAACACTTTTGTAAAATTAGGCAATTTCTAATTAACCAATATTATTTTATTAATTTGCTTGCTAATTAAGAGAATATCTTCAAGCAGCACACTAAGCTTGCTAATTAGGCTCTAAAACGTAATTAGTTATGATACCAATCAAACACAATTTGTTTAATTAACACTAATGATTTAAAAATTTCTAAAATTATTTTATGGGTGAAATTGTGGTCTACCTTCCGTGGCAAGCCATTGAACAAATGTGCGTGCGGCATATTTTATTTGAGGAGTCACACTGGATTCCATATATGAATTGTCATGTCCAAAGAATCGAACTTAATTAGAACAATGCAACTGTACATGTAACTTCTTTGTCTGAAACTAGTTCCCAAAAAAACAAGAATTATAACTTTTTTTTTTTTCCTGAAACTATATAATAACAAACAAAAACAAAAATATTATTGCAAAAGCAATATTTCGCATTGAGCTGAATAGGTCAACTTAAGTATGTTAATATTGATATTAGCCGTATGTGTTACATGTATTCGTTTCAGTACTAATTTATCTATAATTCTAATGATATTAGAAGCGCTGTCAAGACAAATTTTTTATATAAAATGCTACTAGATATACATGCATGTTTCTTCATTGTTCATAGATTCGCTTCATAAGCTTTGAATGAATGTTCAATGAATAGGAAACAATCCTGCTCGTATATGTTAGTAAATAAGCAGACAAGTACTAGTTACAGTAATATGATACCTCTCTCATTTTAATTAGGTAATAAATTAACTTCTCACTAAATGCCATTTTTTTCAAAGGGGTATTTGCACATTAGCTACTGCTAGATGCATGTTTTATGATCAATCATGATCAGTTTTGTTTTTGCTAGTTGATTTATATTATGTCCGTTCAAAGTTTTGACTTCATGATATCTTAATGTTTGAATTTTGACATGACTAAATTAATACAAGTTATTAATGTGAGCATAAATGTTGTTGGGTAAAAATCCCAAACGTTAATTTAGACATTAGATGGGACCCACACGTCATAAATGATGACATTTAATGATCAGAACAGTTTTGTCCTGGCTGCCACATCGGATGAAGGTTGCCCTAGCTGCCACATTGGATGAAGATTCTTTTGAGAATAGAACGCAAGTAAAGCAGAAAATGTATAAAAGTGGTCAATCGCTCCGAGTGATCGAGGAAAACAAGAAGTCGACCGCACTGGTAGTCGTACGCAGAGATGACTCAACGAACGCTTAAGGAGCTAAGTCTACGCAGATCGAGAGAGATACGAGACATGTCCTGAGATTTGTGACTTGTAATTAAAATAAACGAAAAAAGTGGGAAAATAAGTGAGAAAATCTCGTTGATTGGCAGAGATCCCAACCAATAGGGGATATTATCTCAAAATATGAGAAAAATATCCCGGAATAAAATAAAGAAAAATCACGAGAGTGCAAGGGGGTATATATGTAGAAAGGACAAGTCCCAAAGGACATGCTGTAATCTCATTCTTCAGAACATAGTGAATTTCTTTTCTCTCCACAGTAGATGTAGCTCTTAAACAAAAAAAGTGAACCACTCAAAATTTATGTGTTCTTGCTTTCTGATTATTTTAAATCCTTCAAAAAACTGTTTTTTAGATTAAAATCACGTTAACCTTCCTAAAATTTGAATTATTCTCGTTGACGAATTTTTACTGTCAACAATATATATAAGTAGATACGTTTTATGAATTTCGACATGTTTATGTACAATTATTGATTGTATGGAGGTAATACCAAGCATTAGATAGAAACCTTGGGCTGACATTTAGCCATGTATTTCAAAATAATTCATATGTATTTGCGAGAAAGCAAGAAGAGAACAAAACAAAAATAGTGCATTTGAATGTATAGAATAATATGATTCTTCCTAGTTCCTAGCAAGTGCCAACTTTATATGGGATAAGAAATGGGCTGTCCCTTATAATTTCCCTAAGGTGTTTGGTTTCCGTTTAGATTTCATACAGGGGCTTTATACTTCGAACATAAAATCTGCCCACTTTTAAAATTTTTTTTTTTTTTTTTAAAAAGTATAAACACGGCTATGGTAATTATAAAAATACATTTTTAAAATAAGCTTGAGGTAGCTCCATTCAAATTCGCTACTTTTCTCCTAATCCATTCCACACACACCCCACCCAAAAAAAAAAAAAAAAAAAAAATCATATACATAAATAGAGAGACATATATATGAAAGCAGCACTAAGAGCGTCTTCTCTTCCCTCTCATATCCCCATCTCACGACCCAGAAACAAGAAAGAAAAGAGTTCGGACTTCTCTCTCCATCTCTCTCTCTCTCTCCCCTCTATATATATACAAGCACATATATTATATACAAACCGAAATTACACGCTCCTGAAGAGAGACAGAGAGGACGCATGAAGCGAATGAATGGTATTTGGCATGAGAAGAAGAGGCAGCTAAAAGATACCAAAACACAACACCAACGACGACAATACCGATTCCCAGTACTACTACTACTATATTACTCCACAGGTACATTAATTCCCACACAAGGCATGACGCCAACCCACCCATCATCATCATAAAAAACAAAAAGAAAAAAAAAAAGAAGAAGAAGAAAAACCCAATTCTTAAAAACAGAGGTTTTCTGATAATCCGTATTCGCAATGCCCAATATTTCATCCGTACAGCTCATAGAAAACACTCCTCACTGGTACTCCTACCACCACCTGGTACTGCTTATAATCTGTTTGTTTTGCCTATTTTCAAAAAAAAAAAAAAAAAAAAAAAAAACCCCACTAACTCTCTCTCTCTCTCTCTCTCTCTCTCTCTCTCTCTCTCTCTCTCTGTTTTTCTCTCTCTAAACGGTTTTTTTTTTTTTCTTTTCTTTTTTTCCTTTCATCTGCTCCCATTTGTGATCAATATTATTCCGTATGTCTGTGCAGCGGCAGTACAGGCACAGCTGATCATAAAACGACATCAAGGCCGTCGTCTTATAGTCGTCCCTTCCATGAGCCCTGATCTCCTCCCAATTCGCTCCAATTGTCATTTCCACTGCTACTGTCCTCCTCCAATCAACGTATATAAATATCGTTACTCGTTTAACCCCTCCTTCCCGGCCACTACCTCTGGCCCACGAGACAGGTGGGCGCGGATGGAGTTTTCCTCCTCCGCCGCCCGCCGCCACCGCCACCATCCCAAGGACAAGCTCCTCGTCATCATGGGCGCCACCGGCACCGGCAAATCCCGACTCTCCGTCGAGCTCGCCACCCACTTCAACGGCGAGATCATCAACTCCGACAAAATGCAAGTCTACAAGGGACTCGACACAACGACCAACAAGATTCCCCTCGACGACCGCCTCGGTGTCCCCCACCACCTTCTCGGCGAGGTCGACTCGGAAGCTCACGGCGAGTTGACTCGCTCCGAGTTCCGCTCCTTGGCCGGAAAGGCCGTGTCGGAAATCACCGCCAGGAGGAAACTCCCAGTCCTCGCCGGCGGCTCCAACTCCTTCATTCACGCCCTGCTCGTGGACCGGTTCGACCCGGAATACGACGTTTTCGACGAGCGGTCCGACCAACCGGCGGATTCGTCGAAGGTTCTCCTCCGCTACAACTGTTGCTTCCTTTGGGTGGATGTTTCGTTGAGGGTTTTGGAAGATTATTTATTGAAGCGAGTCGATGACATGCTCAACTCGGGGATGTTCGACGAGTTGGCCGAGTTCTACGACCCGGAGGAGGATCACGGACCGGCGAACTGGACCGGATTGAGGAAGGCTATAGGCGTGCCCGAGTTTGACCGGTATTTCGAGAGGTGCAGACCGGGGGAGAAAGGAGAGTGGGATCGGGTGCGGAGGGAAGCATACGAGGAGGCGGTGAGGGAAATAAAGGAGAACACGTGTCAGCTGGCGAAGAGACAGATTGGAAAGATTCTGAGATTAAAGAAGTTGGGGTGGGACCTACGGAGGTTGGACGCGACGGAGGCGTTTAGGGCGGTGATGACGTCAGATTCCGGTGAGAGGTGTTCGGAAATTTGGGAGAGGCAGGTATTGGAACCAAGCGTGAAGATTGTGAAGCGCTTCTTGGACGAGTAGTAGGTTTTGCCAGCACTTTCCAGCTAATTTTTATTTTTATTATTTTTTTGTTGTTTTTTTAAAAAAATTTTGGTAGTTAGTTTTCCAACTTCAACTTCAGCTCATTTTGGTCTATTCCACAGGAAACTGGCACAAGAACAAATCAATATTCAATACAAAGGAAAAAACAAAAAAAAAAAAACCAAAAATCAGAGAAAGAGAATTTTATTTATGCCAATTTCGCAACCTTATGAAATTTTTTGACCTGGGTCTCTCTCTCTCTCTGATTTATTGGAGAGTGAAGGGAATCTTGTGAAGAAACGTTTGAGTTGCTTGAATAAATAAGCAAAGCTACAAACAATTATGGGACTGTTTCAAATACTCATTTTTAGTTGTCGTTTTGTTACATATATATACATATATATATATATATATATATGTGTGTGGTTTGGTGTCAATGTCAAGGACATGGATTACAAGGTTAGCCTTTTTGCTCTCTGCAGCATTCTGGCGCTGAGAAATGAGATCATATTTGGACTTTCAAAATATAATGAGTCACTCTTTTATTTTTTTTTTTTTTCTTTTGGGAGGACCAGACATTGTGTATAAGTGAAAGTTCAACAATCTTGTTCGTGAACAAAATAATTGGAAAAAAAATTTAGTCTTATCCATAACATTTTCCTCGTTCTTTCCAATGGTCAAATTTTGTCTTCAAATCTTAACAATGTCATAGATATATAGAAAATCATGTCTATACAAAGTCACTAATTGAGGGGAATATATCTAGTTGTTCATGTATTTGACTTTCTTTCCCTTTTTCCTTGTGGGCATTTGACTTTGGTATTTTGGAAGGATTACGGGTATAGTTTTGACTTTGCTGTAGTAGCTGAAGCTGTATTTAATTTTGGCTATTGTACACTATCTGATTTTATTGAAAAATAAAAAAAGAAATTGTCTTCAAAGGCCAATGGAATCTATATAATTCCTGTTGATGACCTGGCGTTTTAGTAAAAGTCAGATTTCTCTAAAGTTTTGAGTTTTAGTAAATGTTGTGTAAGATTATGGAAGCGCAAAAGAATAAATGTTATTGCAGATATACACAAAGATAACTTTTGATTATAAGTTTCAGTTTGATGTTGGAATGTTGTAATAAACTATTATAAAATAATCATTAGAAGCTTGACATATTTGGCTGATCTCTCCCCAATTTTAAAGAATTTGCTCCTTCTCATGATCACTATGCTGTAATGACGTTCTAGCAGTTTCATTTAAACTCAAAATACGGACTTCTAATATAGTAATCACATCCGAACACATGAGGGAAAAATGCCCGTTTAGTTTATAGATTTGAACATAATGTTTGAACAGTAATTGTGAGAGAGACATTGTAGCAAAAAGAAAAATTTAGACCGTGGTTTAAACTGTAAACTAAGAGGTTGCTGGCAATTAATCTCTTCCTCCACCACTGTAGTTTATTTCTTTTATTTCCATCACACTTGGTGAGTATTTCTACAAGTACTATCTGTACCGTTCAATTTAAACCCTAGTGTCATTTAAGACCAACAAACACAGGACCCTTGTTCTCGTTTATGTGAAAACTGCATTCAAAAGGGCATCTCTTGTCTGGATCAACATAAAAGCGGTCAATATACTTGGTAGAATGACTCCTGATCACTTTTTGGATATCATGTACTACTTGCCAAAATTGAATGTTGATGAATTGTCAATTTGGTGACAGAGTAATAACACTACAAAAGGTCCGTCCTTGGAAACAATTTATGGCAACTTACACATTCCTCTACAAAATTTCAAGTCAAACTTTGAAGCAAAAATTTATGGTAGCATAAACTATCAGTGAAGTACGATTTTAAACCGTCGTGTTACGATTTGAAACCGTTTGTACTTTGAAAAAAGTCAAAGAGGAGACAATTACTCTTTAACATGTATAAATCTTAGAAGATGTTTTTTTTTATGTATTCGTCTTTGATTTTAAATTATAGTTCATAGTTCTCTATAGTATTTTTCTATGAACCAGTCAGACCGTTAGATTTTCATCCCTTACTCTTAATTAATACCCTTTAGTCAAAGAATTATATTAGTTAAAAAAGTATTAATAAAGAGTAAATGGTAAAAATCTTAAAACAGTGCATTCAAATAGTGAGTTTACTAATTTTCGCTTACATTTTTTTTATTCCAATGTAATTATTATGTAGTTTGACGGTTAAGACTTAACATTTAGGCATCATAATATTATTGCATTTATCGGCATCCTTTATTCTTGTTCTATACTTAAGGAAGTACTCCAAGCGTGTTACTAGGTTATTTTCTCGATTTTGGTTGATAGATTCGTACTATGATTTGAATCATGGTTCGTGGTTCGCTACAGTGTTTTCTCTCACAAAAAATACACGTAAATCAAGAATAGGTCTGAATCCATAAACTAAACGTCTACTTAATTTTTGATGGTCTGTAAATTTCCCAGAGATGGGAAGATTTCTCGTGATGGATAATTTTACAACGATAGAGGAATGGACTTTAGTGTTTTGTCACATTCCCAACATACATAATCACAAAGAGCCATCCTTTTGCATTCAAGGTTATGATGAATCTTCTGAAAAACCAATTATGTAAAACTTAAACTTTCGTCCAATAATTCAAGGTTTCAGAGGGATATGATATAAATGTACCATTGGTGGGTCGTAATCCAAAACTTGTCTTTTCTGAACAAGTTAAGAAAAAGAAAAAAAAAAAAAAAAAAAAAAAACAACGCTATTTTCATATACTTTGGTTAGTATTGTCGTATGGTTAAGACTACGTGGGGACCAATACCAAGATGTATGTTCTTCTATAACAACCAGAGTAAATCTATACAAGGTCCTTATCATAATAAAGTGCGTGTGTTTCTACTTTTCGATTATGATTTTCCATATTTGGATGAATGATGATCAACTATATATTTCCCACCGGGTAGGTAAAGCTTGGAACTTGAAGCCTAGAGTCTGAGGTGTCTTACAAGAGTTGGTTATTGATTGAATCCTGCTCAGGAATGCAACTTTCCAACAAAGCTATATATGTTGTTCACGGTCAAAATTAGTCAACTCAGGATTAAACCTCTTTAGGAACATTTGCAAACGTCACTCACGAATTAATTAAGAAAATAATTGCAGAAAAGTAAAAGACGCAGAAATTTATAGTGGTTCGGTAGAAACTTTTTACCTACATCCACTTATAGAAACATTATTATTCTCAGAAATACAGTCTCTCTCAGAGTAAAATAGTGCGTAAAAAACTAAATGATGGATTCATGCTCCATTTAATCAGAGATCCTTATCTCTAGTGGTGCGAGGATCATTCCCTCATCCCCAAATTTAGGGATTTGACAGTTGTGTTGCCATATTTGAATGATCGAATCCGGGAAATTACCCTTATTGGTTATCTGGTTTTCAAATTTAAATCTGGACAGTTGCTGTAACTTATTCTCTCCTAATTCGGTGAGATTTAATTTGAATCTGATCAAGATGCTCTCTCGACGTCGTGAACTCCACACTCAGGCAGTCCTCGACCCATATCCTTCTTCCCTCTAGAGCTTTTATTGTCTTGAGGCATCCCATATATAATCAATTCCTCGACGTCAGCGACCAATTCTCAACTCAGAACGTCTTGGCGCATAATGGCTAAAGGAGTGGTCAATTCCTTGACTATGGTGTAGCAATTGCCCCCCAACTTGGAATACCACGTTGTGATGTTTTAGGCTATAAAGCGTCGAGAGTATTACGTGGTAGTCTCTTTACGGGCAGGCTATGGTGGTGGCCTACTGGTACAATACCATCATTGTAGCGAGTTACTCGGGTAGTGGAGTAGTCATGTTGATCTTGTCAACAGTCATAACCCTTGTCCCCTAAGGACACATGGCAGTCGGGGGATAAATAACAACAGTTGGATTAGATTTTATTGCTCTTACTCTTTTCTGGACTGTCATATCACGTCTCTTCAGATTCACCGTTGGATGGGCTCGGTTCAAATTTGATGGTCGAGATTTGAACTCCCTTGGGTTTCCCTGAGACTTCTGGGTTTTCCTTCCCTTATTATATATACCCCAATGAAAAAGGTATTTGGGCATCTATTTGAAAAAACCCTATCGTTACTCTGCCGGATTTTCCTCAAAGCTTTCCCTTCTCCAACTCCGTCCTCCATGTACACTCACTGTTCTCCTTCTCCGTTCTTGGGATTTCAGAGCATCTTCAAAGACCTAGTAAGTTGCTTTGGCTTCTTCCTTTTCTTTTCATATTACCAGTTGAAACTTTAGTTTGGATATGGGTTGAGTTTTTGTGGTAGCATTTTCTTAAGTTTTGATCGTTCGTGTTGGGGTTTTCTTACCTATTTCTGGGTTTTGGAGGCCTTTGTGTGAACTTTTGACTCACTTAAATGGGTTTTGGTATGAATTTGGTGTTGTCAATATCTGACTTTTGGGCCGTTTTGATCCAAACTTGATTCTATTTTCTTCCCAACCCTGTTTTTGACCTTTCGACCATAAGGCTCTAACTTGACCCCCTCTTGTTTATTTCCAGAACATGCTGCCAAAAACAAGTTAGAGGTCGAGGGTCTCCACCTCTAGGGTCAAAAATGACCTTGAGGAAGCTGCGACGTTGAGCATGGCTTCAATGGACAGCGAGGATTCATTGATCCGCCAGGTGGAGGAATATGCCGAGGGGCCGGTCTCGACTTCTCAACCAGGCTAACTCATTCTTCTCGACGATGAGAACAATAGTTTACGAGTCGACACCTTCGAAGGTCATGGCTATAGTGTAGTGTCGACAAGTGGACTTTCAGGCATGGTCACTGATGTTAACACATCCAAGATAAAGCCCAAAGTTGCCATGAGAGCATTTTACGATGCACGGATCGACGCTAACAATTTTTATTTAATTATACCTACCCTTAATGATAGAGCTCATAACACCCCTACTAACCATATGATTGTGTATACCATATCACTTTTCCTTTTCACCCTTTTGTCAAGGCCCTCTGTGGCCTTCATGAGATTTCTCTTGTATAGCTATTGCCCAATTGTTAGGTGACCATTAACTCCTTTGTGATTCTGTGGAGAAAATTTTTGAACCTTGACATCACCGTCGAGGAATGTTTGTACTACTATGCCCTTAGGGCTTCCCCGGGTCAAAAGGGGTTCTTCTACTTGTCTTCCCATTCTAAATCCAAACCTCTTATTCCTCCAATTGTCATCGAGAAGACTTCTAGCTCACACGGATGGAAGCTCTAATTTTTCTTTCTTGGTAGCAATTTCAATTCTCATAAGCTCGACGGTGAGCACCCTTTAGGGGCCCAGACAGTATTCAGCAAATACTGTAGGTCTTTTACTTTGTTGAATTTCTATAGGATCTTTCCATGGGTCGAGCTATTTTTTAAACCTTATTTTTGGGTGCAGGTCAAGTTCCTTCCCGACCAAAGCTCTCTTCAACTACTTTAGCATGGGTCAAGCAAATCATGTCACTTTCTGACTCCAGCCGTAGCTCTGTTGTTCTTAATACATTTGAGAACCGTAGACTGTACGGTCTGCTCGTGGCCCTTGACCCTCCACGCCAACTAGTCGTCCCCCCTGCAGATCTCCTCCAAGGTAACCTAGAGTGCAACTCGGTTCGCTATAGTCGACATATTTAGAATCTAATTTCGTTCTCTCTTGTTTTGTAGTTGTGCCATCCAATATGAGGTACATTCTCACAGGTAAGTCGAAGAAAAATAAGGGAGAAACTTCCTCCAAGTCATTGGGTTAGCTAGTGACTCAAGCTGCCCCTGCCCATGACGTCTCTAAAGTCCTCGACCGATCGAGGATTGTAATAAATCTACCCTCAAAGACGCAAAGGGCGGATGAGCATGAAGATCCTCCAGCGGTCGAAGGGTCATCATAGAGTTCTCGGCACCCTGACAAGGGGAAATGCGCTAGGTGGATGCTAGCCTGGTGATTCCCCCTGCGCCTGAGGAGCCCCTTGTGATGCCGGGGTCGAAGATTAATGACCCCCAATTCCATGTATCTAACGTGGTTGACCACCATCTCAATGAGGCTCTTTGTCTTCCTCCTCGATTCAGTCTTCCCATCTAGGAAATCTACACATACTTCCACGAGGATTCATGGCACAAATTTGCAGGGACGGGCCTTTTGCAGCGCCAACGCATAGCTGTCATGCGCCAAGTCTCGGTATGTCTCGCCTACTTACCCATCAACCTATATCCTTCTTCCCTCTAGAACTCTTATCGTCTTGAGGGCATTTCATATTTAACCAATTCCTTGACGTCAGCAACCAATTCTTGGCTTAAAACGTCTCAGCGCATAATGGCCAAAGGAATGATCGATTCCTGGACCATGGTGCAACACATGTGTACTCAATAGGAGCTAATTTATAAATACGACTAAGTTAGCATTTCAAAATAGGTAACGTAATTTGTAAACTATATGTCTCAAATAGTTACAAGCATAAGGTAACGGTATGTAACTATATTTGACTTCTTTGTATGTAAAGTTCAAATTCTCCTAGCTCCAAATGAATGAATCTTGAAATTAAATGTGAATTATTTTCAGGCATAGTTGTCTATTTTGTTATTCGTATAAAAATGAGTTTCAAGACTAGATTTACATGAGACTGATATTGATTGATAGAAAAAGAATAAGGCAACACTACAAAAAGAAAAGACTTTTAGTCACTACATGTTGTTTTTGTCACTTTTAATTACAATAATTTTGTGTGACTGTCACTTTTAGGCACAACCTTATAATTAATATGCATTTAGTCACACATTTTTTAGTGTTACTATGACTTTTAGCTACAAGGGTAGTGATGAGAAAAATTTTAGTCACACCAAAAGGTTTTATACTAAAAATTCCTTAGCAAAATGTTTTGTTCACACCAAAAATTGTGACCAAATGCATACTAGTCATTAGGTGGTTGAAAAAGTACACAGTCGCATAAAAATGTTGTAATTAAAGGTATTAGAAGAAGATATTGTGACTAAAATTCATTTTTTATGGGCATTTGCATCACGAACAACTTTTAATGTTATTAGCACAATTGATCCTCCGCTATATGTATGTTCTATAAGGTCATCCAACTCATTTAATTATGGCGCCCCAATGTTGACCTTAGGAACCTTCTAAAAGTTTTTATAATTAAGTATAAACATGTCAAGAAATGCTAATTGTACTTACTATATATATATATATATATATATATAATATAAATACAAGATGGTACTCTACTTTTATTTGTCTGTTTAAGACCAACAAGCATGGTCTTATTGCCGGAAATAAGAAATGAGTTGTTTAACAATACTGTTCTCTAATTCTCCAGGTCCTGTAATTTCACATTAAGAATATGCCTAGTAGGCCACATAAGCTAGCTAGAAGAATAAGTTTTGTTTATTAATGGGTGCAAATTGCCTGACAATGGCATGGCATGGGGTTATATATTACAATTAGGTTAAATTAAAGGGCATGGTCCAAATCTAATGGGTCGGTTCTGCCAGCAGTGGTTCAATATTATTGGGAGACATTTTCTTGTGGTCATTGAAATTTAAATTGTGTCAACACTATTAACAACTAAAGCCAGGATGAAGCGAACCGAGACTTCTTATAATGCTCATACCTATATTCTTTTAAATTTAATAACATAGCACATAGAGAAAGCTTTAGACAAACTTCTTATTCTAAGAAACCTAGTGATTGAATTATTAGTTAAACCTTGTGGAACAATCAAAGTAGCGGTTAGGTACTTGTTCTGAACAGAGAAAAGAAAACAATAATTAGATTTTTAAGTTATAAGTATATACATGCCACTTGCACCAAGCACACACAATTGCTCAGATATATATAGTTAATGCCAATTTGGTATGGTAGTGCATGTGCAGGGAATAGAAGCACAAATGGGAAACATTTTTTAAGAAATTGGCCATATGGGACCATGAAATATGTGTGTGTGTCTATATATATATATATATATATATATATATTTATATTTATATGGTATGGAGTGATACTACTTGGGACTAACGAAAACACATTTGTATCAAGTTAATTATCACCCCCCCGTGGGTTTGTATAGGTGAAATTTAATTCAGAAGCAATAATATATGATACTATTTAATTATTCGGTCCAATATCTAATGCCCTCAAGAGAATGAATGCTTGGTCAACAAGAATTCCACGAAAGGGGTGTGCAAACAGCCTTTGGATGCAATGATTTGCCAGAAATGAAGTGCCCTTTTGCGCCGTTTTTGTGCTTGAAATAATATTGAAATCCAAACTACATATTATCTTGATGGATGGAGACAACATTGGGATGTGATGCTAACTCGTTTTTTTGGAACTCAGTACTAGGCATGCGGGCGGATTTAACTAATCCTTTTATGAATGAAATGACCTTCATCGGAAAAATTAAGTTAACCCCCCTTAATAGTGACCTATATGTGTCCTAATCTTTGTCACGATCGAACAATGATAATCAAGAATAGTGTTCAAAGAGTGTCGTGAGTAATTTGATTTTCTAACCTTAAACTATCGATTGACGTGAACTTCACAGAAAAATTCATATGAACATTAACTATTACGATAAAAAGTTTAAAAAAGACGAATCTTTCCTGATTGTTTTTTAGGATAACTTTTTTTTTTTTTAGTTTCTGAAAAAAAAAATCATATCAATAGGATAAAGATTTTTATCATCAGATTATCAAGTAACATTAAATTATTATAACTTATTTAATTTGATATGATTTTTTTATAACAATACATGAATTTGAAGTGATTATCAAAACTATCTCCTATGATCAGTAGAACATTTTTTCATATCCAACCTTAGAGTGCTCTTTATTCTTAACAAAATTATAAACTTTGTCGTTTTACACATCAATTGACATTTGTTATTTCATGATATATATATATATATATATATATATATATATATTGAAAGGTCGGAAAATGAAGACCTAATTAATATGGAAGTGGAAGTGAGTGTAAAACTAATGCATGACATTATTTGAACATTGTGTGGAAGAAAATTGGTACAATTTGCACCGCAAATGCATGACAAGATATCATCCAAATAATAAAGCTTCACACTTATTTTGTCGAGTCACCTTTGATGAGATGTGAATGTTTATGTCTCTCTACAACTGGTAGTCAGTGTAATGTAATTTCAACTGTCAAATGAAATTTCAACTGTCAAATGATGGTGAACGAAGATCTAGACTGTTGATTTTTTTTTTTAATTTATTAGCTCTTGATTAAATAAAATAGCTCAAATTTTCAGCAATATAAATTGATTTATCTATCACTCAACACTTAAAACAACCTCCACAAATTCCACGTATACAGGTCGTACGAGAAGTCAGATATTCGAATTATGTGATTTGAATCATTTTTGATTTATGTGTATTTTTTATAAGAAAAATTACTGTAACGAACCACGAATCATTATTCAAATCGGAAGATGAATACTCCAACTAAACAGACTCTTACATTTTTAAATGACAATAATAATAAGTTGGCGTAGGAATATATAGGACAAAGGAAAAAAAATAATTAAATAAATAAATAAAAAACAAACAAAAACATAAGAAGTGGGTCCCAAACCGGGCACGTGCCATTCACATCTTGAAACCATCATCAGCAAAGGCTTGAATGTGGACATGCTGGTTTTAATGAAGCTGTCTCAAGAATGTCGTTCTTCAACAATTTAAATAAAAAAAAAATAAATAAATAAACGAAAACAGAGAAAAATAATAAATCAATGAACCAGAAAGGGAATGATGAAAGTGCAAATGGGAGATCCAAGGATGACTTAAACGAGTGAAAGACAAAAACATCGAGAAGTGAGTGGCTCAGTCTTCTGATCGATACTAATATAAAAGCTTGAATATATTGTATATATATTTTGCACGACTTATTATATTATATATACATATGTCATAGCATAAATGTAGATAACACATAACATAACATATATTACATATATGATAACACATACATCGATCAACCCACGATTAAGAAAACGATATTCAAATAACAAAATGGAAGCATGATCGATGGCTTTTGTTGCAGAAACCAAGAAGAGAGAGAGAGAGAGTGGATAGATGGGACTCAAGAGAAGAAGAAAGGCAAATCATGAAGGGTGAGTCAGTGCGCGTGCGGAGTTTGCTTTTGCGCATGATCCTATAACTCAGCCTAACGTTTGGTATTTTATTACGTTATGTCGTAGATTAAGGACATTATAGGACAGTACTATATACTAGTTTTGAGCAGTCCAACGTTTTTCGACTTGTGAGTAAATGTGGGTACAGGAGGTTTTTCTTGCTGATCAGGATTCAGAGGCTGCTCTAATTTCTCTCTCATGGCCAATTTTACACAAAAACAATAAGGACCGTGTGGGGTTTTTATGTATTGTTTTTCTTTTTGTTCTTTTGTTTATTCATCTATAGTAGAAATTTTGAAATCCATTAATTGAATGAAAATGAGTTTTGCCCAATTCTATTCGGAGGATTAGCTCATGTGTTTTCTTCTTATCACCATAAGTCCAACGTAATACTATCCGTGACTAAGGCAGAGACTCAGAATGAGACTATGGAGCATCGAACACGTCCTGTGAGGAGAAAAAAAGTCATTCTAATCATTACACCGTCACGTTATTAATGGTTATTGTTTATAGTTGTACTTAAAAGTGTACTTTAAGTATAATAGATTCCGTTTCATCATGGAATCGAGTTTTGTGAGAGGTGTCGACCTATTTGGGGTGTTTTATTTATGGGTTACTGCTCGATTCATTAAAAAAAAAAAAAAAAGATTCGGTTACTTTATCATTCTTGTGTTTCCTATGATCCATCTAATATACATATATTATGCCACATCATATATATATATATATATATGTATATATACCTAGGAGTAAATCTTATAACTATCCACTTAGCTTTTTGTTTCATCATGTAAATCGACATTAAGCACCATTAACTTTTTATAGAATCTAAGCTATCATATGATGGTGTTCGGATGTTACACATCATCATATTTAGTAGAATTACTATTAAGTATGGTTTGTCTTGAGTAATCTTTTATACATATTCACTGATCAATATCATTTTTTTTTCGGCTAGTAATCAATATCATATTTTTGTTCCATCATGTTTTTTTTTTTTTTTTTTTTTTTTTCATACAGAAAGGAACATTGGAAGAACACAAGGCCGAAAAATGAAACAAGGAAGAAAACGAGGCAGCCCGCAAGCGCCACTAACAGAGTCCAACAAAGAATAAAACCCAGCAAAACAAAGCACAAGGACACAAATTCCTAAAAAAAATTAGACGGTTTTTTCATGAATGCCCCTTAAATTTTACGAGTTTTGTAATCTAATATCTAAACTTAAAATCTTGACAATTAACTCTTTCAACTTAAAAATTTATTGCATCGTGAGTCCTTCTGTTAATTTCCGTTAAAATTTGGATGGATTTTGGTCACATGATTTGCAAGTGACCCTTTTTGAAGGGCATTAGTTGTCTTTTTGAAAATATAACTTATAAAGAAAAAAAAAAAAAAGAAGAAGAAACTCTTCTCTTTAAAATTTACACTTCGTCATGACTTTCTTCTACACATATCAAATTGCTCAATTTGATACTCTTAGAACAAAGAAATAAAGAAAAAAAAAACTCAAAACAACTCATTCGTTCACTTTATTAATTTAAATTGAAATGTAATTTTTTTTAAAAAAAATTTATTATAATAAAAAAATTAAAAGTGATATTTTTAAAAAAAAATTTATGTAAAAATTTAAAATTGAAAACCCAAATATAGATGAAATGAACGAGGATGGCTGGGGATGTTTCCGTTTTCTTTTCTTTTCTTTTTATTATTATTATTTTCTTTTTTTCCAATTGAGTTAGAATTGGTTTCTTTGGTGAGTTTGTTTTCGGATTTTTGATGACCCACGGAACCCATGGGGATAGTGGGAAGGAGGGGAAATCTTCGAACTCTACATATTTCCACGGCTTCAACAGAGATGATCTACCAATATCTATATAAATACACGCATATATATATATATATATATGTAAATTTTAAAATTTCAAGCGATGAAAACCATATTTCAAATCAACATGTCAGAAAATACTTACTGCTCACTAGATTAATATCACATTCGGCGAGTTTTTTTTTTTTTAAAAAAAAAAAAACGGTTTATTAATTTCTATTTCCCTTTTTTTTTTTTTTTTTTTTTTTTTTTTTCTTTTTCCTATTGAGTGCGACTTGATTTCTTTAGTGGGTTTGTTTTGGTTTCTGGGTTTGAGATTGATGAACGGATAGAAGAAGGGAAAATCTTGGGAGGAAGAGATAGTTGACAGGTCATACTAGGTTGACCAATGATTTGTCAGAGATTGGGTTTATGTTTGTGAGGGACAAAGCGTGGAGGGGAAAGGTGTGAGGTTTTTTTTTTTTTTTTATATAAAAAAAAAAATGTATTTTCAAAAAGACAACTAATGCCCTTAAAAGGTCAGATGCAAATTATGTGACCAAAATCCATCCAAATTTTAATGGAAATTAACAAAAGGATTAAGGATGCAATAAATTTTTAAGTTCAAGAGTCAATTGTCAGTATTTTAAGTTTAGAAATTAAGATCTCGTTTATTTTATCGATTTTGAGTTTAGAATTTGAGTTTTATTATAATAAAAATCTCTCAGAAACAATCACATCTAACTTTTATGTTATAATAAAAAATTCTCACATAAAATTACATTTTAACTCAAATTAAAAACTCAAATTAATAAATTAAACGGACTTTAATTACTAAATTTGTAAAGTTAAGGGGGGTATTCTTGGAAAAAAAACCAAATTAGACTGCTTCCAACGTATAGCCACATATCAAATAAGTTACAGCCCACAGGAGAGGACGAACCTATTGCTCCAATCCGTGTCCCCGCGACATTACTGGAGCTCAAGTATTGGCTTTAAGTGAGGCCCAATTCTGTGAACGGCTTACTTAGTACAACGCCCACTCAGCATGCAGCCCAGCCCATACTGAGAAAATTGTGGAACTTAGCTAGTCATAGATTTGGGTTTTTATCCTATACTTGTAATTCCTATTTCATATCCTTTTAACTGACGTAATTATTTGAGTAAAACGATATTAATTAAGAATAAAGAATAAGAGTTTAGATTCATACAATTTAAAAATTAATGAGTCTTAATTTATACCTCTTATTTTTTATTAATACATTTTTTATTAATATAATTATTTGACTAAAAGGTAAAAGTAGCTCACACATTTTAAGAGTATTTTTCTCCTTTTCTCTAAGTAATAATTACACTACAGGATAAAGTTTTATCGCTTTAGTTAAAATTTAGCAAAATTTTTAGAATATTATAAATATAGCAAAAATGACATTGTAATTATTATAATAATGCCATATTTTGTATTATATAATCATATAGTCATTATTTTATTGACATAAAAAATTATAGAAAATTTTACTATGCTTGTAATATTATTAAAATTTTTGTTAAATTTAAGATTTGGCTATATTTGTAAAATGTAAATCACCCATTCTCTAACACTTGTGGGTGGAAGCCCAAAATCGGAAAGTCCGGTAGCATGATCTCTCAGTGATATGAGGAGAAAATTGTTGAAATTACCGAGCAAAATTTTAAAAGATTCATCGTTAAGCCTACAACATAACGAGTTCCCGGCGTCACTTTCTTATATATATATATTTAAAAGGACGAACACTTCTATTTAAATAAGCTGATATTTTTCAAAACAAACTCGTTCACTCTGCCATAACAAAGTGAATTGAAGGAATACCGGTTTAAAGATTTGATATTTGTGTATCACTTTTGTAGAAAGATTTGAGTCTAAAAATAATACTGGTGAATAATCATCTTCATAATACTAAGTCTAATTTTTAAATGAATTTGAGTCGAAATTAGGTAGTCATAATTAATAAAAATGTCCTTACAACAAGAGCTGCAGTATCTTGCCCTTGATAACTTGTCTACGTTGAATTTTTAAAAAAATTATATATTAATTATTTGAAATTTGATCGAGTATGAGAGTTTGGCGATTTGGGTCGTGTTCGTGTCGACTAAAATTTTCTTATCATGTTCAAGTCGACCCACGTGTTACCCGTTTAGTGAAAACGTCACTCATATCTGTATTGTTACGGTTAATATAAGCAATTTGAGTGTTAATTTATTTACTTAGCCTATTTAACTATATTTTAAATTGTTAATACATGTCGCAAATCTTATATTTCTCATCTTATTAAAGTTAAAACAATTAAAAAAATTTCGTTAAAAATATTTGTTATTTTTTTTTATATATTTTGAATGAAAAAATTAATAAATCAAGTCAATTTGAGTCAATCGTGTCTTCATGTTCGTGTTGTGTCGCATGTCGCAACCCTATCTATTCACATTTTTGCAATATATAACCGCATGGCCGTATGGACTCATAGTACATGGTTTTCAAATGTATCCCTTTGGACCCAAGCCCAAAGAAAAATAAATAAAAATTTGTGTGTTGTTGTTGTTGTTTTTTTTTTTTTTTTTTTTTTTTTTTTAAAGGCAAATTTGTAACCTTTTGGATGGTGAAGGCTTCGAACAGCCTCATTGGTCTTCCTTGGACGGACAAAATTGTTCAAAAAGGGAGGAATTCAAAGACAATTAAATATTTGGTTTGCAAGTAATTAGAGGCTGTTAACTAATTAAGGTTGTGGGTCAGATTTTCCTTTATGGTTGTGATTACCTTTTATAAAAAGTGGTAGGAACGGTTAGAAAATATTAAATTTTTAAGCACAAGAATGCAGTACTGCTTGACTTTTGACTACATATATAGATTAGTTGCTTGAGGGTGACGGAATAACTATCAAGGTGCATTTAGCCCTTAGGATTAGTTTTTTCAACGGTTTAATATGAAGCAAGTTAGTTTTGTATTTTTAATATGAACATGCATAAATCTGATCACTACAAATTTAATTCAACGGTTTAAAATAATAAATCCTATTGGTGGAGTAAAAATACATTTCTAATAATTTATAAAATTAGAAATTTTTCCGATAAGACTAAAAAAAATGAATTACAGTTAAGTCTCTATTTTTAATCTTTAGATATGTATTAAAAATTATTTTTATTTATATTTTTTTAATTTGATGTAATTTTAATTAAATTTAATTATTAAAAGTAGACTCTATTGCTAGAGAGACCTTACTGACAAAATCAGGAAAGATTTATGTAAAATTGAAACAACAAATATTCAAGCATGTTCATTTCAAATTTCCAACCATCCAATTCTAGTAGTTGTCAACATAAGTTAAAGTTGATTGCAGCTTTAAAAATTTCAGTCTTCTCTTATACGTATAGATCGAGCTGCTAAAGCAAAATTAAAACCCATGTTCGTAATACGCGTCGAGTCCTTGACTTGACTATTATAAAGACGTAATTTCTGTCTACCAAATAATTTGGTCCACCCCACGTGTGATATTTACTTAAATGGTTAAATTTCTCTGCGTAATGTTGTCTATGTCTTGTCTTTCCAAGTTTATCTTATCTTCACTTTGAATACCGCTTCATATTCTAAATATATATATATATATATATATATATATATACACACACACATATTCTTTTGTCATCTTGCATGAATCTGTATACATATACGTACATATATATATAGACACAGACATATAAGTGACGTGGTCAATGTGACAGTAAGTAAAACAAATGAATATAAGAATTTTTTCAGACAAATATCGCAATTAATTTAAATTACTAATTCGATATCGTTTTCACAATTAATTTATTTGTTCTAAAATATATACAGATATAAAGAAGAAGAGAAAAAAAATTATGAATACGTAAAACATCCACATTTCAATAACATCTGCGCTTTCTTAAATTCAAAACGCCTCAATATGTGTCTAGCACCATATTTTTATCCTATACAAGTTGCACTCCACGAGCGATGTAGGAGATTAATGTGTGTGTTAAGTTTTAATTATTTTGTCATTATTAAAATATAAAAAATTTAAAAAAAAAAAAAAAAAAGAGTTTTGAACAAGAAGCCAAAAATATGACTAAAATGCAATAAAGAAAAAAAAAAAATTAGGGCAAAAGGAACCCAAACGAAAAAAATAAAGTTTTGGTGTAAAAATAAAAAACAAAAGAAAAAAAAAAAGGTCAAAATGAAAAAATAAATAAGTTTTATTGCAAAATAAACCAAAACAAAAAAAAAAAAAAAAAAAAAAAAAACTTTTAGGAAAAAAAGGTTAGAAAAGGATTAAAACGAATAAATAAATAAATTTTAGGACAAAGGGGAGAAAATGGAAAAAAAAAAAAAATGAAGTAGCGGGGAAAATTAAAAAAAAAAAAAAGAGTAAAAATGACCAAAATGAAAAATAAATAAGTATTAGGGTAAAACAAACCAAAACAAAAAAAAAAAAAGAAATTTCAGGACAAAAATAAGAAGGGTCAAAAAAGGACTAAAATCAATAAATAAATAAGTTTTATGGTAAAGAAAATCAAAACGAAAAAAGTTATAAGGAAAAAATGAAAAAAAAGTGTCAGAAAAGGGCAAAAATTAAGAAATAAATAAGTTCTAGGAAAAAAGGAACCAAAGCAAAAATTTAAATAAATTTTTAGGATAAAAAGAAAAAAAGACTGAAATAAAAAAATAAATAAGTTTAGGGTGAAATTGCAGAAGGTGCCATTTCAACCAAAACATTGCATGACACTTCTATCTATAGAAATAAATAAGTTAGGGCAAAAAGAAGGAAAATTAAAAAATAAATAAAGTTTCAACGTAAAAAAAAAAAAAAGGGTCAAAAAAAAAAAAAAAAAAAAATGCCTTAAAGCAAAAAAAACTAAAATGAAAAATAAAATAAAATTTCAATACAAAAAAAAAAAAAATAAAGTTTAAGGTAAAAAAAATAAAAAATAAAAAGAATGACTTGAAAAGAGGGGTGCCATTGCAGCCAAAACGTTGTCAGACATTCGCACTTGTTATTATGTATAGATAGACACACACACGGTTGTAATTCTAATTCTGCACTTATTTTTGTTATAAAGGACAATAGGAGATATATGCAGGGTAATTTTTTATTATCAGGTATAGGATTTTTACCAACACTCTCTCAACTTTACGGTAATTTTTCACCTTTTCACCTAAATTTTAAAAACTTTTACTTTATCTTTTGAGCTTTAAATTAATTAACTCACTTAACTTTCTTTAAAGATTAACAAAAAAAACCAACATGACTTCACTTAATCTTTTTTTTTTTTTTTTTTGGAGGAATAATCCCCACTTTTTCCGCCTTGTTTTAATGAAAATTTTAAAAGAAGGATTTAAGTGGGACAAATTCAAAATTTAAAAGACAAAATGAGATTTTTTTAAAATTTAAAAGATAAAATGAGAGTGACCTAAAATTCAAATGTATTAGTGAGAATAATCTTTAAATTTATATAGTTAAAGAGATATATTATGGCATGAATAATACCTCACATTATGACTATATTAGAGTTTTTATTAGGGAAAAAAAATCAAAAATATCACTCAAAAAGGTAAAAAAATATTATTTATTCTACTCCAGTAAAAAGTAAACATTTTTCATTTAATTATTTTTTTTAAAAAAATAAAAGGTCATGATGACATATAATTATGTAAAATGACATAAATAATAAACTTGTAAAAAATTATGGCAAACAATATATATTTTTATTGATTTAATTATTAGGTGAAATTTTTCCATTCAAAAAATAAAAATAATCTCATATCATCAGTTGCGCTTTTGGATTTGATGCTTTTTCCAACCAATGAGCCAGAAAAAAATAAAATAAAATAGTGGCCAGTGTGCTGGTGTACCGAGAAAATGATGATTTTTTTTTTTTTTTTTTTTTTTTTTTTTCAAATGAAATGACGAATAATCACCATTTGATTGTCAAATTTAAATATTGGCAGCAAAAAATAATTAAGAGATTAATTATTTATGACGATCACTTTGATTTCGTATTGCTTTCTGGTCAGTAGCTCCCATAAGCAGAAGTTGGATACAAGTTGGCAATTTCTTTTCCTATATCATATATATATATATATATATATATATATAATGATTTACTTTGTCCTATAAGAACAAAATTTCAATTTCACATTCTAGCTTCCAACCTCCCCACTAACGCATCTTTTGGACCGCCTCTTATATTTCAACCTAGCACTAATCATGTTATTGCACCTAAAAATTGTATATTTTTTGGGTTCGTTTGTCCAATTTGCCAGCTTACCTTCTAAGCCCAGTAAACAAGCCAACGAAGAAATTATATGCAAGACAACTTTTATCAATTCATTATGGTTAATTTAGAAATAGAACGAGGCCAAGAGCAAACCTAACCCACACCAATTTCTAACAAAATATTATTAAAATAAAAGAGAAGAAACACAAAGTTTAGAGAATAATAAAGACAAATACAGCCCCGAAGGGCAAACCATCCAAAACAAAACATCAAAACAAAACCCATCCTATATTTTGACTAAAATAGAACTTATCAAAAACCTTACGAGTAAAATGAAAATAGGTCCTCCTTCCAGCAGAATTTGCTCTCTTTTATTTTTCTCCATTTAATTCGTAGTTTTAATGTATTTTATGACGAATAAAGATACATGTATGTCTTTGATAAATGTTAATCCTTATTAACATTTGAGTGGATCACCCAAATTATTATGTATGTGTATTTTTACAAGCTATATTATGATATCTATAGCTTCTGAGGACCGAACCTAGAAAGTTTTAGACGGCGAACGTTGACATTAATAATAGGTTTATTATTTTATCATTAAAAAAAATCAACTCTGGAGGCAAAGGGCATTTTTAAGAAGATAAAGATTTAGTGGACATTTAATTTATGTATTCAAACTTATGATTTAGAATTATTTTCATTTTACGTGTGTTTTTTGTGAGAGAAAAATACCGTCAAAAATCATGAGCTTGATATTTTAGAATTAAGAACAAATAAAGAAAATAAACATCCTCTTAATATTTGCGGAGCTTGATTTTATCTCCGTTTTGGAGTTATATTCATGTCAATAGAACAGAGTGTAAGAAGAAACACTCCCAGTTTTTTAGTAGAATTACTAGTCTGATTGTTTTGTTTATTGAATGAATTATTTGTTATGTTGATCTTAGTCTTTACATGAGGTCTATAATTATACTAGTATTGACTTTGAATGAAATCCTCATTTTTAATTTAAAAAAAAAAAAATTTTGAAGCGTTGTTTCTGTAGTGTGATGATCTATGTTTTAAGGAATTATATTAGCGGAACTATTTAATGATGTACTTAAGAGAATATTACCGTAATAACCACTGTTTTCAACTTTTATATTAATTTTTCCAACTTTTATATTATTTATGTCGTCAAAAAAGTTTATGCCACTGATTTTTTTTAATCTTTCTCTTTCCTTTTTTTGTCTCTCTCTCTCCCACTCTCTCTCTCTTTCTCTCTCTACCTCTGCTCTCCGTCCCTCTTCAATCGTGCCGGCTACCAGAGAAGATCCTTAATCCTCAACGGAGAACCTTTTTCCTGCCGTCGATGCTCCTTCGCGATCATCTGAAGATCTCCCTTTCTTCCACGATCACAATCCCTCGTCAAAGCAAGAAAATCCAGATACTCCATTCCTCGCGGTGCCGGAAAAGATCTAGATCCTTGAGAACATTTCTCGATTGTCAATGCTTCTTCACGATCATGACGATCGCGGACTGATGACGACGGCAACTTCCCTCGCGATGGCGGTGCAAATGCTCCACGAGCGCGACGACGCGATGGGATAGAGGCCGTTCGAAGGCTGGATTTCTCGTCACTGCTGTAGCCGGATTTCTCTTCGGCGTTGCAAGGCCGTCATAGCACCTCCATCAACATTTGGTAGCGTCCCCACGGCGGATCTCCTCTTTCTTCAGTGGTTGGATCTTGCCATTGTTGTTGTTGGTGTGTGTGTGTTTTTTTTTTTTTTTTGGTTTTCTTTTTTTTCATCTGTTTGTCAAAGGAAGAAGAGAGAGAAGGAGGAAAGAGAGAGGATTTGTATAAATAAATAAATAAATAAATAAGAACCGTTATAGATTTTTATTGCTAAAAAAATATTTTGTAGACCATGAGAAGTTAATCCAGAGGATATGAAAGATAACCTACTAGATATAAAAAAATAACGTACAAGATAAGAAAAGATACCAATCACAAGATATGAAAAATAACAAAATATTAATAACATAAAGATAAATTTAAAAACAATAGCTAAAATAAAATAATGTTTTTTTATATTTATAATATACTTAAAACTGCAAGTTTAGATCCGGAATTTTTTTTCTTGGCCCCAGCTCATATAAAGACTCAGGCCTGATCAAGGATCTAGGCATGATAGTCTTTTTAGCACGAGAGCCATTCTTTAATTTTTTTTAGATTGTCTTATAATAAATGTGAGTCAGCCTGACCTGGCCTCAATTCGTCAAGTTTTAAGATTGAGTTAGATCGATCATTTTCTTTTTAGGGCCAAATTAATAGATTTGACGTCTCTTTTTAGGCCGTTAAGTCGTAGCGACTCAAATTTACAGTTTTAAATATACTAATTCTGACCGTAAACAAGTTGATTTTTTTTTTTTTTTTTTTTTTTTTGTAAGGGGATTGAATTTTATGACTTTTGTTATCTATTTATTTATTTACTGTTATTGTTATCAGAAATTGACTTTTGTTATTTCAAGACCTTGACCCTTTTTTTTTAAGTAGGAAGACCTTGACATTTGAATATATCCTATATCCTATTGTGCAGTAACCAGTTGTGAGACGAAAGCGCAACGTCAAAGTTTTTATGGCTATAAATTGTCAGGATAATCGAAAAAGGTTTGAAGGGGATAACAGGCCGTTCCTCTAACAATAATATACAAAAGAGTTTACCATCAAAATTATTGCTTTCAATGTGATTTCTTATTTTTTTTTCCCCAAAGCTAAACATAAGAAGAAATTTGTCTAAGCCGATGGCTACCAGTTAAACGGCATTAGGTAAGGCACGACTTCAATTCCATATTTTATATTTGTTCTTTTAATGTTACGTTTCCATCGATATCACCTTTAAATGTATATATAAAAATTTGTTTAATAACGAGTCAAACCTCTCTACTTGTAATGAATTAGTAATCGTATGTTATGTTGTCCTCTTATATTAATTATTCACTTTTAAACTCGATCTCAACGGTGGCGGAGCCGCTTGAAACGACTAGAGCAATTGATCTTATTGACTTTTTTTGTTTCAAAATAAAACCTACTTTAAAATTTTTCTCATTTTGTCTACCGAGATTTGGTTTTTATGTGCATTTATTTTTTCATTATTTCATATTAAAATAAAAGTAACATACGACCTAGTACTGAAGTAGAACGCTGACTATCAAGCTTAATGTCCAAAGGTCTATTTCAAACCGCTTGCGCTTATAACCCTGAATTTCGGTGTAGCTTGTTCATTCTTTTGAAGGAAGTACAAGTCCTTTTAGACAAATCCACAGTAAAAATAAACCATGAGTGAGTTAAAATTTCATTAAGAACTTGTTCGGTTGCATTATTAAGTTATAGTGATTTGAATATAGATCTTAAGTTGAATTTGAGTTTAAATTGTAACTTGAGTTTGTGTTTGGATGTGCACATTTAAGTTATGATTTGAATTGAGAATCTATTTGAATTTGTGTTTGCGTGTGTCAAAACTTGAATTTGTATTTAAATAGTATTTTAATAAAAATTCAATGGTGATGAAAAAGTTTAATAGAGTATATGGGTAAGATTTTATTCGTCTCTTTGTTGTGAACACATAGAAAAAAAATCATCTTAATTGGAATTAAAACGAAAAAGTTATGACGTTTTTAAGAATAGAAAAAATATTGTTCATTAACTTGAGTTTGAGTTTAAGAACTTGAGTTGCAAGGTAAACTTGACCTCATCATATTTTAACCCCAAACTTAAGTTAAAAGTCGAGTTAAAACTCAAGTTTAAACTTTGTTCTTTTGCATTTTTGAGTTAAGGTGACTTGAGTGATGATCTTGAGTTGAGTTTGAGTTATAACTTGAGTTGAAGTTGTAACTTGAGTTTGTGTTTGAATGTGCACATTTGAGTTATGATTTGAACTGAAAATCTATTTGAGTTTTTTTTGGGTGGATCAAAACTTAACTTTCTATTTAGATAGTATTTTAATAAAAACTCAATAGTAATGAAAATTTTTAATATAGTATATGGGTGGGTTTTATTTGTCTTTTCGTTGTGAATGTATAAAAAAAATTATCTCAATTAGAATTAAAATGAAAAATTTATGACATTTTTAAGAATAAAAAAATATTGTTCATCAACTTGAGTTAAAGTTTATGAACTTGAGTTAAAAGGAAAATTTGAACTTGAATTTAGCCCCAAACTTGAGTTCAAACTCAAACTTTATAAAAGAATATGAACTTAAATAAAGTTGTAACTCGAGTTTAAACTTTTTTCTGAGTTTCGTTATAAAAGAACAACCCTTAAATTTTATAACAAACAAATATAAACTTGAATAAAATTTTAACTTGAGTTCAAAATTTTTTTTTTTTTTGACTTTTGGTCCAAATGAACAAATCCTAAGTTATTTTTGTAAAAATAAACTTCATTAAGTTATTTTTGTACTAATCCAAAGATGAGGCGAAAACAATTTTATGAATTGGACAATCCCACCTTGACTTTCTTGGCATTCTCGCTATGCCTGTATAATAATTCCTATTGACATTATTTCTTTCAATTGCAAAAGTGAAACCTTAGTTAGATTTTGGGCTTGTTCAACAAATGTTACTTTCAGCAAGTGCGTATACCGTACGTTTATCTCTGTATCCTAAAAGGGAAATATTGTCAAGGTTAGAGCTATTGGCTGCTATAATAATACTGCTATTTCTATGGGAGAAAGGAGACAAATATCATTTTAAAGTGTGCGTGTTTAAATTTTTATCTCTTATTTTTTATTAATATCTTTTTAGTTAAAGAATTATATTATTTAAAAGGATAAAAATTAAGACCCATTTTTTAAGGTAAGTTCAGTAATCTCTTGTTACACTCTATACTTACTACTATATTTATACTTGGACAGCATGACCTCACAGTTAAAAAGGGTAAATATTTTTTTAAAACACAATAATAATGTTCCTCGTTCGCCAATTAATTCTCCCAATTCACTAGTAAACAATTTCAGTGTATACCGTGGATATATGAACTCCAATGAGTATCCTCCTGATCGTAAGGGAAATCACTTGGCTTCCTATGATTTCCCTATTAATTATTCTTTTCCTAGTTTTTGTTCACGCATGTTTTTATTGTTGCATTTTTAACATCATATATTGGGTCGAAAACGGCGATCGGAGGTTGTCAGCCTTGTGGTGCCATACTTGATGCCGCTGGCAATTTAACTATGTACTGTTACATAAAACATTTTTACCGAGTTCTAGATTGGGCTTTTTATAGTGCGGATTCTATTATTTTATTTGTATCTATAAAGTCATTAACTGTAACAATACGATTTAAATCACATGCAGTAAAAAGAAAAAAAAAATCACAAAATACACTTTTAAGAAATTTTTTTTAGACAGCATCATTAAACCTACTTTATAAATACCACTTGATTTAAATCATGTGATTGCTATGAATAATAAATCTCATAGGTAAAGTGCCAACAGTACCATACTATATGCTGCTGTAAATCTTAAGTGGTTCGTGTAACTTCTGATACGTGCATGCGTTGACCAGATTTAATTAAAAAAAAAAAAAAAAAAAAAAAAAAAAAAAAAAACAGAACATACAAAAATGTACTCAGCATGTTGTTTGTTTGGTAATCCAATTATAAACGGTTATATTTCCCCTAGAAGCAAGTGGGACAAAAAGAGCAAAATGAACAGAAATAAAACTACTTCCTGTGTTACCGCCAATTCCGCCGTCGCTGTTAAAGCCTACAAGAACGCCCACCATTATACAACTAGTTTCCCAATTGGCTATAATCTAACCAACTTCCTTTTCTCTTTCATAGATATTAATTACAAAAAAAAAAAAAAAAACATTTTCTTCTTACATTTTTCCACCGAAGCCTTCTTCTACCATATATAATTTTTAATTAATTAAGTAATTAATTATCGACTTTCCACTCTCGTTATATGTCAACGGTCAGAATCGCTGGCTTTAATTTTCTCTCTCTAAATCTCTATATATAGTTCCCCATCCATCTCTCTCTCTTCCCTGCCTGCCTCTGTAGCAAAATCTCCAAAACCCCTCAAATAATTCATCAAAAACAAAAACACAATTCATCTTCGAAAAAAAAAAAAAAAAAAAAAAAAAAAAAAAAACATCATGAGCCCGGAAAAGTTCATCAAGATCAACGGCGCACGCCCTTCTCCTCTCAAGATCAACAAGGAATCCCACACCATACACAAGCCGTCCAATCACCATCAAATGAATCCGCCGCAGCGCCATCAGCCGGTGATAATCTACACCCACTCGCCCAGGATCATCCACACCGAACCCCGCAACTTCATGGCTGTCGTCCAGAACCTCACCGGCATGTCCCGATCAAACGACAGCAAAAATAATCACAAAATGACGTCGTCGTCGTCGCAGCAACGACCAATATCATCCCAAGATTCCCAACCTGTAATTTCCAATTCTTCGACCTCCGAAGCCAAGTCCGACAACAACGAATCGTCGTCGGTTTTGACGGATGAGATCAACAATGGCAGTGTTCGTAATTACACTCTCTCAAATCCGAGCTTGGCGGACATTCCGTTATTCACTCCTAACTTCTTCTGCTCGCCTCGGGCGGCTTTTCGGTTCCTCGATACGACGTCGTCGCCGTCGCCGAATCTCGGGAGTTCTTCACTAGTGTCGCCGTCGTTTCTGGAGTTCATGAAAGGACTGCCAGAATATTAACAGAAACGACATGCATAGTCATAGATAGATTTACAGTTCGTTTGGTTCATATACACGATCATTTGTTGATTCGTTTATTCCTTTTGTCAATAATAGATTTTTTTTTTTTTTTTTTTTTTTTTTTTCTTTTTGGAAGTGTCAATAACAGATTAATTACTTTTCTTTCTGTTTCTTTAGATAATTTCTTTGGTGCTAATTTTGACGTGTGAAGAAAGTTATAATATGATTTAACAAACAATTGATCGTGTAGAACACGACACGTTAAATTAATTAATTAACGATGGTTAATTTAGAAATTAATCAACATTTACTTCTTTTTTGACAAGTATTTTATGGTCTTTACATTTAACTAGTCTGTAATTTGTTATGTTCAAGGTATATATTTTTCGTGTTTAGAATATTGACACAAGATGTTGCATAAAATGGACCGTAATTCAAGTCAACGATGCAAAAGTCAAGTATAACAATTATTAAATTCAAAATTCAATACTAGTTACGTCCTAAACATAATCCAGTTGATCATGATTCATTACAATATCTACAGCCACGAAAATTGACCCAAGATTACCCTGGCATATGGATTTGAAATTTATGATTTCCTAATTAAAACGTGTGTTGTGGTTTATCCAAAAGAGATTTAAATGATTTAATCACAGGTATTTTTTACCGCATAAAAGTCTTGGATTATATTGCAAAATAACAGAAATAGTAAAAAATAGGCTAATATGAAAAGTTTAAGAAAGTATATATGTCAATTTTTAGTTATAGAAATTAATAGGCCATAACTTTTCAAGTTATGGTTCATAACTAGATAAGTTATGGATAAATTTATCAAGTTATGTTTCATAACCAGACAAATTATGGGCAAAAACCGTAAATTATGAATAATAACTTGTCAAGTTATGGTTTATAATTAGATAAGTTATAAACAAAAACAGTAATTTAACCTCTTTATTAACTTATGTAAACTATTGGCTTATAAATTTTAATTTATCTCAAGTTTTAGCTTATTTTTCTCTTTCTCCCTTATAATAATGCAGCAAAACTTGTCTATGTACGTTAAAAGAATTTAAGAATGATAGGTTATGATACAATTTAAAAATTTGGGATGTATCATAGGACTCAAGTTTGATCCAGTAGATGATGTACATCTAAAAACGATTATATCTCACTTGAAAAGAAATTTATTAGCTTTTAGCCCAAGAAAATTAAATGAATAGATTGTTTCGTGATGATAATCATCTAACTACTGAAAGTTGGTTGTATTGTACAAGTACATCCTAAAAGAGAACGATGTACCAGCTTCTTATTAATTCTTTGGCAATATGATTTATTAAAGACGGAGGTTTTCTTGTATCTTTCAATCGACTTAATCAGTGGCCCTTTTTTTTTTTTTTTTTTTCCTTTTTTATATATACAATGTTGGATCAATGACTCTTATTTTATTTACTAAAAAACGAAAACATGCATCAGAGTTTTAATTTGAGTTTTGAGCTAAAATATGAGTTCAAGTTTTCATTTCAACTCAAGTTTCTAAACTCAAATTAATAAACAGTATTTTTTCTAAAAATGTTATAATTTTTTCATTTTAATTCCGATTAAAATGAATTTTTTTTCTATGCGTTCACAATGAAGAGATGAATAAAATCTCACCCATATACTCTATTAAAATTTTCATCACCATTGAGTTTCTATTAAACTACTATGCAAATATAAATTCAAGTTTTGACCCATCCAAACACAAATTTAAATAGATTCTCAATTCAAACCATAACTCAAAATGTGTACATCTAAACACAAACTCAAATTAAAATCTCAACTCAAACCATACTTAAATACACCTTAACTCAAATCAATATCTGAACTCAACTTATCCTAACTCAAAAACTCCAAAAAAAAAAAAAAAAAAAGGCCTAATTGCTTCGCCTTTTTTTAATGATCACAATTAGCAGTCACTTATGAACCAAAGCTAGCTAGCGTTGAACTAGGAAATGGAGATGCATGTACGACACATCAATGAAAGACATATAATACAGTAGATATCCCTGGATTATTACATATCAATATACCATTTTTAAATCTTTTGGGACCACTTCAATAAGTTGTTGCTTTCTTATCCTCGATATATTTAATTTAGACAGCCTTTGGGCTCTGATCAATAGTACTACTTGCGCTCTTAATATAACAAGCCACTTGCAAAGGTCAGTCCACTTGCAAATTTGAAGCAAAGCGATTTCCATTGTCAAACTTGACTCTTTTTTTAAAATTTATTTATTTTTATTCAAATAACCAAAAGAATGTGTTAATATAGTACTAATTAAACGGGTATTAACAGAAGTCTTACTTACGATTGATGTCGAAAAAACCCATAACACCAAGATTACAAAAAAAAAAAAAAAAACGCAAAGAGAACAGATCTTGCGGACTAAAAATACCACCAAACACTAAATGAATGAGACTAAAACACAAAATATCCAAGCTAAAAAAAAGGAAAGAAATAAGGTTACCCCATTATTTGACTTATAGAGTGCTTTCTAATTAAATAAATCACAAAAGATAGAACATTTAATATTAATAATGAAAATCATAAACATAGTTATAATTGACAATGTAACAAATTAAAAAATAAAAATTGATTACCAAATCGAGGCTATTAAGAATTAAAATATTATTGGCGGACTACATTATCGGAAGTTGTCATAAAACAGAAGTAGGGATAATATTGTCAACTCACGAAAAGTACAAAGGGAAAAGTGGGTTAGAAATCCTGATTTTAATATGAAATATTATCTCATGCAGCAGAACTCATTAAAGTATGCTTCAAATATAATCAGTATTTCCTTTTAATCCCACTTTTTCTTTTTCGGCGTCTTCAATTTTTTTTCTCTCATTTCTAAGTTATTTTCCCTTTTAATTCTCTCTCTCTCTCTCTCTCTCTCTCTCTTCGAATATGAAATATTATCTCATGCTGCAGAACTCATTAAAGTATGCTTCAAATATAATCAATATTTCCTGTTAATCCCACCCACTTTTTTTTTTTGGGCGTCGTCTTCTCTCTCTTTTTTCTCTCATTTCTCAAGTTGCTTCAAATTAATCAATATTTCCTGTTAATCCCACCCACTTTTTTTTTTTTGGGCGTCTTCAATTTTTTTTCTCTCATTTCTAAGTTATTTTCCAGTTTCTCTCTCTCTCTCTCTCTAACTTGAAGTCGTAAACATTAATAAGGAGGTGAGTGTGCAATTAGATTAACCAAATATCTTAAAAAATTTTCCTTAAATCAAATAGTTAGTTCATAAGGAGGGTTTTAGATTAACCAAATATCTTATCAAATGGTTAGTTCATCAGGTTTTGAATTAATGTTAGCTTAGAAAAAAAAAATCTTTTAAAAAGAGAGAATTTATCATTAAAAGTGTATAAATCTAAAGTTTTATCTTTACTCTTGATAAGTTCTGTTTTATTAATGTAATTATTTAATTAAAAAAATAATGAATTAAAAGTAAAAAATAAAAATTCTGACTCGAGTACATTCTTAAAGAGTATTTGTTAAGATTACATTGAATCTTAAGTTATATTAAGCCTCCTAAATCAAATTCTTAAATGAAAATGGGAGAAAGAGGAAAATAGGTCTAAAATTTAAGATGAATTAAAATTAATAGGCCAATAGTTTACATAAGTTAATAAATAGGCCAAATTATTATTTTCGTCCATAACTTATCTAGTTATGAACCATAACTTGACAAATTATTATTCATAATTGTCCATAACTTGTCCGGTTATGAACCATAACTTGACAAGTTTGTCCATAACTTATCTGGTTATGAACCATAACTTGACAAGTTATGGCCTATTAATTTCTATAACTAAAAATTAACTTATTTCCTTTCTTAAACTTTTCATATTGACCTATTTTCTACTATTTCCCAATGAAAATCGGCTTGGTAAACGTTATAGATTGAATGGGCCGACAGAAGGCAACAAATTGGGCTGAGCCAGGGTAGATCCACTTCTCTTCCACCCTAGTCTGAATCGTGGGATCGAAACCATTTTTTTTTTTTTAGAGAACAAAGTCAATAGCATATTTATAGTAAATAATTAAAGTAAATAGTAAATTTTAAAATTATTTAAATTTAACAGTAATTTATTATGTAAATGTTTCAATTACGATTAGTAAAATTTTTCCGATATAAATTTTCTTTTAACGATCAATAAAAATACTTTTTTTCAAGTAAATTCTATTTTGTGTTATAATATATAATATCATTTCAAATTTCAATATATATTTTCTGTCATAATCATAAATTCGTGAAACTTGTAATAATAAAATTTTAATTTTAAAATAATTTAAAAGATAATGTTGTGTACCAATTAATTAAAGAAAAAATTTAACGGTGCAAATAACATTGTATTGAAAAAGTAATTTTACTATTTAAAGTCTAAAATGTTAAAATTTGACATTGATATATTAATTTTATACTGCATTGAAGGTGTTCTAAGTATACAATGTTAAAATAATTATCCATTTAAATGTTTATTTGTCTTTGTTTCTTTTCTTTGGTTGAGAATTGCTCATTTAAGTTGCAATCAAACTTTTGTTTTTGCTAATGTAAAAAGAACATTACAATGACCCGGGCTATTGAATTATAGATGTACAAGTTAGCTTATAAGTGGCTCATTGAGCTGTCTCTTCATGGATGTTTTTAATTGACATTTTCAGGTTTTTTTGCTTATTTTAGTCGGTAGAAAAAAAATAAAAGCTGTGATTTTTTAATAAATGTTTGGAATAAAAGAGCTTAATGTCTCAACATAATTTTTTAAATTTTTTAATAAATAAAAAAAGTGTTGGAATAAAGTTTATAATGCCTTAATAAAATCTAATACAAGTTTTAAATTCTATTCAAAAGTACTTTCTTTCAGAAGTCAAATTTTATGATTTTAATTGAAAATTCTTTTGAAAGGCCGAAACACTTTTATCAAATCATGCAAATACTTTTAGAAGCAGCTTTTGAGTCAAAAAATCAAAAGGAGCTTTTAGGAAGCTCTTCAAACAGACTTTATATATGTTGGTTCTTTACCTGCTTAATAAGTTAACATTTTTACTGGTAGATTTATTTATTTATTTGTCTGGATCTACTTAGGCCTTGTCTGATGCACCACCTAAGACATAATTTAGATAACTAATTTCGATCCCATGTCTGGGACAAAAGAGAAGGTGGTTCTTATCACTCTAAGAAATAATCCTAATTTAGTCCATGAAAATAACATTCCTTTTTCAAAGGTCGAATAAGTTTCGAAACAAAGTTCAATACAGATCTTTAGTGTTTTGATTCTACATCAAAATGATTAAAAAAAATTAAGAATTCAATAATTTTGAACTAATTAACTTGTTATTCTTTAAAATTTATTTTGCACTGAAATACATATAGCAGACATCACATAACATAGTAACATATCATAGATGACACTTTCACTATAAGAAAAAGGGATTTTTGTGATGACTTTTTGTCATTGTCAAAAATCTACGCCATCGAAATTTGCGCTCTAAAATTATTTGCGACAACATTTCAGTTATTAGCGACGATATGGTTATTTTATTTAACAGGGACTAATTGCGATAATATGTCGTCGTAAATATGGTATTATTTGCGACAACAAATGTTGTTGCAAATTATTGTTATAGTGTTTCAAGAGGAGTATATTCTATCAAATCTCAGTGCATTAAGCGCAACATTTAATTAATTTGTACATATCATAGATGACACTGTCAAGAGGCCGAGGAGGAGAGGCGGAGAAGAAGGAGAAGAAGAAATATATACACAAATAAGTCAGTCATATTCATATACACAAATATTTTCTCATTAGGCACAACAACTAATTATTCAATTGGTTAAAGAAACAACTGAAATATTCAATAGAAAAAAATATTAAAAAAAAAAAAATACAATATTGGACGTCTCTTTATATCTACCTACTTCTTAAAGATATCACTCAACTTTCTAAATAATAATGGAGTGATCTTGAGAGCAAAAAAAAAAAAAAAAAAAAAAAAAAAAAAAACTAATAATTAATAATAGAGTAATATGTAATTACATCAATTTGTAGTGCATTGCTTAAGAAAATGCCAATCATAACTTGATTGCGGAGACTCTTTCCTACCAATCTCTATCCCATAGATACTCCCTTCGTATAATTATACAATATATTTTATCTTACATACGTGGCAATGTCCGCCTCCACATACATTATAATTTTTTTTTCTTGATAAAAAATATTGGTGTTATTTGTCTCCTTTCCTTTTGTTTAGAGCAGGAATACACGGGACCTATCTATAAAAATAAAAATAAAAAGGTAGATGACTTATTCTACTTAGAACAATAAATTCAGTTTCACTCATACTATTACAAACTCACCGCACAACCATTAACTTGTTAGGAACTTTAAGATGGGGGTTTTAAAAGGAAAAGGACATATATTAGGATTTTTTAAAATATATATATATATATATATATATTGTTACATGACAAAAGAAATTAAACGAGGCTTAAAACAATAACTTCAGTTTCCAAAATAATAATAATAATAATAATAAATAAATAAATACTTTACACAACCGGCAGTGGATTGGTGATGTATTGCTCCACACACATCCGCATTTTAATTGTTTTTCAACGAAAAAGTTTCAATTCTTCCGAACGCTTGATTACTGGTTCATAAAAACACGAAAAATGTTTATTTATAATATTAGTATTAAACACCATCATTAATAAAATAAATGTTCTATCTGCGAGTTTACGCTATAAGATTCATATTTTATTAATAAGTGATGATAAGCAGCACCATTATTTAATAACATTGCTCTAAAAACACAATAAATGATAAGATAGGGATCAAGACCATTCACACCCTCTCTCTTCCGTTACGCATCTGCCTAGCTACTGTCATGGAGTTTCCAAGAAGTTGACACTTTACATCAACCAAAAAAACCATGACCTTAATTTGTCCACCACATCACAACTAGGTCTAGTCCCTACATTTACAGAAAATAAGGTCAAAGGTGCCAGTTATAACATAATATTTCCATTCAACCTAAAGACTTTGAATTTTTTTTCTTTTTTTAAACTACTTTCAAGTCTGGCATGGATATCAACACGTGAAGCTCATGCCATTTGTTTTTAATTTTACCGTTTGCTTAAACCAATTAAGGCATTGACATTTGTTTATTTTGTTGCGACCTTAACTATAAGGAAACTGTCGAGAACATGAACAAGCAAAAACCACGTTGTTTAATCACAAACACAACTAATAAAAAAAAAACCCCATAAATTATTGATTATAAAAATGAATATTTACAAATTATCGGTACAAGTTTTTGCTTTTCAAGTTCAGTTTCAGCCAAATCTACAACAGATAGGACTTAACGGCGTCACAGCACCGACTCACGGGCGAGTCAAATCCGGATTCGTCGATACCGTACGCCGTCAAACTCTTCAACGGCGAGCTGACGTTTCTCAGATCTCCGACAGTCATACCACCGCTGACGTCATCCCTGACGTAGACATTCCCGGCGCCGTCGGACGCGACTCCAACGATCCTCCCCAGCTGTGGACCCCACTCGGCGAGTATCGCCGGGATCCGACACCCCACGCGCGCGTCCCAGACCCCAACCGCCACGCGTCCGGTCTCGCTCGTCCCCGCGGACAGCATCGTCGCCGGTGATGACGTGGCGGAGGAGGAAATTCTCCACTTCTTGTCGTCGTAGAGGGAAACCACCGGATCTTCGTCGTCGTCTTCGAGTTCGAACCCTAACCCGAAGTTTTCCCAGAGCTTCACGACGCTCTTCCCGGTGGAGAAGTCCGACCACGAGAACCGGCTGTGGTCGCCGGAGCTCCGGCGGCGGCGAAGCCCCAAATTGTGGCCAGAACCCTTGACGCTGAAATCTTCATCGGAGCGTACCTCGTTATCGTCGTTCTCTTCGAAATCGGAGACGGAGGAAGAAGACGACCACGAAACGGCTTCGTCTTCGTCTTCGTCGTCGCTGTAATCCAAATCGTCATCGGTATTCGTGAGAAGAGGCTCCGAGGCCGGAGATTTAGAAAAATAACATTGTAATCGAATGACCAAAATCCTAATTCTGCTGATAATGGTTCCGAAGGAGGCGATCATGGCGATGATAAAAGCGCTCCATTTCCAGAAGTTGTGAGATTGTAAAAGCTTTTCTCTCAAGGAAAGCGAGGGAATCTGAGAAAGAAACGAGGTCGAAACTCCGCCATCGAAATTGCTTATCCTGTTGATCACGGGAACCTCCATATCTGAAGTCAGCAACAATTTCAGAAGCAAATTTGTGAAAGAAACTTGTGAAATAGAGAAAAAAAAAAATGTCTCAGAAGAAGAAGATGAAAGCAGAAAGAATGAGAACAAATGAGAAGGAGGAGGTTTTGGGCTGAGGGGTTTGGGTATTTATAGAGGCGAAATTAAGGGGAAGGACAATGATTTGAAGTGGCAATAAAATTATCGGGTGGAAAATAAAAATATAAATAAATTAAAAAGAAAGCAGCCAATCAAATACATGCTTAACAGAGAATTAAAAAATTTATGTGTGCTTTTAGAATTAATTTTAAAATAATTTTATTTTTTATATAAAAATAAAAATAAAAATATTTTTAATTTTAAATATAAATTATTTTTAAAATTATATTTAGTAGTTTTATTAATAGATTATTTTTATTATAAAAAAATTTATTAATGTTTATTTGTCTTTTTTGTTTGAGAGAGAAAAAAATGAAAATTAAAAATAAAAAATGATTAAAAGTTATTTTTTATTTCTCTCTCATTTTATACTAAACTAAAAAATCGTTTTATTTTTTTTTTTTTTATTTTTATTGCGTCAAATGCTGTTTTGAAAATGTTTTTATTGTTTCTTTTTTAAAAAATGTGAAAAATAAAAATAGAATCAATTCTAAACACGATCTATATGTTTTTTTTCCTGCCTATTTAGTTCATAAATTGGAACAAAAAGTTTAAACAAAAATTTAAGATTTTATGATAATATGTGTCAATCTTAGTTCGAATCTATAAAACAAAGACTCATGAAAATCTAAAACTATTAATAAATTATGTGACATTATATTAGTAGTGAAACAGAAAATATGAATTTAAAGAGAACATTTTTATTAGAGAAAGTTAATATAATAGTTAAAAGGGTTAATTCTATAAATAATTTCTGAGGTTTACACTCAATCTTATTTTAATCTCTGATTTTTTAAACGTCACACAAATGGTCTTTAAAATTTTATTTTGTTTCAGTTTTGATCATTGCATCAATTATACGTTAAAATTTGATAAAATATGTGTAAATTAAAGTTCAAAGTTAGAAACAATTAAAATTTTGGGTCTACATGTAAAAATTAACTTTTAATTTTTTGTTTTACATTGTTTTAGTCTTTAAATTTTATTTGTTTTCAATTTTAGTTTATAATTTTCTACTTATTTTGTCAAATATTTAATATTGAACTAATAAAAAGATCAAAACTAAAATATAATAAAACCTTAAAAATTAACTATGTGGCGTTTGAAAAATTAATATTAACCCTAGTTAAAATAATGGCGTGGAAGGAAAGGGCTGGTTGTGGAGTGAGGAATAATCAGGTACACGTAGGAAAGAGTCCATAGATTGAGATTGGAACAAGCAAAGACGCGCCGGGTCATTGCTGAGTCATGGGAAAGCTGTGATTCTCTAGATGTGGCTGCCTTGAATTAATTGTGGCTGTGCATCAGAATTTGTGGTGGTCAATTCGCAGACGGTTCGACCACCCAGATAATGACACGTTGTGACAGCTCATTCGCTTGTTTCCCTTAACAAAGTTTTATTTCCAATATTCTGGTTTTTGCTTTTTTGCCTTTTTATGTATAACGATGATGATGTATACTAAAGGGACTTAGATCCATACTATGTACAAATGGTATTTAATCAATCATGTGATGATACATTGTTTAAAATTACCTTTTTTTCGCGTCTAAATATGATTAATTAATCAGTATTTTAAACACTAAAAATTAGATAAACGATATCAATTCATAAAAATGAATATATTATATATGTTTTGATATTTTGCGTCTGATGCTACTAATTTTGTTTTTATTTTTTTATTATTTTAGCTTATTTTCTAACGAATACAGTTTAGAAGATAATAAAAAAAGGGACATTAGATAGGGTAAATCAAGCATATTAAAATCAAACTAAATATAATTGAATAAAAATTGATGGAAGAGTTTTGAATTTGACGATTTTCAGACACGTAAAGTACTACCATTTTTTTTTTTTTTTTTTGTTAATGTCACACCAAAAGTTCTTCCTTTCTTTATCTCAATGGAAAAAAGAATTTGTGGCTGGTCCACGATTGGCTTGGTTGCATAATTGATAATGATTTGATTTCGTTTGATTCTCAACTTCTCAAAGCTTTGTTGGTGTCTCTCACCGGCCATTAATCGCACTAGTGACTTTATAAGTGGTCCAACTCACACTTGACAATTGAATGTTCAAAAAAAAAAAAAAAAAAAAAAAAAAAAAAGAGGTTGTTCTCTATACACACTAAAAATATAAAATAAAAAATAAAAAACTAAACATAGGTTGTCTCTGTTTTCAGACAAACCTTTCGACATCACGTGGTGCTCGCCGTGCCAGATCTGTTGTTGCCTTTTGTGGTTATATAAGGCACTTTAGTTGTTTATCCAAGAAAAATGAATTTGGCACAATGCAATTTGCTTGGGGAAAACAGTTTTCTTGTTGGAATGGAATATAAAAGTGTCATTCCACAAGAAAATGATAAGTTTTTATTTATTTATTTTTTCTTCTTTTCTTCTAAGCATATAATTGTGTTACTTCTTGATCATTAACCGGAAAAGCCGCACCATTGCGCTAACCACCACATCTTCACTCATTAAATCTTACTAATACATCGCAATTATAATTTATCCATTAGTAAACAAATAGCATACTATATATTTTCGATTTAAATAAACACACTTACAAACTCGCCATCTTTTATATTTTCTTTATTTGGAAAGGAACTTAAAGGCGACTTGTTTATTAATTCACAATTATGACCGGCAAAAAAATTAATTTGCAATTATGAATGACTAGCTTGATATATTCGTTATTATCCATGCTGATGCAAACCAAAGTCACTCACTGACAAGTTTTTCTCTTTTCATTTTTTATCCTCTTTTTTGAGAACAATAACTTATTAGCAATTCTGGTAGGCCCGTTCATTTCGTTGATTTGAGTTTTTAATTCGAGTTCAGATTTAATTTTATATGAGAGCTTTTTACTATAGTAAAAAGTTAAATGTAATTATTTATGAGAACTTTTTACTGTAACAAAACTCGAATTTTAAATTCAAATAAGTAAAATGAACGGGGCCTATATTAATCTCTAAGTACTTATTAAAACCTGTACTTTTAATTGTGTGTCTTCGGTTTATCAACCACTCCTCTTTTTTACCGTTTTATTTCATTAGTGTTCCTTACTGTTTTGATGTTTTAGCTTTTGTATTTTTTTCTTCTTTCATTTGTAATAACGGTAATTCTTACCTCAATTAATTTTTTTTATTATTTTTTTTTGTGAGATGTGTTTTTTTACAGTTTTTGTCTAACGTTCGTGTTACGGGCTTCTCAACCTCAATTAATAGAATTATTTCTATCGATTGTAGAGAATTCTGTCAAAAAATTATGTGTGTGTTTAATTTTTTTGTGCCTTTTTGAATGATTTCTGTTTGTGGAGTCTGGTACAAACTATTTTTTTTAAACTTCACTTGAATTTATTGATAAAATCAGTTATTTATGGTGTCGTGTTTCTTATAGGAATAATTATGTGTATGAATTAGTGTTTGTAATATTTTTTCATATTTTAAAATATATTATCCATTTAAAAAAAAAAATTGGAGCTAGGATAGGACGGTGACGGTGAAACACATAAGTCACGTACCACTACATAAACCTAATCTCGCATTCTCACTTGATGCCCAATTTTTTATAATATAAAAAAATAAATAGGAAGTGTTATTAAGGAAATGGTCGGAGGTGGGTTCCACCTGTTGGTTCAGCCTTCGTTTGGTACGAAGTGTTATAATGTGTCCTTATCAGCTGCTTAATTATTCGTGCAACACACTATTACTTTTTTTTTTCTTTTTTTTTTTTTTTAAACATAATGTCCTGTCGTGTTCGTTATCAATTATTGTAAAAATTTATTATTAATTCATAGCTGTTTATGAGCGGTTCTATAAATAAAATCCGCGTTTTCAAGTACTCTTAATTAGTAACTCAACTAACAAAAATTGTATTCAAGGGTATGAGCGGTCCGTTTAGTTCACTGATTTAATTTTTTAATTTGAATTAAAATGTAATTTTATATGAGAATTTTTTACTGTAGTAAAAAAGTTAGATGTGATTGTTTGAGAGAGCTTTTTATTGTAGTAAAATTTAAATTTTAAACTCAAATTAACAAAATGAACGGGGCCGAGATTTGTCCTTTTAAGGGGGGAAAAGATATATCATGAAGGTTTAAAATGTTTGGAAGAATGTAACTTAGAAAAAAAAAAAAACATAATAAGAAGGATATATGAAGTTTTAACCCCACAACCTATATATGCCCCACTTTTCATTTGATAATTTACTGTGCCTATAAAGTCCAAGTCATAGTTATCATCTAATTTCGTTTTTATATTCTGTCAATAAAGATTTTTTTTTTCAAAACTAAAAAAATTTCAGAAAATAAAAGTTATATTAGTTGCTTAATTTATTGATTATATGGTGGCCTTAGTGTCAAAGAATAATATTATTAGGTGACATTTTAGTTTGATAAAATGGAATAAGAATGAGAATACAAATAGGAATATATAATGTAATGAGAATAAGAATAGGAATATATAATGTAATGAGAATACAAATAGATTAAATGATTAATTTAAATTCAATGAATAATATTGTTGGGTGACGTTTAGAGCCTGTTTGACATTATTTTTGGAGGTTATTTTTAACTCTTTTTTTTTTAATTTTATAAAAGCTACAGTAGGTAAAGGTTGAAAGGTCTATTTTAGTTACTGGTGTCGCAGAAAGCGTTACAACACTTTTCTATAACACTGTTATAACGGAAATGACAGTATTAAACCAGTAAACCAGAAATGCAGGAAATTAATGCGGAAATGTAAAGAACACCAGAAAATGGTATCGCAGTTCGGTGCGCACACCTACTCTGCGGGGCCACGCCCAGACAATGAACAATCCACTAAGTTCAAAGAGATTACAAAAACCAATCGGACTTATACACCCAAAGACTCCCTCCTTGACGTTGTTGCCGCCGTATCGAATCTCCTTAATGGCCTTGTCCAGCGAGCACCACTCGTCTTCAAAACTGCACGGCGAAATCCCTTCGGCTGGCAGTGCGCTTTCTCCCGAAAGCTTCTAATCCTTCTCCCGAAGGGCGATCTTCAATCAAAACTCAAAGGCTCACTCTCACATAGACTTTTTCTGAATATTTCTTCTATACAAATCATGCCCCATAATATGGCCTTGAATTGCTTTTTTAAAACCATAAAACACAAAGGCTCATTTTTTTTTCCTCTTCAAAGCACTTTTTTTCGTTCATGGACATGGTGTATATAAAGATATAGCAGAGCCTTGCCCAAAGAACCACCACCGGCCATACATCCACCAAATCCCACGTTGACAAAACTTTCAAAACAAATACTTTTTCCAAAATAGGTTGCTGCCCTCAATCAAGATAATATTCCATTATCGGATTTTTCCATATAAGAATTCCATCAATTCCTCCCAAAAGTCCACTCTTCATTTTCAGCAATCAAATCATTTGATTTCAGCCCTTGAGCAAGACAACCAAACTTTCCTTAAAGGACTCGCCTATTTGCTGTGCCAGCCAAGGTTCCAACCAATATGCAACCAATCTGCCAAAAATAGTTTTCAACTAATTTGCCAAAAATAAGCCAATCACAAAATACACTAACAAAGGTGTTTGGTAAATCTTACTTTTGTCTAGCAGCTTCTAAGAACTTCTGTCAAAGAGCATAATTTGATAAACAAATCAGGAATTATTTTTGCTCAACAACTTCTCCTGTTATTGTTCGAATTTACTGAAATAACCTTAATAATACAGCTTAATTTTCAATCTATCCATTTTATTTTTCCATAAAAAATTAACATTTTTTAAATACTTATTTGATCATGATTAGTGAATCCATAAATTACTATATTTGATCAAAAAAAGATTGGATAGAATATATTTTATCAAATGTTGAAATAAATGGAATAGATTCTACTTTCATAAAAATTTCAACAAAGGTTACAAAGAAGTCCATTTTTATAAGATATACGAGCAGTTCAAAATTCAAATATAAAGTACTGTTGGATGAAGTCTAAAAGTGATCGTAGGTTTTTGTGAAACATTTTTTAGCTTTAATGTGGCAGTCGCTAAGCTTTATTTCAATGGCTGAAAATACGTTTTTGAATTTAATTATATATTAAAAAAATAAATTACAAGTAGGTGTACCATAAAATGGCTATTCCTAGTTGAAAAGGCCAACTAATTAATTAGTGATGATATATGTGTGTATAGAACCATTTTTTAAAACAGTTTTCACGTAGTTTGAAGAGCAAAAGATGAAAATGAAAACAAAATGACATTTGTTTAGTAAATATTTTAAAAATGAAAATGAAAATGAAAACAGTGAGAATAATTTTTATGAAAAAATTAGAAAACAGTTAAAAGTTATTTTCACTTTTCTGTTTTCAGTTTTTAGTACTTATCAACAATATTATAATGTATTAATTAATAAATACGATTTCACTTTTTTATTATACTCAAAACAATCATTTAAAAAACCAACCAAACACAATTTCAGAATTAGTCATACAATGATTCTCAAAACAATCTCATTTTTATTTTTTTATTAAAAATAAAATCATTTTAAAACCAATTCTAAACACACATTCTAACAAAAAGTCGTTAATTAAACTTTGACAATATGAATGCTTCTAAATTCTATTCTCACGAGTGAAAGTGATTTTTACCAGAAATGGGATCTAGAAACAACAACGTGATATTCATTGTGAAAAAACTTTTCAATCATTGTAGCTTTGTACTCGTGTAAAATCAAATTCACGCGCAGTGGTACTAAAATACTAGTCCATGTGATGTTTGCTGCTGCGTAAAACCTTCTATGTTTTGGTTTCTCATAGAAAAAAAAGTAGATTCAGTAATTAGGGTTGTTCATGATAAGCGGCCCAAAATAAGCGGTTGGGTGTGACTCGTTTGAACGATTTGACAAGTTTGATGAACAACTACTCTATCTATATTATATTTATTTTTTAATAAAATTTATTATTTTGTTTCTTTTCTTATGTCCTCTTAAATTTTTATTTCGGATTTTGTGGAGAGTATAATACTTTATAAATTTTATTTATGGTCATGGTCTTAATTACCCAAATTTATATACTTGGAGGAAGAATAAAACAAGATTTGTATTGATCAATAAAAAAAAAATAAAGAGACAAATAGTAAAATAAAAGAAAAAGAATACGATTACGAGATTGTAGTATTTGTTATATATATTATTAACTTAATTTATATTTTTAATTTACTCAGGCTCCTAAACAAATTTTATGGATCCGGCCCTGGTGAGGCACAAATTTTAACCGCAAATCATGCATAGGAAAAAAAAGAAAACATCAAAATCAATTTATATGACTATTAATTTGGTCCCATGCAAAAAAGAAAATTAAAAGTGGTTGGGTCATAAAATAATATGACTGTATGTCAATGTGAAGGGTCGTAAAAGGCGGTCTTTGGCCAAGAGAATATTCACGCGTTTCATATCAAGCGACTTATTAGTGTTCTTCACAAGTCTAGTCTTTGTTTTGTTTTCGTTTTCGTTTTTGTTTTGTTTTTTTTCTTGCATGAAAGCCTTTGTTTATTCCACAAAATCTCGCATTCAACTATGCAACGACGTGGAAGTGAGTTCAAACTCTTGATATCTATCGACAGACGTGGAAGTGAGCTCATTATTAGGCCACATATTCTATTCTCATCCTCGGTCCTCGTGAATAATCTCTTTTTTTTTTTTCTTTATTTCTTAGGGTTATTTTTTAGAGTGTAACTTGAGTGTAGTTTTTAAGTTAAATTTGAGTTATAACTTAAGTTGAAGTTAAAATTTGAATAAAGTTGAGTAAAATTAAATAAAATTGAAACTTAAAAGAACGTGAACTTGAATAAATTTGAAACTTGGGTTGTTTTTTTTTTAAAATTTTTAGACAAAAGAACAGTTTTTGGAATAAGTTTTTGCGATCAACTTGGCTTAACTTTCTTATTTTACATATGTTTCTTCATATCATATAGATAGCATGTTCGCATAACAATATCGGAGTTAATAATATGATAATTATAATCTCGTCATTCCACGTGTAATTACTCATTCATTTTAAAGTTCTGAGATTGAAATCGACTCTCCTAAGTTATATATATATATATATAGACACACACACACATCTCAAAAACTCTATGCAAATGTTGTTGCATAAAATTGATCAGACGACAGAACAACAACTGCTTCGTTTAATTGGATTCAAGATTCACCGGAAAAACCGTAAAAAATCTATTAATTCTCAAATCAGCCAAAACATACAAATTATTAACTAAAACCCCAAGCATGAGAGAGTTATTTACAAGAAATTTGATCCTAACCTTTGATAACTGGTCATTCCAAACCGTACATTTTATTTCCAGTCGTTCTAATTATTGACGTGCTAAATTTTAAGATATTATGTATGTTCAGAGTATATTACTCGATTTGAGTTAATTTATATTTCTGATTCACATTGTTGCTTCACTCTGTCTTATTTCAATGCGATATTCCTTGATCTATTTGTTAGCGTTTATGCCCTTAGGAATAAATGTAACAATTTTCTTCGAGACATTTTGACTATTAATAAAGATTTGTTTATTTCATATATCTATGTATTGTCCTCTTTATGTTCATAATAGTTGAATGTATGATAGCAAAACAAAAAGTCCGAGGACTGTCATTCTAAATCTTTAGATCATGCATGTAATGTGAAGAACATGCGGAAGACAAGAATCTAAAGATGATAGTCTAAATCTTATGATCCACAATCGAGGGAATAAAGTTGGGCGCTTTATTCATGTTAAGATTGTTATGTTGTCTACTTCCTAACGGAGCGACTTGTCTTGGTCGTCGGAGGTGGGACTCCATGGGTAGAGACATTGATATAGTTTCTAATGGTGAAATCTATATTGGATCGGACCAAAGATGAATTATTTTAATTAATAATCTGTTTGAATAAAACAATTCACTTTTGACTTAATTATATGTTGTCATCTTAATCCACGAGATGGATGATGAACCCGTATACTTGACTTGTATCCTTTGATGTATTAAAGGGAGACATCGACATTATGTAAAGGTACGCTTACGGTACATTGGGGTATGACTTCGTGTATCGAGATTCGTTATTCATAGATAGTGGAATCCATAGCTCCTATAAAGAGTCAATGATATCCTCTTATGCATTATCGGTGGATTGGAAAATACGGCGCTCGGCCATTAGACTACTGTGTTATCTAATGGTTTCTTGTTTGTAATAGTATGAATAGTGTTTTTCCAATGGTTTGATAATGGAACATAAGATAAATGTAATCGGGAAGGTAAAAAGCAGAACTTGACCTCAAGTCGATTATGGATATCCTATGGGGATGATATACTAATATATTGAGTCATGGACTAGAGCTAATTAGAGCTTTGTAAATACACTATATGAATCGAGAGTGCGACTCTAGGCTTTTAGTGGAATAGCGCTAGAGTTTTATAATCATGAGACGGACTTGTTGGTTTACAAGTAGCGTTGTGATTATAAGGAGCTTGATTTATATATGTCCATCGGGTCCCTTTGCTAGCTCACTAAATTTCTGTAACGACACGGTGTATTTCCTACATATTGGTAACTTGTGTTATTTCCGTAAAAGAGGTTCAAAGTTAATTCATGAGTGATTTATTGGGTGAATTAATTGATAAATTAATTCTAGATAAATTGGTTGAATTATTGTTTTAAGAGTTGTTTAATATGGGAAGACTATTATATGATTTGTTTTGATCGTGCAATTTCTCTATTGGGTTGCTTGAATCAAAAACCGAGGCTCTATGCAAGTTTCCCATGTTGAAAAACTAGAAAAACAACTTTCATCAAAGAGACAAGGTTGACGGTGGGTAGACCGGTCTGGTCGACGGTCGGTCCGGTGGTAGACCGGTTTGTGAAGGACCGGTAGACCGGTTTGTGAAGGACCGGTCGACCCGGTTTAACGCCAGAACGCAGCGTCGATGATGGCAAAATCGACTCGAGTGCGATTAAATCTTTGGGAAACCTAATTGTTACGGAAGTATGACTTCCTAAACAAAGATTATAAATAGCCTATTAAGTCTCATTACTCATCGGATCACTTGAGAGACTTTTTGGAGGCTATTGATAAGAGATTCCAAGAGGAAAAATTGTTTAATTATCAAGAACAATTTTTCTTTGGCTCTCTTGTGATTGGAAGGAGATTAAGAATACCAAGAGGAGATTAAACGAAGTGTGCCCACCGCACACCGATCGTGGAAACGAGAATAGCAAAGAAGACCAGTTGGTTTAGGCTCTTCCGGTTCGTTGTTTGGAACGCTTTGATCTGTCAGACGTCTTTGTTTCTGAAATCTCAAAAGGTATGATTTAGATCTTTAGTATTTATGTTATATAGCATCATGAACATGTTCTTGTTTGGCTTTGATGTTGATTAAAATTTTTAAATTCCGCTGCGCACTCGATGCCATTATTTTCCAACACTATTGAATACTTTTATGCAGCATGTTTCCATATTTTTCTGATTATTCTGACTTTTTTTTTTCCCCTCACAATTAAGTACTTTTATGCAGCAGCATCTTTTTTAACGACATTTTATCCTTAGTAAGTGAAATTTACCCCACGACAAATTAATTAAATATAATTTCAATGTCACTTAAACCAGATGGTAGTCTTACGAAGAAATAGCAACCTGTTGGGAAAACTAATATTAATAATTGCAGAATAAAATTTTCTTTTTTGTATGTTACAATAGGATCTCAAGTAAAACTTCAACAAAGTCAAATGACCAATGCATTAATTAATCAAAATAATCAACCACAAATGAAACACCGATTTTTAGTGTGGAAAACCTCTCAAATTGAAAGTAAAAATCACGGGACCCTTAGGTCACTTAAATTTCTTCTACTATATCAACAATGAGATTACAAAGTTTATCTCTATAATCAAACTAGAGGCTCACAACAATAATATCATCAAGAAATACTATTCTTAGTTCACCAACAATGTAGACATTATCATCAAAGATAAATAATAATAATAACACAAAAAAAAAACTTAGATCTCACCAAATCAGGAGTACTCAAGAGAATACTAAAGAGAGGTTAAATGAGAAATCAAGTCCGTAGATGAGAAGAGCTCACCACAAGAATTCTCCACGTCAAATTTGAGCCAAAACTAATAATGTTTCACCACCCGATCGTCTTACACAAGCACTAAAACCCTACCTATTTTCTCTCTCTCTCTCCTTTTCTTCCCTTCTCTTTCTCTGGTTTCCTCGGCTGTCCACTGCTGATTCTCCTTCTTTTCTTTTCTATTTTGCCAGTTTGCTGCCCACGTCAACAGCATGCCTTTCATTTTTTTTTTTCTTGGCATTTGGGCTTAAAGCCCGTTATTTGTTCTAGCCCACAAATGGGGCGGAACCCAACACAACCCAAAAATGTGACGGTGCAATAAGAATTTGAGTCCATTTTGCGTTAAAATGCACTGTGAATTCTGCATATATAATAACATAGAAATAAAATTAACAAAAATAAAAATAAAAAAGCTTTACAGAAATGCCACGGCCATAGTTCTTAAATTTATTTTTGACGATTATAAGCAACAAAAAATTGATTTTTATCTTGAAAAACTTCTTATAAAAATGTTGCTTACATATTTGGAATATCAAAGAAGTCCCCGATAGTAACATACCAAAACACCAGAAGCAACCTCCTGGATTCAGTAGTCTACCTTGCTACCGACAGTATCCTGTTGTGATACTGAAAGTTAGTCGGCGGAGATACTACAAAATCAGGACACCAACATTAGCCTACGTACTATCAACAGATAACCTACCGTGCTACCAGAGATATCTTACTAGAATACCAAAAGAAACACACTAGAAGAAAAGTTCAAGAGGCAGAAGGCGAAGCATGTCCGGTGATGAAGGAGATCACACCACGACAGCCGAATTTCGGGGAAGATCTATCCGCCACAACCCTCGCTGATGTCGCCCATACGCTTGGACATCTTGCCTCCCGCGACCTAGAATTAGTATACAAAAATGACATACGATACGAGGATAGCTAGACCAGTTTGGACCAACTCCATACTACATAATTATGACATACGAGGATAGCGAGAATTGTTTAGAATCAAACAAAAATCTCTGGATCGGCTGTAGCACTTTGGTTAATACAGGAAAAAAAATAAAAGGAAAGAAAGTGTTTTGTTTCTCCTAAGCGTTTTCTAGAGAGAGAAGGTTTTTGGAGAGCAGATGCTGGCCGGAGCTCCGATATCGCTTCTGGGCACGTCTTTGGACTCCCAACCTTGAAATTTAGTCCTCCGACTTGTCTCGTCGTGAGCTTCTAGTTAGTGGTGGTAGTGTATGGTGTGGTGGATCCGTTTGAACAGATTTGAATCAGTTAGGAGTTTAGAAGCTGAATAGATGGTCTTCTTTCTCAGGAGAATTTTCTGTTGAGTGGCTGACATATCTTCGTTGGCTATTTTCCTCGATGGTCCTTTGACTGGACGCCATTCACAGGAGGTTTCTATCGGCGGTAATTGGAGATTTTTTTTTTCTTTTTATCACTTTTGTGTTTGTAATAAGGTTGGTGGTTTCTCCACCCAACTCTCGTCTAATTTGTTATTTTTTGTTAGATTTAGGTGTTCAGCTTAATGCCGATAAGGTGGTCTTGGTCTGACTAATTTTTTTTCTATGTTGTGCAGGTGTCCTCTTTATGTGGGGTTTGACGATCGACATGCCCCTCAAGCATTTGACAGCTTATGTTGAAGAGATGAGTTTTCTCTAGTCGAGCTTTCAATCCGCTCGTTGTTAGTGTGCTGAGATGCTTTACCGGTTTTGGACCTTAGACGTGTATCTGTCCCTCTGATGGATTTACATTGTACTAAAACGACTGTTTATCAATATTTTAATAAAATGCAATTTTTCTTTTAAAAAATACAAGAAAAAAAATCTCTGGAGTGAGGACTGAGGGCCGTAACGTTACAAATTGGATGAAAAAAAAGATCATAAACAAACTCATGTATTATGAGAATTCTACAGAAGGATAAAAAAGCAAAAAATCCTATCGGTATAATGCAGTTTTGAGTTTTGACTACTGTCAGATTCCTAAAAAAATTATGAACTATCATATCAGTTCATATAGAATTTTATACTTTTTAATTATGATATAATGTTACTGTGATTTGAAAGTACATTAAAAATAATACATTATTCCAATTGGGTTTTTTCTTTTATTTTTATTTTTATTTTTAATAGCAATTGTTCTATTAGGATTGAGCCTGCGTACCATCCATAATAAGTTACAATTAAATAGTTGACTACCCCAAAATATTAGGGTGTAGATGCCTTTTATTTTTGAGCCATATCAAATATAATAAAAGATTATCAGCCGTTAAAAATAAAAAGTTGAGAATTGCCATCTTTGAACTGTAGAAAAGTTTTAACGGATGAAATTATATACTCAAAGATGATATTTGTAATGAAATTTGTCCTCGAATATTGATTGGATCTTATGATTAAGACGGACGAAGTATATGATTAAAATACAAACTCTGATACCCAATAAAAAAAAGATCTACTCTGCACACAAAGAAATTCGCATCATTTAAATTTTCCTTTCCTTTCCAAGCACGTAGTTGTCAAATGTCTATACATGAAAATATTTTTTTCCTGTTTAAATTGACCAAAATGCACCCTCAAATATCAGCCTCTACAAGAAACTAAGAAAAGGCCATTTAAGTCAAACCAGAGTGAATGAAGTTCAATAACGTTTGAACGCAGAGCTATATCAAAGCCGGCTTGTCGTGCAAGTTAAAATGCTCAAACGGCCGCTTGTTATTGTCTGAAATAACGGAATAAAGAAAAAACAAAAAGCTCTCAGAAACAATCACATCTAACTTTTTTGCTACAGTAAAAAGCTCTCACATAACATCACATCTTAACTCGAATTAAAAACTCGAATCAGCGAACTAAACGGACCTGTAATATTTAGATTGGATATTAGAATTCATGCAGTTCACACCAGCAACAAACAACCGCAGAAAAAAGAGAGAAAAAAAAAGAGAAAAAAGGAAATAAATCTATGAATTAAATGGTTGGTTTGTTTCCACTTTTGTCTCTCCGTTACAAAAGCAGAAAAAGGCCAACTTGCGAGCACCAAAAAAAAAAAAAAAAGAAAGAAAAAACAGAGAGAGAGAGAGAGAGAAACAGGCAGATGGAGAATTGGAGGGTCCATCCATTTACCTTGTCAATAGTATTGCTGTTTCTCTTTCCAGTAATTCATGGCTGGGGATTTGATGGGCATTACACAGTTTGTCGGATTGCTCAGGTTATTATATATTATTATCATTATATATATATATATATATATATATTCATCATTGACAGAAAAAAAAAAAAAAAAATTGTTTGGCTGAAGTGTTTTCAGGAAAATTAAGGTACTAATATTATCTATAATTATATTTTGTTTGTTTGTGTTTTGATTTCATTTATACTAGGCTCGGTTGAGCAGAGCAGCGGCAGATGCTGTAGAGAAACTGCTTTCGGTAACATCAGAAAAAGAGTTGGGGAATTTATGCATATGGGCAGATCGTGTGAAATTTCGCTATCATTGGTCATCTGCACTTCACTATATTGACACTCCTGATTCTCTCTGCACTTACCAATATGACAGTACTCTCTCTCTCTCTCCCCCCTATGCATGCCTTAAACTTTCGGTTATTTGCTAGCGTATCCTTCAACTATACTTCATTTCTCAACTTGGTCCTTATGCTAATCTAGGCGTAACCCTCTGGATTTAAGGGCTGCTTGCTCAATGCTAAATTTCTTTTCAAAACGCCAAAATTTAACATTTGAGCAACGAATTTTAACAAAAACATGTCCAAGCTATATGGGGCAAGCTAGTTAATTTGGTGTATATCATTAGTTAATGTGTTGAGTTTTCATATATATATATATATATATATATATATATATATATATATATGGGTGTGTGTGTGCGCGCGCTAGGAAATTTTCAGTTATGCTTACAACATTGTTGTCTTTTAATTTTTTGAGTTATATTAATATTTGTAATTTCGAAGCCTAAAATTTATGGAAAAAGAATAGAAGTTGAAAACATTATGCTTTGTAGCACATAAAGGACAACATGTTAAATAGGTCATTTTACACTGTTGCATCAAATATGACATTTGCATTGATAAATGGAGATGGCCTATAAAGACAATCAAGAATCTTGATCCACTTAATTTGTGGAAATTGATGAAAGATCAGGAAAATGTCACATGACCAGTAAATACCATTTCGGTATGTTTTTAGCAGAATGTCATAATGTAGGATAAAGTTACCAAATTGCATTTAAAACCATAATACAATAGGTCAATTGCCAATATGATACAAATGGGGTAATTCTGGATTTTATAATTTAATATCAAATGCAGAATTGCATAATTGCTTTTGACCATGCCAAAGAAAGCCTTAGAGAGAGAGAGAGAGAGAGAGAGAGAGAGAGAGAGAGAGAGAGAGAGAGAGAAACTAAGCAACCCACATCTGGAATTTATCAGCAACAATGTTTGAATGATTGAATAGTTTAGTACTACTTCAAAAAAAAAAAAAAAGGTTGTAATACTGCTAAATTATTATGATTAACGATATTCAGGGGACTGCAAGGATGAAAATAATACGAAAGGAAGGTGCGTGGCAGGGGCTATTCGCAATTACACCACCCAGCTTCTCACCTACAACAGTGATTCTCCTAATCAGTCTCAATGTAGTTTCTCCTACCAAATCTTCAACTTCTTATCCTACTTTCTTTCTTTTTTGTTTTTGTCTTATAATATAGATAATAGATATGCTGATTGCTATTATCTTATTAAATTATTTATTTTATTTCCAATAGACAACCTCACGGAAGCTCTTCTGTTCCTCTCTCATTTTATGGGAGACATTCATCAGGTATGACGCATGGTTTGTGGTTCTATTTTTTTCATAGATTTTAGAAACTAGCTTTAGGCCTAAGCTGTTTATAGCCGTTGGAGCTTGATATACAAAAGCATAAAAAGTATATATGTAAGCAAATAATAATAATAATAATAATAATAATAATAATAATAATAATAATAATAATAATAATAATAATAATAATAATTATTATTATTATTATTATTATTATTATTATTATGTGTGTGTGTGTGTTAGTAGTAGTAGTAGTAGTAGGGATATTTACTTTTTTATATCCTGTGTTTTAGGGTTTTGAATAACGTAAATTTTCAGTTTTTAATCTCATCAAATGTACACCTTCAAATTACATCTAATATACGAATTTATATATTATTTCAGTTAATAATTAATTTTAACCTTTTAAATAACCAAACTATCCTCCAAAAAAAAAAAAAAAAAAAAAAAAAAGAGAGAAAAGAAATTAAAATTTTTCAATATTACAAACAATAAAAATTTAAAACATAAAACAATCTATTTCAATGATGGTTTATATATTTTTGAGGTCAAAACTGTGAGTTTAAGGTTTCTTAGTTTTTTTTATTTTTTTATTTTTTTATTTAAGGATATTTTAGGTATTTTTAAGGTTAAAATCAAAGGTTGGCTGTGGAAAGGTATAAATTTAGATATTAAATTAATTTGAAAGTATACATTTGATGAGATCAAAACTGAAGGTATAGTTTTTATATATATCCAAAATACAAGGTATAAAAAGGTAAATATCCCTTATTATTATTTAGAAGCTTTGTCTAAAAACAACTATCAAGTTTGTTAAATTAAGAAAAAGAATAATATCATTTTGATACCTTCTGTTATAGCGAAACAACTCGCTAGTATATATCCTGTATATTCTTTACGAAAATGAACATTTTTTAAAATGATCAATAACTGATTAACTTAATGGCCAATAATCATCGGTTAGTGCCGGTTCAATAATTTACCAGTCGATTACTGATTGATTGATGAAGTTGACATGAATCTCATTTGTGAGCACATAGAACGTTTTAATGGCACCGGCCATTTTCCTTACAAAAAGAGTTATAATATTTATTAAAAGAGATGATCAAATCCTGCCACCTCACCTAATTAATTTCTCCAAAAAAAAAAAATCTTATGAATTTTTATCCATTAGTTTGCCTTTCTTTAGAGAATGTCAATAAAAAATACATAAAATTTTAAACAAGTCATATTCTCGAGAACCAAGATTAGTATTTGATTGTACGTGGACTTGTATGTCTTATATATGTAGCCTCTACATGTGGGTTTTACCTCAGACAGAGGAGGAAACGAGATAAATATTCACTGGTACACACGGAAACAAAATCTTCACCATGTGAGTCCAATTACTAGCTAATTTAAACTTTACTTTTTTTTTTTTTTTTTTTTTTTTTTTTTTTTAGTGCAAATTGATTGAAACTAGAAATTATTGATGATCTCATGTAATTATGCTTTCTAGGTTTGGGATGACAATATAATTGAGACATCAGAAGAGAGGTTCTATGACTCTAATCTGGAAGAACTGATTGAGGCAATTCAACAAAATATTACGGTATATAATGTTATTTTCACTGTGTATCAACTTTACAAAACTTGGGATTTACCAATTTTCTTTTTCTTTTTTTTTTTTCCTTTTTTTATTTATTGAATTAATTATTTCTTTTCCTGGTTTGTATAATTTTTGTTGATGCAAGGCTGAATGGGCAGACCGAGTTAAAGGCTGGGAAACTTGCGGTTTGAACAAGACAGCATGCCCGGACGTGTATGTTTTACAACTACTGTTATGTGACTCATTGTTTTAGGATAATTATCACTATATTTTTTACCCAAAAAAAAAAATTACCATTACATTTTAACCAATAGCAGATTTATATGTAAGTTATGTGAAGCAATTATGATATAGAGCTGACACAATTTTAAATTGACAATTTAAAGCTAGCTGAAATTTAGTGCCACCACTAATATTTTACTCTCCTAATTTTCTCTTTAGAAGTATTAACAATAAACCCCTAAATCAAAGTTTATCTTGTTTCATACTTTATTCCGGGGACTAAAAAACTTTTAGCGATCACCTCTGTAGTACTAGTAAAGTACGAATAATACTAGGGATTCTATCTTTTATATCAACTTTTTAGTGCCGATAAATATGTCATAAATATATGCAGTTGTCAACTTTTGTTTTATTGATAGACGCTTAAAAGAATTAGCATATGAATTAATATAATTAAAAAGTTGTAACTGCTAAATTATATAGAGTGAAGAACTCACTTGCCAGGCAAATTAGAATCCAAAAGATGATCAACACTACTCTTCAGATATGTAGTTGTTTCATTCCCTAGCCCGGCCCGCGATCTTCCTGTGAGATTTTGGGCCTCTTTCAGTACGTCAATTTGAGTTTTAAATTTAAATTTAGATGTAACTTTATATGAGAGTTTTTAATGTAACAGAAAAAGTTAAATGTAATTTTTTGTGAAAACTTTTAACTGTAGCAAAACTGAAGTTGAAAACTCGAATCGGTGAAATGAACGAGGCCCAAATTTCCCTTGAAATTGAAGCTTTTGTTCCATTAGAGAACTAATGTAACACTTAATTTTAGGATTAGTTCAGTAATAAGGTTGTTTTCTAGTTATTCCTTATCAATATTAGCTTTAGCGCTTATTTTTTCTTTCCATGAAACCTGGACTTTGATCTATAATTCATTAGACAGTATAGCCTTTTCTTAATAGAGATAGAACAATTCGGTTTCATTTTTGCAGATATGCGTCTGAAAGTATCAAAGCGGCTTGTGCGTGGGCTTACAGGGGTGTATCTGAGGGTTCTGTCCTAGAAGGTAAGGATGCAATGTCTCTTTGCTCCCAATAATATGAGAATTATTTAAATATTAATACGGAAGGCCCTGAGACCGTTCTTCTACGTACACGACATTTATAAATGAGAATTATAACTCATTATTTATCATCGTAACACTAACATTATAGAAGTGTAACAATAGTTTTGAATAACTAAAAGTTTTTATATTATTGCTTTCTAATGTCAGTGTTACGTTAAATAAATGTTGTATTACGTTTCTTATTTCTAAGAACTGTAGCAAAAGCCTAATACCTAAACGTGTTAGCAGATGACTATTTCCTCTCGCGTTTACCAGTAGTCAAAATGAGGTTGGCGCAGGGTGGAGTTCGTTTAGCAGCTACTCTCAACCGTATCTTTGGATGACTACAGGTTATCTTTTCTAATTATTCAGTTAAATAATAAAACCCAAAATATGTACTTTAAACAAATTGGAGCCATTATGCAGTGTTTTAAAACTCCGAAGGTCGTTTGGATCTGGATATTTAGAGAATTTCACCCTTTGTACAATTTTTTGCCCTTTTTGTTACACTTTCAAACACATAAAACCAATCAAGTAATTTTATTCGAAGATGAATTTTGAAATAAAGTAATTACATTAGATACAAACCTACTAATGTACTTCACTTAAAAGTATTTTTCACACTCATATTTCATTTTCATCGTCACCATAATACATCTAAGAGAAGATGAAATAATTTCTATGCATTTATTTAGTAAAGAAGGCAAAACAAAAGGAAATGAATATACTGCACTTATCACTTAAAATTGCAATTTTAATTATTTTCAAGAAGAAGAAAAAAGAAATTGCGTACCAAAGATATAAGAGGTCCTCTACCTTCCTTGACTTTTGGCTTAGATCAAGTATAGAATACAATTTTATCTAAAAAAAAGAAAAGGATATATTATATCCCATTAGAAAATTAATATAAAATAAAATAAGGCGAGCTAATTATTATAAACCATATTAATTATCCACTCGGAATGAACGGAGGACATAAGAAAAAGAAAGTACTGATAATAGAATTCAAGCAACTAGTAATGATCAAAATCTTAAAAAAATAATAAAATAAAAAAATAAAAAAAACCACTAGTGATTTGGTATCATAATATCAATTTTATCCTGGCACGTCAACTTGTCATGCCACAATATAATATTATTTATATATA